>CM036938.1:33493629-34693629 GCA_020800305.1 Porphyrio hochstetteri
ACAAAGCAAGTAACAAAAAGCCAGACTTTTGGGTAAAACCAGTGAATACGCCAAATTGAGACACAGAAATCAAAATGGGACTCAGCAAATTTGTATGAGAAATGTACACCTATTTGCAAATGTAGAACCTAAACTACATTTGTTTCAGTTGGGTTGGCACTGACTATATTTTTCTTTAGAATCATCTGATTCTGCCCATCCAAAAAAAGTAGATTTTAAACATCGTGCACTGAACTCTGACTTACAGATTCATAATTTTCCGAATACTAAAAACTGTAGAAGAAGGAGCAACACACTTCCTTGTGTCACTCCCTACACCACATCAGATACGCTGCTTGGGGAAAAAAAAAAATGCATTATCTGACTCCAACAGTTTGCAAGCAGTTTGGCTGGCACTAACCAGGACAACCATTTTGATTGTCTGCAAACAAAATCTAATTTGTGTACCAGCAAAGTGACTCCAATATTCACAGTATTACTGAGAAGCTCAAGTAACTCCACTATGCTTAACTAGGAAGAAGCACAGCACACGGCATGACAGTATATTAGGGCATGTTCCCTGGTATAAACAAATCAAATTGCCTAAAATCCTATTCTTTTCAGTTGGCTGAGAAGGAAGTTTTCAGCGTATTCTTTGTATTTGAACGAATACATAGAATCCCCCGCAGGTATCAGACACACAAGTATAAACAAGGGAGTTGGCACTTCCAAAATTCTCTGGTTTGGAACTCCACTGCAAAATTGCTTTTTTTTTTTTTTTTTTTTTTTTTTCCCCCCCTTTCTTTCTTCCTTTTTTTTGGTTACTGTGCTACTGAGCTTATGGAGAAGACTGCTGTGGCATGTAAGTGTAAGACACTTAATGCTCTAAGTCTTTTTATCTTGGGGAAGTACAGACTATGTATACCCTGCTGATGTTAAAAATAAGCTGATAAACGGAGAATTTAGTTGTAAATTCCGCTTTTATGAACGAATTGAAAGAACATGAATAACAACTGTGATTTTAAAAAGCAATGCTTTCAATATTTACATACAAATTTCTTCAATTTAACCTTTTTTTTCCCCGAAACAATTATTTTTTTCATATTTTGTGTCTATTTTCCCTGCATTTTAGCTATTGACTTCCTATAGAAGACATGAATATGCAACATATTAATAAAATAATCAATCACCAACCAAAAACTATCTGAGCTTGTGAAATCTAAGTTCAAATTGTGCAGTAGTAGACATATGGTTCTGTCAATGCACAGTGGCTTAACAAGGGAAAGGAAGCTTGCTGGAAAAGAATATACAGGCAAAGTACCCTCATGCAATCTTTTTCTACATCATCAGATTTCTCCAGTTGTACAGCAGCATTCCCCGTAGTAGATCACTAAGAGAAGTAACACTTCCTTTCTGCTCCTACTTGTTAAATCACTGATAGTATACAAAGGAGTATTTTTAAGTAGGTATTCTTGCTTTAGGCTGCCAAGTCGCCAGCGTACATTCATTAATTAACTTCATTTAAGGCCTTTTCCAAAGCAAACAGGGATTAAGCAAATAAAATAAACAGCTCACACAGTATGTGAAATCGAGAGTTCTCCTCAAAATGTTGCATGTTCACTCTGTTATGCCAACTGTTTTTAAATAGAACTACAATTTAGGCAAGCAACCTGTTACAATAGATGGCATTACGTGACTCTGACAGTGAACCTAAACCAGCAAATATCTGCACCCTTTTGACTTCAACTTGCTAAAGAACAAAAGGTTAAAAATCACCACGATCCTATACAAAAATGCAACATGATACTTTGTAGACCCGTGCTACATTACACCTATGATACTCAAAAAGCACACGAGGTGTCTATCCTCTGCATTTGAGAGACAGCACCTTGGCTTACTGATAGTCAGTTCTGAACAGACATCTATCATTTCAGAAGACTTCAAATGTGGATTCCATTACATTTCATCTCAACTTTACCTAAGTGTACACACACGTATATCAGAAAATTAAACTCAAGTCAATATTTGCACAACTGTTGTCAGTAAGATGACAAAAAGCCTCTTGCTGTACCTGGCCCTCGATATACACAACTCTGTTGTTTCAGAAAGGCTTATTAAAAAAATTAACATACCATAGGGAAACTGCATTCTGATTGTATGACCTTAGTGTGATTCAGCTTGAAAATCCTTTTAAATGAGAATTTTCAAAGAGCTTAGTAACGGAAGTTCATTTTGAAGGAAATTCCAATATGCAAATATTTCAGCTGTGCTCTTTTACAAATTGTCTGCCTTGTCAGTTTGAAAAACTGAAAATCAACAATGGAACAGTGTAAGTATACTTGACCTTATTGCTTAACGTCTATCAAGAAGGCTACGGCTCGCAGATTTTAAATTTCTGAAACTGACACTCAGAAACGTAGAGCGCATCTTCAGCCCGGGTCCCCGTAAACGCTGGACTGGGGTCCAGCCAAAACCTTGGGGCCGCCACGCTCTCAAACTTACATAACGCACACAGGAATCTAGTTTAAATACACCATCAATCTATGTCCGCTCCTACCTCGAAGTAATCCCGTTTAGTTTATCTTTTAACCCTACACTTGCGTGGAACAGCACCATTACTAATCTAATAGAAGAAACACGCAGGCAACAAATCTGATTTTGTCAGCTCACAGAAAACCCGAAGTGCGGGGGGACCCCGCGCAGAGCTGGCTTGGCCCAGAAGTCTGCGCCTCCCGAACGGACGCTCACCCCCCCAACTGCCACCGCAGCCGTCAGGAGAGCGGGGAGCAGACAGCCACACCAGGGGAAATGGGGTAAGTAGGCTAAAGAAAAGAACCCTAAAACCAAGCCATACCACCAAAATAAAACACAACCCATACGCCTCCCCGGAGTAACTGCGGCCTCCTTCGTTACGCAGGGAGTAAGTAACGGGCAACTTTGCTTTTGACATCAGCACCTGTGCAGAAAAGGCCGGGTGACGGGGTGGGGGGGGGGGAGCGTACGCGCTGCCCCGGCGCCGCCGCGTGCGAGCAGCGCAGACGGGCCCCTAGCGGCTCAGCGCGCGCAGCGGCGCGGGAAAGGGGCTCCCGCTCCTCAGTGCGCCGTGGCTGTGGTCCCCGCACCGCCGACACAGGGGAAGAGCGGCGGAGGGAGGGCTGCCTTAAAAACCGAAGGTGAATCGCTGACGGTACTTAAGCCACCAGCCGCTCTCTTCTGCTGCGCACCCACCTCCCTCTCCCCGCGTCTGCTCTTGCAAACCCTCTCCCAAAGATTACGCACTAATTCGCTACCACCCCGGTTGGGTTGAGTTTGCTGACAAGGCTGGTGTTTGAGTTACATAACCACCACAGCAGTACGCTTAATTCGTATTATTCTTTAGCGCTCGTTTTAAAAGCAGTATGACTGACGAGTCTAAAAGGAGGTCCTAACTCCCAGCCCTGAAATCTAGAAATACCGAGATAACTGGTCTCCTCTCCATGCACTATTCCTGACAGCTTGCCATAGCACACGCAAACCATAATGAATTTCTTAGTGCCTTCTTGGAGTACAAGTTTTCTACTTAGGTGAAGCTTTCCGTGCTTTAAGTGGATACAGAAAAGCTATACATCATTTCTGCACTGAGAGAAATCTAAATATACCCCACCATATTACCACAAGTGACAAAACTAAAATTGGAAAACTACTCCTGTAAAAAAGTCTCTCATTAAATCCTTCTTCCTTTCTGTGTAACACTCACTGGCTTGAAAATCCCATGACAGTACATTTACAGCTTTTAGTAATTTTGACTGGGCAAAATTGACAGCTGAATTTATTAAACTGACCAGTTTGTCAATTTCACACATTAAAAAAAAAAAACAAACCCTACCCAGCCATAGCAGCTCTCGTGAGACAGAATTTAAAGAATCTAACAAAAAATTGCCATCTGAAGTAAGATATGAGTACATATGATTGCATTTAGGAGAGGGGAGGATCTTATTTTTTTCTTCAGAGTTGTTCCATTCAATACCAAGAATTGTAGAAGCTTTGTGTGCTCCCTGCCCGGGAGAAAATGATGTCATTTACTATACACTTTTACAGCAAGAAAAGTACTGACCATTATAACATTATAAATCATTAGCAGACACCAGAGCAAGGAAGAATATGGTACATAAACATTTTTTCCATCTCCGCATCAAAATTCCCAATAAAAGTCCTAGTATTACAGAAGTTGCTCATGCCTGAACAAAAGATGTGTTAGAAGCAATCTCTGAAAGGCTGAGAAGACAATCATAACTTCCCACATTAATCCCAAGTTTAAGAAAATATGGTCCTCACCAAAAATACTCCTGCCTGCTAATAGAAAACTCCAAAGCAAATCAGCATCTACGGACTCATCAATGCAACGCCGTCTCCGTCGACAAGTGATGGAACACATAAAGCCCTAACTATTCTGTGTAAATAAAATGACCCTGCAGCGTATGTCAAAGCCGAGACTATGGACACGGTAAGTATGGCAAAGAAGCTGCCACCCTTCCATAAAGCACTAACTGTACAAAGGCCAGCAAAAGAATAAAATATGCATGACAGCAGTCTGGAGAAGTAGCAAGGAAGAGCAGACATTCAAAAGCCATACATGCAAGGGTGAGTGGTAATCGCTTAAAAAGGAAATCATATAGATCTGTCGGGGAGGGAAGGGACGGAAAACAGGCAAAAATACGGAATTCGGTGGAAGAAAACAACTGTTTTATTTGCCAGCCTGAGAGAGCCTGGTTGCAGCAGTGAGGAGTGTCTGCTAGCACGGGCAGACGGCGTAGAGGGAGCTGCTAAGTTTGCTGAACAAATTCAAGAGCCCCTTTGTAAGCGCCCGGAAAACTGAGTTTCCAGCCTGATGTGCTTCCTTTCAAGTGGTTTCGGGAGAGTAAACAAAGAAATTAAAAGCCTAACCTGTGAAAAGCTTCGCATCTCCGTGCCTCCCCGCTCCGCCGAGAGAGGAGAGGAGGAGGAGGAGGAGGAGGAGGAGGAGGAGGAGGGAGGAGAAAGCGGAGAAGGAGGAGGAGAAGGAGGAGGAGGATGATGAGGAGGAGGGAGCCCTCCTCGGACCGGCGCCGGGGGTCTCTACCGGCCGTTCGCCCCCACAACCCCTCTCCAGCGGCAGGAACCTCGCCTCTCGCCCCTGCTACGTTCCTCCTTCTCCCCACACGTTAGAATAAACAAACAAACAAACAAATCATATTAATAATCCGCTCGCCAAAGCAAACGGCCAACGTGTAATTAGCGTAGCCTCCCCCTCCCCGCCCGTGCACAGTGGCATTCGGTGGAAACGTCGACTCGGATCCATCACTCGCCCTCATCCTGCCCCATCCCCCGTCCCCGCACCGCAGCTCCCCTCGCAGGCCTCGCCACGAAGCTCAGACCCGGCGGAGAGCAGAGGGGAACGGGCTGGCCGCGGCCGGGGGGAAGCCCCGGGGCACCCGGGGGGAGAGTTGTGTGTGAGGCACATGTGTGCCGGCTGCACGCGCACGCACACACACACGCGTACACACATTTTTATGCGCGCTCACACGCACAAACGCGCCCAGAGAGGCGGCAAAGACGGAGTGGCGGCGGGGGGAGGAAATAAATGGGTCAGGAGCGGGGCAGTTACCTGGTCATGCTGGCTCCCCCGGTCCCAGCAGCAGCAGCAGCAGCAGCAGCAGCCGCCGCCACCGCCTACCCGCCCGCAGCCGCTTCCCGCCGCCGCCACCGCCTCCCGCTCGTCTCCGGGGCGGCCAATTTAATCCAAGCCCCGCAGCAACAACAGCAGCGGCAGTTACGAGCGGAGTCCCCCCGCCGCTGCTGCCTGGCGCTGGTGTGTGCCTCTCACAGTCCGGCGCTGGGGAGCGAGTCAACGAGAGTCCGAAAATCCAGCATCCAGAAGAGCCAGGTCCCCGCCTGCCTCCTCCTGCCAGCGCCACCTCTCCTCCGCTCTGCACTGTTCCGCTCTGCTCTTCTTTTCTTCTTGTTCTTCTTTTTCTTCTCCTTCCTGCGGCGGCGGCTGCTGCTGCTGCTGCTCCTGGGCGCGCTCTCTGTTCGCGAGCTGCTGCTCCGTTTCTCCTCCTCCTCCTCCTCCTCCTCCCTCTCTCCCCTTCTTCCTTCCCCTTTCGGTCTTTTTTTTTTTTTTTTTTTTTTCCTCCTTTTCTTTTCTTCCTTCGTCTCTTTTAGACGATTCTTTCGCTACAAATAGCAGCGAGGTCGCCCACCCGGGCTACCCCCCTCTCCCGCCCCCCTCCTCCCTCCAGAAAAAGTGCAGTGCAAACAAAAGCGAGGGAAGAGGGCACGGGGCGGGCGGAGCGGGGAGCGCAGAGGCACGGGAAAAATCCCCAGAAACCGTCCCCGGGAGCCGAAACACGAGCAACCCTTCCCCCACCCCGCCTCCCTCCTCCGAAAGAGAACGGGGATGCCGTGGGTACACTGGTGGAGGGGACGCTCTCCCCTTTTCGTGGGTTCTTTGTGGGATTTGGCTTTGTTGGTGGTTGTTCCGTTCGTGGTTTGTTTGGGCTTTTTTTTTTTTTCTTTTTGCGGGGTTTGGGATTTATTTTTTTTTTCTGGTGGGTTTTGTGTGTATGTGTGTCTGGGGAGGCGGGGGGGGGGGGGTGGGGGGGGTGTTATTTATTTATTTATTTAATCCTCTTAACGCTGTGCGGATCACAGGCGCTGTACAGCCCCAAGAGTCGGGGAGAGCTTGTTGCCGAGCTGTGTGCCAGCGCGCCCGGCGGGGAGAGGGGCAAGCCGAGGAGCGATGGGGGAGGAGAGCCCAGCAGCGCCTGCCCTAGCCCGGACCGCGAGCGGAACGGGGACCGGAGCCACGCACCGCGCGGGGACACCGGCACACGCGCACCCGCGCGCGGCTGGGTGGTGGGGGAGGGGAGGCGGGTGACGTCACTCCGTGCCGGCCGGGGAGGGGGGCGCCTCCCGCCCGGCTCCGCGCGGAGGGCGTCCGCGGCCGCACCGATGCGGTGGGGGCGGCACGCGAGTGGGGCGGAGGCGGGGCCGCGGGCGCCCGTGTGCGGCGCGTAACGCTGCCCGCGGCCCCCATCTCCTCGCCAACTTCCCTGGGCAGGCGGCATTCCCCGGAGTTCAAACGCGCGACTTCTTGCTCGGGTTTGCGCCCGGCTGGTTCTATGGATCCACCCGCCCAGGAGGGGGCTTACGAGGGGTAACGTTCGCCTACTCAGTCACGCTCCTGTATGGCGGGTCCCGGATTTTCCTCCCGAAGAATGGTCACACTTCATACTGAGTGACACCACATGTTGCTTGGCGTAATCGGTAGCATGCCGTGGGGCTAAAAAAAGGCCTCTGCTTTTCTTGCCCTGTGCTGTCTAATCCTCTCCAAAGAAGGAACAGTGCAGAGAACATAGGTGGAAACAATAGGATTTAGGTGAAACAGACCTTTGGAAAACATCCCGGTTGGTGTCTAACTCTCCTCAGAAGCCTGGAGCGCGTGGCCCCCATGCCACAGTTCCCCCTGTGTAAAGTGTTGGGATCAACACATTAAACACTGGTCAGTCATTATGGTGATGGGAGCCCCTTAAGATGGGTGCCACAGAAGTTGGCTTACAGGCTTCCACATGTTTGCAGCCGCAGGTGCAGTGCTGGTCAGCCTGGTGCTTCTTGTCCTGAGTTTAGTGCTTACTTGCTGCAACCTGAACAAGCTCTGTAGGCCCCAATTCAGACATTAGTCATGGTGGTCCATGCTAAATTCATTGCAGATCATCGCTCGTTCTCTGCAAGAGGGAAGGATTTGAGTATTTTCTATCCCGTAATTGTGTTGTATCGCCCCTTGGAAGGTAGGGCTGCCAACATGAAGGCTGACAGAAGTGAACATAAACTTAGTTCTCCTCAACTCCTATAAACTTTCTTTTGATGCTTCCAGTTACACTACGAAAAACCATCCCCCAAGTCATCTTACGCTCAAAGGAGCATTAGTCCTTACCAAATAGTATGTTTAAAAATACAAAGAAGACTTGGGAAAAAAATTAATTTGTTTGAAAAGCGAAATACATGAAGTGTAGCAGGGATGACTACTTTTTATCTTTTCAAAAAGAGCTATTCAATAGAGACTAACTTTCCAACACACAACTGTGGCTTCAAAGGAAAACAATAAAAATCAAAATCTGGGCAAAACTCTACTTTATCAGAGTAAGTGTTAAGGAAAGCAAGAATTAAATCCTCACCTTTGCCCCCTCCACTCAAGTGACTATGGGGCAGTATTTGCTTTGAAATGGCAATACTAAATAGGTATTTCAGGTTTTAATGTTATGTCTCAGCAGTTTTTATCAGTATACTTAGCTGTTTTAGTGCTCTTCATGCTGTGATCCTCGCATGACATTGAAGAATTGAGCAATAAACCCATGCATTTTATATTTTTCATGTGGTATCACAACGTGGATGTGAGTTTTGGGACTACATTTAGCTTTCCATTATCTTAGAGTCATAAGCAGGTTGTGTAGCTCTTCCTTCTGTTCTGTCAGCATCACAGTATGCATTAGGAACAAATGTGTTTCTGCCTATGATAGTATTAAAACCAGATCTCGTGAATATTATTTATAAGATTTCTAGGTTTTGTAGTGATGCTAAAGTAAAAAAAAATCAAAAAAAACCCCTAAAATACACCCCACCAGAAATCAACCTAAATCCATGATGCAGCATTAAAGCACTGTATTCTTAACTGTTGCTCCAGCACATATCACCACTTGTTATCAGTAACATAAATTCTATACTTAAGATAATAGTGTACACATACACAAATGTATATATGTGGTTTGGTAATACACCTTTAACATTCCTTCCCAGTTAAGAGAAGATAGCACATCAAGAAGCATAATTCATCTGTTACAAAGTACTCATTAAAGTGGACTTTTTTTTTCCTCCAAAATACATAAAAAATTCAGAGATGGCACTCTACACTGGTTTTCTATTTTTGCCAAGATTGCAGCAGTACGTTACTCTAAGGTTAATACTGCACCGAATTGCAAAAAACATTTACACATTTTATTAACTTTGAAAGGTTTCCTGAAAAACACCGAACAATCTCTAAGATTGTAATTAAATTAGGTTTGGAAGATACGAATCTTCTATTAATTTTTTTTTTAAGGTGGAAGGAAGAAGGGTCTTTTATGTCATTTGCAATTAAGTATCATGTATTCCCCGAGAATTTTTTATGAAAACAGGCATCTTTCTCTCATCATTCGAAGGTAACTGTTTAAATCCTGTTCTTCCTGCTCTTGGTTCTCCTTTCTGCATCCTCCTTGAGGAGGATGTGAGGTGAGATGTGAAATGCAGAATGTGAGTGCAGGTTTAAAACTCAAAAGTCACAGCAAAGGAAGAAAAGAAACAGGTCGATTTTCCTTCTCTTCATCTGAATACCTACCTGTGGCCTTACTCTGAGTGACACGCTATAGCTCTTCAAGTAAAGGACCAGCCATGCCTCTTCATGTCTCACTCTCATGAATTCCATATATTAAATACTACTCTATTAATAGTCTGCAGTATTATTTTCCTCTCGGCTGCTCTCTCTTAGATTGTTGCTTGTGTCCCTGGTAAATGGCATCCCACTAAGCTTTTTAGCACAGTAGGACATTCCATTAACAACTGGAACCAGTGGACATTGGGTTACTACACAGCAAGATCAGGAAGATGAAGGGGGGAGGAGGGAGCAGGGGTCACATCAGAAAGGTTACTCTGTTGTTGCCTCTCCTTTTTTTTGTTTTTTGGGGGGTTTGGTTGTGGGTTGGGTTTTTTGGGGGGGAGGGGGGCTATTGCATACATTAAAATAGCCACATACTACAGTTATTTATGATTAAAATGTGACAAGCTGTCAGATGAAATCTAACATTATTTGTCACAGAACTGCATGAATGCATATGTTAGGCATTGGCTTACAAAATGATTACGAGAAGCATTCCTGAGTTGCTGTACTGATACTTGAAATTTCTCATTTATAAGCCACAGACACTGTGAGCTCTTATTATTAAAGATAATAAAACACTACTAGACAAGTAAACATGTGTTGTCTATATGCAGAAATTTATTCAGCCAACACAGTTTGAGTACACATCTTTTAAATGCTGATTTAGTACCTCAGCAGACATTCTCAGCTCTTGTCTTTATCTTGTAAACATTTGTGATTCATATAAATCTTTAAGTGCTTAAACAGGTAGTTAGAGGCAGAGGTATGGAGAAGAAAGTGATTTTAAGTGTAGGGGGTTTTATGATCATTTTTGCCATGTTTACTTTTATTTTCTTTTTCCTGTTCTGTCTTAAAGAGATGAGGCTTTACACACTTGCAACAACTTCCACATGTGCCAGCACATTTTGCCTCCATTTTGGAGAGGGATTTAGGTCTTGTATCCAGCGAGTCTCAAACCCTGTTCACTTTTTTTTTTCTTCCTGTGGAAATAGAAGTTTGGTAGAAGGAGCAGGTTGGTCCACGTGCTCATCCCAGCCTATTCATTGCACTGCATGCCCTACCACAGACCCAAGCTTGCTGATGGGGAAGGGGTGGTGGAATCAGGTGCAGCACATAACTACAAAAAAAATCGGGCTTGGCTGTTTCTACTTCTCAGGGAACAACTTGTTAACTATCTCTTCAGACATTTAGGTTTGGTTTTGTTGTGGGGTGTTTTGGATTTTTTTTCCTCCACTGAAAAGCGCAAGAAATCTAGTAATTAATCACACAGTACATGGAAATCTGCAGGGAATTGGAGATGACGAAGCAGGATCATCTTTATCAGAGTGCACTAGAGTGTGTGCCACAAACCGAAAATAAACAGCAGCATATGTAGGGAAAGCTGTAAATAAGATTTGTAGATATAGGAGACAGCTTTGTCTTTACTTCTAGATTATTTGGAGCATCTCAGATGTGGTGAGAACTCTGCTAACGATTTAGAAAGAATATACTTAGAATACAGAACACAATCTGGTTACATTTTTCTTTAAAAATCATGCATATGTATGTAATGTGTGTACCACACAGGTGCAGGAGCTCTGTGTCCATATTTGCTTTCAATTTGAGTACAGTACAGTGGAGGGGATGCGGGGAGTTGTTCTTTGTTTTCTCACAGTTTCAAAATGTAGCCTTCATAGGGAGAAGGTGCCCCTAAATTTTGATGACAGCAGAAGACAGCTAAGATGGGAATATCAGAAATATTTCCTAATATCAGCAGAGGAAAGTGCACTCCAATAAAGGAAAATCAATAGCCAAACGACAAGTTTGCACCTTTCAAAACCACCAAATGGAAAGAGAGACCACGTGTTACTTAGTGTGGGATTATTTCATAGTTTCTCAACATGCACCAGGGAGACTAAAGGCACCATGTTGTATCCATAGGTCAGGGATCACAGTCTGTATCACACCACTTCAGTCCTGACAGCGAATAACTGAATTCACATATTCTAAAACACAGGAATGAAAGGGAGATACTAATGCTGCAACTGATTCACAAAACTGGAAGACTTTTGTTAATTTTTGAAATTGTATTTGAACACTGACTTACAGTTCTTAAGGAGATCCTGCTGTTTAGTTGTTATAGCTTCTTTTATATAAAAGTTTCCAAAAACACTTTATAGAAAACAGAGGCTCTGACAAACCAACAGCGGCTGGTCCAACAGAAGCCTCGTAAATCTGAACATTTGCTCCCTCCTGCCAAACCTCAAGGAGGTTCAGATCACAACATTGTATATGGCGGTGCTATACTGTCCGGGGGCTGAGCAGGAGGGAGAGGGAGGAAAACTCTTAGTTTATTTCCTAACCTTGAACCTTTTGCTTCTTGAATATAGGAGTGTTATGGCATAAGCTGCTCAGTCATCTGAGGGAGGGAGTGTTTCTCCATTCCGCTCGTGTTGCCTCCTTTCTTCTAGTAAATCAAGAGGCATCAGGAAGCACTGGGAGGACTCTCCTAGTAGAGGTGCTGCATTATGAAACGTTGAAAGATAGTATGGGAAAATGGTAAAGAAAATTCTGAAAGAAAATTCTTCTCAGTATCTCTCTCCTTACAGTTGCAAACAATATTTTAAGGTCATTATTGCCATGCACCTATAAATATTTCAACAACAGTATTGATAAGTACAGCACCAAAAGAAGGCAGAGGTTTGGGGGGTTTTGTGGTTGGTTGGTTTGTTGGATTTTTTTTCTGGAATAGACTGTTATCATGCTCAGGTTTAACTCTGTCTCAGGTTGGCCAAGTTTAAACCTCTTATATTGAATCTGATCAATTTGTGCAGATTCAATTGTCTTTTTTTTTTTTTTTCCCCCCTACAACGTAACTCCCATTAACTTCACAGAATGCATTTCCTACTTATACCCTAGAAAAGTATTCCTGATTTGTGTGGCAGGGAAGAGTTTCAGTTCATCTTTTAGTGGACAAGTGTCCACATTACAAAAATGGAGTCATATTTGATAATTATGTTCAAGTCAAGGACTTTATGGAAAATCAGATTATTCTCTCATTTCTAAACATGGTTGCTCCAGAGGTAGCTGCAAGTTTAATGGCAGGTCAATCTAGATAAAAAGTCCTGAAGTCTTTAGTACAGAGTGCTATTAATCTAGCATTTTCATTAATATTGTGTTGACCTTATTTTCAATTTAAAACATAAGATATTGGAAATTGCATGAATCTTGATATCAGAAGGAACATTTCTACAGTATGACCTTGACTGAGCTGTGAAAACAGACTATTTAATTTCACTGAAACAGAAAAAATATTTTACTTGTAACCACTCATTTTATATTACCTTCCCATTGTTTCCATTTATGTTTCCTTTCATCCCATCCATTAATCACTGAATGCAAGCCCACTGAACATTTACCCTGTTACAGAATGTAGTATATAAGCTATGCACTATCACATCCTTTTAAGGAAGACTGTGTATTTTGGGCAGAACAAGAGGTGTTAAAACCACATTATCCAAACAAATCTGCTAACCACACAACATTCTCTAATCATTTTTATTCTCAGCAATTCAATTAAAACAGAAATTAGGACCACGAGAAAAATCTATATTTTAGCCAAAGAAGTTATTCATGAAAAAGGAATGGAAAGATTAAATCTGTTGTATTGAATCCAGATTATTAGCAAGCCAAGTTCTTTGTTTTTCAGTGTTGAAACGCACTTTTCCACATTAAACTAGGCCTGTGAGGGAAATCACGTATTAGTCACAGTTTTCCAATCAGAGGATTTATTTTTCAACAAGGGAAAAAAACTTTTCAAAGTTCTCTTACAAAAAATGACAATCTATTTGTTATGAACTTCAGCAAACATCATCTTAGGATGCAAATATATTTCAGTGACCTCCATGCAATTTTTTTATATAGGCTTGAGCTAGCACAAATGTGAACTGGTAGAAATCAAATCCATAACCCAAGAATTTCCTAGTTGTTTTCTCATCTGGTTCCTTCACTGAGAAGGCACAAAGGACACAACAGGGGCAATAAATTTCAGCTCTAGTGTTTATGGAATGATGGCAACATGATTCATGTTTTTAATCTCAAGTAGCTTCTGCATATTCAGGATGCAGTTATGATCTTAAAAAAAAAATAGAAAAAAGTCTCTTCTTTCTCCAGAGTTACTTTCACTTCTTTTGTCTTGATTTATCTCTCTAAACTCTTGTTTGGTTTTGCAACAATGTTCAAATAAGTTTCTTTGATCCCAGTGAAGCTACCAGTCCCTTTTATTCTCTTACAACCACTCACATACAGCGTCTTTTCAGAATCATGTACTTCTTACATATTCTAGTGCCTCCTTCCTCTTTGTTGAGTGACTATGCTTTCTTCTCCTTAAATCTTTTCTGCCTCAACCTTTGCCTTCTCCGTTCTATTCCAAGATTCTGGGTTACCTTTTAATTTATTTCTTCTTTCATTCATTCATTTCATCTTTTCCAGATTTATCTCATTGCCTCTCCCCTCAAACACGTGTGTGCCGCCAACCCTACCATGTCCCAAATCCTTCCACCTATCTTTCAAGAGTTACACTTTTGCTTGTGTATCTAATGGCAGAAAGTGAAAAGAGATAATATTATCTAAACTGCATTTTTTTGAGATCCCAGATAGGCATCACACTCCTGTTCAACATACTAAGAAATGCCATACAACAATATACATTATTGCATCAAGTACCACACTGTTCTATAGTATATCCTTCAGAAGCTGGAGGCACTGAGGCAGGGAGCAGTTCTGGACACAGGGTATCACACTGAATATTTCTTCCTGATATGGCATCTCAAAAGTGTTTGCTTGGCCATGCATTGTTTCTCCCTGCCTAGATCCAATTTATGTTTTGCTGCAAGGCGTATGACTGATCTCAGAAGTAGGTGACATATGGCTAATATTTGGAAGCTGTCTTTCTTGAACATTTTGAGAACATGGAACATCAAAGGAAAGAAGAGGGTAAGTCTTGTCTGTTTCTGACTACGAAATACGGCACAAATATAATGTCATATCGTGGGCCTTCAGGAACAGTAGTAGAAAGCATAAACTGTCCCAAAAAGAACAGCTATGATCTTGGGATCAGAAGGATGTTAATTCAAACATCACTAATAGGGCCAACCCCTCTTTTCATATAATAAAGAAAGGTAAAAATCTTAGGATATGCATAATTAGCTGTAAATAGCATGCTAAATCTCAGGGCATTTATAACAGTTTGACCCTGCAGAATGTAGCGAGCAGCAGCTGCTTTTGTGGACTCACATGAGTAGAGACTATTTAAAAGGTGCAGCTTGAAAGAATGCTGATAATCTTTTTTTTTTTTTTTTTCTTTGCCTGCTAACTCCCAAAATGTGGTGGCAAAATGTGATGATGACAGTGGTGATGGAGGTGTCTTCCTATAATTATGCACTATCAGTATCATCTGAAACAATAAAGTTTGCTACCAAGAGATAAATCATTATCTCATTCCATCACACAAATTGTCTTTCCTTCTACACGTATACACAGATACACAAACACACACACATGCATGCATATGCATGTGCACACACACACACACACACACATAGGTCTTACTTGGGATGCAGTGAAGTACATTCATTTGGGATGTTTTCTGTGCCAGTTAGTACTTTCTAAAAAGCAAAGGGGGATTGGGCTTGGGCTTGTTTTCTGGACACGGAAAAGTTCTAGGCTTTGAAAAATTCTTTTGTGTGTGATTTTGGTAAGAAGCAATCAATGAGAGAAAATGGGTGTTTTAGTTACAGCAAAAATAAACCTGCAACTTAAGAGGGTTTTTTTTTTTTTCAGCAGCAAGGCTTATTCTTTTACTTGATAAATCCTCAAACAACAGACAGAACAGCAAGAATGTTCTTGTGTCTTTAGAAAAACATTCATGAAGAGAAAAAAAATATGAAAGGAAAAAATGGCTGTAGATATTTCTTCCAATCCAATACTGTCAAGTGTCAGAGTTTCTACTGGCTCATCAACCCCGTGTCAGTTACCAGGGCATGTAAACACCACTGCAGTTGGTCCTTTGTTCAGTGCTACCAGGATGCTGTCCATCATAGTCTAAGAAATATTTTGGCCTCTTTATTCTGACGTTACTAAGAAGAAAAAAGGCAGACATACCCTCAGCAGAAGGAGACTTGGCTCCTCTTCCTACACCAATATATCTGGGTAATATGAGAGCCATGGATATAACAAACTGTAACAATTGAGGTATGTTCATAAATGTTTCATTTTAAAAAAAACAAGATAAAAAAAAACCCAGAAGAAAGCAAAATGAAGAATTCTGAGCACAAAAGAAAGTTTCAGAGATTGGTTGCATTTACTAGGGTCATAGACATTATAAGCCACTGAGCAAGTCAGCTTGTTTATGACCCTGCTAATTTTTTTTCAGACCTGTTTCCCAAAACAAAGTTGTCTATCATTTGAGGATGGCCTACATTTCTTGTTCTTACCCTTTATTTTGTTTGGCTTAAAACAAACATTCGCCTTTGCTCACTTTACCTAATGAATCAGGTTGGTCTACATTAACAATCTGTGCTTTTCTATATTTACTGTTCTCCCAACCTGCAGAAGCTTCACCTGGAGAAATCTTTTTCAGAAGGGGTCTGGAAAAGAGAAAGCTTTCACTAATTTAGAGCTTCCCAGAGCTGGCATATACTTCCTTTCATAGTGTGTTACTTTGAGCTTGTCCGGCAATACAGAGAGAGAGAAAGTTGCCTAGCACTGTCAGCAGAGATGGTGATTGTAATTCCATGCATAAGGAATTAAAGTTGCTTCTGGTCCTTTAGTAACTGAAGTATAAGAAAGTACCCTGTGTCTTGTGAGTATCAGAATGTCCTTCCACAGTGTGGTTTTGAAAAACTGTACATCTGAACCTGTGTACTTAGTACCCTGTTTCATGTATCCAAAACTGATGAAAACAGAAGTGAAAGGATTTCAGAGAAGGCATAATGGGGAATTTTTTTACTCACTCGTATCCTGAGATATGATACAATTTTTTGCATGTGTAGTGAAAATAGTCACTTGAAATATGTAGCTGAGCATATACTTTCAGATACCTCTCTGCAAGTTTTGGCATTAGATATGATATTGAATAGCAACACGACAAGTATCAAATAAGTTATATAGACAAAGGCTCATGCCACTGCCTACATAAAGCTTAATTCTAAGCATATTTTTAGCATTCACACTCCACTGAATGAGGTGAGTCTTCTATTTAAAGTGATGCACTTAGATAAGCATTTGCAGAGCAGAGACATAAAAAATGTAGTTATATTTCCCTCTGAAGGCTGAATTGGTCTGCTGAAACTTTTAAGAGGCCTGAAAAGTATGTTTTTTATGAGTATAGGATTTGAGTATATTCCAAAGATATCCAAAATACTGTCACCAAAAGGAAAGCATTTAAAGAAATACTAGGAGATGATATTCCCAGAGCTCACTACTAAAACCTTCGCGATTTCCATCTCCTTGTTATTTACACAGGATACACTCCCCTTCCCTCTATATAAATTGCTTTCTACTGGGGCGGATGCAGCAGGTTGATTCAACTCTGCTTACAAAACCCCAGTGGAAATCTGAGTGCTCTGAGAAATTCAGAGGGTCTGGCTAGTCACCATAACTGGGACTACATTCAGTGCCTGAAAAAAAATCCCTGTATATTTTAAGGAAAGCAAAAAGTTCTTTTTTTTAAAAAGAGAAACCTTTAAATAGAGAACAGGTTTTGCATTTGCAAATCCTGTATTTAATCTCCCTTTGCAGCTAACGTTCAGGTGTAGTAATAAAACTGCAATATCTTCTCAAGAATTTGGAGCTCTGTCAGTTGTCCTGGTTTAAGGTTTCATTACTTACTATTGGCAGAGCACACAGGCATGAAGCATTCATTAGTTTATCATTCTAAGTTAATATACGGTATCTATTTAAATGTCGGAAACTCACTTGCAAAAATAACTTGGTACATTGTGTGCTGCTTATTGATTGGAAAAAAAATTACAGCAAATGGCCAAGGATAAATAACTGTTCTTTTCCAGAGGTTAATACCAGATCAAAACAGGTTTGTATATACCATCTTAACACAATCCAGTTCACAACTATGTTTCTGAAAATGTGTTTTTCTGGATATATATAAAAGCTATTTGTAATTCACATAGTCAAAATAAAAATGAATAATGCAAATTTCACCTCTATTTCAAAGATCCAAGCATGATTAACACAGGTAAATCCATTTGCAATATAGACAATTTGGTAGAATATCCTTAGAAACTCCTAACTGACAAGGTGCCCCAGGACTCTTTGTTTTCACCAGTTGCTAAAAAATTTGAAAAAAAAAAATAGAGCTGTTAGACTAACTCCTTATGAAAACTGATTTGTGATCATAGTAAATCATCTTATGTATTTTATGAGTCAATCTATTTTTAATGATTGCCGAGGTAGTTAGAAAAACTATTTCTGAGTGATAAGGGTGGGGGTTTTTTAAAGTGTGTTCTGTATCTTAATACATTAAATATGAATCACAAATGCTGTGTGATATTGCACATATGAAACATGATAATATTGTATATTAAAGTGTACTTTTTACTATGATATAATCGTCCAGTATATAAACTTGAAGGTTGAAATTTAAGATTCAACAGTAATCAGACTCGTAAATAACACTGTCCTTTTGTTGAATCTTGCCATTACATGATTACAAAAGAAAGCATTATAGAATGTCACATAAGAAAGTATCTTCAGTACTTAATATCAGTTCTGAAAACTTTTTAGATGTTCTTACCATACAAAATAGTTTTTGAACTGGGCAGAGACCTCTGCCTAGTCTAACCAGACCTCTGAGAAGTACGTGAACTGGAATGAGATGGAATATCTCAATGGCCTTAAGTCACTGTCATAGTTACTTCAGATATCTCTAAAGCAGGCAATTTGGTGAACTATGAGCAAAAAATTAGTAATTCCATTAGAAGGAAGATTATATTTTCAACATAACTCTTTGAAGAGCACAACCTAAAATCTCCCAAGTTTTCAGAATCTAGAATAGAAGTTATTTTTGCTTTCCTGGTCCAAACTATATGTGAGAGGAGGTGGTGTGGGTGAGACTATGGGACACACCTTTAATTAAAGAAGACCTCCAGCCCTCAAATGTATACATTTTCTTAAGTGATAAGGAATCCATATCCCAGAGCAAACTGTAATTTAGTCTGCCTTTCACCCTATATTGGTAAGACCTAGCAGTAATATTTACAGTGATTATTCAAACCCAGTAACTAGTGCAAAATGCTTCAGAAATAAAACACAGGTCAGGAGTTTCTACAGAGACTGTCCTCTTTGGACAGTTTAATTTTCATAGAGTCGTAGAATCATAATTATAGAATTTTTAATTAGAAAAGACCTGTAAGTCCAACTGTCAACCCAACACAACCATACCCACTAAGCCATGTCCTAAAAGCGCCACATCCGCATCCTTTTAGTGAAGAAATTATTCCTAATATCCAATCTAAACCTCTCCTGGCACAACTTTAGGTCATTTCTCCTCATCCTGTAGTTGTAGAGGGTGATAAGGTCTCCCCTTAGCCTCCTATTGTGCAGACTAAACAACCCCAGTTCCCTCAGCCGCTCCTCCTAAGACTTGTGCTTTAGACCCTTCAGCACCTTTACAGCTCTTCTTTAGATGCACTCCAGTACCTCAATGTATTTCTTGTAGTGAATGGGCCAAAACTGAAGACAGTATCTAAAGTGCGGTCTCATCAGTGCTAAGTAAAATGGGGCCATTCCTTCCCTGTTGGTCACACTATTCCTGATAAAAGCCAAGATGCTGTTGGCTACCTGGGCAGACTGCTAGATCATATATCCAGCTTGTTCTGGATGCCAACTCCAAGCAATTGGAAGAGAAGAAGGTTATGAGGTGTAGTCAGCATGGATTCACCAAGGGAAGATCGTGCTTGTCCAATCTTGCAGCCTTCTGTGATGTCATCACTGGCTAGGTAAATGGAGGGAGAGCAGTGGATGTCATCTACCTTGACTTCAGCAAGGCTTTCGATACTGACTCCCATGACATCCTGCTAGAAAAGCTGAGAAAGCATGGGATAGATGAGTGGACAGTGAGGTGGGTTGACAACCAGCTGTCTCAGAGGGTAGTGATCACCGGAACCGAGTCTGGCTGGAGACCTGTGACTAGCAGTGTTCCCCAAGGACTGGTGTTGGGTCCAGTCCTGTTTAACATCTTCATCGACGACCTTGATGAGGGAATAGCATCCACCCTCAGCAAGTGCCCATGATACAAAGCTGGGAGGGGTGGCTGACACGCAGGAACACTGCGCTGCCATCCAGCGAGACCTGGACAGGCTGGAAAGCTGGGCAGGGAGAAACCAGATGAGGTTTAATAAAAGCAAGTGTAGAGTCTTACACCTGGGAAGGAATAACCACTTGAATCAGTACAGGTTGGGGGATGACCTGCTGGAGAGGATCTCTGTGGAGAAGGACCTGGATGGATGACAGGTTGGCCATGAGCCAGCAGTGTGCTCTGGTGCTAAGAAAGCCAGTGGGATCCTGGGGTGCATTAAAAGGAGCGTGGCAAACAGGTCTAAGGAGGTGATCCTCCCCCTCTACTCTGCCCTGGTCAGGCCCCACCTGGAGTACTGTGTCCAGTTCTGGGCTCCCTGGTATAAAAAAGGCAGGGATCTTCTGGAAAGAGTCCAGTAGAGGGCTACAAAGATGATTAAAGGACTGGAGCATCTTCCCTACGAGGAAAGGCTGAAAGAATTGGGGTTGTTCAGCCTTGAGAAAAGAAGGTCAAGAGGGGATCATATTAATGTTTATAAATATCTCAAGTGTAGGACACAGGGGGAAATGGCCAGCCTTTTTTCAATGGTCTGTGGAAACAGGACAAGGGGCAATGATCTCAAGCTTCAGCTTGCACAGGAAGTTCCACACCAATATGGGGAAGAACTTTTTTGCAGTGAGGTTGACAGAGCCCTGGGACAGGCTGTTCAAGGGGGTTGTGGAGTCTCCTTCTCTGGAGATATTCAAGACCCATCTGGATGCCTACGTGTGCGATATGTCCTAGGGAACCTGCTTTGGCAGGGGGGTTGGACCCAATGATCTCCTGAGGTCCCTTCCAACCCCTATGATTCTGTGATATTCAGCTGGTTGTTGACCAGCACCCCTCAGGTCATTTTCCATTGGGCAGCTTTCCAGTCACTCATTCACAAGCCTGTAGTGTTGCATGGCGTTGTTGTGACCCAAGTACAGGACCTGATACTTCACCTTGTTAAACCTCATGCAGTTGGCCGCAGCCCATTGATCCACCCAGTCCAAATTCCTCTGCAGAGTTGTCCTGCCTTTGAATACATTGACACTTCTGCCCAAATTGGTGCCATCTGCAACCTTACTGAGGGTGCACTCAATGCCCTCATCCAGATCACTGATAAAGATATTAAACAAGACATACCCCAAGACTGAGCCCGGGGGAACATTGCTTGTGACTGGCCACCAACTGGATTTAACTCTGTTCAGCACAAGTCTCTGGGCTTGTCCTTTCAAACATGTTTTTACTCAGAGTGCACCATGAGCCACCAGCTTCTCTATGAGATTGCTTCAGTATCGAAGGGTTTACTGAAGTCCATGTAGATAACATCAATAACCTTTTCCTCATCCACTAAGCAGGTCACCTAGTCATAGAAGGAGATGAGGTTGGTCAAGCAGGACCTGCCTTTCATGAACCCATGCTGGCTGGGCATGATCCCCTGGTTATCCTGCACACGCCTGATGAGCACACTCTCGATGAACTGCTCCATTATCCTCCTTGGTATCAAGGTCAGTCTGAGAGGCCGGTAGTTCTCCAGATTGTCCTCTGGCCCTTCTTGTAGACGGGCTTCTTGCCTACCTGAGGTAATCAGTAGACATCCATTTGCTGGATTTTCTCTTTTCTGATGTAGTGATATAGTACAATGTGTGATCAAACTCCAATTAATGTTTTTAATGCTGTTATTCCAATTGAACAAAATTTTACCTGTACAAAAATAATTGTTTCAGTTGAAGTTTTGTTCAAATGTCCAAAGTAGTACTACTACTGACTAGTCTAAACAATGGCATATCATATCACCTTGAATTTTCCTATTAGCTGGCTTAGGTCTACTATATGTAATTGATAAGCACAAAAATAAACAGTAATGTTTTTTTGTATAATAGTCTCCAGCTGAATTGCAACAGGGGAGGTCAGACATTCTCATGTTATGTCAAAGCAAAGCTTACAGAAACAGAACTGCTTTTCAGTTCTCAGAAACTTTGGGGCACCCAGAAATTTGAGTGCAACATTTAGTAGAGGAGATTTTAACTTAGGTGTCTCTGCTTGAGCAAGAGGCCACTTTACTGGGGAAGAATGGACAAGCTCACCTCCAGATGTACCATCCTACCTCAATCATTCTGTGATTCCCTGATAACCAAGTTTCCTGAAAATTGTTTAACAACAGCAAGTCAAAGTCCTTGTTTAATGACTACAGACTGCTGCATGCTACAGAAGAAAACCCCCAAACCCTCCGATTTTCACTCTCTTTTCATGTATTTGTGCCCTTTTTATGGTGACTATTTGTAAATATAAGAAGCAATTTTACTTGCAGGCCATAAATTTGAAGTCAACATTGGACAATATCATTAAAAAATTCTGAAACAAATGAATTCTGAAACTTCTTCTATGACGAACTACATAATGAAGAACCACTGTCCTCATATCCTCATAGAAACACTGCTCAGTTGCTAATGATCTCCCTCTAAAATAAGTTCTAGATGTACAGGTCACTTGCAATTTGTTATAAGTATTCGACAAATAAAATACTAAATATATTCAAAGACTGCACCAGGTAAATCAGAGAAGTATGGGTCTTTTTGTCAGATCCTGCAAAATGGTTATTTAGAAAGGTAAAAATGTGGTGTGCCAGGATGTCTGTTGTTCTTTAGTGTCTGGATGACTTTTGTTCAGTGGTATCTTCTACTTAGAGAAAGCATTGATGCCTTCTGGTAGCAGAAAGCCACCAAGGGCAGAAGGAGACAGCTAACAAAACTGTAGTGTAAACAAATAACTTCTGTGCTTATAAAAGTCTAAATTCTGCCATTAATTGTTTGTTCATTATCAAAATTGGTGCTAGGACACTTCAAGAGATTTTTTTCAGCTCTTCTTGAACAAGGAATTTGATTTTGTGCAGCTCTTTTATTTCCAAAGGTATAATTAACACAGGGTCATCTCAAAATTATGTGCCCTAATAGGTAACTAGCTTTTGTCCTTAATTATAGGCCAGGGAAACAATCTGGTTGCCTGTAATTGTTAAACCAAAACTTTATGATAGAAAAATTCTGTGGATGTCTGCATAAAGTTGAATTAAGGGCAGAAATTTGGAAATATTCTTCCTCTGTCTGTATAATGAAAGAAAACAGGGGTGAAAGTAAAGAATAGAGTGCAAGAAAAAAACCCATATTCCTGAGTCATAGATCTTAGGAGAAAAGAAGGAAAAAGATCTCAAAAACGTAAGCATACTATCCTTCACGGCCTTGAACAGAAGTCAGAATTATTTAGTCTTTCTATTCTTCTGCTGCCAACAAGTCTCTGAGAAATACGGGAATTAATATTTGTGTACTTCTATTGTTGATCATTGTGGAGGATGACGTTTTACTGTTGTCATTTACCCTCTTTGTTCAAGGAATGGAGGTTCATGTAATGGAATTAATGAGAGACTCCAGCCATCCTGAGGAAGTTCATTGACCACCACGATATCCAATCCCAAATTATGGGACATGCTGATTTGTTTAATTCAGAAATATTCATTCTTTCTTCATCTAGGTGTTATCTAGTGTAAGTCCTTCATATCCATGTGCAGTTGTCAATATTGTAACTTTTTTCTGGCAACTGGCAGCAACGGCAAATTGGCATCAAAAATTGTCTTTCACACTGAAATAAATATTAGTAACAATCACTTCAAGAACATCCAGATTTCTGTGTGACACCATCAGATTGGCAGAACTTAATCAGAGGAAAAAGAGGTTGATGTGGAAACCAAAGGTCAGAATTTACTTTCTTTGAGAGATCTGTAGCCTATAGACATGAAATATCTTGCACCTTTTCTGTTGTTAGGTTTGATATTGCAAATTGGTGTGCCAGGAGAGAAATGACTTTCAGTTCTTCTATAATTTTGACAGTTAAAAGATATTCCTAAAAAATAAAATGAAACGTGATTCTTGCATGTGTTAGCTTCATCCTAACAGTATAGCAGTAATGAAACCACAACTGTATGGCCTGAATACTTGATAGCAGCAAGGTTTTGCACCTTGAAAACAGCTCTAGTTGCAAATGGAGATAATCAGGTAATCAGGTAACACAGAGTTATAGAAAGTCTGCATTTTAAAAGCTCAATGAGAAAACAGAATAGCAAAACTGAGACAGCAATAAAATATGGCCATGTCAATATTTAAAATGAGTGGATTTTACAATGGTTTAAGTGTAGTTCAGAATTAATGAAATGGTAATGCAAATTCATGGAAAGAAAGTGCAAAACACAAAATTAAATCCTAGGTGTGAATTAAAGTTCAGTTTATTTTGTGGGAAAATCAGTTCATCTGCATCCACCCACCTTCTAAAACTGGTAGCATTTAAACTACATAGAAAATGTTGGGGTGTTTTTTTTTTTCAATTTCTTTCTTATGCAACTATTTGGGAATTCATTGCAATAACTTAAAAGCAAGCTTTTATCACAATACACAATGTCTAAACATTTTTCTTACTTTGTAGTCATCCCTTCCTGTCACACATATTTGGAGCTATATTATTTGCATTTTTGTTAAATAAGAGATCTGTATACTGCAGTAGCTTTTTAATTTACCAGTTTGAAATGTTTGGAATTGCAATTATGAATGGTCATAAAGTGATATAAAGTTCTTCTGCAGTATTTTTCTTAGGTATAAGTCAGTCTTTCCTTTCTGCTCTTTAATCTCATAGCAAGGCTCTGAATTCACTCAGAGTTTATGTTTCTCCATAAATCCAGCTGCAGTCAAAAGAATCACTAAGAATTCAAGGTCTTAAAACCAGCATGGTCCACCACCTGTTCTCCAAGAACTGGAACAGCTTTCATTTTAAAAACCTTTCTTTTTCTGTGACTTTTGTACAGTAAAGCAAATGAAAAGTTCCTGATATTTTTCTCAGGTCTCCCATATCCAGAGGGGTCACCAAGTCTCTGAAAAAATTTTGGTTTTAAAAGCAAGCTCTGCCTCTGACTTTTCCTTCCAGCTTTCCATGGTGTATTGTTAGGTTCAATCTGCTCCAAACCTTGCCATGTCATATAAAACTTTATAATTCACTGTTAACTGTTTATTTCATGTTAGTGGAACTTTCTTAATTTGCCAGACCAAAAAAAAAAAAAAAAAAGTCCAGTTAATTAAGTCTGTCATTTTTAAATGCTAATGAAAGATCAAGTACTTTCTGTTTTGGTAAGAAGAATTCATATGCTATGGATTTCTTTATTACATTTCAGCCTACTAGCTGTATATACTGAGGCATGTACTGAAATAAACCTTTCCTGTATTTATATCATGTTATCATAATAAAAAATTCTGATTCAAGGAGAACAAAAACGTTTTAGAGCTTTAAGAACATTAATAAAACAATTTAAAAATTCTAATACATCTTCTGTTTCATGAAAAATTCAAATTTCTAGAGCCTAAAGTGAAGCAATATTTTAAAGAAAACTTTTATATCTGTAATGTTAAAATAATCTTAAATACATAAAAAGGCACTCACTTTTTTAAAAGAAGAATTTACTTGGGAAGACTGTGTTACATGTTCCCTGTGAATAGTGGGACATATTACCATGCTTAATGGTGAGGATGTGACCCAACATGTTCCCTTTTCAATAAACCAGTTGTCATTAAGTTAAACTTGAAAACAAACAAGAAAACAAAACAAAACAAGCAAACCACAAAAAAACCCTAAAATGAAACAGAAAAAAAAACCCTCCACCGAACCATTACAAGCGAAAGAAGACTTTATTAACAAGATAGACTTTTAAGAGTGTCTTATTATTTCTAACTTCTTGTGGTATTTTCTGAGAGAAAAAATGACGGACCATTAACAGAAACTGTGCTCATGTATCTGCAGGGACTTTATGTTTCAGATACAGCGCTACTTCCACCTGTGCAAATACCAATAAAATTAATTTCAGAACTGAAAGGTCATGTCCAATTTGTCAGCTGTGTTCTGTAGACTCATGACATATGCCAAATGTATTATGGGCAAAAGTTAAACCTGAAAACAGATTAAAAAATAGTGAAGTGGAAAACAGTTGAGTTTCTAAAATACGCAAAATTGGACTTCCTAAGTCAGAGCGTACTCCCATTTGTCAGATATGTTAAAATATTGCTTGGCTCTATTCATTTTTCCAAAGTGGAATAGTTGTTCTTCCTAGTGAGGGGAAGTTTATTCCTTGATGTGAAGCCTTGATGAGCTTAGGCTAAGAAAGACAACCTCTTCTTACTCTTCCATATTGTCATTTGATAGTGTCTTTGTCCATCTCTGACATCTGCTTGCTTACTACTGTCACCTTGCTAGACTGTTATGCACTAGACATGCACTTTCAGTAACACTCAAGTGAAAATTGTGTTAGGATTATCCCAACTACTTCCATATATGTGTGTGTATGCATGTCTGTATTTTGTTTTGTAAATTTTCTTTATATTTTTTGAATATACTTTACACATTTTTACATCTAGCATATATATGTGTGTGCGTGTGGATGTGATGCATGGTCTCATCAGGATTCTGTGATGAATCATGACATTGACAGGATTATAAACTCTGGAAATTGGCATATGGACATGCATTTCAGTTGACAACTGTGTAGTCAACGGAGTTACATACAGGTGTGGTTTGCAATATTTTCAAAGTGCAAATGTGTTTGTAATGAGACTGCTTGTGTTAATGAGAAAGATGAGATCTATATTTTAGAATATTTTTAGGTGCCTCTGAATTGAGGGCTGTCTCTAAGCAGTGATTATCACTGCTTCCAGTAGATACTTGCAAAATAATTCTGTAAGAGGACTTGCAAAATAATTCTGTAAGAGGAATGGAAGGCACAGGAGTATAGTTTGATGGGTGCACTCAATAATTTAAAAGATTAAATTTTAAAAAAGTCAAAGCCTCTTTGATTTACAGAGCCAGTTGAATAATTTCTGTAGAATCCTTAATGCTATGGCATATACAACATAAATGTGTAAGATACTCCAGCATTTGAGAAATCTGTTCTATAAAAACACAATAAAAATGTAAGTGTAGCTGTGGTCATGAAGCTGCTGTACAGAAGCATAATATTAACAAATTTAACCACTAAATTTTACTAACTGTTTTTGTTTTGGTGAAGGAAGTTTTGCAGATCAGTTTTTGAAATATAAGAATTGTCAGAAAAAAACCCCAAACAACGCCTTGTGTTTTGATATTTATAAGGATCGGTGAGTGCACACATGGTAGAGCCAAAATATATCAAAATAACATAGCTGTCTCCTGCTACATTTATTAGGTTCAAATTGTTCTTGCAATACAGTCACAATAGTCTGAATTTCCGCCTTACAATTGTTGAAGAACTAGAAAGCTCATATTAAATTTATAATCCATGTCAGGTAAACAAGTGTCTGTGGAAAAGAACATTTAAAGAAGACAAAATGTGTTGAGATGATAAGAAAATGTCTGGACTTGACTCCCCATTTGACTATATGAAGGTGCATACAGCCAAACTATGGCATATTATTTAAAATTTTGGGAATGCTGAGCTAATGAGAAAAAAAGGGAAAAAAAAAGGAAAGTTTTTAACAGTCTTTAACGGAATAATGGAAACAATTTGGTGAAAGTGCCCAGGTGTGGCAAAGGAAGAAGTGCTTTGAAAATGTACTGACTAGTGTTCATTTTAATTGCCTAAAGACACATCTAAACTATATTAAAATAATTTGATTAGCTTTTAAATATAATCAGTTCTTTAGCAACAAGTCTTGACAAATCATTTCCAAAATTTACAAGATAAAATGCAACAAAGCATTCCTAAGGGAGCCGCATTAATGCTGTGTTTTGGATTTTGTGTGATATCTGATTAATATTTGCTGCCCCCTGTAGTTTACTCTGGCATAGTCTCCATAAAATCGTTTGAGGTGACTTTAAAATTTAGAAACTACAAATACAAACCAAGCATCCCGATCTTTTCTCCTAATTATCCTTTTGTTATTTCTTATTCCTATCATCCTGTCTGAACTGTTGTGCTGAGAATTGGGATGATTATCATTTAAGTTTTTGTGCCAGTGTTACTTGATGGACTGAAATTAACAGATATTTTAACCTACATGGATCATATTTTAAACATGAAACTTCTAAAAGAAATACAATTCTCTTTAAAGAGGCAAACACTTATTAAACTGTTTTGTAAATGTTTACAGCATATAAACATCAACATACTCCTTATGGTTCCTTGAAGTCTATTTTTAGGGAAAATGATGAAAAGTGGTAGTTTGGAAGTTTAGCAGGCATCTATGATGCTTGCTGAGTTTAAAACAGCACTGTTGCTGACTAATGAGATATCACACTGTGCCCCAGAATTTAATAACCGGACTGCACAGTTACCAACATCTTCTGAGTGTTGAAAAAAGAGGGATTAAAACAGCCTAGTAATCGGTTATAAGAGAAGAGAGGACTGCTGTGAGGTATAGCTCAATTTTTTTAATCCATCAATTCTAGAACCAGCTCATGATGATCAACTTCATCAGGGGCCCAGCTTAAATGCTTTTATGCCAATGCACATAGCATGGGGAATGAACAAGAGGAATTAGAGATGTGTGCATACCTGCAGGGTTATGATCTTATTGGCATCATGAAGACATGATGGGATTGTCCCTATGACTGGAGTGTTGCAATGGAAAGATACAGGCTTTTGAGGAATGGCAAACAGAGGAGACCAGGACACAGTGTGGCCTTCTATGTCTGTTGGAGGGACAACACAGAATAGCATGAGCAATCTAGGAGGTTCCTGGAATGTGTTGATAATAACTTCCTTCTCCAAGCAATAGAGGAGCTAGCAAGATGTGCCATGCTGGACCTTGTCACTAACAAGGAAGGGCTGATGGGGAATGTCTCAAGGGCAGCCATGAAATGGTAGAGTTCCAGATCCTCAGGCCAGTGAGGAGGGCACATAACAAGCTCATTACCCTGGTCTTCAGGAGAGAAGGCTTTGGCCTCTTCAAGGACCTGCTTGGTTCAGTATCATGGGACAAAGCTCTGGAGGGAAGAGTAGCCTGAGAAAGAGTAGCTGGATAGTATTCAGGGATCACCTCCTCCAAGCTCAGGAGTGATGTATCCCAACAAGGAAGAAGTTAGGCAAAAACACCAGGAAGTGTTTCTGAACAAACTCAAACACAGAGAGAAAGCCTACAGAGGGTGGAAGCAAGCATAGGTAGCCTGGGAGGAATGCAGGGGAAGTCTCTGAGCATCCAGGGATCAAGATAGGAAAGGTAAAATACTGATATAATTTGTCCTGGCCAGAGCCATCAAGGAGAACATGAATAACTTGTAGAAGTGTACAAATAATAAAAGAAAGACTAGGGAACATGTGAGCATTTTCCAGAAGGAAACAGGAGACCTGGTTACACGGGACATGAATGACTCAATGGTACTCAATGACTTTTTTGCCTCTGTCTTCACCAGCAAGTGCTGGCCACAAAGCCCAATTTTCAGAGGGTAAAGGCAGGGACTAGAAGAACGAAGAACTTCCCACCATAGAAGATCAGGGTTGATAACACCTAATGAAACTGAAAATGTGCAAATCTATGGGAGCTAATGAGATGCATCTGTCGATCCTCTACCTAGACGTATACGAAGCATTTGATGCTGTCCTGCATGACATCCTTGTCTCTAAATTGGGGACACATGGATTTGATGGATGGACCATCCAGTGGATAAGGAGTATTACAGGTGGTTGCACTCCAAGAGTTTCATCAATGGCTCGACATCTAAGAGGAGACCAGTGATGAGTGGTGTTCTTCAGAGGTTGGTATTGGGACCATCACTATTTAACACCTATTTGGCAACACGGACCATAGGATTGAGTGCACCCTCAGCAAGTTGGCCAGTACACCAAGTTGTGTGGTGCAGTTGACATAGTGGAGGGAAGGGGTGCTGACCAGAAGGACCCTCACTGGCTTCAGAGGTGTGCCGATGCAAACCACGTGAAGTTCAACAAGGCCTAGTGCAAGTTCCTGGATATGGTTCATCGCAATCCCAAGCACAACCACAGGCTTGGAAGAGAATGAATCGAGAGCAACTGTGAAGAGGACTTGGGAGTGTTGGTGGATGAAAGGCTCAACATGAGCTGACAATTTGTCCTTGCAACCCAGAAATACAACTGTATCCTGGACCGCATCAAAGTCAGTGTGACCAGCTGTGTGAGGGAAGTGATTCTCCCCCTATGCTCCACTAATCTGTCCCCATCTGTACTACTTCATCCACCTGTGGGTCCTTCAACATAAGTAAGGGATCTGTTGGAGCATGTCCAGAAGAGTCCTGACATCATCATCCATGAAGATGCCTAGAGTCCTGGAGCACCTCTCTTCTGATGACAGGCTGACAGAGTTGGAGTTGTTCTGTCTGGAGAAGGGGGGGCTCTAGGGACACCTTATAGCAGCCTTCCAGTGCCTGAAAGAGCCCTACAAGAAAGCTGGAGAGGGACTTTTTAAAATGCCAAGTAGAGATAGGATGAGGGCAATAGTTCTAAACTAAAAGAGGCTAGATATAGATTAGATATTAGGAAGATATTTTTTATGATGAGGGTGGTTTCCCAGAGCAGTTCTGGATAATCCGTCCCTGGCAGTGTTCAAGGCCAGGTTAAATGGGACTTTGATCAGTTTTGTCTGGTGGAGGTTGTGCTTTCCCATGGCAGGCAGAGTGGAACTGGATGACCTTTAAGATCTCTTCCAACCCAAACCATTCTATGAATCTATGACATCATCATAGTGAGGCAACTGAAGATATTATGACATCCTGGAGGGTTTACAAGGAAACTAAACAAGGCATGTGTGAGGAAAACTCTGAATTCTGGTGTTTTGCAGCACTTTTTTCTGTTGGCAACAAACTCTTTGGGTTTTTAAAACAAATATTTCTAGGTAAAAGTCACCAAAAATTACAACTGGATTCAAAAACTGCATTGAATTAGTTGAAACTCAAAACCTCCTAAAAAGTTAACATGAATTTCTTTCCTTTACACATGACACTTTTACAAGGGCCAGATGTTTCAGCCTCTGCCACAGTTCAGGACACAATAGCAAATGTAATCTAGTTGAGTAAAATCCTGGTACGGATAGAATTACCTTGAAGTTGTACTTGACCTTCAGCAAAGATGGTCATGCCATGCTTAAGGCAAAATCAGCAAGTGAAGAATGACCTAGGCAATTGGAAATTGGTCTGTGCTCACAGAGTTCATCAATCTCAAATGCTAGGCCTGAACAGCTCCTAGACAGAGAAATGCATGGGGAGTTTTTTGCTTTAACGGATGATGGCACAAACTGAAATGTCAGTATTCGGTTTATACAGGTGTACACTTGTTAGCATATGTACCTAAGGTGAAAATTAGTTTTCAAAAGTAAATTAAGCAAACAAACTAGAATGAAGGAAGAGGTGCTGGAAAGAGGGAAAAATACCATGTAAAATTGTGTATTTCAAATAGTAGTTCAAGAATTTAAAGGTTAGCACAAACTTAGTGTAATATACTCCCTTCACTTCCTCTGCATGCTTGCCTGAAAATGCTATTTCCAGTTTGTGGTTTAACATGTCCATGATATATTAAAAAATGGTTTAAAAAACAAATTTTAGATATACACTGAAAAGGACTTAAAAAGTTAAAGATGACACTGCTTTAAAGTAGCAGAACTGTTACCGAATCATACTGCTTATGCACAGCCAATTTATCAATCCATAAACCTGAACTTCAGAAAAAGGTCATTCTGATAATTTGTTCTCACCTACTGTGTAACAGAGGATTCTTCCCTATTCTATTCCCTATTCTTGCCTCATGTCATTGCAGTGACTTAGCAAAAAATGTCATTTGGAAAAGCATCTAATGTTTGTTTAAAACTTGCCATACGGGGAATTCAAAATATTCTTAGACAAGTCATTTTAGGGTCTGAGTAGCCTTGCTTCATTATTGAGACTTCAGACTTTGACACCTGTCTCTATCACAAATCTTCACTTACATACTTAAGAACTACAGAGAAACTGGGGTTCATTTTCCTCTGTTTAAACTACGTAGATTGAGCTCCCTGAAAGGAAAACAAGCTCCCCAAATTATTCCGATTATTTTTTTAAGGAATGTGTTAAAAATATTGTGCCTATTTACAATGACCGTATTCTATCTATTTTATAACAAGTTTTGTTTCTAGTGTTCTGTATGTATTTTTATTTACAACATTCCTCTATCATAAGCCATGCTTTCCTCAAAGCCCTGTGGTGAGTTACAGAAGTCTCAGTGAATTCTAAACTCAATTTGTGTGCTGATAACCATTATCATGTGTAAAACTATCTTTCTTAATATAACATGATGGTATTCATTTAGGGCTGTTATCATAATGCTTTCCTAGAAACAAATGCTAGGTGGTCTGCTGGAGCGCTGTGACTCTGCTGTAGTAGTGAAAATGTATTTTCTGCACCGTTTCTTTGAAAGCCGTTGAGATGCTTAAGGCTGACTATAAGAAATACTGTGTATCTGCAGAATTTGGTAAGAATGGACTTTATTTGGTTTATGGGGGAAAGAGGAATTTCAGATTTAAATAATTATTTTTTTTAATGTAATGTTTCCAAGAAGCTGCTTAAAATGCAAAAAAGAAATAATTCAGACTCTGGACTTGTAGAGATTGGATCAGGAAAGCCAAGGCACAGATGGAACCGAACTTGGTGAGGGATGTTAAAAACAACAAGGAGGGATTTTACAGGTACATTGGCCAGAAGAGACAGGCCAAAGAGAGCATACCCCCCTTGGTAAATGAGAAAGGAGAATTGGCTGCAACTGATGAGGAGAAGGCTGAGGTACTGAATGAGTTCTTTGCCTCATTCTTCTCTGGCAGCCAGGATTCTCATAATTCACAAGTTCCAGAACCTTGCATCCCCAAACCTCTAGGTGGGAACTGGGGGAGTAAATCCCCCCAAACTGTAAGGGCAGAGCAAGTCCGAGACCGCCTCATGAGACTGAATGTCTACAAGTCTATGGGGCTGGATGACATGCATCCCAGGGTCCTGAAGGAGCTGGCTGATGTGGCTACCAAGCCACTCTCCATCATATTTCAAAAGTTGTGGCTGTCAGGAGAGGTCCCTGGGGACTGGAAAAAAGGTCACATCACTCCCATTTATAAGAAAGGGAGCAAGGAAGACCCAGGGAATTACAGGCCGGTGAGCCTCACCTCTGTGCCTGGGAAGATCATGGAACAGATCCTCCTGGATGACACGTTGGAGCACATGAGGGAAGAGCATGTGATCCGGGACAACCAGCACGGCTTCACCAAGGGAAGGTCGTGCCTTACCAATCTGGTGACCTTCTATGATGGAGTGACAGCATCAGTAGATAAAGGGAAGGCAACTGATGTCACCTGCCTGGACTTGTGCAAGGCCTTTGACACAGTTCCCCACCACATCTTTATCTCTAAATTGGAAAGATGTGGATTTGATGGGTGGACCATCCAGTGGATAAGAAACTGTTTAACAGACTGTAGCCAAAGGGTGGTGGTCAATGGGTCTATGTCCAGGTGGAGGCTGGTGATAAGCGGTGTCCCCCAGGGGTCTGTCTTGGGACCAGTTCTCTTTAACATCTTTATCAATGACATCGATGATGGGATTGAGTCCACCCTCAGCAAGTTTGCAGATGACACCAAGCTGAGTGGTGTGGTTGACACAACAGAAGGAAAGGAAGATATCTAGAGGGATCTGGACAGTCTGGAAAGGTGGGCCCAGGTGAACCTAATGAGGTTCAACGCTGCCAAGTGTCAGGTGTTGCACTTGGGCTGGAAGAATCCCAGACATAGATACAGACTGGGAGAAGAGCTCCTTGAGAGTAGCCCTGCTGAGAAGGACCTGGGTGTCATGGTGGATGACAAACTTCACATGAGCCAGCAGTGTGCTCTTGCAGCTCGCAAGGCCAGTGGTATCCTGGGCTCCATCAGAAGAGGGGTGGCCAGCAGGGACAGGGAGGTGATTGTCCCTCTCTACTCTGCCCTCGTGAGGCCCCATCTGGAGTACTGTGTCCAGATCTGGGGCCCACAATACAAGAAGGATGTGGAACTGTTGGAGAGGGTTCAGAGGAGGGCCACGAAGATGATTAGAGGGCTGGAGCACATCCCCTATGAAAAGAGGCTGGGGGAGCTGGGTTTGTTCAGCCTGGATAAGACAAGGCTGCGGGGGGACCTCATTGCAGCCTTCCAGTACCTGAAGGGAGCATATAAAAGAGGAATGGATTCAACTTTTTAAAAGGGTAGACAATGGAAGGACAAGGCAGAATGGATTAAAGCTAAAGGAAGGAAGGTTTAGATTAGATATTAGGGGGAAGTTTTTTACAGAGAGAGTGGTAAGGTGCTGGAACAGGCTGCCCAGAGAGGTGGTGGATGCCCCATATCTGGAGGTGTTCAAGGACTCGTTGGATGTGGCCCTGGGCAACCTTGTGTAGATCCAGGCCTGGAGATTGGTGGCCCTGCCTGTGGCAGGGGGGTTGGAGCTTTCTGATCCTTGGGGTCCCTTCCAACCCATGCCATTCTATGATTCTATGATTCAGGACCTGAGGGATTAGTGGGCCAAAGCAGAGATGGCAGATAAATACTGCCATTGTCATGAGGATATACACCACGTTCCTAATTGTGACATATACTGCACAGTTTTACAATTGTTTAGAATAATTGCAACAATGTTCTGGGAACCGATGAAAAATTATGCACATCATAATTCTATTGAATCACAAAGCAAATATGTTTAGGTGTACATTTCACTTTTGTGTAGGAAAATACTACAACTAAGATGATGAGCTGACTGTCAAATAGGGATTAAAAAATAATTAAATGTTTGAATATATGTATGTTGGCAATTTTTCCTATTTGGTTATCTATTCTAGTTATTTCTTTAGAGTCACTTGGGAAACTAAACTTAGACTTCCCTTACCTATCATGCAAAAGGCAGCAATGATCCATGCTCTCACATTGTACCACCTGAAAGATTTCTGTCAAGAACAGCAGATCATCTTTCATTACAGAATTATATGGGTTGTAAGAGACCTCATTGGGAGATGTCTAGCTGGAGGCCTGTGTCTAGTGGAGTCTCTCAGGGGTTGGTACTGGGACCTGTGCTATTCAATATATTTATTGATGACCTTCATGGGCAACTAGATTGTACAGTCAGAAAGTTTGCTGACGACACAAAACGGGGAGGGGGGCTGACACACCAGAGGGCTGTGCTGCCATTCAGGAAGACTTAGATAGGCCGGAGAGTTGGGCAGGGAGAAGTTTAATGAGATTTAACAAGAGCAAGTATAAGGTCTTACATGTGGGGAAGAACAACCCAAGGTACCAGTATAGGCTGGGGACTGGCCTGTTGGAGAGCACCATAGGTGAGAAGGACCTGGGTAGTCTGGTGGACAGCAGGATGGCCATGAGCCAGCAATGTGGCTAGGAAGGCCAGTGGCATCCTGGGGTGTATTAGAAGGGGTGTGGTTAGTAGGTCAAGAGAGGTCCTTCTTCCCCTCTACTCTGTCCTGGTGAAACCGCACCTGGAATTTTGTGCCCAGTTCTGTGCCTCTCAGTTCAAGAAGGACATAGAACTCCTTGAAAGAATCCAGTGAAGGTCCACCAAGATGATCTTTTGAGGTCATTTCCAATTCCTAATGTTCTGTAATTCTGCGGTTTTGTGAACTAGTCCAACCCATCAAGATTTTTCTCTGTTGTGACATAATTTACATGTAATGGAAAACTTCCTTATTGTGAAGGAGAATATTATTGTTGTTTCTGTTGTTGTTATTGTTATTATTATGATTAAATGTATGTTTATAAAGGTATAGGAAGGTACTTGTATTTAGTAATGCTTAGCTGTTAAAGATGCATAGGTGAATAAATGAAAATGAAGACCAGAAGACTAGAATGAAGTGGAACCTCGAAATATGATATTTTAAAACTACCCCAAACCAGATTTGAATTAACTTTAATCTGAAAGAAAATAAACCACATTTTTCAAAATATATTTTAAGAAATCAATGCTTACTTTTTCTAATGGAATGCAGGCTTTGACTTCTAGAATGAAGTTTCCTTTCAAAATAACAATACTAGCAAACTGTGACATGATTTACTTCCTCAGTGAAGTATAGGTTCCACAGTACTTGAGAAAAGGAGGAGGTGTAACATGACAGCATTAGATAAATATTTTTCAGATTTAAAAAAAAATTTAGGTTTTACAACATTAATCTTCAAAGGGAGAGAATATTACGATGTAACAAAAAAATAAGTCAATAAATAAGTCACTCAAGAAGATTCCTGTCATAGAAATACTGTGAAACAAATGGTGGTTAGCTGCTAAGAGCTTATTTATAAAGTGCAGTGTCTGTGTATTTTTACAAAGGAAAGACAGTCACTGACTTGAATTATTATTTGCATATATTTTGGTCCCTGGCTAAGTGTGTTTTTTTTAAGTAAGAGCAAAAAACAAATAGAGAAAATAAATGCTTGAGTTATCACAATATAATCTGTCAAGGGACAGACCTTCAGAAATTGTCATAATTGATGAGTACTTTATTTAAAAAAATCTTAAGCCTAATAAATAACAGTATAGTGAATATTTTATGAGATTCAGTGCTAACAGGATTGAGTGAATATCTAGTTTTCTTTGATGGTATTGGCCACCTTATCCTCAAGATTCTTCTACATGACAGATCAGCAGTTCTGATAACAGTTTTCTGATACAAGTTTGGAAATGGGAATTATACTGATCAATCTTGATTTTCAGTACAGGCTGATGAGAAAATGTAATAAACATACATTGAAAGAACTTGACCCTTCCCTCCTATCTCTCTTAGATATATCAAAGAAAAGTAATAAAATTACAATTGTTATAAAATATATTAATAATAATAGCAAAAAAAGAAGTTTTAGATTTAGAATTCCGTTGATGATTTTTTTTTTTTTTTTAAATAGCATATTTCATTATTTACAATGTTATTTTTAAGTTACAGACTAGGTACCTGGAAGAATAGGTTTGTAATTTTCAGTTATCTTGTCAGAGTCAAAACCAAAAAATAATAATTAAACACCCCCCCTCCCCGAAACAACCAAAACAAGACATAGATTGTTAATATCATAGGAACTGTGTTCCTTTGGAAAACTTTATGCAATGTGGATGACATGGGAAAGGGAAAAGGGTACATCTGGAAGTGGAGAGAGAGTACATCTATTCAGATAAAAAGGAAAATGTTGGGGCTGTGTAATCACTTTAGAAGGAAGATCTCATTAAAATATGATTAAAATGTGATAAAAGATGATTAGAGGGCTGGAGCATCTCTCGTATGAAGACAGGCTGAGAGTTGAGGCTGCTCAGTCTGAAGAAGAGAAAGCTCTGGGGAGATCTTATATCCAGTACCTGAAGGGGACCTATAAGAAAGCTCGGAAGGGACTTTTGAGGAGGGCATGTAGTGCTAGGACTAGGGGGAATGGTTTTAAATTGGAAGGTTGTAGATTTAGATTTGATATTAGGAAAAAATTCTTCACTACGAAGGTGGTGAGGCACTGGAACAGGTGGTGGATGCTCCTTCCCTGGAGGTGTTCAAGGCCAGGTTGGATGGGGCCTTGAGCAGCCTGTTCTAGAGAGAGATGTCCCTTCCCATGGCAGGGGATTTGGAACTTGATGATCTTTAAGGTCCCTAACCATTCTATGATTCTATGTTCATAGGTGTTCTAGAGTAAAAGAAGTTGTCCATTCACACTGCTGTTTTATTTATCCTTCTCCCTGTGTTTGTTTATAATATATAGATAAAGAAATTAACTTAGATCCTTAAAAGGATTGTGCAGACATCCAAGGAAGTAAAGAAACACTCCTGCAGCTCAAAACCAGAGTTGATAATTTAGAAGTTATCCTTATTTCAGAAATCTACATTTCCTAATGTCTACATGTCTTGATGCATTGCATAGATGTCTTCCTGGGAACACTCAGAAAGATCAGGTAAAGTTGTGAGGATAAATATGGATAATTAAATCGTATTAGATACTGTGCAAATACTCATTCAAAAGTAAAGCAATTTTAGATGGCTACAGCTTAATTCTTGTTCAAGGACGAGTGAGAACATCAAACCAGAGGTTTAATGAGCTTTAATTAAGCATATTAGCCTTTGAACTTTTAGTAGAATTGTCTTCACTTTTCTAAGTGTTCCTGGTAAAAAAGTCCTTCAAGTACCAACTCTGTATTTTTTTCTAAAACACAGAGTATTTGTAATTTCTTGAAAGATCTACTTCACATAATGAAGCCATTTACAAAATATCTACACGTTTATTAAGAAAGGTTTCTGGATGAAGAAACTTACAAATGTGAACTGAATGCACACCAGGAGGCAATTGAAAAAAACGCATAATCTTTTACTTTAATGACTTTTTAAAACAATCTTATTTTTTCGGGGTGGGGGGGAGGGGAGGCTTGATTCGTCATTGATTGATAGCCTTGGCTATCTTCATCTCTTGCACTACAGGCGTGATTTGGCAATTAGCTCTAGGACTTTTAGGAGCTTTTTACCCAGCATATACAGTTTAGATTTTTTCTGAGTAGTACAGCTGAGGTGTACCCTTAAGTGTTGATTATTATATACATTAGATTTTGAGACATTTAGTAATACTGCCTAATCATGCATCTTTAAATTCTAGAGATCTAATGTCAAAGGATTTTTCACAAAATATTTTTAAGTATTTTATAATTTTGAGGAAAAATACCATTTAGATAGTACATGCTATTATTTCTAACATAGGATAATACAATAGTCTATATAGGAAAACACCCTTAAGATCACCAACTCAACCATTAACCTAGAACTGCTAAGTCCACCACTAACCCATGTCCCTAAGCTTCACATCTAAATGACTTTTAAATACCTTCAGCCACTTTACATACTTCATCACCTCTCTGGGCAGACTCTTCCAATGCTTGACAACCCTTTCAGTGAAGAAATTTTTCCTAATATCCAATGGCACAACTTAAGGCCATTTCGCCTCATTCTATCACTTGTCACTTGGGAGAAGAGACCATCAGGCACCTGGCTACAGCCTCCTTTGAGGCAGTTACAGAGAATGAAAACGTCTCCCCTCAGCCTCCTAATCTGCAGACTAAACAACCCAGTTCCCACTCCTCATAAGACTTGTGCTTTAGACCCTTCACCACCTCTACAGCACTTCCTTAGACATGCTCCAGCACCTCAGTGTCTTTCTTGTAGTGAACGGCCCAAAACTGAAGACAGTATGCAAAGTGCAGTTTCACCAGTGCTAAGTACAACAGGGCCATTCCTTCCCCAGTCCTGTTGGCCACACAAGGCAAGATGGTATTGGCCATCTGGGCAGACTGCTGGATCACATTCAGCTGATTGCTGACCAGCATCCCTCAGGTCCTTTTCCACTGGGCAGCTTTCCAGTCACTCATCCCTGACTCTGTAGTGTTGCATGGGGTAGTTGTGACCCAAGTGCAGGACTCAGCACAGGGGTTTGTTGAAACTCTCACAGTTGGCCTCAGCCCATCAATCCAGTCTATCCAGATGCCTCTGTAGACCCTTCCTACCCTCAATCAGAACAACACTTCTGCCCAACAAACTTACTGAGGTTTGAAACTCTTAAAAATTCCCTTCCTGTCTCTAATATGCATGACTTCTTCATGACATTTAGATAACCTTAATAGATTTTTTATAATTTTTGATATATTTTCAACGTCATGCTGGTTCCTTGTTATTCTTAAAAGAAGTGGAATATTGTTGTTACTTATTTTAAGATAAAGCCTGTGTTATTCAAATAGATTTTGCTTTAGTATAGACAGGTAGAATATGGTGATGTAACATGAAGCACCTCAGAATGATAATTATTTTATGATAAAGCAGGAGGAAAATAGGAAATTGAAAAAGGCATTTATATGTGTTACTTTGTTCCTTAAAATTCTGTGCAGCTGTGATCTGTCTGACCAACTTTAATGCTGCAGCAAGCAACACAGAGTTCCACAGCCACTGCACAATACTAACTATAGATTTTCCTCTGTGCCGTGGGCAGGGTTTCTCATTTCATACATCATTTGCAACTTGCTGCAGTGATTCTGCGAAGTCATTGTCTATTTCAGTAGCACAAAGTTAGGAAGAAGTAGCATTTTTCCCTATTCTTATTTTGAACAACTATCACATTAGAGATTACAGTTGGTTTTCTGTTGCTCTCTGCTTACAGTAAAACACAACTATAATTATATCATCTAAAATAGTACCAGCAACACTTTACATGCTATTCTTGAGTGTCAATGATAAGAAGGTTAAATCCTTCAGGAAATCTTTGTCAGGTGCTATAGGTTACTAGTCCTTATTTTATACACCAAAAGATATCCAACAGTGTGCAAAACCTACATCCAGAGAGGAAGCTCTGGAGTGTAGCCAAATCTGTCAGATTTTTTTTTTTAATGTTTCTGAAACACCATTCAACAAAAATCAGTGTGTTATTCTGACTTTCTCCACTCAGCACTAGCAGTATAATAGCTTAATGATAACATGAGAGTCAGGGCACAGACCTGAGACAGGCAATCACAGCAATATCTCATTTTCACCCTGGTCTCCATCCACTGAACCAACATTTCAAGCACTGAAACTAAAGCTGAGTTTAAATGAGTAAACCAATACTGCCAGTCAACACAAAGTGTTACTGGACCTCACCTTTGTGTTGAGCGGAGTGGAACAAGCTTGGGTATTGCTAATTTCACTGGACTAAATCCATATAATTATCCTTTAGTACCTCTAACAGTGTAAATGAATTTTAGGAAAGACTGAGCCGGGAAGATACACGTAAATGTAACCAAATCACTGTATTTTATTCAGTTCCTTAGAATCAAATGTGTGATTATTGTTAATGGCTTAAGATACAGGTCTCTCTTATCCTGGATAGGGGCCTCTGCTTTAACATTAATTTCTTGATTTTTATTTTAATTTATTTTTTAGTCTTTTATGATTTGGGATTGCTTATTATATGTCTAAGAGAAGTCGGGTTTTTGTCCCATTAAATTAAAAATTCAGTCTTATGCCAGTTTTTCATTCTTTAATAATACAGCAGTGTTTAAAATACAAGACTCTTAAACATACTATTGACTTCAGTTCCCTTTTTATTGTCAGGAATATATTGGGCCAAACTCAAAATTACTCTTTAAAACACCTCAGCTACTATTTTTTTCAGTCTCAGTAATCAAGAAAAAAACATTAAGCATGTCTTCTATACTTTTGATCTTTAGTTAGTTTCAGAAAGAAGGTGGCAAAATGTGGATATCTTGTTTGAATTACTTTTTCTTTTATATATGCACTCAAAAAATTAGAGCTTTGTTTTCCTTTGAAACATATTTGGCATTCAGGTATTTTTCTTTCTCTAAAGATAAAGATTTTTGAGAGATGTGGAAAGATGCAAGAACCTCCCTCTTATGTTCTGGTTTCCTCAAGTGAATAGGCTGCAACCCAAATGTTTACTTTGTTTTCAGCTTCTGTAGAAAATTTGGACTATGCAAACCCCATACTTCCCTTTGCTTTTCACTGTGTAGCATCATTGATTTTGGTTTACTGTTTCTTTTTGCTATGATGTAGTTTCTTATTGCTTAGGAGATGAAGGAAGTGATGGGTCATTTTAAGTAGCCTCCTCACTCCATGATTACAGTGCAGAAGCACATACTGAGCCCCTTAAAGGAAAAAAACACTCCTCTCTCCTCTATTCCTTTTGCTGTGACAGGGAGCAAAGAGAAGCACAGATCAAAGGTAGTGGACACAGTAAGAGCAGACGTACAATAGGACCATTATTAAGCACTCTCAAAAGTATAGTTACTACCAGAAAAACACAACAGTATTAGTCAGATAAAATAGCTGAGGAGAGATAAATAAAGCAAAATCTCTCTAACATATGTGAGATCTCAGAAATACCCCTGAATGACCATTCTCTATAACCCTGTAGGCCACATTATATTAAATGATTATCACTTACGTAACCATTACCTCAGGTTTCACTGACCTTGACAGCAATGCAGTAATCACATCTTTGAATGTCACTGAAGAGTTTTTACAGTGTAATGCGAGAGGCAGAAAGAACATGAAGAAATTTTTCTACTCACTATTCATAGATATATGTGGATTGTATAAGCCTATTACAAAAGAAATCCATCTCATGTCAAACTTCACTTTTATGAAGTTTTCTGACAATATTGCAGAATTTTACAGTACACTGTTATTAGATTTGAGTGTATGAATATCCTTCATACATTTTCCACTCAGCTAAGTTTCTCTGATCTTTTCTGCTGTATGGAAAAAACTTGAGCCATGGTGACTGCTTAGCATCCATATTTGTCATCATTAAATCTAAAAAAATATTTCATAAATTCACTGACATTACAGAGCTGTTATTAGACCTCCATACTCCATGTGAAGAGCTGGGTGACTGCAAGAGCTTGGCACAAAACCCTGAGGGAGTACCTTTACATGATCAGGAAGTTCAGTTCACTCACAGCTGACTTCTTAGCAGCTCAGATCCATAAGCAGTCTCACATAATATGAGGGACTATGCTTGAACACTTTGGCAAAAACCTAACAGATTGAAAGTCAGTGAAACTAAACAGTTTTTATTCAAAATAAGTGAAGATATTACCTTCTGGGAATTTCCACTAAAGCTTGAAAGGAAAATACATAGGCCTCTTTGATGAGATCTCAGTATTATGAAGGTTGAATGGAGATTTGCATTTCTCTTGGGGATCACAGTGCTAAAATGAGTGGGAAGTGGAAGAAAAACTTTACTGGTCCAGTTTGACACATTGCTGCTGTCATTTTTGGAACTATGTTTAAGAAGGGTGTGTATACTCAGGATTACAGAAATCTTAATGTATTTTTAAGTTTTCTATTTTATTGTTTGATGATTGCGTTATATAATACAGTAAAATGTCATGAGTACAAAATCACAATTGTCAGATCTTCGTGCTTATTAAGTGGCATTTTCACATAGAAATAATTTATTTCCTATTTTAAAAATATTTTCTTCTTCTATCATCTGATTAATTATTTTTAGTATGTTCAGTTTATTTCAGTGGAAGACTCCATGGAATCATTGCCTATCATTGAATCACCAATGCACAGATAATTTTCCCACTTAGACATTTTCTATATTTTTCCTACAGCAAAATATTACTTCTGTTTGCAATTTGTTTTAGTATCAGGAAATACTTCCATAGGAAAAGAATTTAGATGCATGTTAATGGAAACACTAAATGAACCATTTCTCTACCATGTTATTTTTATCTTTTTTGTAAGGGAAACAATTATTAGCAATAAGAATAGTGAGGGTTTTGTGGTTTAATTCTTGATTTTAAAAGACAGCAAGGATAAAAATAATTTCAACATTTAAAATAATACATCAGAAATTAAGAAGCCTAATATAATCTGCAAAATTTTGTAATTTCCTTAAACACTTCTTTTTATGATACTGACACTTGTTAAGTAGTTCTGCAAGGCACCTATTAATCGATGTTGTGACTGAGCTGAAGTTCTCATTGGTTGCTAAGGTCTACATGGCCACTAAAAAAGAATCTACACTCTTTAGAAATAACTGTGGTTTTGTCCCTTACCCAAAAAATACAGAAGCTTAGAAGGAAAAGGAAAATCTCTGGAAACAGCAGATGAAAGAAAGCCAGAGAAATAAATCCATAGTTACAATGATTCCGATGCCAGCGTTTCTTATACATGGAGTCCAAATCACATATTGTCTGGATTTGTAGAAAGGAATAAGAGTTTATATAACGTGCAGCATTGGCATATATTTCCAGGTGAAATTTTTTTTTCTGTGGATAGACAGCCCAACATTTTTCTAAGAAGCTAAGGTACTAACAGGGTTTATTTATTTTTCCATAATTTTTTGAAACTTTTTATGATCACTGATTTATCTATATTGATTTGAGAAATTGTAACTTTAAAATAATTACTTGGAATGAATCTTAGAAGACACTGACATTAGAGGTCCTTCATTGTGACAAGAACAAGAACTGCAATCAGTTCAGGACAATCAGTTTTTCCTTAACTGCAATATATATATTCTAATGCAGCAGAAAAAAAAAACCAAACATGAAATGCCATGAGTCCACCTTAACACCACCTATTCTAACAGCCATCTAGCTCTAACATCTCTATTTGTGGTCTGTTAATCTTGTTTGATTTTCCCAATTTGTCATGTTATGTCCAGTATCAACTACAACTCAATGTTCTTCCATAAATTGTAGCAACAGAGAGACATCAAAGCAGAGACAGAAATAAGCAGTAGCAGAAAATGCCATACTACACAATGGGACAAACACTGCTGGCATTGTGGCTATTCTCAGTGAAACAGTCCAGTGCAGGCTCCAGTACTAGACCTTTATTTGAGTTTGAGTATGCAATTTTCCAGAGCCTTTGCTTTTGAGTCCAAAGGCAGCACCACGTATCAGGATGAATGTTCCTCATGCTGAGAGGTTGTCCCATCTTTCATGACCAATGTTCATTTCTATACTCGTGTTCCTGTGCTCTGTGAAGCAGTTTTTACTTCTACCTTACTTTTCTGCTTTGCTACAAAATGTATCGATCTGTGTTCTCTTTTTTAGCTGAATGTTGAACCGCCTCTCTACATAAAGTCCTGGTGACTTCCAGGCTATGCTTTCTCTGCTGGGTTTCTTGATTTCCCACTTATGATATGTACAGTCTTTGCAGCTTAACACAGGAAGTGCTCATAACCTGCCTTGCTCAACAGATCTTGCCTTCTACAAGATTTAAAACCGCTCTGAAGACTGGATAGTATAGAACTGCTAGCAATATCGAGAAAAGTTTGGTCTAGTAGCAGCTACATCTTTGCTGTACTGTCACTGAAGGAATCTATACTGCCTTCTTACAAAACCATTACATTAAGCTGTGCTTTGTTATGTTTTCTTGAAACAAGAAAGCACATGAAAGATTGAGGTACTGAGTGTCATGTTAACTTTATAGCTGGTCTTTTCCTCTGGCTCAATAACTCTGTTATTAAAAAAAAAAAAAAAAAGAACAGTGTCTGTATAGTTTACTTCTTTGGTATCAATTTGTACACATATTACATACACAAACGTAAGGCTCAATCTAGTACCCACTTATGCCAATTAAGAATCAATATTGATTTTAAGAACTGTGGGCTCTGTGTTTAGATAGGAAGTTTCACAGGAACAAAAGGTGGTACAAATCTGACCGTGGATCTACTCTGTACTAGCAGTGTCTCATGTCCCCAGAAAACATGAGCGAATCAGAAATTAAGCTATCAGACTTTTCTCTTCATAGTTCATATAAGATTGACTGCTTCTAAATGATAAGATCAATAGATATCATATTAGTAAAGAGAAATGTAAGGAATTACAAAGCACTCAGTGCAATAACACATGCAATCTTTCCCTCGCGCACCTGCCTGTAGAGAACAAAAGCTTTTTCCTCAGAAGAGTAGAATCTTTAAATGATAAAAAGTTCAATTTTTTGTACCTTTCAAAACTATATTATCAGAGATGAGAATCCAACATTTTCCAACAACATTTTCTTTTTTTTTCTTTTTGTTTCCCCCCGTCTGGCCTGCAAATGCAGAAAAAAAAACCCCTTTCTTCTAGAAATAATGTTTCACATTTTCTACACTCATTCCTGATTGAACAAATAGACTTGTGTGCACACTGCAACAAACAAGTTTCACAGCAGCTAACAAGAAAAAACAGTAGAAATAATATAAAAATATGATGTATTTTCTTAGCAAAGTTGTCAACAAAGTCTCTTGCAATAGATGCTGCAAACATCTGCTAGCAATGCTGCACATGTCCTGCCTTGATACCCAGGATGGGTTAGATAACCTTACAAGACCCTGCACTTCCTCATGTTTCTTCCTGCACATGTACTTCAGATTTTCAACACAACTAGTGGCGTTATAGACAAATAATTATGAAAGAGGGTGCATGTGTGGGAAGAAAATTTCTGTCACTGTTCAGACAAAATCTGAATTGCTGAAAAACTCTGTTCTGGGGAAATATCCTGGGCTGGGTTTGTGTTAAGTGATGTTTAAAGCATGTTCTGTTTGTTCCCTTGTTTGTTTTAGTTTACTTTTTTTAAAATTTTGTTTTGTTTTGTTTTCCATCAATAAAGGTAAGCCCTAGAGAAGAGGTGAGTTTTTATTCCAAATGTATATTCTTTGTTTTAGAACAGGTTGGAAAGACAGGAGCAGATGGATAACATTTGGGACATTTTGTCAATTCATCTGTTAATAAGTGAGACACTCACACTGGCTGCATTAAGCAGAGTCCTTCTGTCTCCAGCACTGCCAGCAGCCCTGAAGATATCCTCTGAGAATGATTTTGATGGTAGACAGCTGAGGTAAAAATTGTATTATTTGCAACAGCCAATAACCGTATCACAGGTCCTTGAATCAAGACCTCTGTTGTTATCACACCTGGAGTTATTTCATCACACAGACAGCTTTTTACCAGTAACAAAGCTTACTGAGCTTGCCCAGACAGAACTGACTCAACATACAGTTTACAAAATCATCTTCTAGTATTTATGAGAAAGCAAGCAAGCATATTACCAGGTGGTTCCTGTTGCTGCTGATCTAGATGATGTCAATCTGCCTGTTACTACTTTGTGTTCCCTGATGTTTTTCAGGTATGTGCTGTTGCATGGTATGTAGTTACGATATCCTGGATTTCTCATTCAACAAAGTTTCACAGAACAATGCAACAACTTAAAAGATACTGTATTCAGTGGAACTAAAATAGAGATTTAATTTTTTTTTTTTTTGTAATTCAGAATAACAATTTTGAGAGAAATGCTAGGATATGAAAACAACTATCATGGATTGTTTGAAATTCCTAATTTTCATATTCTTTAGAAGCAGTGTGAATTACCAGAACATATTATAGCCACATGTTCTGGTACACTGTAAATCAAAGCAGGATATGTAAATAAAATTTAATCTCTTATATCATCAGATGATGTACATAGCTCAAACCTGCCAATTTCTCTGCTTGTATGCAGCATTTTTTAGTTTTACGGCATAGCTGCTATGATCAAAAGATGTTGCCAAATAAGAGGCCATTTTTCTTTGTGAGCACATAGATATTGCAATGATGTGACGACATACTAGTTGACATACTAGTCAAAATTCATTGATGGAATTATTCAGAGCTCAGCTGTTGACACTAGTAAGGGAGATGAAGAACAATGAAATGAAAGGCTGAGGAAAATGTGGGGCCAGTGATCAATGGAGAAGCTAACAGTGAAAAAGATAGGGAAAAGGCTGAAGTACTGGGTGTTCTTTGTGGATGTATTTTGGAGATAAGATCTGCCATCTCACTCCTCCTTTCCCCAAGTCGAGTGATAGAATTTTTGCAAATGTAGCAGTGCCTACAGCAGAAGAAGATAGAGCAGGGAACACTTAATCTGCTTGGACATGAGACAGAGGGTGTTAGGACCACTGACTGGCATCATTGGAAGGCTACATTCTGTCATCTTTGAAAGACAATGTCAAATGGGGAAGTTCTTGATGGTTGGCAAATGTAAATGTAGCACCCACCTTTATGCAGGGCAAGCAGAAGGACTGGGGGGAACTAGAAGACAACCGGCATTCTCTGATACGTGGGAGGATGGATAACCAAATCTTCCTTAAAGCTGTCATCAGACCCATGAAGAACAAAGATGTGACTGGCAATAGCAAGGGTTGGTTTGCCAAGGGCAAATTATGTCCAATCTGCCTGATAATCTTCTATGATGAGACGATCAGCTTGATACATAAGGGGAGAAGAGTAGATGTTCTTTATTAAACACCTGGGTGATGGTATCAGAGCAATTCTGTGGACATCACTGAGGGGAATTGCTGGAGTCACCAAGGGAAGCTGATCCAGACCAGGTGTGACCTCATTGGGGTAGCAGATTTTGGCACAAAGTTTTTCTTGAGCCAGAAAACACAAGAGGAGCTGAAATATCCACCAGGAGTCAGAAGCTCTTGCAGGAATCGCCTCCACTCCTCCACAAGTCAGCCCAGAGAACACAAGTGGCCAAGAGTACTGTGACCAGAATGTGCAGCAGTTCATGTGGGAGGGTGTACAGGGAGGGTGAATCTTTGAAGGAAGGATATTTCACTGACCAATTTGAAGACCTAAAGTACACATCACCCAGTAACCGGCACTGTTCTGTGACAGGTCAAGGCAGAGTGGCAGACACTCATTGGAGAGCAAAGGCTGCAGCTCTGACTGGGAGGGTCTGCTCCGTCTGCCCTAGCAGTGGCAGATTCCTCTGCCCAGACAGAGCTGCTGAAGGGAGAGGCTGCAATGGAGACCTCAGGCTACAGGATATACCCAGACCTTTCCCCTGGGGCAGGGGTGGGTGCTGCCAAGATGAAGGACCTCCTGCAGCGGGTAGGTGAGCTGCAGGAGATGGTGAGAAGGCTCCATAGCATCAGGCAGGCTGAGAAGGACTTGGCTGGTTCCAAGCACAGTCTGCAGTGGACCCACAGCACATGGCCAAACAGCCAAAAACTCCCCCAAGGGCACACAGAGAAGGGAGGTAGGGCAGTAACACAGAAGGGAAGTTTGCAACTGACAGGAGGAAGAGATTTCCCCAAAGCCCAAGGTCCTATCGTAGAACCACTTCACCGCTCTGCAAACTGAAGAGGAAAGACCCACCACTCAGGAGAGACACTGGAGCTGAGTAAAGCAGACCAATCTGATCTTCATATAATAACCCATACACCTAAGAATGTATGACAGTAGTAGGCAACTCTTCTGAGAGGTACTAAGGCATCCATTTGCTGACCTGATATACTCTCTAGATTTGTGATGCTTACTGCAGGCTTGGATCAGGGATGTCATCAAGCCTTGTAAAGTCCATTGAATATTATCTAGAGCAGCCTGAGGAGTATCAAGAAGTATTACAGAGTAAAGGGTTTCTGGAGCACAGGTAGTATTTTCATCAATCTTTCGAGTCAAAGGGAAGGGGTTTAAAAGGGCCGGTTGAATCTGGCGAGTCAACAAATGGTTACAGGACTGGTGCCACATCCAGGGGTTGGGCTACTTAGACCACAGGACTCACTTTGGGAAACCTTGTCTACTGGGGGCTCATGGGGATCATCTGTCAGAGAAGGGGAAGACCATCTTCAGGGATAGACTTGCCAAGCTAGTGAAGAGGGCTTTAAAATAAAGTTGCTGGGGATGGGTACCTGCAGTCCATCCCACTCCTACTAGTTTGATGACAGTGCTTGCAATAGAAGTGCAGAGCCTGAACAAGGATCACAGGTCAACAGGAGATGATCTAAAGTAAAATATAAAGGAATTCCAGCCACTCAATCCATAAACCAGCTTCATTGGGGACCCAACTGAAATGCCTCTATGCCAATGCACATAGCATAGGGAATAAACAAGAGTAATTAGTGATGTGTGCATACCTGCAGGGCTATGATCATGAAGACGTGATGGGATTGTCCCTATGACTGGAGTGTTGCAATGGAAAGATACAGGCTTTTGAGGAACGGCAAACGGGGGGGGCAAGGAGATGGTGTTGGCTTCTGTGTCAATGATCAGCTGCAGCGCATACACCTAGGGGTGAAGGAGGTGCTGACTTTTAGTTTACAGGTCAGGATTGAAAAGAGCTCTGGGACAGTAGACATCATAGAGGGGGCTCTATAGATAGAAGTAGCCTCACATTCACAAGCCCTGGTCCTCATGAGGGACCTCAACCCTGTTATCTGTTGGAGGGACAACCCAGCATGGCAGGGGCAACACAGGAAGTTCCTGGAATGCATTGATGATGACTTCTTTCTCCAATCGATAGAGGAGCAAGCAAGAAGATGTGCCATGCTGGACCTTGTCACCAGCAGGTAAAAGCTAATGGAGAATGTCTCAAGGGCATCTTTGGCTTACCTCCTCCAAGTTCAGGACTGATGCATCCCAACAAAGAGGAAGTTAGGCAAAAAATTCTGGTACCTAAAAGGGCCCTATAAGTAATCTGGAGAGGGACTTTTTACAAGGGCATGTAGCAATAGGACATGGACTAATGGCTTTAAGCTGAAGCAGGGTAGACTTACATTAGATATAAGAAAAAAATATTATGATGATGGTTGTAAGGCACTGGAACAGGTCTCCCAATGAAATAGTCGATGCCTCCTCCCTAGAAGTGTTCAAGGCCAGGTTGGATGGAACTTTGGGCAATGTAGTCTAGTGGAGGGTGTCCCTGCCGATGGCAGGGGGTTGGAACTAGTGATCTTTAAGGTGCCTTCCAACCCAAACCATTTTATGATTCTATGACATCTTCAGATAGAAGCAGAAAGGTTAATGCACTGAAGGGCAGAGTTTCTATTCATAGAGGCTTCAACTTACTGCAGGATCTTACGAGGTTTAGGAAAGGTAAATGATTTTGTTTTTTATGGCCAATACCTTTAGGAACACTCGAATTTGCTCCAGAGCCTTCATTTTGCTCTTAAACCTAAACCCAAGGTGTAGTCTTTTTTAAGAAAGACAGTAATGCGATTAGCTGTTGTCACTATATAGTTTGCTGGAAAACATTTCACAGGACGTCATCTATCTACTCCACAATGTTGTTATTCTAATACAACACAGACAGACGATTCACATTTTTGGGAATCCTATTTCATGCACTGTCACTCATCTCAGACAACTCCTTGAGCTGCAGAAGCTCTAGTATTTGATTTTTAATACTTTTAAAATCTTGTATATTCTCATATGGCTGGTAGATGTTACTGGAACATAACTGCAATGCCAGTTCTAACTTTTCCTGCTAAACCAGAGTTGTCACAAGTATAACCAACACTAGCTAAAAATTGTACTTGATCTGATAAAACCTTTGCCTTCTTTCTCTTGGTTACTGGAACAGAGAAAATAACATTTCTTGGTTTCTACACTCCTTACTTTCAAGGTCAGCATAACCTTCATGTATTTTCCCTCCTCTATTGTTCCTTAAGGTTATGTCTTGAAGTAACTGCCAAAATCTTATTGCACTTCTTTTGCACTCCTTCCCAGACCACACTTAGATGATATGCTCCTAAAGGTAGTTCTGCAGTTCCTATGCATCTTGGGAATTAAATCTTCTGAAGTGATTCATTTGACAATTACAGATCAGAAATATAGGGTATATATATTAAACAAATGTGAAAAACTTTTTGTCAATGTATTGACCAAATACCACAGAGCTCACATACAAGCCCACACTCCCTGGTAAGTTTTGTAGATGAACAAAAATAATTAATATTTATTATTCTATATTACTTATTTATGTGGCATGTACCGCTTTCCAAACATTCCTGAATAGACAAATGTTTTAAGATTGTCTGCTTTTAGCAGATAGATGACATATCAGGTCATGTTTTAGAAAGGCACTTGATTAGATTTAGCACTGGGTTAATAAAAACATTTACTTTGTTAACATATAATATACACAGTAAATATACAGTTGTAGACAAAGAACGTGGATTTCAGAGCTAGAGACATATTTAACTTTCTCAGAAGATAATGCAATTTGGTTGATGTTCACTTTTCTGGCAACCACTGGGGGTGAGCTAAGGGCTGCTTCTTTAGATATCTTATTTGGATGAGTCGATGCCCTTATGAAGTGTCACCATTGGATTGCAAATCAAGTACTAGTAAGAAGTCCAAAACTGGGGAATTTAGGGTTGGAGGTAAAATACTATGAGTCTTTTTTCCTTATGATAACAAGATGTACTGAACGTGCAAAATCACTGCAGCAAGTTGTAAATTATGTATGAAATTAAGAAAAACAGACCTTTGCCCGGTGCACAGAGAACACAGGTAACACTTCTGTTTTGTGGTATTTGCTGTGATATTTATTTAACTTTAGATACATCCTTTGACAAAAGCAAGCAAATAAACAGATAAAATCCCCAGAGCCAATGTATTAAACAAACTGTAGGTGGGAGGAATTAGCATTATGCTATATGTTATTTGTTCTTACTTCCCCTTCCAAATTTCTTCCCTCCTTCCCCACCAAACTTCATTTGAAGAGCATCTCATATGGAGAGCTGGACTTTGGTAAAGTACCTTATCAGTCCTGTGCAGTTATAGATGATCCCATGGGACATACAGACACACTTGGAAGATCCGCAGATGGGAAGAGAAGAGCAGGGCTGAGAAAACAAACCTTATCCTGAACAGTCCCAGTTAAAAATTGAACATGAATTCAAAAATCATCTGTCTCAAGGTTCTACAGCTTCACATAAATTAAAATAAAAGTAAATAGCTGGCTTTTTAAGTCCCTTAGCTTTGATGAAGTGGATGAAACACCCAATTTCTACTCTCAATCAACACTATAACTTAAATACCAAGGAAAAAAAGGAGAAACGTGTGAAGAAATCTCCAAGTGAGTGTTTGGCATTTAGTTTTGCCTTCTTGAAGTGACTTATTTTACCAGAAAGGCATAGAAAATGCTTAGAAGTCTGTGCGTTTTCATGTGAGATATAGTGAAATATTTGGTTGCTCTCTTTATCTTCATTTAATGACTAACTAAAAAATCTAAAAAAAAAAAATCTAAAAAATCTAAAAAAAAAAAATTGATTTCTTCCTTCCCTTCTATTTTGCTTTACTAATCTGAACTGTCAGCAGAGCTAAGGCTCCTGTATTATGAGTAGCTGTTATGTACTTCCCATTTTCTGGGTTATCTAAAAATAATATACCTTTAAAATGTCCTTCTATCCCCCATTTTTCCATCCTTATTTTTGACAAATGTGATCCTGTGTCAGATTTAAGTGAGTACCGCTGGCACAGTCTAGTAAAAGGCTCTGCGCTACGTGATATATATGTGGCAGACTGGTAGTCCAGTGTGTTGCAGGCCAGCTGGGCTAGGAACATTATCATTATCTAACTAAAACCTGGGAAGCTCTGATTTTGGTTTGTTGGGTTTTGGTTTTGCTTTTGCTTTTGCTTTTTGGTTTTTTTTAAGGACAGATAGTATATGGTTCTAAGCCTTGCTATTTAAATATCAGATTTATTTTAGATCACTGAGAGGTTTACAAGTCATCAGTATAATGAATGTAACTCTTTTAAAGTTTTTGATAAGTAATGTAAGTGGGTATGTGTCAGGCCTTGATATTTTATATTAGTTTAACTTTGCATGACTAACGAAGTCACCCAAGCTGATGTATTAATACTTGGAGCACACTGAAGCTTTATGCATATTGTAAGATGTTATGTATAAAACTGATAGAACTGAAAGAAAGTCTATAATAATGCATTTTTTAAACAAACCAGTAACTTGTCTACTGCACTAACTTTGCTACTACACTAACTTTGCAGCATTACAAATGTTGATGAGTGCTCTTACATCTGAAAATATTATTACTGAAACTAACAGTATAGATTACACATATTTATTAAGGTATAAAGTAAAATTTTAACTGCATATCAACCAAGGATTATAATATTCCTGTAGAAATTGCCTGTCTAAACTGAGCTGAATCTCTATGGTATGTATTCTCCACAGCCATCACAGAAAGATTTATTCTATACTTCATTAAGTGAACCATAATAAATCTAGATTAACAACGGGAACACCAGTCATACATGCAAAATTTAAGTAGTTGTTTTCTTTAATGTTAATAGAGGCAAAGAGCATCTCTAGCAGTGAGTCCAGGGTGAATAAAAATTTAGAGTTGATGATCTTTTCCATCTATCAAAATAATGTAAGAGTACTTTGGTTTTGGGTTTTTTTTAAAATTTTTTCTTCAGCTTGATGAAAGCTTTATCTTTTGGGGTTTTACAAGTATTTTCATTTTTAGACTTAAGCAAACTCAGCAGGGAGATCTTTGTAGGGTGGAAGACATTTTAGAAAATTATTATATATACCACAATTATAGAGTTGAACAAATAACTGATTTCTTGGTTCATTGGCAATTCAGAAAGGAGGAATTCAGTCAGTAAAAGGTGAATTTTAATTCATCCTCCAGCTCAACCAGCAAATCAAAAAAGGAATTATCTGGGATGATAGGAAATATTTGCTACAAAATGAATATTTAATTTCAGACATGAACGTTTATAAAACTTTAAAAGGATAAAGGAAATACAAAGTCAAACTGTTAATTCAAGTATTTAAATTTAAAGAAATCCCCAGCTTTTAAATTTTTTGACATGAGCTATTTTGTCAAACATTGTAATGGACAAAATATTTTTATGTTTACAATTCTCTATTTTACATCAGAGGAAATACATCCCTGCTGAAAATCATTATCCATGGCTAATGTTCCTGTGGGTAAAAAGCTTGATCGTAGAGCTACTAAGTGCTACTACAATTTGTGTACCCACTTATGATTATATATCTTCAGAAAGAGCATAATTTGCATACATTCAGTAAGTGAAGTCATACTGAAAAACAAAGTGAACTTGTAGCAGGAATTCTAACCTAATTATTTTCCTTAATTCAACTCTTTTTAAATTCCAGTCACCCAGTATTTGCCTGGACTAAATGTTTCTGAGATAGGACTTTCTTGCCTTGCTCCAAATTGAGATGGACTCTAATGACCCAGTCCCACACCGTAGAGGAAGTAACAATTAACTCATAGTCATTTTCATGATTCTGACATTTGCCAGCAGACTGCAGTAACAAGAAACATTCAAAACTTTATCACACTCAGGTTGATTTGAAAGCCATATACTTTTCTTAGCATGCTGCCTACTTGTTCCCAGTGGAGAAGCAACAGGGGTAATTTTCTGCAGCACTACAGGATGTGCTAGAGAGATGTTTAAATCACTAACATCTGGTGGAATTCAAGTGGATTCTTTATACCATCTATCAGGAGCCCTGTGGTAGCTGCTGAGAACTACGCTGAGTACACACTGAACAGAGGTATTCTTTTAAGACTCATTTCAGACAATTGTTCAGCATTTCTGTAAATCTATCCCCAGTTTTGAGATCCTACAGCTGTTTCACCGTTTTGGAAAAAGTTAACACATTAAGATATCTGATGATTCAAAGCGTTTGGTAAAATAAAGATGGACATTACCATCTAGATACTGCACTATTCAATGTTTTGCTCATTTCTGTGTATAAAATGTCAACTTGACTCTTCAATTGTCTCTCATGTATCTGAATTAAGATCACTGCAGCATTAATGAATCTCAACATACTATGACCTCTTGTGTGTTTGTTATTGCATTTTGTTTCACTTTTAAATGCAGCATCTGTTCTTCACATTTTGTTGTAAAATGCTGATGGATGTAATACATCCTACGAGGAAAGAGCACTGGGTGTTAAGAAGATATAAATGACCACAGCAATGCAGAACAATTTTCCATGAACTCCCGTATTCCATAAGTCATGTATAGTTACTAGAATAACCTATTTTAAAAGAGGTCTATAAAATCTGATTGGGCTAATTGAGTAAAATTGTCTTTAAATTATTTTTTTTTTTCTAAAATTTTGATTATGTCTCCAAGAATAAAGACAAATATTATATGGAAAGTCCTATATGAGCCAGTGCATTAAAGAAAATATAATTCTTCATAAACATATTTGGTCTTAGAAGCAGATTTAAATAGTACCTTTGCGTTATTACAAAAATACAGATACACAGTTTAGAATTACACTAAACATGGTAGATGATTAGATATTGATATTTATCAAACTACATAGATATTGATATATAGGTATGACAGATGCATTGGCACAGATATTTCAACAGTATAATTCTTCTCCTTCTGAATTGTGTTGGCTATTCTTTGAATATATTTTTTGTGTAAATGAATGTGGATGTATTATCACTCTGAGCAATATATTGCTCACAAAGATACTGCAATTTTTTCCCCTCTCTTGATCTCATAGGTAGGATTTCTAAAAATGCCTAAGCAATTTCTCAACACAGCTTCCTCCAAAATTCACTGAGAACTGATAAACTTCTGTGTCCTTTTGGTATAGATATCTTTTCATTCCTGGTATTATTTCTGTCTTTTTTTCCTGGACTTTTTTCTTTCTACAGCAATTGTAACCTAGCTAGTAAGACTCAAACACTGTTTGTAAGTTAACAGTGGTGTGTGATTTTTTGTTTGTTTTTTGGAGTTTTTTTTCTCTTTATTAATAAAGCTTAGCATATTATTTGAGGAGTTTATATGCCCTTGATGGCAGAAGAATTTATTCACTTAAAAATGCATTAGACTAATACTGAGAAAAAGCTCAATATTTACAGTGTTTTACATACTTATCATACTATGCTAATTAATAGAGATTTAAATCCATGCAGTCTGGTTCACTAATTTGCTATGATAGTAATAATAATTTATTATTTAATATGCAAAGACAGTATGCTTCCTCTTTGCAAGGTGTGTTAAGATATCCTAAAGAGTTTGTTAAGCCAAATGCATTTGGAAAGAAGGCAATTAAAGGATTTGAATGCCTTTGTAAGAACTTTCAGTAGTTTGTCTACTGTCTAAAAAGCTGAAGAGGATAAATTTAATTCTGAGAATTTAAAATTATCTCTGACTCTGATGTTAAAAGAAAAATGTCAATAAATACTGTTCCATGAAATGGTGGAAGCTTTGCTCTCGGGAGTCAAGATTTGTTCCTTGCATTTTCCTGAGATATACTGAAGATATTACTTCAGAATTATGTGCTTTTCCCATCACAGATCTTGCCTTTTTTTGTCTTTACAGTTTTTTTATGGTTTTACAATACAATATGTACGTGATTTTGTATGGAGGTACTGTGATAAATTGCAATGTGGAAACCATCTTTTGTGTGGGAAAGATAAGAAATAGGTACACTCATGTAGGAAAGAACAGATAAATTCTCTTTATCTGTGTTTATCCTTGACTGTGTTCAGGTTTTTCTGATCTCTGTAGTGGTCTAGCTGTAGTGAAATTGATCTTTTAGATGCACCCAGTCCTTTTGTCACTGTTACTCTTAAATGATGCTAAACCAGAATGGCCCATCTGAACTAATACTCAGACATTCACACAATGATAAATGGTGCTGTCAAGAACATACAGTGACCTCTGAACATAAAGGTAAAAGATTTCTCAGGAGAAGTAAGTTGATTAGAGATGATTTGTCCCAAAAGATAAAAAAGTATGTGGGCAAGTATGGGTTCCCCTACATGCAGGACAGACTTGGTCTATGCAAATAGTTCCAAAGCAAAAAATAAATAAAGAAATAAACATATAACTGAGTGTTAGCCTTAAAATATTCAGTATTTATTAGAAATGTAATTTTGAACAGTTTGCTTTAAATCAACCAACCAACAAACCAAAAAGCATTGTTTAGAGAGAACTATTATGAAATTTCAAGAGGTTTGTAACTTGGGAATTTACAATGTTTGACAGTGTGTATCTATAGTATGGCATAATGACAGCTTCAGCTATATTCAAAATGTTGTTGTTTCCAGGAATGACACTGAATGTATTTCTAAACAGCACATTATATTCAATTCATGTGAGTGACTGAACATGAATGATATGAATAATTTCATATGATGCATATTGAAATAAGTATAACTCATGTGGCATAACTGCAAATGTGGAGGTAGAATCAGAATATCCTTCACACTGTAGACTTAAAATAGATATGCACCCCAAATATACATAAATAAATAAAGAAGAAAAATAAATAAATAAAAATAATCCTTAGTCTCAGACGATGACTTTCCCTCTAGGACCCTCTCTAGAGCTTGTGGAACTGATTTGCCAAGAGTGCAGGGGATTGTAGTAGATGTATGAGCAAAGCAAAATGTGAAATATAATATTACACTTTTAAATTGGAGGTACAGATTATAGTTTGAGTTCAAAGGCAAGTACAGGTGCAAAAGTACGGATAATTTCCCCAAAACTTTAAAAAGGCTTCCTCCTTGACAGTTTTCTCCTTGAAATAAAATGGTGCATATTTCTTCTCTACAAACAAGGTACACTGGTTAAGCACTAACAGAACATAAAGAAAACTCCTTATACTCAGGTTTCCTGGACAAAGAATTCTCTCCTCTGCATGCACATCTTCACAAATGTGTACATCTAATGGAAGACTTTAATGCAAAACTGATAACCACAGATTTCGTCATTTATTGAAGAGAAGGAATGGAAAGATGAAGTACTCTAGCAGCAATAATGGACACCATTCAAATACTATGCATGACTATTGAACAGAACAGAAGACTAGACTAGACTAGACTAGACAAGACTAGAATAGACTAGACTAGAATAGAACAGAATAATTACCATAATTACTACGACAATCATCTAGTTCAACTGCTTGACCACTTCAGGGCTGACCAAAAGTTTGATCAAATTATTAAGGACTTCTAAATGCCTCTTTAACACTGAAAGGCTTGGTGAATCAACCATCTGCCTAGGAAGCTTGAGCCAGTATTTGACCCCCTTCTCAGTAAAGAAATGTTTCTTAATGTCCAGTAGAAACTTTGCCCAGCAAAGCTTTGTACCATTCCCATGTGTCCTGTCACAGGATCCCAGGGAGAAGAGCTCAGTACCTCCCTCTCCACCTTCTCATGAAGCTGCAGAGAGCAATGAGGTCACCCCTCAGCCTCCTTTTCTCCAAACTAGACAAGCTCAAAATCCTTTGCCGTTCCTCACAGCACATGCCTTCTGGCCCTCTCACCAGATTTTTGCCCTCTGGATACATTCAAGGACCTGGGGCCTAGCACTGCACGCAGTACTGCAGGTGAGTCTGCACCAAGGTTGAATACAGCAGGGTAATCCCCTCTTTTGACCGGCTGGTAATGCTGTGTTTGATACACACTACAGTGTGGTCAGCCCTCTCGGCTGCCAGGGCATGCTGACAGCTCATGTTTTGCTGCTGCCCCCAGATCCCTTTCTGCAGGGCAGATCTCCTGCCACTCCTCTCCCAGTTTAGACTTGTGTCCAGAGTTACTCCATCCTAAGTGTAGAGTCTGTCATCTGGACTTGTTAAGTTTTGTTTCATTAATTGTAACACAATGCTCAAATTTATCTAGATCCAGCTTGCAAGGTGTTGTCTCTCAAGAGTGTCAACAGTATCTCGCAGTTTTGTACCATCTGCAAATTCACTAATGTTGTATTCATCTCCTACATCCAAATCACTCATAAATGTTAACAAACCAATTGAATAGCCAACAAAAAATGAGAAGTGACCTACACCATTGAAACATGTTTAAAAAAAGGGTAGATCAGGTACTCAGGGATATGATTTAGCATAGAAACGTGGACTTGATGATCTTAAAGGTTTTTTTCCAACCTTGTGATTCTGTGATTCTGTGAAATCAGAGCTTCTCCAAGCTCAGAATTTCTGAGAAAAAAACTATAAGCTTAGAAGCTTGAATATGAATCTATGGGCTCAATTTTACCCTTTTGTCTACTAATATAAATGGAAATTTGAATTGAACACTGTTTTATTAATTAAAGTGGGCAGGGTAGACTCTGGAAGTGGATAAAAATGTAGCAATGTGACTTTTTGGCTACATAACAAAGACAGAAGTAAGGGTCTCTCAAAGTCAAATCTGAGCTGGGTCTGCAGTGGTGACCGCTAGGTCACTCGCATAAGCTTAACTCAGTCCTGAGAGGGACTCAGGTTTACACCACCACTTACACAACACTACAGAATCATTATGACTTTTAGTAAAGCACACCTGAAGATAAGATTTGTAAAACCATTATTTAGTTAATAAGATATTTTAAGAAGGTGTCTTTGATGGTCTTTGTCCCTTCCTGGTTTTGCCCCTTCTTGTCTAGACAACCTGATGAAAATAAACATGAAGTGCTGTAAATCTTTTGTGGCAAAGTTCCCTATTTAAGATTTTTTTTTCTCCTCCAATCCACAATTTTCAGTCCATAACAGGGTGCAATTTCCCTTTGCACAAATGTTTTTTTATCATCCTATGGCAACACAAATTATTCCCTGGGGTATATCAGAGGTGGCTTTAAGTGGCTTATATTCTAATTTGTCAGGATGGAGCATGTGGAGATGAAAAGAGAAAGTGACAAAGTGTGTTTTCACAGGCCCTGGGAACAAAACTTGGATTCCCTGAGTGCCTTGTCTGTGTTCCCTCTAGATAAACCTTTCTAGAGACAAGGAATCATAGTTTTAAACATGAAAAAAACATCCTAAGCCACCCTGGACAATGCTAGGAGAACACATTATTTTTTCTCTACCTGGTTCGTTTTTCTTTTATTGGAAATCTTAATGAGATGGTAATGTTTAAATATAGACTTTGATTTTGTTAATACTCCTTGAAAATGCAGACCCTCCACACCATTATATATGAATAATGGCAAGTATGTGTCTAGGCACATTTACTAGTCCATCTGTAGGTAAAGAACTAGCTTACTTAGTCATGGGGTTTTGGTCTGTTTCTTTGCTAAGCCAAAGTTTCTATTAAACATGGAAATAGCCATGTTGGTGGTGGGGGGATGACATGGGGACACGGGAATGGAACCCAACCAAAAATATACTAAAACCCTGTATTTTTAAAAAAAATACTGTTTATTTTTAAATAGTTTAATTTCCCTGTCAACTGCAAGGCCATTTGTTTTGGGGTTGGGGTTTTTTTGTTGGTTTTTGTTTGTTTGTTTGGCGTTTTTTTTTTTGCATTTAGCAATGGCTTGAAAAGTCAGAAATTAATTTTTTTTTTGCCCACCCTGAATTTTTGGTCAATTCCGAGGGCATTTCCTACAGCAGCGGAGGGCTAAATTTAAGTAATTTGTATCATTTCCCTCCTCTGGATGAACAGAACACCACAATTTCCAGTATCTCGTAAACATAACCTCTCCAAGCAAAGACAGTCACAAAATCAGAAACCTAAATATTGGTATAATTTGCAAAATGCATGACATCTGTACATAACTAGCTGGCCTCTGGAAATAGTTAAAATGTAGAAAATAGATTTGAAATTATAGTTTCCTTATTTGCAGTGTCAAATATGCAATGATTTTTAAAAATGCTCATTGAGATAAACTATGACAAGAAAAGACAAAAGAGTACAGAGACCTGACTGGAAATACACTGTACAAGCAATGCATCAAAATTTATGTTCTGAAAGACTGTTTACTAGTACTGAGTTCATGTATATCTATGTAGGTATGCTTTTCTCACCAGAGAACAGGATGTTTCTTTTTTACAGAGAATTTTCTTGTCCTGTGTATGACACACACATGGTTAAGTGAATAAAAACTTGTTATGATATCTCAGTTCTCCAAGGCAGCTTACATGAAATTTCTCAAATAGAAATATAGTAGCACAAGAGTAACTACAGAACATGTTTTATTCATATACAGCAAATCTGATTAAAGCAAAATAAATTTCACTGATTACATATTAAGTTTTAAACTCTGCAAGAATTCCATCTGATTAATACTGCTCATGGGCTTAGAAGAAAACATGTAAGAATTAGAAGGGGGGAGGGGGAAACAACCCAGTGCAAACCACAAATCTTGTGGCAGCAGAACAGAAAAATATAGTGGACTTGTCATCATGAACTTATGGTGGAGTGTTAAAACTGGCTTAAAAATTTGTCTACCAAATATGCCAGATAATCTTAACAACCTTTAAAGTTCCTAGTGATATTTCCTAGAATTAACTTGGTTTGTATTACTATTGAAATATATACAGAAAAATTAATTTTTTTTACAGTACTTCAAGGTTGTTTTTTGGGTTTCTTTCTGTTATGATGGTTTTTTGTTTGGATTTTTTGTTGGGTTTTTTTATATTGTTGAAGGATTTTTAAAGTAATGTAATGGATAATAGTATATCTCAAGGTAATATAAGTATTCTAGAATTTTCAGTGTTAGACTGGAAAAATTTAAAACACATGGTAACGAATTCCCTAAGGATAATGTTGAAATTATATTCTACTAACCAAAAAAAAAAAAAAATCTTAATTACAACAATACAAAGTTCAGCTATTGAATTAAGCAGAACCAGCTACAATGACATTTAAACAGTTAAATTTGCCATACCTGGCATAAAAACATAATGTTTGCACTATACAGAAAATACCTGAAGATAAACAGCATGCTAACAGCTGGTTTAGATGGAGAAGCCATAGGAGATATGGATTGCCACTTGGGTTACGCAGAATGAAGATCCTCACAGGAAATTAAACAGTCTACATATTATGTTTACATAACTACTGTCAGTGACAAGGTAATAGGGATGAAGAGACGAGGCAATAGTAGAAAATTAATTTTGCATCTGAATAAAGACTCATACTCATTTCACCTGATCCTAGCTACTTTACTGAGGTACGTAAAACATAAAAGAAATCACCAAGAGTTGTCTAAGAAACAGGGAAGTCCAAATGGCCATCTGGAGGTGCATTTTATTAAGATGGGTATCAGTTTGTATGCACCACCCACTTCACTCCATGATCACCTCTTCATGTATGAGGCTTGTAAGGGTCTTTTGTGGCTAGGGTCCTAACTGCCTCTACTATGACTGATGCCTTTATATATTTATATTAACTTTCAAAATAAGATCTCTCCTGGACTACTTTTATGATTTCCCAAAGTCTGAAAATGTTTTAACTTTTTAGCTCCAGTTTACTTTGAATTGTTTCATGATACTATTGTGTGTTTAGATAAGCCTATGTTTCCATGCAAATACTATTTGGTGCATTCAGTTGCATTAACCCAGGAATTACTTCTGACTGGGACAAAGAATTGAAATTTCAACAACCCCTGAGAATTGTTGGAATTTCTACGGAAAATAATTTGCATTTTTAACAGTGCTTACTGCCTGATTGCATTTTTTTTTTTAAATTTTTCACTTTTCTACTGTGTTCACAGATGGAGGAGAAGAACAGACTAGAAAGATATTAAAAAAGGCAAGCTAATGATACAAAGTTTGTGTTACTGACTCTTCTCCATTGTTTTCATTTGGTAAAATATCATGGCATTCTGTGCTTTGGTTTCTGCAAGCGTTTTGCTGAAAAAAACTTCATATTTTGTTAAAAAGATTTTAATTAGTGTGGAAGGTTCATTTCTAGGAAGCCAAGATTTCACATTTTACAAGTCTGTGTCTTGTAAACACATACGTACAATTACATAGTTTTTTATTATTTCTAACAAGCTTCCTCTTTTGCAATTGAAACAACATGTGGAAAGTCAGCAAGCCCTGGCAAATAAACAAAATTCAACTTAGGTGAAAACTGACATTGGGTGAATGGCTTCTTCATTATGAAAAAAAGAGCATGAAAAAATGCCAACAATGAATTTTGTCTATATTTAGTCCCTAACATGTCATAAAATAAATCTCATTGGATTTCAAAAAAATTGCAGTCCTAATAATCTTCAGGAAGTAAAAGTTTGTATGGTTGCTGCCATATAACATAGGATATTGAAGCTTTACAAGAAATCAAAGTATTACTTGCAACATGAACAGCAGCAACTAGCTCAGTGTAGAGTGTAGCCAATACTAGATCAGAACACAGACCGGTAAAATAATGAGCAAATAGAAAAAGTTAGTTTTTTGGGGTGTTTGTTTGTTTGTTTTAAATCTAGTGTTATCTTTTATATGTTTAATGCGCAGAGAGGTGGCTAAAAGATTATAAACATAGGCATATCTATGTTCCATTGTAAAAACACCTATCCAAGGATTAGCATTCAATTAACTCTATAACAAAAATAAACGCTATTTAATTAATTAAAACCTGTCTGTATTTGGCCAGCTGGCCAGCTAGCAACTTCCTAGATTTATCACCCCATTATTTTTTCAGCAGATTCGATAGAGAAAGTTGTGTGAAGTGTGCTAAGAAAGGGACCCCATTTGGCTATTAAGGACTGAGACAAAACAGTATCCAGCATCTTGATGGCAAAAGGTAAAGCACTTGATCAGCTACCTCTATTTTATAATATGCAGGTTTGGTCAGATGCCACAAGATAGTATTTAGTGGTCTTCCTGTTTCTCTCTATATCTGCATTTGAAGAACTGGAAGAATGAGCTCTCCAAGTGGTAAAGGTCATATACACTTACAAATCAGTTGTAATAAGATACCTAGTACATTACATTTATATAAATAAATGTACACATAATCACCCATATGTAAGTCACAAAACTTAACCTCTGAAGAAATTAAAAACCTCATTCACCTTACTGGGAGTGAAATGAACAAGCATGAGTAAAGTTATATAAAGCCATAATAGACAAAATCATTATTAAAATAGACAATGTGAGCATATATTCTGGATGGAAATGATGCATCTCCGAGAAACTGTGGTTGAGTATGCATGAACTGCAAGGTTGCAGCCAAGGTTTAGTTATTGCAAAGAGCAAGCTACTGTGTGAGAGCCATCACAGAGGCATGTAGGAGGAAGACCAAGCTTCAATTCCCTTCAAACATTCTTAGCATTTTTCACAGTCCTTGTATTTGAAAAAAAATGGAAATATGTATTTGGAGCCACAACATATGCAGGTTATAGAGTTACTATGTTAAAGAAAAGTCTCCACAAGTAGATCCTTTCTAAATACTTTTTCAATAAAAGGAGAAATGTTAATGTTGGAAAGTGCTTGAAATTGCTACTGTTTATTCATTCTCAGTTGCAGTGTGGTTTTGTTTTTCAAAGTCCATAGTTTATATATTTCACATTTAATAGTTGGTATTTCAGTTGAGGAGCTTGTATGAAGGTAACACCATATTAAACAAAAATTAGAATGAAATGAGAATGTGGAGTTCAAACTGAAATGCTATTCAAAATTTTATTATGAGTCTGTTAGAACTGATACACTAATATCCATTTACCCACTTTTGCCTAGACTTCTCATGTTGAGACTTTAACTAAGTAGCAAAACTCAATTTTTTTAGGAAGAAAAGCAATACAGATTTATTAATGGGGGACTTCTGTTGTAATTTAATTTGTGTGAACTATAGAAACATTACAGTGATGGAATTTAGTCAGAGTCCAGTGCCTTTAGACCTTTGGAGCCAAAAAGCACTCTAGGACAATTTTTAATCATAATACATATTTCTGACAGTGCTCTACATCAATTGATAAAGTATCTGACTTTGAAGTTCTTACTAAGCTGACTGATTTTGTTTTACACAGAAGAATTTAAGAATTAAATTTCTCTTTAAAAGGAACAAAGATTTAAAAAAAAAACCCAACAAACCCAAACCAAACAGTTAAAAGGGGAGCAGATGACAGAGAGGCCTGTAGTTTATAGTCCTCCATAACTTCTTTTTACACTGCTGCATAAAAACATTACCCAAATTCCTTCTGTTGTACATCATCCTAGCATTTTCTATGAATATAGTAAAGTATCCTTTGTCAATTTACCTCAGCAAAACTGGGCTTCTAGATTTTAATTTGGCCAGCTGTTAACAGTCTTAACCCGCTGTTTCAGTGGTAACTTTTGGGGACTCCGGTGGACACTTCACTCCCAAAATATGTATCCTGGAAGTATGTTCCCACCTCCATCCCCTCCAAATTGTCATTTTTTCATAAAAGATATCCTCTCAGAAATTATTTCTCGTGTATACTGTTAGGAAAACTAGAGCTGCATTTCTAGCCTATCTTTGCAATTTACTTAACCTCCCAGTCTTTCTCATTTTTTTTTTTATTGTTTTCCTAGCCTGTTGTTACTTGCTCAGTTCAGTATTCTGATCACAGAGTAAATCCCTTAGTCTTGGTTTTTTTTTTTTTTTTTTTTGGCAATTTCATCACTGTCCATGGCTATGGTCTGTTCTCAAATTCACAGCTGTATTGTCTTCAGACAGCCCCTATTCACATGTAAATTGTAAAGCACGTGTATTATGTTTTCTGGATCCTAATCAAACTGCAATAACAATCCCAGAATGTAGGTAGGCAAATGGAGTTTTAGAGAGAACATGTACAGCACTGACATTTTTTATTTAAGATACAAACTATCAGTTAAGCTTCAGGGAAGTGAATCAAACAGTATTATGTCATTTGGTTTTACACAGTCTAAACTTTTTAGACATCCTACTACTGTCATATATCAGTGATTCTCTGACCACACGGAATATCCTAAATCCCTTAACATTCTAAAACAGTACACCTGCAATGATGGCAGTGTGCTCTTCTTCCAAAATAGGTGTTGCTTTGTAGGCAGTTGCTTTCTTGCAGTTCATCTGTTTCCCTCATCATGCAACATTAAGCTAATTCTATAGATGCTCTCTTTCGAATGTGCTAAAATCCCCAAATATGGAGAAATAAAATCAGATGTTTCAAGTGTAGCTGATGGCAATAATCATCTCATCTGCATTTTCAGCCCCATTGTTGCATAACCTACATCTTTAGAATTCATCCTTGACATGTGTTAGTAGAAGGCTGGCAGTTAGCACTAATTAGAACATGACATTGCCCTATCCAAAGTGATACAGTATCAGAGAAATACATTGATAAGAAGCAAAAGAAAGGAAGCACACACTCATTTGGCCTGCTTTCATATAGTTAAATGGGTTAAAGATCTTGTGTTTTCAAAATACACTTAGGAGTAATTTGGGAGCATGATGGTCTACACTGCAGACTGCAGCATAGAACTCAGGGACAAATATTACAGACAATTTCAAATATGCTACCTTGGGGACCAGGAACAACTTTGCCATGACAGCAAATGTTAAATGTAGGTCAGAGAAATATTTCAGGTGACAGAATGCTATACAAAATTACAAGACAGAGTATAGGCAAATGCAGTGTAACTCATCCTTGTGGTAGAAACAAAGACAAGGGAGAACACAGCACAGCACAGCATGCCCAAGCCGCAGTGTGGTGAGGTTGTTAACCAGAACTAAACTGTGTGATGCTACAATCACACTATTGGCAGAAATGAAACTTATTCATGCTTCAAGTGAGGTCAGGCCTGGATAAACTTAACAATGGCAGTGACCCTAGTATTTGTACCTCTTTAGCTTTCACACTACAGTAGTATGTTTTGAAAATCATATTATCTTTTAAGGCTGTTGGGTTCATTTGAAAACTCTAGCCAGCAACATCAGTTAAGATACTGTGAATATAAGAGGTTTGAGGAATTAAAAAAAATTAAGAAAAAAATTATTTATTAGGAAAATGACATTAAATATAGGCTCAAATCCAGCAAAATATTTAGCCTTGCAAAACAATATCCAAAATTGTTTAGGTATATCTAACAATATTTTTAAAGGTACGGTTAGTTTTAAAATAGAAAAAAATATTGACCAAGAAGCACTGCATTTCATTCAGCATAAAAGTCAACTCATCTTTTTAGAAGGCAAAAGAAATTCTGAGTTGGACATTACTGCAAAAAACCCCAAAGTGAAGTTTGAATTTTTCCACAATTTCACAAACTCTGTGCAACTAATAAAAACTCATAAACATCATGGCATTTGTTGGCAACAAATATTTTAATCACTACATTCATGTTATTTGATTAAAAAGTAACAATGTACAGATTATGCCTAAATCACCTTGGAAGTTGTTACATCATTTCATTTAAAAAAGAAAGACAGTATATATATACTCCCTATCCTTCTGCTGCATGTTATCATCTCTTCTTTATGACATCAAGAGATTATATATCTGTGCTATAAAGCTGACTGCTCTCCTCCTGCCATTTATTTTTTTATTTACTTCCTTACTCTAAACTTGAATAGTTTCAGTGATATGGTTAATGAGGGATCACTCAAATTCTTAACCTGTCAAAAGAGGTTGGGCTTTACCCAACGGTGTAGTGAGGAATGCTTCAGACCATATCGATGATTACAAAATCCTTGAAGGGTTCTCATGTGGCATGTCTGTACAACAGAGTATTTGAAATGTACTTTAACTGGATTTGAATAATATTATATTTTTTTAAAAGTGACAAATAAGGTTGCAACTACTTCTCCTGCATCATGACTGTGAAAGAAAAAAAAATCCACCCAACAATTTAGGAGATAGATTTGGTTTTAATATTTAAATAATTGTTAAGATGTAATATTGAACCAAGCACATAATTTTTAAAGAAATCTCATGCCTAGTACATACAGTATTAACATTAATCAGTATCCTAATAAGCGTATAAAATTTTGGGATATATATTCAATGCTGGTTTTGCTGTTCCTATTTCTAATATTATTCTGACTGTAAGAGCTTATTTGTAGGAATCTTTGCTTAGAAGTAAAGTACTATCTTAGTAATAAATCAAGTAAGACATAATAAGAGAAGGTAACCTATAAAATTACAGTATGTTTCTTTCTATGTGGTATATTAAGAATGTATCGGGTGAATTGCTACTTATGTCTCTCATTCTTATCAATGATCAGCAACCTGTAACTGGATGATTTCTTTTTATAGGGGTTTTAAGAAGTATCTTGTCATGTCAATGAATATAGAATCATCCACTATGTGTACATGTCAAAACAGCTCTGCAGAAACATAGTATCTTGTTCCGAATGGGAGGTTTGCCCAGAGGAGCACTTTACTTTGGATCCCAGAATAGAATTTGCTTCTGGGACTCATGTATTTTACATGAATAGGTAGTTTCAGGAATGATACATTAAATGAAGCCAATTCATTTTTTAGCATGTATTCATTTTCTCTTTTGGTTGTATGAAGAAAGTCATTTGATGATTTTATGTTTTAAACATTTTCTATGGCCTTCAGAGCCGGCGAAGAAACTCAAAATGATGGGATTCTCAAAAAACTAGTTTGGTGACCTAGTTCAACCTTTGTTTTGATGCAGTGCTGCATTTCCATGTTCTCCATGAACACAAGATATGTAGAATTTCTGGTAGCAACAGTTTTTTGTATTTTATTCCAAGATAAGTGAAACGTCCTTATAAAACACCTCAGAACAAAAGGGCAATTAAACACTAATGAGAGGATACCCTGACATCTAAAAGAGAAGAATACTTAGGTTATTAATATGTTAATTTGGCAAGGATACTGGAAAAACATAGGAGGCACCAGAAATGATATTAAAATACACATTTTTCTATCTTCATGAAGTCCTGAAACATTGTCTCACAAAACCAATGTGGTTTTGAACCATAAAAGAAGCCTGACTTTTATCCCACTCTCTTAAACATGTATTATATGTTGTTATATTATCAATGATATAAAAACTGAGAATTTATTTAATTTTCCAAATTTTTAAATAAAAAAGTGAAAAGGATCTAGCATGTATTCCTCTGCTCCCCCTGCTAACCCACCTTTTCTCCTTTCTTTGAAAGGTGTCTCAGGACCTACCCACTCAAAACCCTTACGGGGTATTTGGTAGCACTGTTCTAGTACTTCAGTGTTATTAATAAAACTCAGTGTCATTGAATCTACAGACCATGAAACCTAACTGTGCTATGTGTCAGCTAGTGGAGATATCACCTCATTTTTGAAGAACAGTTGTGTCAAAGTAGCAACCTAGTAGTAGATGTCTTCCTTTCAGTTCTATCAGTTCTACTAGCTAAACTTCTTTTTTCTTTTTTTTTTCTTGTTTTTCTTTTCTGCATTATACAGTCTATAATCTATTGGCATTTACAGTTTTAGAGGATTAGCCAGAATTGCCAACTCTCTTTTATATTGCGGGGAGGAAAAGACATATCTGTAGAGCAGCTTGGTCTTCACGTGCGTATCACAGTAGGCACAGTGAATTATTTTCTCAGCTCACTTTTTGCTGCTCACATTTGTGGTGGTTCTGCTGCAGTTCTTTCAAAAACAGTCATGGTGATTGTCTGCTGAGCCAAGTTATGCATGAATACCCAGTCTGGGGTTGGATGATTCTACAATGTGGTGATGAGCCAGGGACAAATTTGTAATATATGGCCAAAGCATGTTTGGTGGCCAAGACCTTTGCTGCTACTCCTGTCACATGACAGAGACCACAACATAAACATTGCTTGTCATGACATGGGCATGTGACCAAAAAGAGTAGCAATGTATGACCTTCAAAATCCTCCATGAGAGGCTGTGTAGCACACCTCTCAAGAAATTTTAATGCCATAAGGCCTGAAAGGATTCTTCACCTGTCATCCTATGTGATCTGCAGCTTGCAGATGCAATTTATCCAGCTGGGTTCCCCTGCCTGAAGATTCTTTTCCCACAAAGATCCTGAAGGGATTAAGGACTAATGAGAAGTAGGTGAATTGCTTCTGGTCACTGCTTACTCCAGGGCCATTTCAGCTCATCTCTTGTCATACTGGGCTTACTGATCATGCATTATACAGCAGAGGTGGTCAGCTAAATCCTTTTCTATTCCCCAGGAAATTTGTATTTGGCTGTCAGATGCCACCACCACAGCAATTCATCTATTCCCTTGCGTCTCTTGAGTGTGTCAAAAAAAAAAAAAAGGCAGCTGAGAACAGGCTGCATTAGTTTTTCTCTCTATGCAAGCTAGCTGCTGAGATACACTCTTTTGTTATGAGGATCAAATCAGGAGGCATCTGTGTACATGCTTTAGGAAGCCTTCAGCACACATGCAGAACAACATTGCTATTTGGGCATCATAGCTATGTTGATGAGGAAGAGGAAGGCAGCAGCATATGTCTTTTCCTGGTAATGAAAAGAACTATGTAGAGTACTCAACCAGAAGGGCCGGGCAATGCTGACTGGTTGCATCACAACTAGCATGTCTGCAGGGAGTTAAAAGAGGTGAGGGAAACAGTAATTAATTAAATAAAATACCAGATGATAAACATAGGTTTCCCTTGTTGAAAATAAGATCACCGTGATCCTATAGATAAGGATAGAATTCAAGCATCTCCTTTTGGCAGTGTATGATCAAAACATTCTAGGGTTTATGAGCATTAAAAGTTCACAGTATCATGAAACAGTAAGGATATGGATAGAAGAAAAATAATTAAAAATTCTTCTTCCATGCCAGTTAATGAAATAAGTAATCAACAGAAAATATGGGTTCTTACAGCATATTGAAAATGGGCAAAATCACAGCTGGTGATCAGGTGTGGAGGAAAATATTGTTCTTTTCCCCATTTTCATTCTGCCGTTGTCATTTTTTTCACTACCTTTTAAAAAATATAATATGATATTTTTCCATTAAAATACAGGAAAAAAATTGTATCTATTTTAAAATAAGAATTCTATTATAATGTCTCTGTGTGCTAACTTAAAGATTGCTTGCATTTGCTTGAGCCCAAAGCTTGCAAGCATTTACCAGTGTGTTTAACTTTACTGCTGTTAAAAGAAGACTACAAATACTCATTAAGGCCATCAATCACTGCAGCATCATGCTTTTACCTAGTGAATTGTCCAAGAAAATAGAGAATTTGAAGTACATTGTGTCCCATGTAGTCATGCATCTATCTCCACAATCTCACTTTAAAATATTTAAAGGAAAACAAATTATGTGTATCCCCCCCATAAAGAGCAGAGGAGTCGCTCAGTATTTTTTATATTTAAGATTTCTTTAGTAAGTCCATGTGGTATAACAGTAATCCTAGACAGCATGGAAATACAGCTCTGTGCGGAAAGAAAGAAGCCAGATGAGGTCAGAAAAGCTATTTTCTGGTGAGACTCATCTTTATTTAATCTCTTATCCATCCCCTTTAGTAAAGGTAATGCATTATGTTCCAGCCTTTTTGTAAAAGGCATTTAGAAGCTTTTCTACAAGGTTTGAAACTGTAAATATTTATTTTTACATAATGAATTTGTTATCATTAAAAAAAAAAACCTAATATGTTTTGCTCGTTACTTTTATTATGTCAAGGAAACACCACAAATAAATGCATAAGATTTTCATAGTATAGTAGTCATGCTCAAAATATATTCAGTATAAAACCTGTGATGTGCAAGCAGACTTTTGTGCTCTGTCTTGTCGATGAAATGTGACTCTATTAGCAGCAACAGCCATATAGCACTATCTAAATCATCAATAATAATTGTGCAATTTTTATTTATCAGTAGTTTAAAAACTCTTAAGAAGTATAATGTAATTTTACCAGCCACCTTCAAGATGTAGAGAAAAGAAGAAAACCTCATAAGGTTAGACTAGCTTGTTAAATTTAACCTGATGAAATCCTGACATGGCTATGAAGACCAAGAAGTATGACCAGAGCAAGCTGAAATTGGTGAAATATAGTACCTCCTCAAGAGATAGGGATCTTATCTCATATACTTGAGTGTCAGATTGGTCAAGATGCAGTTTTCCAAGTTGGACTATATCCATGGCATACAATTTTGTGGTAAAATATTAGTGTCCTGAAGAAAAGAAGGTCTGGTGTGATATTTTCTGATTCCTGTCCTGAAAAAAACCATGGTCTTTTCAGCTTTGGAACAGCTGCTTGTAGTGGGAGTTCTCATTTTGATTTATATCCTTCCTTGTCACAGTGTTGGGTTTGTCTGCAAAAGATGGAAAGGTTGTGGGTATCTGCCTTCATCTTTATATACTGTCCCAGGTTAAGTAAGAAACAGTCAGAATTTTTAGAAGTTTAGTCTACAGCTATGTAACTCTAAGATATCCAATTGCTGTATTGTTTTACCAGATCTTTAGTAAACTTAGGCAAACTCTTAACTGTTTGGAACTGATAATTCTCTGTCTTTGATGGGATTTTTTTAAAAGCATAATCTTTCTACTTTGTTTTAAAGAAGAAAAAAAGAAATCAAAACAAAGCACTGCTGTTCTGTCATAACTTGCTTGAGTTTCAGAACAAGAGTCAAAGATTGGCCAGGGAACATCTTGGATTTAAGGACATCTTTTTGACTGTTTTCATGGAAAATTAGGTAAATAGGCTAAATTATAAGGATCTGAAAAATCTGTATTCTCCTATCACCTGAACTGATTTAAGAACTTGGCAATTAAATTCTCCAAATATGTCATTTGCAGTCTAAGCCTGTAGGGGTTGAGCTGCTTTCTGTTGTAGCTGACTTGGTCCTGGGTATCAGTATGAAGGGCAGAAAAATTGCAGCATTCATTGTGTATTTGCTGATACTCAGGCTGTAAAGGAGACAAAGCACAGAAATGAGAGGTGGACCTGGGAGGGGTGAGATAGTGGTGAGAACAAACTGAAAGGTATAATTAGGGCTGAGAGTTGGTAGGAAAGAAGGGAGATACTGGGATGGGTGGCTGTGGTAGAGACATTTGAACATAAGGGGAGAATAGAGAGGAATGGAGTAAGAGTTAGTAAAAACAAGAACCAGGTAACTAAGAGAAGGATAGACTGAAAAGAATAAGGACAAAGCAAAAAGGACTAAGAGACTGTTCAAGAACAGAAGTATCTGTTATTACTGTCTCCCAAGCTCTTCCACAGTTTTAATTCAAAATTCATGAGTCTCAACTTTCTTTGTTCTGAGGAAGTATCCCTGAAACCTCAGTCTTCTTTATCTCAGGATTTTGCTGTACCTATGCACACAGCCAGCCATAATAGGTGCTGTCCAGTAGGAAATGCAGGGATATCACCAACATCACACTGTCATCAGCTGGGAAAGATCTGCAATGAAGATCTTTAAGTTTTACGTTTTCAAAATATTGAAAAATTTCAGTTTTAAATAATAATACCCCTTCACCTCCATGCTACCTTAAACCTTAAAGAGCATAAAAAAGTAACAAATTTTCTACAATTACACTTTCAACCTCAGTTTCTCCTCTTTGCATTTTTTTTGGAATGACAATCTTTAATAACAATATAAGTAATAACTTTCCTCATTCCTTCTTGCCTGTCTTTTAGAAATAGATTACAAGAGGCAGTTTTTAGATGTTGAAAGAGAAAAGTAACAGAAAACACATAAAAATGAAGGTGAATTGCTAAGAGAAGCCAAAAAAAATACCCCAATACAGAATCAAACATTCACTCCAAAATACATACAACAGTAACTAAATATCAAGCTCTGCGGTTCCTGGTGTTAATTCCTTATGAAAATACTGAATCTGGAAAAAAAAAATTGTGACACTGTGCAATCAGGAATGAGCCCTCAATACATCAGGAAAAAACCTGAAGCTAATTTGAATATTTTCAGGACAAATAAATGTGTATATGTTTGCATTTGTCCCTAAAGTGTTAATAAATTTTATTTTATACTGTCTTCTCAGACTCCTGAAATGTGAAGTTCATTTTCCCATGGGAAGTTGTACTTTTAATGTCAAGTGTAATTATGTATAAAGAAAAGAAGCCAAGAGAAAGCATCTATTCAGAGAACTAGGGCAGTCAGACTGCTACAAGTCTAACAGAAAAAAAAAAAAGTCCAGTATGGATGCTTTAACCAGCTGTGGAATACTATCTGTGTATGTGTGTTTGGATTTGCTCTGTCTTTAGTTAGTGGGATTTTTTTCGCTATCAAAAATCAGGCAGCACTTTTGTTCAAAAAATAAACATTCAGTTTCATACATGAAATCTACCTAAGCAGTAATCCATGCCATAGTAAGATCTGATTCCAATAATATTCTGGGAAAATCATCCTCAGATACTTAAAACCAATGGATTTAAAATATATATTCTCAGTAAAATAATTATTAATTGCAATCTAAGCTGCTGTAGTCTTTAAGGCTAAAAACTGGTCTTTTTCTTTAAGCATTTAATTATATATTTAATGAAAGCACCTGAAACATGACTTTATATCAATAGTACAGATCTTGTTTTTTAATATACATATGATTTGCTCAAGAAGTAAGCAAAGGACAGTTCGAATAAGTTATGATTTAATAAAAGTCAGGTTTAAAAAGTATGCCTAGTTGCATATGCATCCAAAAGACCATTTTGGGAGACTAGCTTCAGATAAATAATACAATACTTGTAGACTCTTCCATGAAAGATTTACTTTAGGGAAACCACCAAGGAAATGAAATACTTTAAACTATGCTTAAGTACCATGAAGAATCTGACAGACTGGAAGGAGGATAAAAAAAAAAATCCCAAAGCCTTGAAAACACATAGTTAAACCTCTCCTTAACTAACCCTCGTTTTCACAGCAATGTGAGGTAGGGCGTGTTCTCCTTAACATGAAACTCCTTGATTTTTTTAATTTAAGTCACGTTCTTTCTGATGTTTACTGAGTTATGGGATATGTAATATTTATATATGAACTCAATTCCCACATGCTCAGCATTTTTCTATAACAGCTGAAACATTGTCAAGCTTTTACCTCGCAAATGTTTGCCTTACTTTGTTTTGAGGGCATGGTACTGAGAAATCTGAGTTTTCTGGGGCATTAAATTGATGTACTATTTCATAATGCACGTCCCTCTAATACATAATTTTGTTATCTGAATCAAGTGCCAGAAATGGTCACTCTACTATATTGTAGTAACTTGGAACTATTCTAAGAAGGTGATACCTATGACAAGTTCCATTGCTAGGAAAAGAAAACAAATGTTCAAAGGTCAGGTTGAACAAACAGAAGATTGACCAGGCCCATGTTTAACAGTCCCTGAAGATGCCCATTAAGAGGTACAGAGAAAGTTCAAGCTGTTTAGACTAGGTCATTTGCCTTTAGGACAGGGAAGAAAGAAGTGAAGAAAATATTCAAGTATAACATATTAATTCTTCAGATATGTGAAAATTCTCCACTGTAGATTTCAGTTTACATCACTCACCTTAATCAAGATAGAAAAAGAGCCATAAAAAGTGCCTCAAAAACCAAAGACTACAGCATACTCTCTGTTCAATAATATTTGAAAGACGGACTCATTAATTCAAACCAGAAACTTAATTCACTGCACCAACAGAGTACAAAGTGTAATTTAGGGAGAGGGCGAATGGTTTTAACCTAACCATATATTCAAAATTAATGTTAGTCCATGATACTAAGAGTAGAAGAAAGCAGAACAGAAAATCTTATAGCTGGAAATCCCTGTACCGCAGCTCTGTGTATTCTTGATCATTACTGTAGCTACAGTTCCATAGAGTCACTTTGTCTTAGCCTCCTCCTTTTTAAAATTGTAGTTCCACTCTTTATGTTTCAGTTCCATTTATAATTATTGTAATAAGTGATTCCTAGATAAAGTAAGAATCAGCCAAATAAAGAGAAAAGAAATATTTTGTAATGGTTCATTTTCTTGACTGGCCTCTATTATTATAGAGTCTGATAGTATTTTTAATATATTTATTCTACCAATTTCAAATTGTGGAAATGGTTGCTACTACTCAGTCTTTTCCTTTAGAGAACCAACCCACATATGACTAAATTGACAGTCCTACTGCTTAGCAGTCATAGCTACAGCTGTTAAACCACTGGCTCCCATTCAGCGTTAGATATAAATCTGTGTTTGTGAACATATCTATATTTCTGATTAGCCAGACAACCAGTACTAGTGAACTGAGTATGAAGAATAAAGCGGCAGTAAAAATAAAAAAAGTCAACAACCTTCAAATGCCCACTACCTCATCTCACAGTTCAGTAAAGCCAAATTGACAGCAGATATCACAATCTGGGAGGGCTGCCTAGCCTGAGCCATTGTGCGTGGTCCATGCCATCTGTGGGTCATAGATACAGATGCTTAGCTCTTGAGAGGTTGCCCCATGCAGCATAATTGCTCATAGGACATATATGCTTATTTGCTGTGTGTCCCACATCATGTCAACATATAGGGGTTCTGCACCAAGGGGAAAGAGATTCTCTCTCATGTCCTGTAAGACACTGTGGAGAACCACAGAAATTTATCATTGCTGCCATTTGGTCTAAGTGGTCTGCCAGAGAGCATGATCCTAGCACTGTTCATATATCATTGCTGTGTAAAACCAGTAGCACAACCATGTTGCAATGACTGGCAATCTCTCCTAACCCCTTCATGGCCTGCCTGGCTGATGAATCTGAGCATGGAGCATGACGCTTTGGCTCACAAAGCCTTTACTCATGCCAGACATCCTTCAGCAACTTCACAGCAGCTGCAGAGCAGGCATTGACTGTGCTTCTGTTCTGCTGACAGTGCTTTCTGTGAGGACTGCATTTCCTGACCAGGTTGACATTTACCAATTGGATACTGTGCATTACCCAAAAAAGTAGAAAACCAGTCTTATCTGCATATTGGAAGGATCATCTCTACACATCTCTGCATTTACATCCTTGAAGACAAGGATGAAAGGTTTTGTTTAGGAAGAAATATTAAGCAGGTCCTGGTGAGTCAAATACAAAAAGACCAAGTGCAATCAAAATGGCAGTTATCATGAGTTCTGTGGCACAGTGCTGGGATACTCTTTGCTCTTATGTCAGACTGCATAGATGAGTCCAAAGCAGTGCTCCTTTTTTGTGCTGTCTGAGAACAAGGACCTGGCATCTCAGAAATTGCTTTATTGACTTATTTGATTTTGACATATCTTTCTCCACTTTTCTTTCCTGTTCAAGGCAGTGCACATTTTGTCTGAGAACTCTTCCTTGATCCTGTCAGCTGGGGTTTAGATCTAAGGGCATACACTTACAATTTTAAAATAAAACCTACAACTTTAATACTTTTATTCTTTGTCTACCTGTAATGTCACTGTAAATTACTATTTGGACTTGTTGCCTATGAATGTGTTTTGTGGGAACTGTACTAAAGGAATGAGTGGGGTTTTCTTTTGTTAATCAGCTGACAAAAATTCCCAGCCTGATTATTTTTTCACTGTTCTTTTACTGACTGGTGTCCCTGTATTCCAGGAAGGATGATGGGGAACAGGCAGTCTGCCTGCAGCCCATGGAAGACCCCACACTGGAGCATGTGGAGACACCTGAAGGACACTGTGACCCCATGGGAATCCTGTGCTGGAGCAATCTTCTGTCAGGATCTGTGATCTCATAGAGGATCCACACCAGAGCATTTTGCACCTCAAGGTCTGAACCCTGTGGAAGAGACCCATGCTGGGGGCAGTTCATGAAGACCTGTAGCCTGTTGGAGGGAGTAATTTTGGAGAAGTTGGTGGAGGACTGTGTCCTGTGAAAGAGACCCCACACTGGAGCAGGGAGAATAGTGAGGGACCCTCCCACTGTGGAAGGAGCAGCAGACACCTGTGATGAACTGAATGCAACCCCCATTCCTTGTGCCACTACGCTGCTCAGTGGGAGGAGAGAATTAGGGGGTGAAGTTAAGCCCAGGAAGAAGGGAGGGGTGGAGGAAGTGTGTTAAGATTTGATTTTATTTCTCATTGCTCTACTCTGTTTTACTTGGTAATAAATTAGATTTTTTTTTTTTTTTTTCTTTAACGCTGAGACTCTTTTGCCCATGATGGTAATTGCTGAATGATCTCTCCCTGTCCTTACTGGGACCTGTGATCTTTTAGTTCTATTTTCAGTACCCTGTCCTGCTAAGGAAGGGGCATGATAGAGCAGATTTGGTGGGCGTCTGGCCTTCAGCAAGGGTTAACCCACTACAAGCTCAGAAAGCCAACTGTATCCTGGGCTGCATCAAAAGAAGCATGGCCAGAAGGTTGAGTCAATTCTCTCACTGTACTCCACCCTGGTGAGACTCTACTTGGAGTACGACATTCATGGGTGCCCAGCACAAAAAAGACAGGGAACTGTTGCACTGAGCTCAGAAGAGAGCCATGAAAATGGTCAAAGGGCTGGAATACCTGTCCTGTGAAGACTGGCTGAGAGAGTAGCGATTTTTCAGTATGCAGAAGAGAAAGCTCTATTATGGTCTTTCAGTGCTTGGATCTTATAAGAAGATGGGGAAAAACTTTTTACCAAGGTGTGTAGCGACAGAAGAGATAATGGCTTCAAGCCGAAAGCAGGTAGATTTAGATTAGATGTTGGGAAGAAATTCTTTACTGTGAGGGTGGTCAGATGCTGGAACAGGTTTCCCAGAGAAGCTATGGATGCCCCCTGCCTGGAAGTGTTCTAGGCCAGGTTGGAAAGGACTTTGAGCAATCTGGAATGTTTTCCTGCCCATGGCAGGGAGATTGAAACTACATGATATTTAAAGGGCCTTTCCAACCCAAACCATTCTATGACTTTATGCTTATATTTTGACAATTTTAATTGTCTGAGGGCCATATTCCCTGTGTCTGCATAGTGTGCTACAGCACCTATACTAGCAGAATATCATCTATTTGAAGAAGCAGTATCTTTAAATGATTCAACACTTCTCACTAACAGAAGTAATTAAGCACACCATCAGCTGGATTCATAGTCTTACTTCATTACATCCAAATCTCTTCTTTAAATCTGTTCTTGTTTTGATAGTCAGCACTGTCAGAGGGCAAAAATGTATTGATTTCTCATAGACCTTCCTATTGCCATCCAACTTATCTTTCACTAGGAAAGAATGTTAAATCTATTTTTTCACAATCACTCAATAACTGTTGTGGGATTGGGGTTTTTTCAGTTGTTTTTTAATTGCTATTTACGTTTTACCTGTAAAATGGGCCTCCTTTTATTAGAATTACAGTACACCAAAGTATTTTAAAAATTAGAATTGTTGTCATTCTGAAGGAAATGTCTAACCAACTGTATACAACATATATTGTAATTTTGCACCCAACTTTTTTTGGTTTTGAACTTTACCGGCTAGCTCTTTCATTACTTTTTCTGTGCTACAATTAATGATTACAATGATAAATAAGTTTAATAAACAGTGAGTGTGTCACATCCTGCAAACTTTTTTTTTTTTGCAAATCAACATTTAATCACAGGAAAAGGAAGATATTTTAGAAAGGCATATCACGGAGGAGAGATGGTATTAACCAGAATGAAAATCTTTATGTGTAAGAAATTTATCTTGTGCTAAAATTCACTCTAACTGCTCATGTATTAGATAAGAAATACAAAGAAATACATCTTTCATCATGCAAAAGAAAAGATAGTCTGATAAATAAGCATTCTGAGGAAAACAAGTCAGATGCAAAATACAGCATGTGTGTGTTTTTAGTTATCTATGTGTTTAAGCATAGACAAATTCCTTTGAAATCAAGTCTTGTTCTAACAGACACTTAATAACAAAGCCAAAATATTCTAATTTCTAGTGCAATCTGTACTGACTGCTTGCTGTTACATTCATTATTATCTGCCGGCCACAGTATTACTTGCTAGGCTAGTTTGCTATTTAATACTGATTCCTTTATGCATCCTTTAAAGCAGCAATTAAAAGGTGGGCTTTCAGCATGCAGGAGGCAACTACTTGAACCATAACCACAACAATATTTTATTCTCTGTGCTGGAGGCTGTGCAGTGACTTGGAAGTTAAGTCTTGGTACAATCTCTTAAAATGGTCTCAGAGGTAGGGGGTGGGGCTAATTTGAAAATATCTTTTGCAAGTGTTTTTTGAAAAAGAGGGGCAGGGTACTCTTCAGTGTTGTGTACTGTTATTTGTTAAATATATATTTGATATTTGGGAAAAATAAAGATATATCCATGTTACCCTTTTTGTAAATAAGAAAATCTTAGTGTAGTAAAGTTAACTTATTGCTATATCTGATTTCTGACAGTTTCATATCTGATGGTCCTTTCATAAATGAGAGTTTTTTGTTATGCATAGAACAGTCAATGAAGGCTCCTTGTCAAAGCTGTCAGTCTGCTTATGACAAACCTATAGCTTTTTTTGCTGCAAAGCTGTTCTATTCACTTCCCCTTAAGGAATTGAACAAATGTTTTTGTTCTAGTCTAAAACAGCATGTGTGAGAGATGAAGGAATCATTGCTTAAAACACAGAGAATATCCAAGTTTTCTGGGAAATTTTGTTTAGGATTTATTTAAAATGTTTATGGAAACTTCAGAAAAAAGTTACCTCTTTTGTTTAGTTACATTTTTTGCTTAGAATGGACTTTTTATAAATATGTAATCCCCTCCAATCTGCACATAATGCCATGTTAATTCTGCATTTTTATTTACAAAATTTATTTATCAAAATAAATGCTTTAAAGAAACCAAGACAACTTTTTACAGCATCACTTATGTTCCTTAAACCTTAGTTTCTGTGTACAAGTAGTTAATTCATGCCCAGGAGAGGCACAACTTAAATGCATAAGAAATTGGTATTCAGTAAAGTCTAAAAAAACAAAAGTATAACTGTTTTGTCTAAAAACACCACCAAGAAGAAAAAATTTGTGAAACATGGGCATAGTTGTACAGTTTTTTGGTCACTAATGAGTAGTTTATGACTAAGTGAAATGTGTGAAGTGAATTCACATTATTATTCATTAACTTTGCATCACAGAAATTCCTCCACGGTAATTTTATGGGTATTAGTATTTTATGCACACTCAGAACTGAAGAAACCTTGCTTCAGACTATATTCTACTTTGTGGAGGGTAAAATAAGACAATTATTCAGTTTGCTTGAACACTATAATGAGGGCTATTTTGAAGTTTCTGTTGCAAACAGCAACACATAACACAGTAAAATCATATAGCAAAGATTTGAAGCAAGTCCCAGATTGCTAATTGACTGACAGATCAAAGCTTCAAGAGCTCTCAGGGAGATGAAGCAATTTACGGAGGATTATTAGATGGCTGCAGGTTCCTTAAAAAACCATGAAGAAACAAAAATAATTTTGTTGGCAATTTGAAACCCTACTTGCCATCAAATGTGTTTATATATAGACCACTGAGTCCACCTACATAAACAATTGCAGTGTGAGGGGAGCACTGCTCTGTCTTCTTTTCCCTTCTCCGTAGCAGAATGCCAGGCTGACAACTATGGAACTTGTGAATAAAACACCAGCAATACAGAACTGAAGAAGAATAGAGAATATAGTGCACTGAAAATGGATTTTAAGAGTTCATCTATACATGAGCTTTATTCTCCGGAGTGCAATTTTGCCTCCTGGTCCTAATTCAAACCCATCCTTTACACTGTTTACTAACAGTGCTCTTGTACTGTCTGGTCTTGCGTTTAGTACTATAGTATAACTGATAGGAAGGTACTGTAGTGCTAAATCCCTGAGATTTTCATTCCAGGAATGCCCCAAAGCTATAACGATATAGATTTTGTAACAGTATACCTTGAGAAGGACAAGATTTTCAAATGGATCTTACCCAGATGCCTATGAAGATCTGAACCAGGACACAAACCTGTTCAGACATTGGCCATAAAATCCGTATTTCCAGTTTTTCCATCTTCCTTCCAATACACCAATATAATTCAGAATTACTGAGTAAAACTAATGACAACAACCAACACTCAGTCAGAAATGTTATTCTTTGTGATCTGCACATATTTATAAAACTTACAAAAAGAATTGAACTATTACTTTTACAACAGTGAATGACAAGAAATTATGTAATTTCACTGTGCGCAATATTTTGGGTTTTCTGCATCTTTTTGATATTTATCTGCCTGTCATAATAATCAACAAAAAGAGTATGTATGATATCTAAACTTCAAAGTGTTGTTGATAATATACCCTCATTCCTCTGATTAACCGTTTATTCCAGCTTTTTTTGGTTTTTTTTTTTTTTTCTATTATAATTAAATGGAATCTTGTGGAGCAAAAAGACTCATAACAGTGTTACTAGCATCAGGAAATAACATATATTTTTCTTCCACTCTTAAATCTGCATAGGTAATCCTCAGATCTATTTTAATGATATTTACTAGAAGGAAAAAAAACAACATTAACCTCCACATATTCTCATACTAAAGATATCTGTAAATAGTGAATTCAGGACGCTAAGCAAACACACTGGAGGTAATACATGCCTTTTCTTTCCTCCCTCATTAAAAAGGTAATTTGGGATTAACAAAACTACAATGGAAATGTTTTCTGCAAGCCTCGGTATTAATACAAATGCTGATAGTTACTGAGACAAATATAGTATATAATCGGTTTTTAATTGTCTTCTGCTCTTCCTTCTGAAAAGTTTTACACGATAGTATCATTTGTGTATAGTATACATATTGACAGACAAAACAGGACCAGACTTACGGTTAGATAGTAACTGCTGAGAAAATATTTTAATGATTTAACCATTATTACCTGTGTTGGTGTTGAGGAGACTGGGATAAGGAACAAAATATTCAAATTTTGTGTTGCACATCCTCCCTTTCTTCCCAAAGGTTAGCAAAAAGGAAAACTCACTGAAATTTTCCTTTGACTATTTCAGTAATAAAACTTTCTCCTCTCTCTGCTCTCCCCTTCTCTAGGGAGTTTCCACTTTATCAAAGTTTGGAACAGGAGACCCTGGACTAGAATAGCTATGCTATAGATGGGGACCTAGTTTGACAGGACTTTTGAACACATAAATCAAAGCCTTTGTGCTTAACAAGCATGAATAGGAACAGTTGGAACTAAACCACCTAAAATCCCTGTATTAAAGGTAGAAATCTACCAATTTAGTTAGCTAAAATAAGAGCTAGAATATACCCCTTTCAAAGATTGTTTCTAACGCAATGATTCCTGGTTTGGAAGTGTTCAAATAAACTCCCTCTAGGTATGCAACCAGTGGAAAGGAGAGTGAGAGAGCTCAGAACTAATGAAACTGCTGCACCAGGGGACAGTAAGACTTTCTACAGACATAGCTGTCTACATAAGAAAAAGAACAGCAGCATTAAAGGATTCAAGGTGATGACCGTTATTAGTTTTTAAAGACAGCTTCTGCCATGATCTGTAAGTGCAGTATCAGCTGAAACTGATGACTACAAAGTAGTCATTTTTATTCTATTTATTTAGACAATGAAGGGCTTTCAAATTCTAGGACACAATCCCTGCATTTGGTTTCAGTGAAGCATACTATGGACTTACTGGGTGCACTGGGTGTGTGTAAAGGGATGCGGGAAAGGCATGGTAGGGTTTGGTACATAAAGAGCTGACTGAGTGCTAGGAATAAGCCTGTACTTGCAATAAGTGCTGATTCTTTTTAATTTGGTATAATTATAGAAGACTAAAGCTTTGTTGGCTGGTGTTTTCTTATTTTATGTTTGGTTATGATTGGGTTTTTTGTGGGGTTTTTTTGTTTGTTTGGTTGGTTTATGTTTGTTTGTTTGTTTTTAGTTTGTTTGTTGTTCTCCTTTTCTCTCCTAAAAAGGAACTTTGAAAAAAAATTGTGAGAAGAAAATGTTGTAAATTTGAAAAATTTATTGATTTAAGCAAAACATCCTCTCCCACTGTTTCTAATCTGTTAATTTTGTTCTAAATTGACACAAAGTGATTTCTGCTGCTAGTTTTTCAGCTTGCTGATTCCAGGAAAATTAAAGAACACAATTCATATGGTTTTAATGATGTATATGCTACTTAAAGGCTTAGAAAATTACTAGCTTTAATGAAACAATAAGTAACAGAATGTAACTCTTTTTTTTTGATAGAACCAAAAGTAGAAAAACTGAAAGACTGCTAGAAAGAGAGATGACCTTTGATTTTTAAGAACATGTAATTCTGTTTGTTTAAAAAGAATACAAATGCATCATTTTTCACTTATGGGTATTTATCTTGCCCTTTAAAGGCCAGCTAGTAAGTGGAGCTAAAGTTCATACCTAAAATGAAATCTGAGTATCCAATACAAACCACGGTTTTCCTGTAGCATTGATTTTGAACCAGAAGAGATTAGGAAGTAACAACAAAAAAGCATTTGTAAGTATTCTCTGTAAAAGAATAAAAAGAGCTCACAGTGTGTACACAGATGCACACATAGTGCATTTGATAGCCCATAGGTGTAGACTCCAAACTTCTGACTACTTTCTGAATCCCTCAGAGATAATTAAAAGAGTAAGTACCGGTCTACAGATAAATAATAGTATTGAAAAGCTAGGTGGTAGTTCTGATCAGATGTCTAAGGAATTGTAACGGAGAATGTAGAAAACTATATTTTTCTTCTCCCCCTTCTCTTGCCAACCATCTCAAGACAGATCTGCCACAACAAAGCTGTAGTCTTTCAAGCAAACAGTTTTATAAATAAATCAATCCTAATTTCTAAACAAAAGAGATAACCTTATTCTGTATACTTTACCAATTATAGCTCTTTGTTAGTTAATACATTATTAGTAAAACAGAAGCATATTTTGGATGAATATAGATAGTTTCCCTTCTGGAGCCTGACAAACTCCAGCCATGTCTTGGCTTTCTGCTTTCAGATAGAAGGGATTCAGATTATTTCCAAATGCACCGCTTTGTCAAGAATAACTATTTTAAAAATGTGCTTTCAAGCAGAATTTCTGTCAAATGTTACTGTAGGAGACAATTCTGCGGGATTTTTTACATTTATTCCTTAAAACACAAATAATTGTTATATTTCATACAATATTTTTAAATGTCAGCAGGACTACTAAAATAATCTGTACTTTTAGGAATAAATAATATCTTGATATATTCCAAGATAGAATATACATATCTTAAAAGTAAGAGTAGCTTCTGCTTAATACTCAAAACCCCCTATTTCTTTAGGAGACAAAATTGCTTTCTGAAGACAAAGTGACACACAATGCTGGTATGAACTACATTTTCTTTAAGTTATAGAAATTGTGATTATGAAAATAGATTTTATTTTTAAATGCAATAATAATTTTAGAAATATATTTTTAGGCAGAAAATATCATCTACATAGATATGAATAAGAAAATGCTGTGCAATTTTAAATTTCTGCCTTGTTCTACAGCCTATTTAACTGGTTGGACACATGGGAAAAACTCATAGCCCAAAAATTACTTATACATCATTTAAGGCTATGCCAAATTCTGTGCTTATTTAATTTGGTGTCTGTACCAAATGCCAATGATCATTTTAATGCAATGTTGAGATACCGGTTCTGCTGTGGTACAGCATTTATGAAGCACTAGCACAAGGAACCTTTACTCCTGTAAGAATGTGACTGCCCACACTGTAGCAATCAAGACACCTGCATCCACTTCACCCATGCTAATGTGATCATAGCAGCACCGAGGAGCATGGGAGCTGCATAGAAGCCAAGTCTCAGCTAGAAGCATTGTGCCTCTGCTAGCAAGGCGCAGCCTGGAAGCTAACAAGTCCTGGCACTTTTCAGAGCTCAATAGCTCAGGGGCAATGCTGCATGAGCATGCTTTTCAGCTTCTAGAGCCAAGCAAGTTCACCCATAAGTCTGTGCATCATGCCCCATGGACTTCCTGGTAGACATTTCTGTCAGTGCAGGCGTCTCTGACACTGTGACCTACTGGGCACTGTGAACATGTTTAGGTTTTTTTGTTTGTTTGTTTCACTGTGAAATACTTGCCTGTTTATTTGAAGATGGCTGGCTCTCCATCTTTCAAGAAAGAGGTGTGTTTTATAATTAGATACATTGGCATACAAGGCTTTTATTCATATATAGCGGCACTGTCAGATATCTAATGTTCAGCTATTATACATAAATTCAAAGGATTATTTTAAACATTGTCTTATATCCTCTCTTCTAAAGAAAGCAATGTGTGCATGTGAGGTGGAATAGCTATGGTGAAGATGAGACATTCAACGTAAAGAAACCCTTAAAGTGAAGGTTTTCTCAAACACTTGCACCAAATTTATGTTTGCTGAAAACTGGGGTGGATTGACTTAACAATTATATAAAGATCTTATTGCTAAATGTTTTAAAAATAATGCAAGACATGGGGAAAAAAAAAGGTCGAGCACTTTTCTTATTGAGGGCATTTCACAGAAAATCTACTTAAATCTAGGCTGTACTCAAACTACGTCCCTTGAGATCAAAAAAAAAAAAAGAAAGAAAAAGCCTGATTCACCGAGTTTATCACTTAAGTGTATAATTATAAATTAGATACATATTGCTCTCAGACATACTTTAATCAGTCTTTTAATGAATGATTAAAACAATACCAAATGTTTTAACTCAGAAAGTCATTCTGACATGCTAGCATCTGTAATTATAGAAGGTCAGAGCACAGGAAGTATTCCATATGACAGGAAGACATGAATAATGTATAACCTTACACTATCATAAATCAGGGTCCTTATGCACTCCAAATTCGGTGTGGATGTGAACCGTTATGCCTGTATGGCGTTCTTATTCCTAATATTAATATTGTGATTATTTAGGAATTGTAGGTTAATTTATATTCACAAATGAATAATTCCCTTCTTCTAATCATAACTGTGAATTGCTCTTTTGTTTTCGCCGGGCCTTCACTCTCCTGCAAATAGAAATCCTTTAGCTGAAATGTAACATCATAATAACAGCCAGAAATAAGACTTGACAGTGATACCATCTTGATAATTTTAAGCGTAATAAAAATTAATGTGAGTCATATATAATGAACTGAATGCCTAACCACTTCCTTACAGAGACCAATACATAACCTAGATTTTAAAATGACTAACAGAAAAGAAGTAAACAAACAGAAATTCTATGTGCATCACTGACAAAATGCTAGTGTTCCTGCCATTAGAGGAAGTAATATAGATTTTACAGTGATAAGGATGTGTGTGTTCTGAAATAGTGTGTGTAAGTACTAAGAATGTAGCTGAAAAGAAAGGCAAGGCATAGAAATGACAGAAAAATCTGTCTGCAAATGTGTCTGAAAGCTGGTCCACAATCTGCTGTAGTGTATAATTCAGTTTCAGCCAGCTTTCCCAACAGTAATGCCAAACAGGAGGTGGTTCTGAGTGGCACCAGGAGAACAACCACCCTGACATTGCAAAATTGCTGCTGCTTTGATTGTTCTTCATTTCACTAAAAGGCTAATACCCCTGAGCCTCAAAGTGAATCTTTGCAACGCGAGGGATGCTGAGGTCAGCATCTTTCTGACCCCCTCCTCTCAAGCAGTGAAACTAAGGACCATGAGATTGATACAGCATAGCGTATCAAAATTCTCCTTAATTATTTCTGAAATAATGCAAGATATCAGACAATGGATTGTCCTCCTTTTCCCAAGAGTGGGGAGCCCAACAAACCCAATTTCTGGAGTTTTACACCAACAACCTGAATGTCCCTTCTCCAGTCAGTCAGTCAGTCAGCCAGTCAAAGATTTACTGAAATCTGTCTTGACACTGTGTTGGTTCCTCTTTGTTACTCTTTGTGTGGCTGTTGCAGGACTTCACACATCTGGCAGTTAAAAAGGTACAAAGGCTAAACCGAACACCTAATTTGGTTCTTTGATCTAATTCAACCTTCTAATCTCTGCTTCATATTATATCAGGATTATAGCCTCTAAATTAGGTTTCCTACCTGGAATTGATCTCCTAGATATATTTATAATAAATGTATTTATTCGGGGTATTTATAATGCATTTGTTTAGCCTGTCAGCCCTTATTTTGCCAAGTTTAACAAGTCAGAACCTTTCAGGTGCTGATGAGAGAGAAGGTTTTGATTTCCTAGTTCTGTTAGAGACTTATTGACAGCTGCGTCTATTTACTTTTTTTAGTCCATGTATCTGTGCCATAATGGACATAAAATGTTGGCAGAAAAATTGCAGCATGGGGGAAATGCTGTTTTGTCTGTGTTACATCATCTCTGTAGAATAAATAATCCTAATCCCAATAATGGTGCATGTTTGAGAAACATTGCAGCAAAATACCCCTAAACATATTTAGGGGATGGAGCATAGGGGTAAAGATTCATGAGAATAAATCGGATATTGGATTGCCAAATAGTGGATTCTCAGAGTGAAACTTTTTCAGCTGAAATTGACTGGTGCCCTACAGGACCACTTCACACAATTTTTCTCACATTCAGAGCTATGTAGCACTCAAACTGGAGTCTCTGCAAGGCATTTTTAATGATTTAAATACTTCCTTGGTTCTTCTGAAAACTTTTCACCTGATCCATACTAGCAACTCATTAGCCTTTTCATGTTACAGTGCTTCAGAATACACTCTGTTTATGATCAAACATAAATTCCTGTCCTCTTCTTCAGTTAATTAGACACCGGGACTTGTGGATTAACCCCAGCTGGTAACTATGCACCATGCAGCCACTTGCTCACTATTCCCAACCCCCACTGTGGCGTGGGGAGAGAAATGTAAAAAATCCTTGTGGATTGAAATAAATACATCTTAATAGGATAGCAGGGGAAGAAAATACTATATATAAAAATAAAAATAATAAATAATATACGCATAAAACCAAGTTATGCACAAGTGGAATTCTCACTGCATGCAAAGGGAATGAAAAAACCCACTCCAATGCACAGTCTGCTTCCAAGCAGCCTCTTGGCTAGTTTCCACAATTATATATGGAGCATGATGCTACATAGTATGGAAAAGCCCTTTGGTCTGTTGGGGTCAGCTGTTCCAGCTGCGTTGCCTCCCAACTCGTGGTGCACCCCCAGCCTACTCACTGGTGGGGTCGTGTGAGAAGCAGAAAAGGCCCTGACTCCACGTAAAAATTGCTCAGCAAGAACTGAAACATCCCTTTGCTGTCAACACTGTTTTCAGTAGAAATCAAAAATAAAGCTCCGTACTAGCTGCTATGAATAAAATTATCTCTACCCAAGCCAAATTCAGCACAGGTTGAGAACAAATACAAGGCCTTGAAAAGACTGAATAAGTTTTTCTCTTTTTACTAGGTTGCTGGTAAACCTAGATTACTAGCTTTACTAGGTCTGACAACACAGCTCTCTTAAATCAAACATTGTTTAATGGTTATAAAGAAATATTTAGTTATGTACTGCTCTTAAACCACAGATAGTTTGCTTCAGTGAACATTTTATTTCCCACAAAACTGGGACAAAGTGGTTAAGGAGGGAAAAGGAATAGCTCTCTCCATGAATAAATAGTAAAATCAACATTAAAATATATTATTAAGCAGTCTAATAATAATCAGTTTGATTGCTGAGAAGAAGTCAGATAAACTAATGCCTGTGATTACAGCAGGATAAAAAAATAATCCAATAGCAGCATCCAACCAAGGGAAACAATAAGCTAAAACTTTAAACATGTTATTAAGATACACAGTGCCCACAGCAAGAGAACAGGACTCACAACATTAAATGTTGGTGTCTAGACCATAATTTGTTTTTTAGTCGCCACAAGTTTAATCCATTCAAAAAAGAAAATAGCATATTAATGACAGGTTTAATCAAACTCTCATGGAATCAGTCCCAACCATGTTTAGATTCACAGCTTCAGCTAATTTCCTGTCTTGTAAACAAAAAGGTAACATGTCAGTTTAATTCAGAGCCACTGGAACCTGTGGATTATGTCTTGCAATTACTCAGCCAATGCTGATAAAGTCCTTAATGGAGCAAATGTTCAGCTGGTATCCATTTAAGGTATCTCCAGATCTACTTTGTTGCTTTCATCCGGTTAAAAAAATAGTAGAACTCAAATCTAGATATTCACTGGAATAAAAATTATGCATTTATATATGAAGGAAAATTAGAGCAGTTCTCATCCCACCAGGAATTCAATTCTACACAAATGGAAAGAGGTCATATTGAACTTAAATGTGCTAAAGGACTGCAAGCTTTGGCTATATGATCCTATATTCAGAACCCAGCAATGGGAGCAAAAATGGCTGAGGAAACAGATCCTTGTTGCCTTTATGAAAACTTAGACATGAAGAGATTTTAATTATGTAAATGGTCATGCACTACAGGCAATATAGTGTAATGAGCAAATCAATAATAGGGGAAAGGGCACAACTTGCCATTTGTTTTCGTTCTTCTGTACTTATTCCTGTTTTAATTGACTTAATGGGCTTTTACAACCAGTTTTTAACATGATAAATCACAAGCCATGCCTTTTTAATAAATCAATCTGCAGTGTTTTCCTTCTCAATTTCTGATTGATAAAACAATCTCCTCTGAGTTTCACAGGAAAAGACAGCTAACATCTCTTCTGTTGGATGGTAATACAGTCTAAAGAGTTCAATACTGGATTTTTTTTCACCATTTAGTTGAAGACAGAGGAAATAAAATACTGTACAGTTTAAGGTTTAAAAATTTAACTGCATTATTTTAAAATAACAATGGTAAGTAGAATCATATTCTTATACTACTCATTGAAGAAATGCTTTATCTGTTCATTCTAGAGTAATCAAAATAGTTCAAATTATGGAAAACAGTGACGTAAGAATATCTCCAAATGATTAAGGTTCATAAATCCAAATTAGTTTGGGAAAAATGTTCGCAATTGCTTAGATACTTTACAGTTAGGTAAGGACTAACTCATTCATGAAATTTAAGCACATTCTTGGAAATCTTTTTATGTGGACCGGAAAAATATTTTCCCAGCTGTTTCGGTTTGGTTTGTTTTTTTACATTCAGAAATAAGTTATTTGTTCTACTCCAGTAGAATTAGAATTAAAAAAACAGTGACGAATTTCTGAGTGGGACAGCCATTACTTATCATCCTGCAGTTTTTAAAGTAATTTTCAAATAGCTAGCCTTATAAAGCAAAAAAATCCCACACTGAAATCTTGCAACTCCAGGAGCACATTATATAAAATTACAGAAGCTATGTGAACAGTTCTTCCTCTTTGGTAACTGACAGGTAATTCAGTGCTGTAGTCCTGGGAACCTAATAACTTCTTTAATAGATATTACCAATTGCATATATGAATTTGGTTAACAAACTTTTTAATTTGAAAATACTAAGTAAATAATATCACATTATGACTGATAATTTTTTTTCTGAAATATCTCACGACAAGTTTATGTCCCTCTGAGTTATCTTACAACAACCTCTAGCCTTTTCCAAAAAATGATCATATTTTCAAGCCAAAAAGGGCATATGACTCATTGAGGTTGAAGAAGTCATGCCCATTTCCTTTATTGCTGTCCAGAGGTGTAATGTGCTTTTAACTGCAATTCTCCTAAATAGAGTTCCTGAGTAAATCTTTTCCAATAATAGTTCCATTTAATGGCCTTCCAATAAAATTATAAAATAAAAAGGATTTAATCTACAGGAAATAAGATCAACATTACTTTCTTGTTTATTCTATTAATATTTGCTTTTTGTTAAAGACAGACTATGATCTTGAATGGTACAGTTTTCTAATGAATATTGGTGATACAGGATGACAGCAAATAATGATATAGATTAATGGCGAGTTTGGATGTGTTTTCAATTCCAGTTTTTCAGTGGTTTACTATGTGTATGTGACAGCATTTTATATATGTGGCAGTTTTGTGTGAAGTTATTATCACATGTTTTCTGGTTAAAAATTCTTCCTATTTTCATTGCAGACTTAGTCTTGGTGGTGCTAGAGTGAAATTTGCATGAAAAGTCCAGAGGGCTCAGATAGCTCGTTACTTCTACAGAAGTTTAACTCAAGAAATAATAAAAGAATTTTGTTCTTGATCAGTCATCTACTGAATATTTGTTATAATTTATAATGTCTTCTCACGACATTATAACAAAGAAGGTGAGAACAGTCATATTTTTCTGATTACATTTACTGATAGTGTTTGTTTTGATTAACACTGAAGCTTCCAGTTTATTAATTATTTATACCCTTTGCCTTTTACCTTACTTTTTCATAGTGGGTATCAACCTCCATTAATTTGCTCTGGAACTGTTAGAACTTGTGTAATTAAAAAAATAATAGAATAATTTGCCTAGTAAAAAAGTGCATGTTAAAATCACTGCCCTTATTTGCTAACTCATGTAAGGCCAGACTTCTTATAATGTTCCTGTAATTAATATTTTTTCTTCACACAATTTGGGCACTTAAGTAAAAATCTAAATAGATCTAAATCTCTACCTGTGAATCTTCTTATCCTTTCCTTTGCATCATGCTCTGTGTCAGGCTACAGGAAAACAGAAAAGTGTACTACAAACCTGTCAATTTTTATAATATCCATGTCTTTCATGAGGAGTCACCATTTTCAGTAACCTCCTTGCTACAATAGAAGCATGAATGTTTCATGTATAGCAGAAAAACACATTACCTAGAGAATCCAAATTCCCTGAGACTTCAACAATGCTTTGTGACAGAATTTGACACATGCTTTAGAAAGTCTGAATTTTTTGTCACGGAGGATCACAAAAATATATATAATTTACTTTTTTTTTAAAAAAAAAATATGCAATTAGACAATAAGGTTTCAATAGATAAATATAGCTGGTTATAAATTAGTTTTAGTTTAGATACCATTAAGAAGTCATCTACATTGGAATATCAGTACCTTTGTAGGATATAGTATTTGCCCTATCCTCTGCAGAATTCAGACTTTGAGTACTCCCTCACTGTAAGATTTTTTATCATAAGTCTGTGATATAATCAAAGCCTGCTGCACTTTAGACATCTCACTGTCCTTTGATCTCTATAATCAGCTTCTTCCTACATAATATGCACTTTACTATAATAAGTAAATTGCAAGCTCTCAAGATCAGCCACAGAGAAGAAATAACTACTGCTGGAATTAAAAGAGGCCCTTACAGTATAAACAGAAAGTTTGTCCACAGTCACTGACACTGTTTCAGTGTACTGCACTGGCATAAGCATTGTTCAAGATTTGTGCAGTAATGTTGTTTGATTCTGCTTTAAAAATAAAATGTTATTTATAAATATGTTTCTTTTTAATATTAAGCCACAAACCATCTTTCACTGTAATTCTTGCTGTTGTAAAAACATGTTGTCCTACATTGCCCTGTAGACTATTTAATAATCAGGCTTCTGTTAAAGGCTATAAATGTTTCTAAGCAACCACAACCCACTTTAAATATGCTAGTCAATTAGCTCTAGACACCATCTTCCAGTGTTTGTCTCTATTGTTTCTTTCAGACTTGAAACATAAAGAGACAGAGAGCAAGAAAAGAAATTTTAAAATAATGCCTTATACTAATCAAGGTTGATGCTGTTAACTAGCACCTCTTGCAGATAAACAGCCCTTGGACATCTCCTCTCCAAGAGTCAGTGATGTGTGTGCTCATCAATCCCTTATCAACACATAACCCAGAAAGACAGAAACTTAGCTAGCTAGTACTAATATTAAAAATAAAAATAAAAAGCAAGAGAGGTATTGATGATTGTGAGAAGGATATCTTCTGTTTTGTCCTGTGTTTGTATATGGTGATTTTTAATAATCGCTCCTTTCCACAGAAAAACAATTAAAAAAGTGTTCCCCCATAGATTTAATCCAGTTGTTACACATCATTTAAAGAGAAAACTCTAAGGAATTATTTTTCTATTCCAAAGATAAATATTTGTTGAATTTTGATCATGTAGTGATACGTTTGTTAGGCAGCATATTCCTCTTAAGCTACGTTTTTCATTTCTCTCTCTCCCATGTTGATAAGTCCCATATTATTCCCAGAGTCACAACAACCTTTCTTAATTGGCGATGTCAATTTTCCTTCTTATCTGTAAGTTTCTCCACTATATTATTGTATGTAGACATCTCAGTGAGGAATGTCTGGAAGAAAATACTGACATTTCATTAAGACTCTAATAGCTTAGGATAGCTCCCCCTATTGAGGCCTGTTCAAAAAACGTAGTTCGCACTTGCTGTGAACACCCAACACAATTTAACTAAGAAAGCATGAATTTTGCTGGAAATTGATACTTATCATCAGGACCCTTCTGTTCTAGTATTGCCACTGCCATTTAACCAGAGGTTGAGATGAACTTAAAGTATAAAATTGGATCCAAACAGGGAGGCTAGAATGTGACTAGAGTGTATATCCGCTAATTAACTCACTAAATATATTTCTATGTGTTACTGTCCAGTTGATAGCGTATTTTATAAGCTGTGCAATAAAAGCAAGAATGGCCAAAAATTTTTTTGTAACACAGCTATTGTCCTGGGATATTGAGTGGCTAATAATGGAAATTTTTGAAAATGTAAGAACCAATACATAGTGATACTACCTCTGGGTCTGTAACCACATGATTGTACTTTAGGGACTTTCTGAAGCCAGAGGGAGTATCAGTGTATTTACTACTTTACATAATTTTTATTCTACATTTTTTTCTTGGTTTCCTTTGGTTTATGGAAAACTTTGAATCTCCAATAACTCTTTACAGTGAGGTTCACAACTGAACCTTGTACTTGTTACTTTCAGGTTTTGGACTATACATTTTGTGTTGGAAAAAAACCCTATAATATCTTTCCCCTCTTTTATTTTCTACGCACCAGATGTGATTTTATAAACCTTTCTCTAGTGTTTCCTCAGTTCATGTCTATTCCAGACTGAAGAATGGTAGGTATATCCTCATTACTCATGCATGTCTTACTGTTTCCATCACCCTTTTTGTCCTGCTTCCTGTCTTTCCCAATGTAGATGAAGTACTTTTGAGATCCCCACTTTTGAGATGAACTACCTAACTCTGAATGGAAATTAACCACCTTTAAATTTTGAGTGCTTGCAATATCGTTACTGTTTTTCTCAGGGAACATCACTTCACATTTACTGCATCCTGAATTTCATCTGCAGTGTATTGTCCATTCACTCATCTTAGGATTTTCCAATCATTTTGGGATTCTTCTGCCTTTCTCCACAATTATGTCAGCAGTTTTTCTTCTCCAAATAGCTTAATGAAGTCAGAAAAATAGGTGATATTATTTCTCACTACCATTTTCAGCTCTGCTGTCAATGTGTTAAACATAATGAGTTAGTGTATGAAACTTGAATACTTCCCCTAAACACAGAAATAATGTAGCTGTTCATAATATGATAAACAACCCTAAATTTCCTATACATTATCATACATGTATTATATAATATATATATAATGTATTCCAGGTTTCCAGACTATCTGTATATATATATCAAACAGTCACATATTAGCTGTGATGCTTTTCTAACAAAAAACTGTTTTCTCAAAAGGGACTGATCTTCTTCATAGCCAGGTCAGTGAATATTCTGCCTTATTCATCAAAGACAGATAGGTCAGATCATATCTGCCTGTCATATTACCTTATACAAATCAGGTAGAAAGAATATTAAAGGTTCAATATAACCTTTTCTTACAGCTATAGCTAGTAGAACACTTTCTTACAGGAATCAGTAAACTGCTTTCCAGTCTTACTTTGCCTTTACAGATGAGTACTATTCACTGTACGAAGGCTAGTATGAGGAATCATACAGAACAGAAAGGCTAGAAGTGCTTGTTAACCTTTGTTGTTATCACTGTTACTCATTCAATGTATTCCTTACATTTAGATTTATGTTATAGCACACATTATGATCACACTGTAGCAGTAAGCTTTCTTTTATTCCAACACTTCAATAACTGAATTATGATCTCACTTCTGTACCTTAGGAGATATATACAAGAGATTACTACACGACCTACCAATCCAAGCATTATGCTCTACTTCCTGACTAGAAGAACCTCCTGGAATTTCAAAAGGGATACACTTTTCAAGACATATTCATTATTGCCAAGTAGGGAAAAAAAAAAAAAAAAGCGATTTATAACACACAACCTGAGCCAAGAGAAGTTGTAGGCCTTTGAGAAAAGAATAACATTGCAAAAAACCTGTAACAGTGAACACTTTGAAAGTGAATACTTTGCATGTGAAGTCTTACTTTGAATCTTTGTAGATTTTGCTGCTCCGCTGAATTTCTCACCTAAGGAAAAAGAAAGGTGCAAAATAAAACTTTGTGAAATGCATAACACATTATTTCATTACAAAATTTAAGTTAAAAAATGTCACAGTCAAGATTCATTTTTACTTTTTAATTTTAAACTCAAGTGAAAGGATCATCCTGTATATTGAGTATTCAATCTCTAGTAACAAAGAGTTCTATACAATTTAAAAGGTCATGTATACACTTTCTGTTTTCAATCTATGCAAAAGTAAATCCGTATAATACAAAATGGAAAAAAAAATCTTTCAAACTATGACTTGAAAAACAAAAAATCAATCTTTTTCAGTGCATAGAAATGGATATTTAGTGTCATAGTGTGTAGGAAAAAAAATATTTTTCATTCACTTGATACTTAGAATGATGCTTAGTCGATTTTAAAATCAGTATCCTTTTGGTTTCTTAACTGAAAGACATTTGCAGGACTATTTGCTGTAATTTTTGGTAGAGAAGCATGAAAAGGACTTCTGTGTGGTTTTGTAAATAGCATGGATAAGGACTTCTGTTAGTTATAAATTATTTTGATTACTCTTTGATTACTTTTTCCATGTCAGATTTATTTATCCTCAATATTCTACAAAAGTTTTTAGTGTTTTCCTTGTCAAACTTAGAAAAGGGTAGAGAGGAGAGGTGTTAATTTTAATGTTATGCTGTAGCAATCAAATTGTTTGGTTGAACAACTCCTCCACCTCATACATTTTGAAGAGAAACAGGCAGACAGTTACTGTTCTTCTTAGTAAACACAAATATATTTCAAATTCTAAAAAATTAAAGTCATGGAAATCTGATCAGTGAATGTTAAAAACCTGTAGAACTTCTCTTCCTACCGTTCTTGCAGAAAGCCTCTTGTGCATATAGGTTTGTGTCCAGCACAGAGCAGTCAGTCTTCCTGCATTCCCTGCTGACTATTGTCATTCTCCCATACAGGGAGTGAAGGATTTCCACTTCAATATGAGAGAGAAGGATGGGCTGGCTTAGATATACCTCATCCTGCTTGGACCTTGGACTGGAGAATTTCCCATAGCTGGGTAAGACTGGATATAGCCTATGTGCACCATGCTACCTATTCCTATATTCTGCCCACATTGCTGGCCAAAGAAAAAGGATGAACAGAAGAGATATAGCTAAAGCCAATTTTCATTCAGTTTATGAAACTGCTGCAGCAGACACAAAAATGGAACAAGGTAATCAAGAGGAGCAAATCCAAGCATCTGTTCCCTGTGCGGCAGTTGCCCCAGGGCCCAAGAGGAGACACTGAAACCATAAACACTTTTTTTTTCTGCATGTGTTCTGTTTTGTTCTTTGTAGTTTCATTCTTGTTGGAAGTTTCTGTGACAGGGCAAACTCAACAAAATAGCTTCACTGCTTATTCATTTTGATTTGGCCCTGGATCTAGTTCTGCTTCATATATCCTGAAAAGAATCTGATTGTATGTCTCTACAGCATACTTCTACTGCATTATTGAAGACATCCAGGGGAACAATATTTTAAATTAATTTTAACAATTTATGATGATATATTTTGCCAGTTTTCTTTTTTTTTTTAATGAAATAATATTAGGAGATGCATGAATTCCTCTAAAGAGAATCTAAAAGTTGTTCTTCACTGAAATATTACATTGAGGTTTTCCAGAGGAAAAATGTCTCTCAGGAGTGGTGAATTCATATAGAAGAGAAGAGTCAAAAAATTAACACCCCCACTGATTATTTTTTTTTTTTAAACATTTATTTTGTTTTTATATTATCTGTTCAGGAAGCACATTAACATGCCTCTTGATTTCACTGCAGTTTCCTCCCTCTTGCCATATGCTTCCAGATGTTTTAGCAAAATGTGTAATAAATAGTAGTTCCCATTTAAAGACAAAAAAGTGCTTAATACTTCTCTAGCTGTTCCTTCCATCAGTAAGTTCAGTAAAAGAGAGAAAAAAGTTGACCCCCAAAATAATTCCACCCCCTAACCTAAAGGAAAGATTTTGAGAATACTTAGATGAATGAGTAATTTTTTCACATGTGAATAGTCAAAGTGAAACTCTACTGACAGGGTAAGAGATATAAATTATACATTCTTTAGCTCCTTCAGTAAGCATTCAATACAAATGACCAACTGCGTGTTAAATATAATGAGGAAAGGAATGTCACTGAGCTCTAAGGCAATTTGGGAAATGTATTTTCAAAAACCATAAAAATAAATAATACAAGTATATTTTTAAAAAAGTTCAGTGGAAAGGCTTATTTTTAGCAAAATAAATTAAATATGCTGCCATTGCATAAATAAAATATCTAATGGGCAGTGGGTGCACCCTTTATTTTACTTGGGAACTAAAATGTAATTAAGATAAATGAAGAATTCTCTCAGCTCCCAGAGCATTTTCTGTTCTGCTTGTCAGAATAGGTTCAAAGCAGCACTTCAGCTCTTCTTGGAGACCTCCACTGCTGAAGTTCAGTCAGAATTTGCCCTTTGGATGTTTACTTCATATGAAGTTCTTCCAGTAAAAATGATGTAATGTGTTCTCTTTTTCACTCATCAGTCTTTGCTCTCTCTCTTCATCTCATATTTCAATAGTTCTCTCCCTCTCTCTAATCATGGAAACTACTGTTTAAAAAATATTAATTGGCATTGGAACAGATGTCTTTCTACTCTTTTTCTTTTCTTCTGCTCTCAGTAAAATACTCTTCACTTTCAGTTTATTTCTTCTAAAAAACCCACAAAAAACAAACAGGTTCTATCTCCAGCATCAAAGCACCTGTCCTCTTTAGTAGGACCTCTAACCCACTTTTCTCTTTCAGGCTTTCAATGACAATCTAGCACATAAAAGCTGATACTCTAAAATTTTGTGACAATCTATTATTTTTATCATGTTTATTACTATAAAAAACTAATGATGCAGTTTCTCTTTAAGCAATAATTTACTCAAAAAATTACACCAAATTCTACTGTTGTAATCTAGTAGTAATTGCAACTAGTACCAGTTACAACCACTAATTTCAAATGTATGACATCTTTACACATTGGTCCACTTATTGTCGGTAAAATAGTTCCTCTGAGTCAAAAGTAAGGAATATAAGATCATATTTCTAATTTTTATAATACATATTAATTATGGAGTCAAACAACTGTCTTTCTTATGTTTCTGCAGTTTACTTAATGCAAATTCACTATTATACTGAGGGCCAATACAAGAAAAACACACCACACATTTAGTACAGTCTTTCTTGACAGTTATGTTCAGAAACGTTATGAACCATTTATGAACAATGAGGTCTATATAGATCAGCAAGCCAGCTAAAATTGAAAAGAGCTCCTTACTCACGCAAAAATAATCGGATACTTAAATGTTTGCAAGAACAAGTTTTAATTTCTGTCCATAGGTATTAGACAGGTCCTCTGCACAGGGATGAACTTCAGTCAATAGAATGATTAACAATAGCAGCACACACTGCAGGAAAGTATATCCACTACAGGAAAATTAGTTTAACTCATGTTAGCTGCAGTCTGATTAGTACCATGCAAACCCTTAAATCTCTTGGTGTATATTGCTTTATAAAACAATGTCTGTAAGCACTTTACAGCAACCAGTTGCTTTCCTTGTGTACAATGTGTCAAGACTTTTCCCCTTAATGAAAGGTTACCATTCTGGTTCATTTGCAAAAAAAAAAATGTATTGCCCATGTTTTCCGTTTAAAATATGTTTCCAGTTATATAGAAGTTTTATATACTTCTGCATGTTAGTATTCTGTTATTTTGTGAGACTAATTTCCAGTGTGATGATCCACCCCAAATCTGTCTGGCTATCCTAATTTGGGATATTATTCGGTACTACAGATACAAACATAAATAAATCTCTTCATCCTGATTTAATATTCTGACACCACCATAGTCATGATATCAGAATTTTTATCTTTAATTTTCCTTTCCAAACTCATTAATTGCTTTTAAAATCTGAATTGCAAGATTCAGCACTTTTCTGTTGTGGTAGAGATGTCATAGGATTAGTTCCAAAATTTACTGAATGCAATTGATAAATATCTCCAGGCCTCCAGAGGGGGTTTGAATCAGGCGTATAATTAGCAGCAGAAATTAATTTTAAAATTCTTTCTTATTTCACAGCCATGCCAGAAATCTCTGTCCAAATAGTAGTTTTCCAATTCTTCCATTATTAATTTCTAAACCTGTTGTACCTGCTTCTCCAAAGTTATAAATTAATTAATCACATGATTCTTTTTTTCTAATATTTTCTTCAAAGATAAATTTGTCAGAATGTATTTTTAATGTGGTATTTCACTTATTTCTCTAAGTGGTGCTGGAACACTTCTGCCATTTTGTAGCATTTGCAGCTTTATCTATTTCTTTTAATAAAATACTAATTGTTTCTTAACCTGCCTTTATATCCAAAGAATATATTCCATGATATCTTTCACTTTATTTTCATTAAATTTGATATACAAAATTTGTAGGTTTGGTATTCTGAAACTAAACTAAATGTGAAGTGCTTACAGAAAGGAGTACATATATTGATATCATTAAACTATGACCTCTGGTTCTTCATGAGAAATAGCTGAGGTCAGATTTTACAATGTATTGACGGATTACAGAATCACAGAATCACAGAATCACAGAACTGTAGGGGTTGGTTGTTAGTTCTTCCGCACATTGGTGCAGAACTTCCTATGTTCCAACTTGAAACCATTGTCCCTTGTCCTATCTCCACAGATCATTGAAAAGAGGCTGGCCATTTCCCCCTGTGTCCAACACTCAAGATATTTATAAACATTAATAAGATCCCCTATTAACCTTCTTTTCTCAAGGCTGAACAGCCCCAGTTCTTTCAGCCTTTCCTCATAGAGGAAATGCTCCAGGCCCTTAATCATCTTCGTAACCCTCCTCTGGACTCTCTCCAGGAGGCCCCTGTCTTTTTTATACCAGGGAGCCCAGAACTGGACACAATACTCCAGGTGGGGCCTGACCAGGGCAGAGTAGAGGGGGAGGATCAGCAACTTTGACCTGCTGACCACGGTCCTTTTGATGCATCCCAGGATCCCACTGGCCCTCTTAGCCACCAGGGCACACTGCTGGCCCATGGCCAACCTGTCGTCCACCAGGACTCCCAGGTCCTTCTCTGCAGATCCCCTCTCCAGCAGGTCATCCCCCAGCCTGTACTGATCAGGATTCTCTTCATTATCTAAAGATTGTGTATATCTGAGAATATATTCATATTTGTGCATAATTATAGAAGTCGATATGCAAGGTTGTTTCAGCTGAAAAATATGACTTCATGTGATAGCGTGAACATAGAATATGACCAGCTACATTAACACTGTATACATTTACATAACTGTCAGACAAGAAATTTCATTATTGTCTGATAAACTAACAGAATTCCATACCTTTATATATTGATAATAAATAATTCATTTCACCACATTTCATCTTTTTTTTTTTCAAATTCAAACAAATATGCTACTTTTAATTAAGAGAGAATTTGGGGTTTTTTTTTTACTGTGCTGTAGCATATTGTTGCTATGAAGCTTTTTTATGATCAGGAGGACCTCATTTTCAATAAACTGAAATTGAGACTGGTTAAGTGGAAATGACTGTGTGAAATAGAGGCATTTCAAAGCATGCCCACAACAACAATAACCAATGCCCTCTGTGTCTGGCTGATGATGCAGAAAGGATATATATTGCATATGCAATAAAGAATTATATAACTTTTTGGTGTGTATAGAGTAGAAAAGAAGATAGTTTGCAGATAAAATTTTGAAACAGATCAGTGCTGCATGGTAAGGAAAGAGGAGTAACATTATTTGGTGTGTGGGAAAGTCCTAAATCACTGAATTAAAGACTGGATTACAAAACATGCTGAAAAGTTACTGTGTTTGTAGGCCAGATTACTTGTTTCTTTCAAAACACTTAGCAGTGACACAGCATTTTGCTTTCTAACAAGCACACATACTTTGACTGCATAACATTACTTTGCTGTTTAAAATAAAATATGGAGACTATCAAGTCCATGTAAGCAAAATTCAAGACTGAAAATTGGAAAAAGAAAGTTTATATCCAACGCAGACCGTTAACTGTATTCATTTATATGGATATACATACATTATATATATGATTTCTTATTGTAACAGAATAAACAGGTAACAAACAGAAGACACCAGTGGAATGACAAGCTCAGTGTTCTTGCTTTTCATTTTGTTCTTTCCTTTTCTTGAATTCTACAGTATATACAAACGTGTTAACAAAATGTAAATTACTCTCTTTTAAGAATGTAATGTGGGATCATATTTCTTTAAATATTCAAATACAGAATCCAGAAGGTCATTTAAACAGAAAAGAAAAAACTGGATAGTTTCAATATAGTGAGATACTAGTAAAAAATTAAAATTATTCAATAAGCTCACACACTGAGGAACCACCACAAGATAAGTATCTGCTGCATGACAGAAATATTACTGAAAACTAACCACAATCAAAGGGGTTGTTCATTATAAGAGACTTTACTGAATGATTTTAGCTGATACTACAGTACCAGCGGATAAGTAGATGGGATACATACAAATGACAATGAAATAGCAGTGGAGACTTATTACTGCCTTCGGGGACAAGGTATTTTCTCCTCAGAGATTTCAGTAGAAGAATATGTAGGCCTCTGTTATGCAATGACATAAAAGCTTACTCAGACAGCATGCAAGAAGCTTGATGAATGAAATCAATGATTTTTGTATGTGTACAATACTAATGAAAATTTGCCTAATATCAGCTGGATACAGCTATGTATAAAGCAGTAGAAGTACATTAAAATACAGCTCTATCATCTCAATTTTCATAAATCTCAAGCCATGACATGCTACATAGATCTAGAGCACTGCTGTACTATACTGAATTCTGCCATTTATCTTTATCTAGGAATAAGCAAAACACTGAATTTCATTAAACATAGCAAGGGAATCCTCAAAGTTGTTCCCAAGAGGTAGTTTTGAATAAGAAAACAGAACTGAGCTTATATTCAGATTTGCTAGGGAATGAAATGAGACTGTTGCTAAGGCAAAATAATACCGGAAAAATCCTGACATACATCATCCAAAGGTTTATATAGTTTGATCTTCTATTTTGGCTCAGTGTTACTAGTGGACTGAATATGCACGTACAGTTGCTAAGGGCTGATGCTGTTGCCAGGTGAAAATGGCCCATATTACCCTGCTACAAATATTTAAATATATTGATACAAGTGTGTTGTTAAGAGATAGGAGAAACCTGTCTTGGAAAATTGGATGATCTATTATTTCTTATCCACCATATAACAGTGAAGTGACTCTGCTTACTATTTGCGTACATGAACTCTAACCCATAAAAGTACCAACAAAGTACCTGACTTAGTAACAATGGTACTATTAGGTGAAAATTGTGTTCTATAGAATAAAAATCTGAATCAGAAATTTAATAGAACCTATCAAATTGTAATGGAGGGGATATAACTGAAGTTAGCTTATAGCCCTGTGTGTAGTTTAGATGAGCAAAGCTAGATGACCATTGCTGCTTTACCTTTAAAACATTCTTTCAGGCTGTTCTTTCTTACATCATGGAATTTGTGTACCATTGACTCAAAAGCAACTAAGAATATGCTTCAAGCAAAAAAATGAAATAGATACTTTGAGTGCAGATGAACAGGTTCTTGAATTACTGTGTGTCACGTATGTAACATCCTTTAGGTGCTCATCAAATTTCAGTCTAATGCATTTTTGGCAATTTGCATAGTATTACAAATAGTACTTCATACTATAATCTTGCTTGTAAAATCTTGTCATTCTTTGTCACTCCTTCCTTATAAATCAAATAAAGAAAGGATACCAGCAGAAGCCATTAGACAAAAATATCTACACAGGAGAGTTTGAAAAACAGTTGCACTATCCTGACTTGATAAAGACTATTACAACAGCCAGCATATAATTCTTGCTTTTGTTTGTCAATATTGAGTACAAACCATTGACCTACACTGTGCTCCAGAAAAATCAATCGTCTTGGCATAAAATTATAAATTTGAAGAAAATTAGTTTACACAAGGGAATGCAATGGCCAAATGACAGTGCTTAACTTGTGTCTTCAAGGTGGGTTTATTCTTTCTTTCACCAGGCTTTAAGAAAGACTTCTAAAGAGTCAGTTAAAAGTATGATCTCTGGGAAACATCTGTCTGCTGTTCCACCCAAACTCAGGAGTAACTGTTGAAGTCACAAAAGCTAAGAGAGCACATGACTGCTCTTGTGTTGTGGAAGCTTATGTCTGTATGTTTAGCTTTGACTGACACATTATTTCTTCTCTGCACCCCAATCTATTTTCTGCCTCACTAAGCTTACAAAACTCTGCATAAATTTTCCTTCTCAGCTTGTTCTGTAATCCTATGAACACACTGTCTTCCTGTTCATTCCTTCAGCCAGTAAGTGCCAGCTGTTGGGTCCTGGAAACAATTTTCTTTATATGAAGAATAAAAGTGGAGGAAAAAAAAAAGGATTAAAAAAGTAGTTGATCAGAAAGCTGTGAAAACAACAAAAACCTTGTGACTGCACTGAAATTTTTGAGCCAGAGTGTTTGACTTACGTAAAAGAAATTATGGCTTCCATCAATCAACTTACAAACCAACTTAGATAAGATAAGTTTTCCAAGGAAAGAAAACTCTGTTTTTCATCTATAAACCAATCCATTTCTTGATTGTTCTGTTATGCATGTAACAGAGGTCATGCTGAGAAATAAAAAAAAAAAAAAAAAACATTAACATAAATTAATTATCATAATATATTCTGCCATATTGTACCCATCAAAAATGTTCTCATTTTTAATGGGAAACATGCAACTCCTCACGCATGCTTCCTTCATATTTTTACAAATTATAAAACATGTTTGTGTTTTCAAAACCCAGAATGGAAGTATTTAAAATATTTTAGCAGCAATCCATTAATATGTGCATATATGATTAACAGTAACTATTTTTATGAATTACAGTAGATTCCAGAATGCAGTGCCTCCACAGACTGTCGGAGAAGCTGCTCTTTATAGAGATGCACTGGTAGGGAGGTTCACCTTCATATGGAACTTCAGTTCCTGCTGTAGAGCTCAAAGTTGCATGAATGCCTGTGACAGGGAATGACACTACTGAGTAGCAGTGTACTGCTTTGCTCATGAGGCATACACTCCTTACCCATTCCTGGCAGTAAGAGAAATACCAAGACTCGCTGAGATACACAGCAGCAATGGTATCTCACAGTTTAAGGAAGTATCAGAAATGGTAGCTCTCTTGGAGAGTCTATCATGTATATTTGGGAAAAAAATCAACATTGCTAACAATATTAGAGGTAGAAAGTCTCATCTTTCACATAAAACACTGCTCAGTATTCCCTAGTAACAACTCTGAAGTGGTTAAGAGTGGTCTATACCTCACCATGTGTTGTCCAACCCCTGCTTAGCTGGTGACTGGTGTGAAGAAAGCATACTGGCTTTTTTTATTCATAGGATGTGAAACCTCAGAGTTCATAACTGTCAGTGTTTCCACTTGATGTGTTACTGCTTATCAAGATGAAAGGTTTGCTAGGGCCCTGTTTTTGAGAAGACAGATCCACTTTTTCCTCATTTTCTTTGAACCACTGATGCCTGAGCAAAAAATAGAAAATGTGCGTGCAGCTGAGGAGCCTGGAGATACCAGAAGGACTTCTGAACTGCTAGGGAATGTGTATACTTCTATTGAAGACTTACAGAGTTACACATGTCCAAACAGAAAAATCACTTTCACAGTGCCATGTACCAACAGTTCCACGGTCCACAGTTCCAGTTTCACTGGACTACTTTAGGAAACACCTGGAAATTTTCTAACATATGGAGTCTAGAGGCATGTGACTATTATTTTATTTTCCAATTCATAGTGTTCAATGTTTACTGCCTACTTATTTCTCTCACCTTCAGAAATTATGTTCCCCAGGGGAAAACAGTTGGGAAGAATAACAAAGACCCTTTTTTTTGTTGTTGTCTTGCAAAAATCAATGGGCTAGTAATGGATGAGTGAGAAGTGTTGGTTTAAACTCAAAATTGCTATATCTTGCCATCAGAAAATAAGCAATCTTAAATCTAACATTCCTGCCGTGTTCCTCTGTCTTTAATCTGTGTGGCTTTATACATTATGCCTTTGTGATCTGTAAAAGAATAGGAGGACTAATTGAAATTAAAAGTACTGCAGTGACTGGTTGGTGGTGCTGTTTATTGCACTAACAGTAGTACTGCAATATAAGAGATCTGAAAAGTTGTATTACAGTGAATTCAGAAGTCTGGTGAGGAAATGTACCAGAGATTCCAACAGATAGAATACAATGAAAAAGTACCTGGAATAACATTATATTATGAATAATTCTAGTATTTGCATGGAAAAAAAAAAAAAAAAAACACTATTGTGGATATACATTAGTATTCATAAGAAATTTTTAGTATAATTTTAGAATTTGCTGATTGGAGGCAGAAACAGCACAAGTATTGTGTGAAAAAATTAGCAAGAGAGAAAGCCACTGATTAATCAAACACTTTTTACATGGTTCGTTTGCTTACTAGCAAAGTTTGGGTGATACGATACAAAATGGTAGTAAACCCTACACATTCATTCAATCTCTGGCCTCTGAGAAACTACAAGAGGATTCATCCAGGTAGCCAAAATGAATATGTAATGCCACAAATACTAAGCTAATTAGGAAAGTTCAGGTTTTCTTGTAAGAGTTAAACTGGTTCTTCTAGGCAGTCCAGCCTGGTTTTCCACGGTTTCTGAAAATATGGACATTATTTGAATGTCTGAGATGCATGTGGAAATATACAAACTTTAATTAATTTTATATTAAATAAAAAGCTTGCTGCTCTGCACAGTTGATTTTTTCAAACTTCTTACTTAATTTGTGTGTGTCCTTTCAAAGCAGACACCAAAACAAATCTTAAAGAGGTCTTCTGATAAACTTGATAGATCTTTACTGCATCAAATAGCATATAGAAATGTTAACATACTTTGAGATGACATATCATACATATCACCCTATGAAGGAGACGAATCACGTGTTGTGTCTATATCAGGTAAATCCCAATCTCTTCACCTTCTTTTCCACACAACTGCCTGATAAAGAACTAGATAGGACTTTTGTGTTCAGAATGCAGTCAAAAAAAATAGCTCCATTTTTTCAAATCGTTTGTCCTAAATGTGGAAACAAGTTGGAGCAATGATGTTTATGTGACAGATCCTAAGATGCATCCTTAATGGAAATAGTCTTCAAGCTATGACTTCGATCTCAAAATAGAAAATCTGAATTTCTTTCATCTATCCATTCCACTTTCAAGTTAATGGTGGTGCATATGTTCTAGAAGGACAGCAAGGAGGTATCATAGAGAGAAGGCTGGAGAGGTTTTCTGTATTCTTTTCTGAAAATACTATGATAGTACCAATGCAGATCTGATTTTTGTTCTTCCAGCACAGAGTGAACCATTCAGTTCTACATGCCTTTCAAGCATATGTATATCAACTGCATTATCATATACATAAAAATATGTCTCTATCAAAAATATCCTCAGACATATGGAATAGTATATTTTCTTTAGCAGGTGAAGACAGAGTTCAGAGACATTATAACTAAAACAAATGAAAACAAAACCAACTTCCACAGTGTCAAGGGAAAAAAATGAAAGCAAGGAAGAAATTCCAAACAGCATAAAATGAAGAATCTTCTGGGTTTAAGAAATAAATAATAATCATAATACAATTATAAAATGTTCAGATTTTTATTACACAAAAGGAAGACTTACACAAACAGAAAGCATGTATAGGGCTTTTGGACTATTGGATATAATTTTTTATCTCAAAAGCCATGACTGAAAATTAACTGGCTTTCCAACCAACACACTGTATAGGCAGTATCTATGTATGTAAAAAAACCCTATAGCATTGCATTTTGCTTTACATCACTGAACAGGTTCTTAATGAAGCCAGGTAAAAAAAATGCTTTTTAGATCAGGATATTGATAAAGCTGACATAGTCACATAACATGTGAAGACATAACTAGAAAATACTGCTTTCTGCTAATTTACATAAAAGTAGTCAAAACAACTAGCCCAATAAAAAGCTACAACAGAATATTTCAAAAGGGAAGATTTTCCCCCTTTTGGTTTTCTAACCTGGTACCATCAAGACCAGCACAGGGGTCCTATGCTCAAATTTATGTAAATGTTTTCTCCTTTTAAGAATTTCCAGTCGTGGCTGTCAGGAGAGGTCCCTGGGGACTGGAAAAAAGGTCACGCCACTCCCATTTATAAGAAAGGGAGCAAGGAAGACCCAGGGAATTACAGGCCGGTGAGCCTCACCTCTGTGCCTGGGAAGATCATGGAACAGATCCTCCTGGATGACATGTTGGAGCACATGAGGGAAGGTCGTGCCTTACCAATCTGGTGACCTTCTATGATGGAGTGACAGCATCGGTAGATAAAGGGAAGGCAACTGATGTCACCTGCCTGGACTTGTGCAAGGCCTTTGACACAGTCCCCCACCACATCCTTATCTCTAAATTGGAAAGATGTGGATTTGATGGGTGGACCATCTAGTGGATAAGAAACTGGTTGACAAAACATAGACAAAGTGTGGTGGTCAATGGGTCTATGTCTAGGTGGAGGCCGGTGACAAGCGGTGTCCCCCAGGGGTCTGTCTTGGGACCGGTTCTCTTTAACATCTTTATCACTGACATCGATGATGGGATTGAGTGCACCCTCAGCAAGTTTGCGGATGACACCAAGCTGAGTGGTGTGGTTGACACAACAGAAGGAAAGGAAGCCATCCAGAGGGATCTTGACAGGCTGGAGAGATGGGCCTGGGTGAACCTAATGAGGTTCAACACTGCGAAGTGTCAGGTGTTGCACTTGGGCTGGAAGAATCCCAGACATAGATACAGACTGGGAGAAGAACTTTGTGAGAGTAGCCCTGCTGAGAAGGACTTGTGGATTCTGGTGGATGAGAAACTTAACATGAGTCAGCAGTGTGCCCTTGCAGCTCAGAAGGCCAATGGTATCCTGGGCTCCATTAGAAGAGGGGTGGCCAGCAGGGACAGGGAGGTGATTGTCCCTCTCTACTCTGCCTTCGTGAGGCCCCATCTGGAGTACTGTGTCCAGATCTGGGGCCTGCAATAGAAGAAAGATGTAGAACTGTTGGAGAGGGTTTAGAGGAGGGCCACGAAGATGATTAGAGGGCTGGAGCACCTCCACTACAAAGAGAGGCTGGAGGAGCTGGGCTTGTTCAGTCTGGAGAAGAGAAGGCTCCTCCAGGGGACCTCATTGCAGCCTTCCAGTACCTGAAGGGAGCTTATAAGCAGGAGGGGATTCAACTTTTTAAAAGGATAGACAATGGCAGGACAAGGGGGAATGGATTAAAGCTAAAGGAGGGAAGGTTTAAATTAGATATTGGGGGGAAATTTTTTACAGAGAGAGTGCTGAGGTGCTGGAAGAGGCTGCCCAGAGAGGTGGTGGATGCCCCATATCTGGAGGTGTTCAAGGACGCGTTGGATGTGGCCCTGGGCAACCTTGTGTAGATCCAGGTCTGGAGGTTGGTGGCCCTGCCTGTGGCAGGGGGGTTGGAGCTCTCTGATCCTTGGGGTCCCTTCCAACTCATACCATTCCACGATTCTATGACATCTATTCTAAGAGCAATATGTCCCAGAGGAAAACTGAAAATGAGGCGTCTAGTCTACAGCAAATTATTCCAATATTAGGCTTGTCATACTCAGGTGTTGCTTTGATGGCTTGAATGGAAATATAGTTCTATTCAGACTGAAATAATAATGAAACTTCTTATTTCTATTTTCAAATACAGGCAATTTATAATTCTAAGCTTTTTGTGGTACAAGAAAACACTGTTCTGAGACTAGAAAAAAACTGTGAACTACATATCAAGAGAACTTTTGAACATAACATTGTGAGATCATAAGGGATCTTGTGAGATCATAAGGGATATCCTCAGCCGTGCAGCATACCTGCAAGAAGAGATAGATGTGCTCAAGAATAAACTAGACAGGCTCATGAGCACCAGGGAGGCTGAGGTGGAGATAGATCGGATGAGCCAGGTTCTGTCCTCCCAGCCACAGAAACGTGAGTACCCAGTAGATAGTGTCCAGGACCAGAGTGACCCTATACCCTCCCCCACTCAGGACAGTATAAATGATAAGGATGACTGGAAGCAGGTACATGGCAAGGGCAGTAGGAGAGTACCTTCCAAGCCTGTCCTTCCTCCACAAGTGCCTCTGAGCAATAGATATGAGATCCTATTACAAGGGGACCAGCCGGATAATGAGATGACTGAGAGGAAAATCACTTCTAAGGTTTTGTTCCCTAGGACAAGACCCTCTAAACAAACTCAGATGGCTGACAGGAAAATTACTTCCGAAGCTGTGTTCCCTAGGACTAGACCCCCTAAGCAAACCATCAAAACAACCTCTGTTAAGGCAAAAAGACGGGTCATTGTCTTAGGAGATTCTCTTCTGGAGGGAACTGAGGGCCTGATCTGTAGGCCAGACCCTCTACACAGGGAAGTCTGCTGTCTTAAGGGAGCTTCAGTCAGGGACTTAACCAAGCGAGTCCCAGCCTTGGTCAGGGACACGGATTATTATCCACTTTTAATTTTTCAAATAGGTAGAAATGAAATACATAAAAGAAAACTGAGCACCATTAAGAAGGATTTTAGGGCCCTTGGACGCATGGTGCGAGGATCTGGAGCACAGGTAGTGTTCTCCTCCGTCATTCCTACTACAAAGAATAGGGAGGGTTGGTTTGAGAAGAGCCAAGAAATAAATACCTGGCTCAGAGCCTGGTGCGAGAAACAGAACCTTGGGTTCTTTGAGAATGGGCTGGCTCGAGCCTCACCAGCCTTGCTTTCGAGGGATGGGGAGCACTTATCCCCTAGGGGCAGAAGAATACTGTCCAAGAAGCTGTCAGGGCTCATTAATAGAGCTTTAAACTAGATAGGAAGGGGGAGGAGGACAGGGCCAGGCTAGATGGAAAAAAGCCTGGGTGTGGTGGTGGAGTTACTGAGCGATGGTGTGCTGGCAATGACCTCTGGTCAGCCACCCTAGTTAATCAGGGGGATGGTGTTCTAACTCAGAGTAGAGATGTAGCTACTACTGATAGGCTAGGTAACTTAAACAGCTGTCACTTGGGAAGCAAGGCTTCCCCAAGGAGCACAACAAGATCAGTAGACCAGCTGAAGTGCATCTACACCAATGCACGCAGCATGGGGAACAAAAAAGAGGAATTAGAAGTCCTTGTAAGTACAGGAAATTATGATGTGATTGCCATCACAGAAACGTGGTGGGATAATTCACATAACTGGAGTGCTGCAACTGCTGGTTATAAACTATACAGGTGTGACAGGCTGGGTAGGAGAGGAGGTGGGGTAGCCCTGTATGTCAGAGAATGCTTTGAGAGCCTGGAGCTGGAGTATGATGAAGACAGGGTCGAGTGTCTCTGGGTGAAAATCAGAGGAGAACAAAATCAGCGAGATATAGTGATGGGAGGCTGCTATAGACCCCCTGACCAGGAGGAGGAAGCTGATGAGTTGTTTTTTAAACAACTGGGTGAAGTCTCACAATCACCAGCCCTCGTCCTTATTGGGGACTTCAACTTATCGGATGTCTCCTGGAGGTACAATACAGCAAGAAGGAAACAGTATAGCAGGTTCCTGGAGGGTTTGCAAGACAACTTCCTGACCCAGCTGGTAAATGAACCCACAAGGGAAGGTGCCTTGCTGGACTTGTTGTTTGTCAATAGAGAAGGCCTGGTGGGGGATGTGAAGGTTGGAGGATGCCTGGGGCATAGTGATCATGAGCTTATAGAATTCTTAGTACTGGGAGAAGTAAGGAAGGGAGACAGCAGAACTAGCACCTTAGACTTCTGTAGGGCTGACTTTGGACTATTCAGAAAGCTGCTCGATAAGATTCCATGGGAGGCAGCCCTTGAGGGCAAAGGAGCCCAAAAGGGTTGGTTGCTCCTCAAGAAGGTAATCTTGGCGGCACAAGAACAGGCTGTCCCAGTCGGACAGAAGAGGGGTCGGCGAGCTAGGAAGCCAGCCTGGCTGAGTAGAGAGATTCAGGCTGATATACGGGAAAGGAACGAAAAATATGAGCTTTGGAAGAAGGGGCAGGTGTCTTGGGATGATTATAGGAATGTAGTGAGATCACGTAGGGAGAAAGTCAGAAGGGCTAAAGCTGATCTGGAACTCAGGCTGGCCAGTTCTGTAAAAGATAATAAAAAGTCCTTCTATAGGTATATTAACAGTAAAAGGAGGGTCAAGGAGAATCTCCAGCCCTTATTGGATGCTGATGGCACATTAGTGACAAGGGATGAGGACAAGGCTGAGGTCCTTAATTCCTTCTTTACCTCAGTCTTTAACAGTAATGAAGGATATTCCCTGAGTACTCATCCTCAGGAACTGGCTGACAGGGAGGGGAAGAATAACAAAGTTCCCATGGTTCAGGAGGAAATGATTAGCGACCTACTTGGCCAGTTAGATACCCACAAGTCAATGGGGCCAGATGGGATTCACCCAAGGGTACAGAGGGAGCTGTCAGATGTGCTTGCCAAACCTCATTCCATCATCTATCAGCAATCCTGGCAGACTGGGGAAGTTCCACTCAACTGGAGGCTGGCAGATGTTACACCCATATACAAGAAGGGTTGGAAGGAGGATCCAGGGAACTACAGGCCTGTCAGTCTGACCTCAGTCCCAGGGAAGATGATGGAGAGGGTCATCTTGGGAGCTATCATGCAGCACATGCACGATTGCCAGGGGATCAGGCCTAGTCAGCATGGGTTTACAAAAGGTAGATCCTGTCAAACTAACCTGATCACCTTCTATGACAAGGTGACCTGCTTAATGGATGAGGGGAAGGCTGTGGATGTGGTCTACCTGGACTTTGGTAAAGCCTTTGACACAGTTTCTCACAGCATTCTGACTGAGAAACTGGCTGCCACTGGCCTGGACAGGTGGACCCTCAGCTGGGTTAAAAATTGCCTGGATGGCCAAGCCCAAAGGGTGGTGGTAAATGGAACAAAATCCAGCTGGAGGCCGGTCACGAGCGGCGTCCCCCAGGGCTCAGTCCTGGGTCCAGTCTTGTTCAACATCTTTATCAATGATCTTGACGAAGGGATTGAATGCTCCCTCACTACGTTTGCAGATGACACTAAACTAGGAGGAAGTGTTGATCTGCCTGAGGGTAGGAAGGCTCTTCAGAGGGATCTGAACAGACTGGACCGATGGGCTGAGACCAATGGGATGAAGTTTAACAAGGCCAAGTGTAGAGTGCTGCACATGGGACATAACAACCCCATGCAGCGCTACAGGCTTGGGGGGGACTGGCTGGAGAGCTGTCAGGCAGAGAACGACCTGGGGGTGTTGGTTGACTGCCAAATGAATATGAGTCATCAGTGTGCCCAGGCGGCCAAGAAGGCCAATGGCATCTTGGCTTGTATCAAAAACATTGTCGCCAGTAGGTCTAGGGAGGTGATTTTGCCCCTGTACTCGGCATTGGTGAGGCCACACCTTGAGTACTGTGTCCAGTTCTGGGCTCCTCACCACAAGAAGGACATGGAGGTCCTGGAGCGAGTCCAGAGAAGGGCAACCAGGTTGGTGAAGGAGCTGGAGGGCAAATCATATGAGGAGCAGCTCAGGGAGCTGGGGCTGTTTAGCCTAGAGAAGAGGAGGCTGAGGGGAGACCTTATCACCACCTACAACTACCTGAAGGGAGGTTGCAGAGAGGTGGGTGATGGTCTCTTCAGCCAGGTGACAGGAGATAGGACAAGGGGAAATGGCACAAAGCTGTGCCAGGGCAGATTCAGATTAGATGTTAGGAAACAATTTTTTACTGAAAGAGTCTTCAGGGCCTGGGACAGTTTTCCCAGGGAGGTGGTTGAGTCACCTTCCCCGGATGTGTTCAAAAAAAGGGTAGATGAGGTACTTAGGGATATGGTTTAGTTTAGGATGAGAATGGTTGGACTTGATGATCTTAAAGGTCTTTTCCAACCTTATTATTCTGTGATTCTGTGATAAGAAATTTCTGGGACAACAGGAATGAAAAGCACATGTCATATCATGATATGCCTGCCTACTTAAATCTGAGACAGAATGCTCTCTGCACTACAGAAATAATGGAGTCCTTCATAGGCTAGATTTTATGATAAGGCTACCCAAACCTACAAGTAGAAATAAAGACCTTTGCTTGACTTCAGGGTTTTACAGAAATTACAGAGTTTAAGGAATTACAGAATATAAATTTTGAACAAAGTACGAGAAGAGAGTTTGCACGTGCATAAGGGGAGGGCATTGGTAATCAGGGAGAAAGAGAATAAGGATGAGAATGAAACTGAAGCCATGTGAAATAGGAAAAGGGAAAGCAGGGAAACAGACTTAGAGAGAGGAACTGGATAATCAAGGGAGAGACTGGGAAAGAGAAGGGGAAAAGAGAAAAGCAAAGTAGTGAGAGAGAAGTAATCAGAAGAATGGATGGAACTGAAGAATAAAAAGTGATCATTCTTGAGAGTGTGAGGTTCCTTTACATATATAGTGGAAAATCATGAAAAAGAAAAAACATCAAGATAAGAGAAGGAACACTTTCAAGAGAAAGAAAAAAAATCAAACTAAAATTTAATTGAAGATTAATTTTAATGGCAAATTTTTACAGAGTTACTATGTATTTTTTAATTCTGGAAATGGACATAATTTTTTCCAATGAAACAAAATGAAAATTCAAAAACAATGAAATCACAAACACTTCTTAAAGCTAACAGTTATTTATCAAGTTGTGTCTCATGAAGCACAATGTACTGATGTCATGGTACATGGGTGATACTCTCTCTGGAGGTAAGAACCAGGGTATGACAGGGTCTATACTAGCACATGTACTGCTTAACATCTCCGTCAGTGACCTGAAGAAGGGGGCTAAAGGCACAGGCTTTAAATGAGCAGATGACACCAGGTTGGGCTGACCAATGAACACTAATGGGGGTAATGACATAGACATAGGGAAAATGTTGAAAGCAAATATATAATATTGAGAAATGTGGATACTATACCTTAAGATGCCAGATCCCAGTATCACACTCTATTTTTCTATAAAGTAATTTTTTTATGGCTCATAGACTGTTTCACAATTTTTCCTTCATAAATTTTTGATGTGAAGTGTTTTTATATTATAAGTGGAATCCTCATTTGGAAGAGTTTTAGAAGGTAATGATCCTTCAGTAAAGATTTTGACGAGCTAGCGACATATTTCACATCACTCCATTCAGAAATTCCAGCTGCTCAGTGTGACTTCCAATGTTTTGTTTATTGACAAGTAAAACTTTGCCTGAATTAGTTGAGCTTTCCCTTTCCTTCATTTATTAGTTAGATTTATACAAGAATTGAAAAAACAATTTTCTTATGTCAGAGATTGCAGCGTGTTAGAACCAAAATCAAGGTGTTTCTTTTGAAGTTCATTGTGCATCAGGAAGTCTTCTGTGAATACAAGGATGGCATGCTCTTTATTTGCTCTCCACTCCTCCCCAGAGATATGACAATATAAGATTTTTACCCTCTTCTGTTCTTATTCCATGTTCAATTCTTTTGCCATGCTTTTCTTTTTCCTCTTTTTAAAAATTATCTCTCATCTTATTGTGAGTCCAGGACATTTAAAGATTTCAAATTAATTCCTGTGTTTATTTTATTAATAGTGTATCCAAATTAAGAAGGACCAATAAAGAGAATCACAATATAATCCCTTTCCACTAAGCAATAGCATTTTCTGAGGTGTATTGCAGATGTCTCTCCTCCTTTAAAGCTAAAGATCAAGAAATTATTCATCTGCAAATGACCATAATCTGTGTTCTAAAGTGAAACTTTCTAAAAGTCTGTAATACTAGATCTAATGCTGGGTGGTTAGTTTACCGAAATAAAGTCCTGTCTTTCAAAGACATACAGAAATGATAGTCTAAAAACACATTCTGTCATTAATCCCTTAAATCAACAGTTGTGCCTGGAGGGCTGAAATCTATTTCCAAATGAATCAACTAGAAAATACCTCTCACCTGAAAGTCCTAGTGCCTTCTGAGAGCATGATTTTACCTTTAATTTAATAGCTTTGTAACCACCTTTATTCTTACTCGGTTACTGTGTTCATGTTAAAGACAACTAAGTAATTTTTCCCGAGCATAATGAAATAAGTTTCTTAACTAAGTTCCAGAAGTACTCATCTACTGTTGATTAAATAGCTACAGAATGACTGACTGTGTGCATATTGCTACAGCTTTAGGACGATCCATGAACAAAAATTTAAGTGAACGCTTTCTCTTGACATTAAAACTCAGCTTAGTTTTATACTGCCAAAGAACAGAGAGTAATGGATTATTGAAAACAATTTGTTAACTTCACATTGTTGATATTCAGAATTGTTGGGTCAGTGAAATATATTATTAAACCAGAACAGATTTCCTAGAACTTCTTAGGGAATTCAGTACAATACTTTGAGACCTTAAAGGTATTTTTTCACCTCACTGTTAATCTTCAGTATCTCTGTTTCATATGATAATAGTAAAAAAATGGGTGGAATGTTATCTACACAATTCTCTTGCTGCACACAGTAGTTAATAATAACAGAATTCTGACTTGAGAAGTAAATTGAGTAAAAATACAGAAGTAGCCATGCTGGCTTTATTCTGCTATCACTCACTGTGATAATAAAAGTCCTACTTACTTAGTGAAAGTACAGCCTGAATGTATACTTTACATAGACTCACACTCAGTGAATAAATTTAGGGGACTGGCCAGAATGTGATCTCTGCTCAGGGATGGATTAGGCATCAGTTAACAGGTGGTGAACAATTGCTTTGTGCATCATTCATTTTGTGTATTCTATTATTATAGTTGTTGCTATTATAATTACAAGTATTACTCATTTTCTCCTTCTGTGCTGCCCTATTAAAACTGCCTCTATCACAACCCATGAGTTTTTTGGTTGGTTTTTGTTTGTTTGTTTCTTTGTTTGTTCATTTGGAGTTTTTATTCTCCTCCCCTTCCATCTTGGGGGGAACAGAGGACTGAATGAGTGGCTGTGTGGTGCTTAGTTGCCTGCTGGGGTTAAACTGTGACAATACTTCCCGAAAGTTTGCATGTAAAGCATGACACCATATGGTACAGAATATTCCTTTGTCCAGTTTGGGTCAGTTGTCCTGGCCATATCCCCTCCCCAGCTGCTTGTACACCCCCAGCCTCGTCACCGGAAAGGCAGTATAAGAAGCTGTAAAGTCCCTGACTTAGTAAATATTGCTTAGCAACAAACAAAACATCAATGTGTTACCAATATCATTCTCATCCCAAATGCAAAACACAACATTATACTAGCTACTTGTGAAGAAAATTAACTACCACAGACATTTTGAGCTGAATGTCTCTTACGGGCTTAGCCAATAGAACCCTTTAAATTACAGTGAGAATTCCTGCACTATTGAATTCTTTCGGAGTGGATGTGGAAATAGCACCTTCAGCTGAAGTTAGGCTACACAAATCCTGTTATTTATGACAAAGCGCATGCACTTTGGCTTGAAAGTGAAGGGAGTCTTTGAAACCACTTTTCTGATACAAATTTTGCAGTTTCAAGTTTATATTCTTACACTAGCTTGCCTATCTCCCCTGTATCATGCTTTTTTTTGGAATGGTTGAGGTATAGCATGCTTGAAAACCAGTAATTTTCTGTAGAGTTACTCCACTGGAAGGGAACTTCTATATTGCCATCTTGTTCCTTGGTGATATAATGGGAGGTATTGAAAGACAATATGAAAAGCCTTTCTATGTTCCATTCAATCAAGAGACTGAGAAAAAAAAATGAAGAAGACTGGAAGGGGTTTTGCTACAAGAACAGTACTACAATGCCAAATCTGAAAACCACAGAAATCTTGTTTGAATAATTGGATAAATAAATTGGTTATTTGCTTGAAATGACCTGAATAAATTAATGAATATAGAAATTAAAATTCCATATATTAGCTTTTGTATATGTTGCTAAATCTAGTCAGAGAGGTATCTGATTTATATAAACATACTTTTTTTTTAATAGGAATCAGAAAACCTACAGAATAAATCTGAATATATTTTCTTTACTGATCAACGTATACTGACATACATTATTATGATATGCAAATTTCAATTCCGTTTTAAGAATGGAATTGACACTTTCATAATAAAGAAATGTGCACACTGGCTATATATTCACATTTCAATACTATAATGATTCCTATTGCTGTAGTGCTTTATTTTCTAAGCATTAATAATCATCTCTCACAGCATTCCCAGAGGCAGGTAATATAAGTATTAATATCCCTAGTGTTCAAAGGAGAAATGGCACAGTCTTTTATCAAAACCTGTCTGATAAGGTAGCATTTGGTGAGGGGTGAAAGTGGAATTGAATATTTTATGGGAGCAATCATTTTAAATATTTTTCAGAAACACAAAGATCTACTGCAGTAATTCTCACTTTAGGATGTAGCTGCTTCATTCAAAAAACAGCCCAGGGAGTAAAAATGATTTCTTAGCTACCTAGAGGCACAAGCCTTTGTTGCAGAATGTTGTGGATTTTTTTCCTAATCACAAAATAAATCCATTTGTAAATCTTTGAGTCTTTAATTTTATCTATTAATTGAAAAATAATGTCCTCATTATCAGTTGCCCTTTAATGTGAATCAAAGCTATTTTAAAAAATGTTGCAACTGAATGCAATCACCAACATTTGATGTTCAGTTCCAACATTTTTTTTCTATAGTTGCCCGTTTGTCTCATAAAGGCACTAAGGCACACGCAACTGTATTTATTTTTCCTTTTGAGAAAGCTGCACACATTTTTCAGTATATGTAGACATAGAAGGCCAGTTCTTTTTATTTTACATTGAAATTCTTATTTTTTTTCCTAAATATAAAGGTATCTACTGCCCAGGGCAATGATACCCATAATAATCTTCTTCATATCTGAATCTCTAGACTCAGACAACTTGCTGCTTACTTTCCAACAAATACTACTGTGTTTTAGGCAACAGGAAACTTCATGAACTATCTTTTGCATTTCTAATAATTGGCAGACTTTCAAGGTGTCTTGATAATGAAAATTATTCAAAAGACAGTAAATGTATATTAAAATCATTCTGTAATGAAATAAAGTAGCATAAACATGCTGAAGCATGGATTTTTTTTCTTGCTATTTGAAGTGAAAGAAAAACAACTAAACAAAACAAACAGCAAATCCCCTTTTTTTTTTCTGATAACAAACAACTTACATTCCATTGTGGAGTTCCTTCTCCTCCTTGAGAAATACAGTTAAATATGCAATGCATGTGTGATACCTTGTTTATTCTCAGTCCCATGGCCTTTGCATGAAAGAGCTTTGACTACAAGATGAAACAAACTGAAATTTGGAAATAAAGCTCTGATGCTGATATATTCTAATTTTTACTGAATCACTATTTGCAAGCAAAATGATGCAGTTTTTGACATGAGGAACAATTGCTATTCCTAATAACTCTAGAGCTGCATCTATTGTTGCTGCTAGTGCTGTATCCCCTTGAATAGCACCACTGAAACAACAGTTTCCAGCTGTATAATAAAGTTAATGCCACTTTAAACAGCTTAGAAACCCTCTACTAGAGAGCTAGATTTAGCTGTTGTTAGGAACCAATCACTAGGCTTTTTATGCTACATGTATCTAGTAGTGCTGAATGAAGCCTGAACCCATTTGTTTCAGTACAGCTGTTTTACACTCCTATACACAGCCAGAAATTCAAGCAAGGTCTTCAACCTGAAACTTGGTTTTCATTTGTTCTTCTAAACCACAACTATTTTAACAAATTTTGTCATATAATAAATTCCATGTTCTTGTGCTTAATGTATTTGTGAATGAGGATAAAGGTTGATGTGCAGTTTGTAGAGGTCTTTCCACTACAGGGTGACTCACTAGCCATAGACTTCTCAGCACCATTTTACAATAAAACCTGATCTGAATCTTGCTTCGATCTGTGTAGTCCTTAGTCCTTCTGCAGAATGCATGGAAGTGATTAATATTTAGCTTATACTTGAGTATTACCCATCACACTTTAGGTCGTGTAAGGCTCAAATAACTTCTTTGTCCAGTATGGTGATAATACTGTGGATACTCTTAGATTACCAAAATCTGCCAAGACTACATGCATTTATTTATATAGTAATATTATTCTTACTCTAACCATAATGATAATAATTACATATGTTAGTATATTTAAAGATAACTATCTCCTATAGTTAGCTAGCTAGAAGTGATTCCGACTGCTGTCTCAGTCTTGTCTTGTGCCAAACACTGTGTCAAATGACAGAACATTGATTGTTATTGGTGTTTTATTTTATAAAAAAAATAAGAAATTAAACACATTTAAAATGGAATTTTACTTTCATTTTTTTCTCTAAAGCTTTACCAACTTTGCTCTGGTAGACTGCAATAAAAGCAAATACAAAGTGTGTGACTTGATACTGAAGACTCTACTGTACACTTTTCCATATAGTTTTTTCATGTGTGGTGAGCTTGGGCTGAAAGCTAAATTGAGCTCTTGCATGTTCACAATGATTTTTGCTTCAGGAAAAATGTACCTAAAATGTAACTTACACAGGCATATACTTGTTTCTTGAACTAGAACAATTTTTCACTGGTCAGTGTTATAAGGGTATCAGTAGTAGTTGAGAGTTCAACAGATTGTCTAAGCTATCAGACTTCTCAGAAGCACTTCCTGCGAGTGGTCCTTTCTGTCAGGAAAGGGGGGTACATTTACCTGACTTCTTAGGTTAATAATAATTTCTCATCTAATTTTAATTGCACAGTTAATCAATAGCTTCTCTATGTATTGTGGATGAACCTCCAAACAATAGTGGAAAAATATTTAACTGATTCTATCACTTCCAACTGTGGCCTGATCTTACCTTAATCAGTCTTAGATAAAGCTATTTTTAAAATGAAACATTTCAGTTCTAAGCTGGCTGAAAACACATGTACTCAGATCTGATTATGAAGTCTTAAGAAACTGTTTTTGTAGCTAAGATCCATCTGAACAGCACAAAGACAGATTGAATGACATCATCATTTACTCAAAGGTAGTATATTTTCACAGAGCATTTACAGAGTGATATTTACATATCAAGACTCGCTTTTATAGTACTGAATTATATCCTTCAGAATAAGTTTTGAAGAAAAGCAGATGTGCTACTAGAATTGCATGCTATGTAATGGATATAAAGTTTACTATTTTCTGGTGCACAGTTTCTAAGGATAGAATTAGGTAAGCACCAATTGCCATCTAGTTGACTGGACAAGTCACTATGTCATCCAAAAGCTGAGATCAAACATACTGCTTTTCTGGTCTGAATTAATTAGTTCTGGAGATGACTGCATTTGTGAGTCTGGAAAGCACTGCAAAAAATAATGAACCATGTTTTAGAAAATGAAATTTTATTTTGGCCTTATGTTAGATAGAAATTGGGAATACCCACTTGGATAAGTTCACCAGGAAATTGCCAATGGTAGTTTCCTCTTCCCTACCAGGAACCACCTTTAGAACTAATTGAGTCAGCTGGCCTAGCAAGCAGATGTCCAATTGTGTCATGGAACAAGGGTCACAGTGTCCCTTCTTAGGCAAAACTTGTGAAATATTCAAAATACAGTAAGGTGTTAACGTGAAGTTTATGTATTTACATTTAGCATCTTTTTAGGAATTCACTTTAAAAAGCAGCTGTGAAAATGAGGGTATTAAACAGTTTTATTTCTAGGGAGAGATACAATTCAGCAAACATTCAGCAAATGTTTTTAAATCTGGCAACCAGTCTACTCAGAGGGGGATCTGTCTTTACTTGAGAGTGTATCCCTAGGTGGTGAGTAGAGATGCTTGGCTTGCTATCGTATCTCTAAACACATCAGATAACTATGCCCACCAGCCTACTTGGACACAGCAGTGGGTTTGACCATCTGCTCCCAAATATGGCTACAACTCTGCAGATCCTCAATTTTGGCACTAGAATTCATGAGAAAAAGCAAGGGGTACTAAGAAACTCTAGGTTCAGACAGGTGCCTTGGAAATTTACCCTTGGTAACGTGTTGTTGTAACAGTGATATGCATTCATTTCCACAGTGCTATGAAAGTGCATAATTTGTGTTGGCGTGGGACAGCAGAAGGTTGTCACTTCTGGTTAGTATTGCTTTCTGTAGAAACTACTGTTCATATACTGTGTACTCGAGATGAAAAGTTAACAGAAATACTCTGCTTAACACAAAATAAATATACTCCATTGCATAATGCTGCATATCATGGAGAGGATTGTGTAAGAGTAAAATGTTAATTCCCTGCTATCTTCTCGAAAACTGTTAAGAGGATACAGGGCTCAGCTATGACTTCTCCTCCATTCATTTAGTTAATCAAGAACCATATACAGGGGATTTTTGGAACAAAGTGGATAGAGGCTACTATCTATGAAGGAGTAATACAAAAGTGATGTAAAGGTCAACCGTTGCTCCGATTTCCTTCATTCAAGAACCATCCTGGGGAACTCTTACTTTTCTTGATTTCTAGTAGGCATCTCTTGCTCTCTGAAAATGGAGCAAAGTAGTATTTTTAAAGATGACTTTATAAGCCATTTCTCAAAATAAGAAAAATAATGTCTAATGTTACAAGGAAGCATCCAAGTCTTCTCAAAAAAGGAGGGAAAATAAAGACATATAATGAGAACTGACCTAGGCCTTTTCTTTCCTAGATTATGCCTCTCCTCAGATGGCTGAAAGTGCTGTGATCCGACTGATCAGAAACATGTCATGTGGCCTGTCTGGGAAACTTCTTTTGAGTTGTCAAACAGCATGACACAAAGAATAAAGTCTCCACCATCCAGATCTTATACCGTTGAAAACTTTCTTGCTTCATCTTTATTTTTACCATTTGAATCATAATGAAGAATTGGTTCACAGCAAAATGTACTGAAATAACAAAATCCAGAGCAAATCCTAATAGGATCCTCAATGAAGATTGTTGGGTGCAGATCTAGGGACTTGACCTCTAGGTGGTGCTTGGACCTGCCTCATCGCTGTTGACATGGATGGTAGATGCTGAGCTCCTGGTGAAACTGTCCACAGACCTGCTGGGCTAGCTCTGGGCAGGCACAGGTGATCTCTGCTGCTTGCCCCACCTCTTATCTCACTTTCCTTTGCAGTGCTGTGACTACCCTTGCTTCTCCTTGGAAATAATATGGATAAGACTACAACAGATGCCATGATGATTCGAGTGTCTCCCTTTGAAGAAGGCTTAGGAAGAAATAAGTACATGGGAGCACACCTGGAAAGGTATGATTAATTGTCTTACTTTCCATGAAATCCAGGAAAGGGAATTGAAGATTCTAGATACTCACGACACTATATGGCAAGAAATGAACAAATTTTCTAAGGAGAATAGAAAACACCAGTGATGAAAAAGAGAAATTAGGTTTATGTTGATAAAGATACAAGGAACTCAGTTGGGAAATCTAGTTTTCCTTGTCACTAGCAGAACAGAAATTCCATCCATATTCCAATTTTTCTATGTACAGAAGGCAAATACAGAAGATCTGGGAGCATGGAATACTCCGAACTCTGTAATACTATACTTTTCTCCTTTTAGGAAAATACATCAATGAAAAAATGGTTTATCATGCTCAATTAGAAAATGTTTAAGGATCTAGACTATTGTATGGTCTGATTTAATGCAATTAATCTAATGCATTTTGTTTTATTTCATCACTTAAAAAAAAAAATATTATTCTTTAGCATTTTAAGCACTGTGTAACTTTCCAGTTTAACACCAAGTAATTCCAGGCTGGCTACCTCATCTCATTAGCTTGCATAGGCTACATATTTAGTACAATGTTTCAAAGGATAAGAAACAGTCCATTATTGTTCCCTAAAGTGATCGGATTAATTAAACTTCCTGGCTAAATTCCCCTGAAATAATGAGTAAGCCACTTGTTACCATGTTGGATCTCAAATGAAACAGAGAACAGATTTCTGAAAAGGAATATGCTGTAAGGTCTATCTAAGAATTTCAGTGCAGAGCTCTCCACCAGCTGCCCTGGAGATTGAAATGCTGCCTAGATCTTTCAGGGAAGTGTGGTCTGTGGCCAGATCTCAGAATGTCCATATGCTTTGTTTTCTAAAGAAGGCCTTGGGAGGCTGTCCTAGACTTATTTTCTATTTTTTATTCGTCGGAAGGTTATGAGAGCAACTACCAAAACCTCTCACAGAAGAGTGTACATGTGATATTCTTCTGCAGATTTCCTGTTTTGTAACTAAGAATAATTCTTTAGTGGTCATTGTCTCTCTTAGGCTAATGAGCACGATCAGTCATTGATATCCCTTGTGTGTCCTCTGACACTGAGATACCTATGGGAATAAAACTCATTTTACTGTATGATTTTGTACTTAAAATCACCCACTGGATGTGTATCCTCAAGAGAATATGCAGTATCTTCTGTCTCACCTTCCAGCAAGGTATAGTCTGAAAGTCTAAATCCATGTCATATCCAGTATGGACACATCTCTTGTAAATTTACCCATTGTTCAAGACATGCATACATAAGCTAAAGGTTTATCTACTCTTGGTTTCATGCCTTCAGGTAAATTGCATTAAAAACCTTTTTCTCATTTGTCTTGATAGAACTACTCAGGAGTGAGTTTGGTCTTGGATGAGGGACAGAAAATACATTTTTACTTTTTTTTTTTTTTAATATATTTTATTTTTAACTGTGTAATGATAACATCTAAAGGACCAACATTTATTGTTCGGAATGCTGCAGGAGTCTCTGTGCCAAAGTTTAAGCTAAGTCAGAACACATTCAAGCATTATGACTGTGAAGGATACACAGGATGCTACAACTGTGCTATATGGAAAGCAATGGAGACTAAGACTCCAGGATTTCCAGGCTTCCTACACACTACAAAAGACAGTTCTCATTTAATGGTCAAAAATGTGAGGCTATCAAGATTTACAATTCTGAAATGGGTTGCATTTAGACAATGACTATCAAAAGCAGTTTTCATCAGGTGTTCCTCACAAAGATATGTTTTATAAGTATCAACTGTCAAATAAGAATGAAAACCAGCTGAAGTATTAGTGCTCTGAAACCCTTGCTCCAGGACTATCAACCTCCATAATCTATTAATTTTGCATATGATAAAAAAATTGTGTATTCAAATTTTATTACTGTAAAGCAAATAAAATCAGTAGTACAAAAACATAGGACAAGACACTTTATTCTAACCTTTTACATCTCAGTTATGGCTGGTTTCACACTAATTTACTTGAGGTGCCCCACCAAGCCTCTCTATCAATCACTTCGTCAGCTGGACAAGGGAAAAAAAAAGAAGTAACAAGGGATTTGTGGGTTGAGATAAAGACAGGGAAAAATCATTCACCAATTGCCATCATGGGTAAAACATAGTCAACTTAGGGTAAAATAATACAACTTATTAGCAATAAATTCAAAGTAGGATAATAAATCAAAATCTTCAAAATGCCTTCCCTCCACCTGTCTCTTTCCAGGCTTAACTTGCTTCCTGATTTTCTCTACCTCCTCCCCCTGAGTATTACAGGGGGATGAGGAAATGGGGATGCATAGAATCAAAAAATCTCTGGACATCATCTAGTCCAACACTCCTACTAAAGCAGATTCATGCATAGTGGGTTGCACAGGATCATGCCAGGTAGGTTTTGAATACCTGCAGAGAAGATGACTCCACAGTTTCTCTAAAAAACCTGTTTCAGTCCTGTCATCTTCAAAGTAAATAAGTTTTTCATCATATTAAGACAGAATTTTCTCTGTTCCAGTTTGTGCCTGTTGACCGTGGTCCTGTACCTGGGCACCACTGAAAAAATGGATAACCTTCCCCAACCTGCTTAATGCACCACATGACACCATTGGTCTTCTTGCTCACAAAGTCACATGGCTGGCTTATGCTCAAATTGTTGTCTAACAGAACTCCCAGGTCTTCCTCTGTAGAGCTGCTTCCTAGCAGGTCAGTCTCTAGCTTGTAATGGTGCATTGAGTTATTCCTCCATACATGCAGAACCTTACACGTGCCTTTGCTGAAATTGACTAGGTTCCCCTCCACCCAACTCTATAGCCTGTCCAGGTCTCACTGGATGTCAGTACAGCCTTCTGGTCTATCAGCCACTCCTCACAGTTTTGTATAATCTGTACACTCTGCCCCCTCATCCAGGTCACTGTTGAATATGTTGAATAAGACTGGATCCACTAATGATCCCTAGAGCACAGCACTAGCTATAGGTCTCCAACCAAACTCTGTGAGTTTTATTTTAACCCTCTGAGTTCTGTCCCTCAGCCAGTTCTAAATTCATGTCATTGTCCACTCATCTGACTCACACTTCTTAACCTTGCCTTTGAGTATATTAAGGGAGATGGTGTCAAAAGCCTTGCAGAAGTCAAGGTAGACAACATCACTGCTTTCCCCTCAGATACCCATGCCATCACAGAAGGCTATCAGATTGTTCAGGCGCGGTTTTCCCTTGGTGAAACCATATTGACCACTCTTGATAACTTTCTTTGAGATAAGTCCTTCTTGTTGTCCTTGACATCCATTGCCAAATTGAATTCCAAGGGGGCTTTAGCCTTCCTTGCTGCATCCCTATATTCTTTGACTACATCCCTATATTTTTCCCAAGTGACCAGTCCCTTTCTCTAAAATCTGTAATCTTCCTTCTTCCCTTTGAATTTTTCCAGAAGCTTCTTGCTCATCCTTTCAGGTCTCCTGCCTCCTTTGTTTGATTTCTTAGTGATAGCTATGCACTGATTTTGATCTTGGAGGAAGTGGTGCTTGAACATTAATGAACTCTCTTGAGCCCCACCACCCCACCTTCTATAGCTCTAACCCATGAGGTTCTTTTGAACAGGTCTTTAAAGAAGGCAAGGTTAGCTCTCCTGAAGGTGAGGGCTGTAATCCTACTTACTGCCTTTCTCTTTCCACACACGTCCTGAACTCCACCATCTAATACTCATTGCAGACAAAGCTGCCCCCCAGATTCACATCCCTAACCAATTGGGTTTTTTTTTAAGTAAAAGGCCCAGCAGCACACCTCTCCTTGTTTGCTCATCTACCACCTATGTCAAAAAGTTCTCAATAATGCTCTGCAGAAATGTCCTGGACTGTGTGTGCCTACTTGTCTTGTCTTTCAAGCAAACATCAGGGTGGTCACTCATTTTATCCTGCCCCTTAATTCTTACCATTCTTCATCTATCCCTAGGCAGAACTTGATGCATTTTAGTTGTATCTCACATATAGAGGAAATCTTCCACCTCACCTTGCTGGCCTGTCTTTCCTAAAGTATATAGCCATCCATGACAGCATTCTAGTCATTCCACCATGTATTTGTAATTACAGTGAGATCATGGCTCTGCAACTGCACGCAGATCTCTACTTCCTGTTTTTTCCCCATGCTGTATGCATTTGTGTATAGGCATTCCAGATTGGTTAATGAGCAATGCAGGTTTACCTGGAGGAGTGCAAGAGTACCCACCATAGTCATATACTCCCTTGAGGTGCCAGCTTCTCATCCTCGTTTTGGGAGGCAGCTAAGAAATATAGGTTGCTGCTCTGGTTGGCCTTGCTTATTCCCCATTTGGATACAATGGCATGAGTATTGCCATATTGGACCCCTAAGTCTTTCAGTTTAAAGCCCGCCTCATGAAGATGGCCAGCCTGCTGCCAATGATTCCCTTGCCTCTTGTAGTCAGGTGGATTCCACCCCTACCTAAGATGTTATAGTCATAAAAGAATGTCCTGTTTTCATGAAAATCAAAACCCTCATGATGGCCCAAACCATGTAGCCAGATGTTGATATGCATGTGTCCTGGTTTCAGCTATGATGGAGTTAAATTTTTTTTAGCAGTGGATGAAATGCCATGTTTGGGTGTTAGCATGAGAATAGTGCTGATAGCACCCTGATGTTTCCGATTTGTTGCCGGGCAATCAAGTACCTTTCTCAGCTCTGCATACTTCCTTACTAGTGAGAAAGGAGGGGACGAAGCCAGGACAGGTGACTCGAATTGGCCAAAGAGCATATTCCATGCCAGTTACGTCATGCTCAGTTTAAGGGGGGACTGGGGGGAAGAGGAGGAGACAACGCCAGGACGTGCAGTTTCTGGGGCGGTCGGGTTGTCCGGGACGGGCTCTAAGCTGTGCGGCCTGAGTTGTGTGGTTTGGTGAGAAATTGCATTGTGTATCACCAGTTTCATCTATTTTGTGCTTTAAACTTATGTTATTGTTATATCTAGTTTTCTGTTATTGTTTAGTAAACTATCCTTATCCCAACCTGCGTGGTTCTGGTTTCTAGGTTGTGGTTTATTTCCCTCCTTTCTTCCTTCCCTTTTCCCCTTCCCCCAACTTCCCTTCCCCCTTCCTTTTAAAAGTACAAGCGACTGTGTGGGGTGCGGCCCCCGGCTGGGGCAAAACCACGACAGCATATCTCTATTTCTGGCTTTTCCCTTTCCTCCAACTAGGAAATGGACAGCAATATTTTCACTAGGGCTTTATAGCAGTCAGTTCATCATACATGTCTCAGCTGCTTCTTTCTCCTCTTTCCCTGCTCCAGCATGGGGTCCATTCCACAGGGTCCAGTCCTTCAGGACCAGACTGTTCTAACATGGGTCACATGTCCTGCCAGGAACCTTGCTACAGCCAGGGCTCCTCTTCCTGCAGGGCCACAGGTCTGGCTAGGAGCCTGCTCCAGCACAGGCTCTCCACACTCTCTCACAGCCTCCTTCAGGTGCATCCACCTGCTTTAGTTCAGGGTCCTCCATGGGCTGCAGGTGTATATCTGCTCCACTGTAAACCTCCATGAGCTTCAGGGTGACACACTGCCTCACCATGGTCTTGATGAGCTGCAGAGAAATCGGTGTTCTGGTGCTTGGAGTACCTTGTCCCTCTCCCTCTTCATTTTCTGGAGAGTGGCTTCTCTCAAACCTTTGGCAGCCCCTCTGCTACCAAAACCTGGCCATGAAAACCACATACAATATTCCTTCTAGGAAAAATCATATGTGAGAGTAACTTCTGCTTGCAAAGTTAAAATACTGTCCTTTAAAAAACTTTTAGTTTGAAATAGATAAAATGTGAGATGTTGTTAATACTTTCTAACAGTAAAAAATACAGCTGTGTCAGATTCCATTTTTACCATATTGAATCTCTTTTTCTGGTCAATCTCTCACTTATAGCTATAATTTTTTGTGACTTTCACAACAATGTAAAATAATATCAGGCCAAATTAGGATCTCCCTTTACACAAGATATTTTGCACAGAGATCAGGGAGAGAGGATTAAATATATAGAAGGAAACAGATATATACCAAAATTAGTCAGTGGAGTATCAGTTTAATTTTTCACATCAGCTCAGAGAAGTGCAAACTATGCAAACCAGAAGAAGTACGCCTGGCACTTCTGATCATTAAGTTATACTTTTTCATCACAATTAATTCTTAAAGTCAATCACAGAATCACAGAATCACAGAATCGTAGGGGTTGGAAGGGACCTCGAGAGATCATCGGGTCCAACCCCCCTGCCAAAGCAGGCAGATAGGCACAGATAGGCATCCAGACGAGTCTTGAATATCTCCAGAGATGGAGACTCCACCACCTCCCTGGGCAGCCTGTCCCAGGGCTCTGTCACCCTCACTGGGGAAAAGTTCTTCCGCATGTTGGTGTGGAACTTCCTGTGCTCCAGTTTACAGCCATTGCCCCTTGTCCTATCTCCACAGACCACTGAAAAGGGGTTGGCCAATTCCCCCTGTAGCCCATACTTAAGGTATTTATAAACATTAATTAGGTCCTCCCTCAGTCTTCTTTTCTCCAGGCTGAACAGCCTCAACTCACTCAGCCTTTCCTCATACAGGAGCTGTTCCAGGCCCTTAATCATCTTCGTAGCCCTTCTCTGGACTCTCTCCAGGAGGTCCCTGTCATTTTTATAACAGATAGCCCAGAACTGGACACAATACTCCAGGTGGGGCCTGACCAGGGCAGAGTAGAGGGGGAGGATCACCTCCTTTGACCTGCTGGCCACACTCTTCCTGATGCATCCCAGGATCCCATTGGCCCTCTTAGCCATCAGGGCACACTGCTGGCTCATAGCCAACCTGTCATCTACCAGGACCCCCAGGTCCTTCTCAACAGACCTCTTCTCCAGCAGGTCATCCCCCAGCCTGTACTGATACAGACAGTTATTCCTCCCCAGGTGCAAGACTCTGCACTTGCTTTTGTTGAATTTCATTAGGTTCTCCCTGCCCAGCTTTCCAGCCTGTCCAGGTCTTGCTGGATGGCAGCGCAGTGTTCCTGCATGTCAGCCACCCCTCCCAGCTTTGTATCATGGGCACTTGCTGAGGGTGGATGCTATTCCCTCATCAAGGTCTTCAATGAAGATATTAAACAGGACTGGACCCAACACCGAGCCCTGGGTCTTCAGTCAGACTCTGCTCCACTGATCACCACCCTCTGAGCCCGGTCTGATAGCCAGTTCTCAACCCACCTCACTGTCCACTCATCTATCCCATGCTCTTTCAGCTTTTCTATCAGGATGTCATGGGAGACAGTATCGAAAGCCTTGCTGAAGTCAAGGTAGATGACATCCACTGCTCTCCCTCCATCTACCCAGCCAGTGATGAGATGATAGAAGGCTATGAGATTGGTCAAGCATGATCTCCCCTTGGTGAATCCATGCTGACTACTCCTCATGACCTTCTTCATTTCCAGTTGCTTGGTAATGGCATCCAGAACAAGCTGTTCCATCACCTTTCCAGGGACAGAAGTGAGGCTGACTGGCCTATAATTGCTAGGATCCTCCTTCTTGCCCTTTTTGAAGACTGGAGTGATATTGGCTATCCTCCAATCCTCAGGTACTTCTCCTGTTCTCCAAGAGCTGTCGAAGATGATAGCAAGTGGCTCCACAATCACTTCCGCCAGCGCCCTCAGCACATGTGGATGTATCCCATCCGGGCCCATGGATTTATGTGCATTAATCCCTTTGAGATGCTCCTGGACAACCCCTACCTCAACTAGAGGGAAGCTCTTCATTCCCCAAACACTCCTACTTTCATCCAGGATCTGCGGGTCCCGAGGGGCCTTTGGAGTGAAGTCCGAGGCAAAGAAGGCATTCAGTATTTCCACCTTCTCATCATCACCCGATACCAGGACACCCGCCTCGTTCATCAAGGGACCTACATTATCCCTGGTCATTCTCTTACTTTTCACATATCTGAAAAAAACCTCTTTTTATTATCCTTTATGTCCCTTGCTAGCTTCATTTCCGAGAGGGCTTTAGCCTTTCTAGCCGCGTCCCTACAGGCCCTGACAACATCCCTATATTCCTCCCAGGTGCACAGACCCTGTTTCCACAGTTCATAAACTTTCTGCTTCCCTTTGAGTTTCATCCACGCAGGTCTTCTGCCTCTCTTTCCCGATTTCTTACTCAAAGGGATGCACCTATCCTGTGCTTGGAAGAAGCGCTGTTTAAATGCTAGCCAGCTCTCACAGGCTCCCTTGCCTTTTAACAGCGTAGCCCATGGGATAGCTCCTAAAAGGTTGCAGAGGAGATCAAAGTTAGCTCTTCCAAAATTCAGGGTAGCTATCCTGCTTTTTGGCTTGCTTCTTCCACTCAGGATCTTGAACTGGATCATTTTGTGGTCGCTTTGTCCTAAACTGTCCCCGGCCTTCACCTCCCTGATGAGCCTGTCCTTGTTAGTAAGAACAAGGTCCAGCACCCGCCCTCCCCTTGTAGGTTCCTGCACCATCTGGAGCAGGAAATTGTCCTCAACATACTGCAGAAATTGTCTGGACTGCACACGACTGGCCGTATTGCTTGCCCAGCAAATATCTGGGTAATTGAAGTCCCCCATAAGGACCAGGGCCTGGGATCTCGAGGCTACTTCTAGCTGCTCATAGAAAGCACTATCAGCCCACTCCTCTTGATCAGGGGGCCTATAGTACACACCCACATCAGTGTCACTCATACTAGTGTGACCCTTGATTCTTACCCACAAGCACTCGACTGATGGGTCATCTTTCCCCAGGTGGAGCTCAATACATTCTAGCTGCTCTCTAACATAAAGAGCAACTCCTTCACCTCGCCTCCCTAGCCTGTCTTTCCTGAAAAGCACATAGCCATCCATGACAGCATGCCAGTCATCCAGGCTGTCCCACCACGTCTCTGTGTTCGCAATGAGATCGTGACCCTGCGACTGCACAAAGATCTCTAATTCTTTCTGCTTGTTTCCCATGCTGCGTGCATTTGTATAAAGGCATTTTAGTGGGGCAGCAGGTGCAGGTATCCTCAGCAGATCACAGCGAGATTTCTGACAGGGGATGGGCAATAGTGGCTCCACTGAGGAGTCCTCAGTGCAATCCACAGAATTTTCCCCACTATCACATGGAACAACATCCCCAAGTCCGTCATTGTGCTGCTGGCATTTACCTTCTTCCACCGTCAACTCACGTTGTGTCTCCCAAAGCCCATGCCTAACCCCAAGAGCCTTCATAATATCCCCTCCCCCCTTCCTAACTAGTTTAAAGCCCGCTCAATGAGCCCTGCCATCTGCTGGGCAAGGATTCGCTTTCCCCTTTGGGACAGGTGAGCCCCATCAGCAGTCATCATGCCAGGAGCAGAGTACACCTTCCCTTGGTCAAAAAACCCGAAGTTCCTATGCTGGCACCAGCCTTTCAGCCACTCGTTCAACAGATGGGTTCTCCTGACCTTCTCTGAACCTCTTCTCCCACTAATAGGGATAGAGGAGAATATTATTTGAGCTCCCCCCTGCCTCAACAAATTGCCCTAGGTCACGAAATTTCCTTTTGATAGCACGCAGGCTACACTTCATGATTGCAATAATAAATATTAATAAATTAATTATATGCAAATATTCCCTATTTCCAGGAAATCTAAAGACCTAATTCATTGCTTCTTGTAGACAATAAACCAGTTCTCCTGGTTAAAAAAAAATTGTTATGAAAGCATCAGTACTGACAATCTAGGATAAGATTTTAGACTCACACTGCAACACGATATTCCTAGCATATTCTGATACAAATATATTGCCACAATCTTTCAGCAGTTAGGTGAACTTATTCTACAAAAAAGACAGTTCTAACTACCAGACAGAACTTGAATAAAAGTAATATCAGTATGAATTAAAACCAACTGGATTTAGTATTCAGTAGACCCTCACCACGTCTCATTGCACTGTGCAGAAGCCAACTCATTTCCCTCATCCTCCCTGAAAATTCAGTGGAATTTTCTGCTCACTTTTATGGCCAGACTGATTTCCTTTCTAAAAGCAGAATGTTTAAAACAGATTATAAATGAAAATCTGCCTAAGAGTCTTATGGTATATCTGCTTTGTATATATTTTCCAACAGCAAAGTAACAATGGTGATAAGCACAGACAAGCAAATAATGGTTGTCTTAGTGTAGATGCAATTATGTGCTTTTTTCTTATAGTCATTTTATGCACAGTGTATTTTTTTCTCAAGTTGTACTATTTTAAAATGATTTAGTGTGTTTTCAGAATTTTCTTTTGTTTTCATTCAAACAAAAAGAATATTCAGACAGTTTGAAACATTTTGGCATTAGGGACAATTTTAAGTTTCCTCTAAATGAAAAAAATCCAGCAGAATATACTTTAATTTACCATTTGTGGAGGTTTTTTAAACATTGCCACAATTTCATCCAGTGTTGAATAGAAAATTAGTGTCAGTAATTTTATCTAAATATACTTCTAACCTAGGGAAGTAAAGCATCTGGTTAAACAATAGGGGAAATGTGAATATAGAAAAAATATCCTTGTGCTTCTCTCTGGTCCTTGAGCAAATGGAGAAGTTGATATGCATTTAAGATAAATTCAAATACAGTTGTCTAATACTAATTTAATTGCATTTTCTCCCAGAACAAATGACTGATTAGACAGCGTATTAAGTATGCAATTTTTAGCTGTCTCCACTCTCAAGCCTCTAACACCAAATGCCTTTATTGTTGAGGGTCGTTGATGAGGTTTTGAAAATACAATGGTGAAAGACTGATACTTTGAAAAACCAGCTTGTTTAGAAGTAGAATTCTAATGAAAACTCTGTACAGACATATTTAGGAATACAGAGTTCCCCTGAGTATGTATCAGGCTGGTGGAATATATACTGTATGCTGTACAACTGTCTGGCAGATTTGAGAAGAGTGGGTCAATGATGCCCAGATGGTCTTTTGCATTTCCTATTTCTCTCGTACATGAGATTTATTTGCAAAAGAGATAAAGAGCTACACATATACAATCAATATACTTACACAAGGGAAGAGGCTTAGTAACGTTTACAAAATGTTCTATCCTGAGTGAGAAAAAAGCCATGGGAGAATACTTTTAATACCAAACTTTCATATTTGACTCCAAACACATACTTAACATAGCTAACAGTGTGCTTATATTTAAACCATACTAAATGGAGCCTAGCTGTTAATATTATTGCATGGGAATACAAATGTTTTGCTATTATTTTGTGAATCAAGGTATATCAGAAATCAATGACAGAATGATACAAATTGCTATGTATACAAAGATACATATGCCATATTTAGAGATTTAGATGCTGGTATGCTTGCCCTAGTGTTCTGGTGCCAACAAACAAGCCAAACATAGAGGTAGTGTTATAACACTGCTGCCAAGAGCGCTGTGCCCTGCTTTTGACATGTGTACATGCTGAATTTTACCATTAGAAGTCATGATACATTTGCAATTAATATTTTTTAATTATCTTTTCCATAGTTCAATATGTTTTGTTCTAAATAACAGTATTTGCTTAATAACATAAAGAAATATGCAAAAGGGAGAGTGAAAAATTCATGTGCCTTTTTCTGCTTGCTATTAAACAATGCATATAGGTGATGTGATAGAAGAAAAGAGGTAATAATGTGCCCTAGGGGAAGGAAATATGAAATAAGCATGATCCTTGTAGCAGTCTTATGACAGGTAACAGTCCCTTATCTTAAATACTTCATCTTGGGGTTTTGGTTTTTTTTGTTTTTAATTCTGTCATGCCCCACATCCCCCTGCATCCCCACCTATCCTGTTCTCTGTTTTCTGCTGCACCTAACTTCAGCTGAAATTCAGATTCCTCCTGACTACCTTCCCGAAAAAGCCACACTGTTATTAGCCAAATCTTAGATTACTGGCACCAATCTTTCTTGGCAAGGGATACGGGTAGTGTTGTACCTTACATTGATCTTTATGGCTTTCTTTTCTTCAGCTAGCATATTCCCACAAAGCTGCAAGGTTTAGCTGCAAGACCTGTTTAGACTGCTAGTTTCCCTGTCATAGCAGTGTTAGGTGGCTATTCTTGGAAATTTGTCACTTTTTGCCTTACATTTAGCGAATTAACGCAGTCTGTCTGGCATTTCATATTACATGTGTTGCTGCTGTCACCTAACCAGATTTTCTGTTGCCTATCTTCACTGTTCAAACACAGCAAGTCAAAATATAAACTAAAGGCTCAATTTTGCAAGTATTTACTGTTATTAGGAGCCATGTTGTAATCAGCAAAGGTATAGTACTCTACAGTATAAAGGAAATAATCTCACTTAAATTCCACAGACCTAGAGTATGATGAATATTTACACAGGAAAAATCTTGAAAAGTTTGGAATATGTTAGCTGTCACTGAACTTCAGTGACACGAAGAGCACTAGATAGATAGTAGTTTAAATTTGTTACACCTTAGATAAAAATGACAGAACATTAATATGTGTAGATTATTAAGTGACATGCCACAGCTCAATCATGGCACACAATGATTTCAGACACTAAACTCGGCGATTAGTGGAAGAAAAGGTTGAGTGTTCACTTAGAGGTGTTAGGAGATATTTATGCAGTATCGAATTTCATTGACTGTGCACTTTTTATCTTTTAGACATTATGTATTGGGTTTGGTTGGCAGGGTTTTGGTAGGAAGGGGGTTCTAGGGGTGGCTTCTGCAAGAAGCTGCTAGAAACTTACCCCATGTCCAATAGAGCCAATGCCAGATGGCTCCAAGGCTGAGCCCATCATGACAGTGGTAGCACCTCTGTCATAGCATATTTAAGAAAAAAGTTGCTGTGTAACAACAATTGCAGCAGGAGAGAGGAGAGAGAATATGTGAGACAAACAGCTCTGTAGATACCAAGGTCAGTGAAGAGGGAGAAGGAGGAGGTGCTTCAGGCACCAGAACAGAGATTCCTGTGGAGAACACCATGGTGAGATTGCTCCATTGAAGCCCATGGTACTTAACAGTGGAGCAGGTATCCACCTGCGGCGTGTGGAAGACCCTACATCAAAGTGGATGGATGCACCTGAAGGAAGCTGTGAGAAAGTGTGGAGAGCCAGTGCTGGAGCAGGCTCCTGGCAGGACCTGTGACCCCGTGGAGAGAGGAGCACAGATTGGAGCAGGTTTGGTAGCAGGACTTGATATAAGAAGTGTTAAAGGTTCATGAGCTGTAGTGGCCTGCCTTAAATACTACAACTAGTTCAGTTTAAATCCAAAAATATCCCTTATTTTCCTTTCTTGAACTGCCCTGGGAACATACTTCAAATAGATGTATACAGAGCTGTATCTCTAATATGCTCACTGTTGAAGGCTTTAAAGAAAAAGTCCCAATGATTTAGGACCTACAAGAAAGGTGAAGAAGTTAGTCATTTCTCACTAGGTCGATAGAGAGCAATATCTAAAGGTTGGGGTTTAGTTTTGTGTATTGTAGGCAGTACTACTTTCCACAGTACCTCAGAAAATTCTTCCTATTAACAGGGAAATAGACTAAGAAAAAAATATCATTATTTGTTTAAAAACATGAATGTGCCTCAGCTGGAAATGTGTTAGTAAGCTATTTAGACTATTAAATCCCATGTAGAACTTACATGAACGCATTGTGCAAAGTATGGTTAAATTATGATGATTACCTGGTTCTGAAAAACAATATGGAGCCCTAAGCCTCATAAAAGCTTACAGAAAGTCAACATATCATGGAGGCATGTAGATTCTGTCTCACTACGACTAACAATATTAATAATAATAATCAGATTTAAAGATCTCCTGCCTTGCTTGGAACAAAGAGCTGCTTCTTTTGTTAGTTCAGTGATATATCTGAAAAAGGACCCTGGACCTCTAAATAACAATATACACAGATTAGTTGTACCTAAGATCCAAAAACATTTTAAATCACTGAAGCATATGGATATTCATGTATTCGGTTCCCCCTATTTTTTTTTTTTTTTGAGTACACTTGCATAAGTGTAACTAATATTGCACATTGCTGAAAAGTTTAATTTTTAAAGCAAATTAAAATTTGTCAGTGTATCACTGCCAGCTTTAGAAATAAAAATATTAAAAAGAGTTAAAATTAATATAAAAATTAGTTCTGACTTCTCTTTAGATATTTACCTGCACGGTGTATACTGCTTTACTAAAGTTGCGTATGTAAAAATGTTAGCATGTGTAAATAAAAATAAACTTTGTTTATACAATTGTCACAGTAGTAAGTCTGATCATACTACAGATGTTCTCCAGTCTTTGAATGTAGTCTGCTTCTAAAAAATCTACCTCGGTTTCAGCAGTTTTAATTTCAGTTTCTGAAAGCTGCATCTGACTGATTGTTACAATTCCAAAATACCATAGTATGAAAAAAGGCTAAATTTCAGATTTTCCAATACAAATTTTCTGCTTAATGCTCTGCCAGACAATGCCATAAGACAGATTTCAAAATGCTCCAAAGCAATCTTGTATTATGGTATGACTCTTTAACTGTAGACAGTTTAGGGTGAACTCAAATCAATAAAAGATTTGTTCTAATTTCTGTGAGAGCAAAACTCTGCAATTTAAATTCACAAGTTTTAAAGATTATGAGATTCTATGTGCTTCAAAATATCATGAAGTTGCCGTAAAAAATACTCCTAAGACTTTTTGAAATGTATCATCCTAGATTCTTTCCTCTTTCCTTCTGGACTTGTATGTATTCTATTCTTACTACTGTTAGTAAATTTTGTATTTCAGTAAATGTCATAATTACATTTTTGTTGTTGTTTTTTAATACCTATGAAGGTTACGGTCTGGGGGAAATAAAAAACCAAACCAAACCAACCAACCAAACAAAAAGATCTGATTCCCACAAAACTGTGATTCCAGTATCTGGGGCTTTCAGAAAAAGGAACATTTCTGAAGGGCCTATAATTTAACTCTCTAGTTGTTCTGGATCTGGTTAGGACAGAGTTCATTTTCTTCAGAGCAACTCATATGTGCTAGAATTTTTCAACCAAATCAGTACTGATAGGACACTTATTTTTCAGCTTTTGCTGGACAGTGTTTGCACAGCATCAGGGACTTCTCTGTTCTCACTCAGCCCCCACAGTTAATAGATTGGAGGTGCACAATATTTTGGGAAGGGAAACAACTGATCTTTTGGTCAGGAACTGGCTGGGCATTGGTCTACCCATGGGACGTAGTGAGTGATTGCCTTTGCATGACTTGTTTTGATCTCTCTTCATCTACTTGTCCTTCACTTATTTACTACTACTACTACTACTAACCTCCATTTTTTTTTTTTTATTCTTCCTTTCCTCTGCTTCCATCCCACTGGGGATGGGGGTTGTGGGGAGTGTGATGCTGTGCTGCTCAGCCCATTCACACAGGTTCATCCTTCCTCCCCCTCTTCAGAGCACCAATTCTGCTATTCTTTCCAGTCAAATTTATGTTTCACCATAATTATTATTCTAGTGAAAAAGAGAGCTGTGGCCAGTAAGGGTACTCGTTAATATATACAGAAGATCTTAAATATCCAGTGAATATCATAAAATAGATCCATATAAATTTCAGGTTCAGATTAGATGTTAGGAAACAATTTTTTACTGAAAGAGTTAGGGCCTGGGACAGGCTGCCTGGGGATGTTGTTGAGTCACCTTCCCTGGATGTGCTTAAAAAAAGGGTAGATGAGGTACTTAGGGATATGGTTAAGCATAGGACAGGAACAGTTGGACTCGATGATCTTAAAGGTCTTTTCCAACCTTGTGATTCTGTGATTCTGTGAAATATGAGCACAGAGGCATCGTTTTGATTTTATAGTAAAATGCTCAAAGCAGGAAAAAACTGTTGAATTTACTATTTGTCACTATCATAACAACATTTGTACTGGAACAGCATTCACCACCTTTGGATTTTCACTGACTGGAAGAGGGGAAGGCAAAGCTTTCTGAGTCCTAATTAACGATTTTCTACTGTCCTCAATGTGGTCAGTTCTTACTGAATGGAAAAAAAAAAAAATCAGACAAGGACAAAAAAATCTTTGGTGCTGAAAGACTGCCTAACATAAACAAAGGGTAGACAAATTCTTTCTATTTGAAATAAAGTACAAAATCTGAGAACTATTACTGTTATTATTTTGCTAAAATACATTTATTTAATTCCTATACATGCAAGACCATGCTCTATTGAAACATATATCCTGAGAATTACCTTTTTTCACTTCCAATTTAACTATTTCTCTCAGAAGTTAAGGAAAGAAGGTGAAAAAACACGCAATTTTGTAATTAATGTACACTGAAATAGTCTTCTGATAGCTCGCAGTTGTTTCTTAGTCAGGTATTTGTATTTCAGGATGTCTTTTAACAGTAGCCCTGCACAGATAATTTAAGTGGGTATTTCTCCATTATTGTTAATAGGAATTAACTCTGTAAACAGTCGGCACCTTTGGAAAGACACTCCCAGGTTTTTGTTATCCCCTTTCCCTTTTTATTGACAAGAGTCCTGAACTGTATAAAGATGCAGTCTTACTCTGTTGACATACAGATTCCCTGCTGACTGAAGAGCAGCAGAGGAGTATTGACAACTGTTTCTTAGACAGACCAAGACACAAAACTAATGAAATCCTTTACAAATTCAACATAACATTTTTAGTGTTTCAGTTCTTTTAATTGGCACTTTAATATAAAGGGATTTACATTCTGGCTGGAGCCTAGGTTTAATTAGCAAGTCTAGTGGGACTAGTCTCTTAATGTGGATAGCTTTCCAGTAAATGGGAAAGGCATATGAAGAATGAAACTCCAATAGGTCTGTGGTGGACAATTTTACTTGTGAAATTCTTGTGCATCTTAGCTCAAGTGTTAAAGAGACAGCTCTACCAAATTCTGTTTGGAAATGACAACCAAAGAAAAAAGATCACTATATAGGTATGTATGCTTTAATAAATGCAAGTGGTAGTCTTCAGATTTAACACATTAGTGTTAAATTAGTATTAGTGTTTTCACAGTGTTAGACTAAGCATTCCTTGACAAGCTGGCCTTAGAAGTCTGGAGGATACATTATTAAATACACTCTTCTTTGTATGTATTAGTCTGTCACAGTTCATCTGTATTATTCCATGGAGGAAATATTCAAGATCAAACACCCCAATTTAGCATAGAATGCCTAGGGCACCTAAGTGACATGGAAATCTGTATCTAGACATTAACAGCATAAACATGCAAGAACTTGCTACCAAAACCCATCCTCATCTATAATCTTTGCTTGTTTTTTATACCCATTAAAAAACCCATAGAATGGTAATGTAAATGAAAAATTATCAGTGTTTCTGTTTCTCCCCCAGTATTCCCAGTAATTTATATGCCTAATGACCATGTATGTAATAAAAATATTTTAATTTTTAACTTTCTTTTTCTTGGAGACTTTTTCCCCCTATACTATCATTCTATCTGGGTCATGTCAATTCAAAATAGCAAAGTAAAACCAAAATTACAAGAGTAAGTGAAATTGCATAAAATATGGTTGCAGTTTTGCATGGCAGGGTTCTGTAGAGTGAGAGCTGCAGGGGTGGCTTCTGCAAGAAGCATCTAGAAGCTTTCTGCAGGCCCGACAGAGCAAACACCAGCCGGCTCAAGGCCAGAGTCATTGATGAACAAGGCCAAACCTATCAGTGATGGTCACAGTGCCTCTGGGAATCACATTTGGAGAAAAAAAAATGCAAGCAGCCACTTTTTGCCACCAGAGAAGGGAGTGAGAAGATCTAAGAAATTGTGCAGACACCGAGGCTGGTGAAGGGTGGGGAGGAGGTGCCCCAGGTGCAGGAAAGAAAGATGCCCCTGCAGCCCGTGGAGAAACCCACGGTGGAGCACGGAAAAGGCCGAGACCCCACCTGCAGCCCATGGAGAGGCTCCATGCTGGAGCAGGTGGAGACATACAGGAGATGCTGTGACCCACACTGGAGCAATCCTCTGCCAGCACTTGCCGCCCATGGAGAGAGACAGAGACACAGAGACAAGCAAGAGAGAGAGATCCACACTGGAGCAGGTTTGCCGGGGGAAGGCTTGTGACCCCATGGAGGACCAAGCTGGAGCAGTCTGGGCCTGAGAGACTGAGAGACATTCTGTGATTTATGATTGCACGCCACAGAAATGACCCACGCTGGGGCCGGTGGTGAAGAGCTGAAGCCCCAACAAAAAGGACTTATGTTAGAGAAGTTTGTGGAGGACTGTCTCCTGTGGGTGGGGCCCCACATTGGAACAGGGGAAGGGTGTGAGGAATACCCCTTTCCGCCGCCCACCCCCCCACCCCTGCCACCCCTCCTTTTAGGAGAGGTGGGGAAGAGGTGTTTTCAGGTTTGGTTTTATTTCTCATTATCCTACTCTGTTTTGATTGGGTAACAGATACATTTTATTCTGTGGTGAGTCTGTTTTTCCTGTGATATTAATTGCTGAATCATCTCTCCCTGTCCTCATCTTGACCTGTAAACATCTCAATATATATTTTCTCTCCTGTCCAGTAGAGAAGGGTATTGATAGAGTGGTTTTTGTGGGCAGCTGGCCTCCAGCCAGGGCCAACAACAGTGTGTTAACAGTAAGATGAGAAAATCAGTGATAAAATAGTTTTTATTAAATAAATAGGGAAAAATATAATAGCCCCACATTTAAAATTTTCACGTGAACAAGACCTGTCTTTTTGCTTATAATAACTTGTGGGACTCTACAGCCTAGATAAAAAACAGTATTAAGTCATGCCTATATTAAATTTTTCCTTCTTTCAAATGGTGCTATTTATTGGTAGCTTTAGCTGGACTTCAGCCTTATTTAGACAGCAGATTAAGATGGAAATCTTACTTGCATAGCCTATCTGTTCAGCACTGCAAATATCAGTCTAAGATGGTTGCATAATGTTAGTAAAAGTTGAAGTTTTTTTCACTGCTTTGAGGAAACTGCAGTAGAAAGTTCAACTTTTGATACTAAGGAAAGCTATGAGTTGTTGCTGGAGATGTATTCCATTGTTGTGGGAAGAAAAAAAAAAGAAAAAAAATTGCATTTTTTACTAATGTTTCTAGTTGTTATTTCTTGCCTTGGACATTAGAGAGTTTGATCATAGATAAAAGTTAGCTTCCATACAGGTAAAAAAATTAGATTTCTCTTTTAGATGTGAAAATTTCAGGTGTCATAGTTTGATACAGAGTACAGGAAAATGTGTACACACAAGAAATGGAGAAGATTTATTTGGTCTGAAAATACACCATTACAAAATCTGAAAGTACTAGATACAGAAATCCAACCTGGCGTATGTTAGATTAAATCTTTAAATGCTTGTTTTGTGATTTGCAAAAAACCCTCTGAACTGATGCTGCAGTATATTGCCACAGTTGTTACCGAAAAAAGGAAAGTCTAGGAAAAATCATTGGTGATCATTTAAGGTCATTAAAATTTCTGTGCAAAAGCAGAAGACATTTCCGGGTATCTCTCACTTAACCCTAACTAATATGAAGCAGTGACATATATTTTATGCTTTTGTTGGGGTTTCTTCCAGGTGTTCAGGTTAAGACGACAGCTATTTCAAATTTCTGTCTCACACAATATATATTGCAAAGAATTGGGGTACCTTTATCTACAGTAGATTTTATACATTCTGACTGAAGGAGTCAATTAATGAAGCACCAGACTGTTTCCAAATACTATTATATTCAGTGTTTCTTTCCCTCTTCCCGTGTGTCTTATTGTAAGTCCCACTGTGCATGGTTACATGTAATCTGAGAAAATAGTACTGGATAAAGGCTTTTCTAGGTTACATCATCTCTGCTTGAGTAATTAATCCATTAGATTTTCAAAGGTTATGACATGCAGTAAGAGGTAGTAAGAGGCAGTGGAGTGCTCATGTTACTGCACATACACAAATAGTCTATGCGAAAGAACATTAACCTATGCAAAACTGATAGCTGCAAACACAGGTAGTTGTTCACTTAAGTAATATTACATACACCATTATCCATTCATAAGATTTAGATGGACTATTGTTCATATATTCACACAATCAGCAACATTTTGGTAAGTCCAAAGCTGATTCTAGTTAAAACATTATAGTTACTCTATTATAAGTTTAATGTGAAATGTTGTACATATATTGTAATTTTCTGTAAAAAAAGGTATTGTGTCAATCACATTCATTGTCTTAAGATACATACACTCAAAATAATTATGAAAGTCAGGTGTGACTAGGAAAAAACTACCTTGGATTGAGTGTTTACTAATTAAACTAAAGCAGACTGAGTGGAAACTGTTTCTTTGAGTTCTGTTGGTTGATTTGCAGAAGAAAAGCAACTGAGATACCTGCCCTATACAATCAATTTTTCCTCTATAGATGCTGAAAATTTTGAGTATATTAAATAGTTGATCAGAATTTTAAGAACAGCTTTGGTGAATAAATGTTGCATTTTGCTAAAATTTCTTTACTTTTTAGGAAACATTTATGAACAGTAAAGGTCTACATGGACATTTATTGGCACCTTTTTGAGTGTTTCAAAATACTATCTGACATTTTGGTCATGGTGTGAGAAGAAGAACTTTGGGTTCTTCGACAATGGGCTGGCCCAAGCATCACCAGCCTTGCTTTCTAGTGATGGGGAGCACTTACCCTGCAAGGGGAAGAGATGTACTCTCAGCCAAGCTGGTAGGGCTCAGTAATAGTGCTTTAAACTAGATGAGAAGTGGGAGGGGGACAGGGCCAGGCTAGATGGAAAAGAGCCTGGGAGTGGTGGTCCAGTTACTGAGGGATGGTGTGCTGGCAACAACCTCTGGTCAGCCACCCTAGTTAACCAGGGGGATAGTGCTTTAATTCAGAGTATGTAATGATTACTGATGGGCTAGGTAACTTAACCAGCTGTCACTTGGGAAGCAAGGCTTCCCTTAGGAGTGTAACAAGATCAGTATTCCCGCTGATATGCATCTACATCAATGCACACAGCATGGGCAAGAAACAGGAGGAATTAGAAGTCCTTGGAACTAAAGGAGACTATGATGTGATTGCCATCACAGAAACGTGGTGGGTTAATTCACATGACTGGAGTGCTGCAACTGCTGGTTATAAAATACACAGGTGTGACAGGCTGGGTAGGAGAGGAGGTGAGGTAGCCCTGTATGTCAGAGAATGCATTGACAGCCTGGAGCTGGATTATGCTGATGACAGGGTTGAGTGTCTCTGGGTAAAAATCAGAGGAGAACAAAATCAGCGAGATATAGTGATGGGAGTCTGCTATAGACCACCTGACCAGGAGGAGGAAGCTGATGAGTTGTTTCTTAAACAACTGGGAGAAGTCCCACAATCACTAGCCCTTGTCCTTATTGGGGACTTCAACTTACCAGATGTCTCCTGGAGGTACAATACAGCAGGGAGGAAGCAGTCTAGCAGGTTTCTGGAGTGTTTGGAGGACAACTTCCTGACCCAACTGGTGAGTGAAACAAGGGAAGGTGCCCTGCTGGAGTTGTTGCTTGTAAACAGAGAAGGCCTAGTGGAGGATGTGAAGGTTGGAGGGCACCTGGGGCATAGTGATCATGAACTGATAGAATTTTTAGTACTAGGAGATGTAAGGAAGGGAGACAGCAGAACAAGCACCTTAGACTTCCGTAGGGCTGACTTTAGACTGTTCAGAAAGATGCTTGAAAAGATAACATGGGATGCAGCCCTTGAAGGCAAAGGAGCCCAAGAGGGTTGGTTGCTCCTCAAGAAGGAAATCTTGGCAGCACAAGAACAGGCTGTCCCAGTCAGACAGAAGAGAAGTTGGTGAGGAAGGAAGCCAGCCTGGCTGAGTAGAGAGATCCGGGAAGATATTCGGAAAAAGAGGGAAAAATATGAGCTTTGGAAGAAGGGGCAGGTGTCTTGGGATGATTACAGGAATGTAATGAGATCATGTAGGGAGAAAGTCAGAAGGGCTAAAGCCAAACTGGAACATAGACTAGCCAGTTCTTCAAAAGATAATAAAAAGTCCTTCTATAGGTATATTAACAGTAAAAGGAGGGTCAAGTTGGATTTCAGCCCTTACTGGATGCAGGGGGAACATTAGTGACAAGGGATGAGGACAAGGCTGCAGTCCTTAATTCCTTCTTCACCTCAGTCTTTAGTAGTTGATCTGCCTGAGGCTCTTCAGAGGCTCTTCAGAGAGATCTGAACAGACTGGACCAATGGGCAGAGACCAATGGGATGAAGTTTAACAAGGCCAAGTGTAGAGTGCTGCACATGGGACATAACAACCCCATGCAGCGCTACAGGCTTGGAGGAGACTGGCTGGAGAGCTGTCAGGCAGAGAAGGACCTGGGGGTGTTGGTTGACTGCCAAATGAATATAAGTCATCAGTGTGCCCAGGTGGCCAGGAAAGCCAATGGCATCCTGGCTAGTATCAAAAATAGTGTGGCCAGTAGGTCTAGGGAGGTGATGGTGCCCCTTTACTCGGCACTGGTGACGCCACACCTCAAGTACTGTGTCCAGTTCTGGGCTCCTCACCACAAGAATGACATTGAGGTCCTGGAGCGAGTCCAGAGAAGGGCAACCAGGCTGGTGAAGGAGCTGGAGGGCAAATCATATGAGGAGCAGCTTGGGGAGCTGGGGCTGTTTAGCCTGGAGAAGAGGAGGCTGAGGGGAGACCTTATCACTACCAACAACTACCTGAAGGGAGGTTGCAGAGAGGTGGGTGATGGTCTCTTCAGCCAGGTGACAGGTGATAGGACAAGGGGAAATGGCACAAAGCTGTGCCAGGGCAGGTTCAGATTAGATGTTAGGAAACAATTTTTTACTGAAAGAGTCTTCAGGGCCTGGGACAGTTTTCCCAGGGAGGTGGTTGAGTCACCTTCCCTGGATGTGTTTAAAAAAAGGGTAGATGAGGTACTTAGGGATATGGTTTAGCATAGGACGGGAATGGTTGGACTAGATGATCTTAAAGGTCTTTTCCAATCTTGTGATTCTGTGATTTTCCTTGTAACTAGGATATTTTGCTCTTCATAGCTTAGACCACAAATTTTTTCTATCTCTATTTGAATTTAAATATGATATAAGAATGGTCCAAGGATATTTTTGAATAGAACGAAGTACATATAGCACAAGTCAAAGACTGCACTTTACTCCAAGTCCCTTTTGAGTCACTTTTTAAATTGAATACTACACAACTCCAGGAGACAGACTTACCATCAATTACTGTAGGTCTGGGAAAAAAAAAAAAACAATCAAACAAACACAAAACCCTAAGAACACTATAGATGTTTTTAATTTTGCTTTCTCTGTGTAAAATGTGTTCTTTTACCCTATGAAGATTTGCATGCATTTTAAAAAGTATTTGCGGTTCTCCCATGTCTCATGAAGAGGATGACGATTTCATTAATCACCATGAACTAATCACAAATTTAGTAAAAAAGAAAAGATTATCTAGTCTTGTGGTTGTGAGCTTGTGTCAGTTTTGCCCTTTACATGGGAAGAAGAGACAATCAGGAACATAGGTCTCTGTTGACATTGTATGGCAAATGATATGTTGAGAATATTTCAGTATGAACTTTCCAGGACTAACTTCCTTTAGTGAAGATTCAAGGTGGCAACAAAATTACCAGGTTGGACTTTTATCATGTGACTTTAGGTTAAGGAAAGTTTTTCTTGTGGCAGAATACTAAAGAAAGGAAAAATCTGTAATTCTTCAATTCATGCTAGTGATGAATGGAGATGATGAGACTACAGCTCTACTTATGTTTCTGGTATAGTCACAGCAGCTGCTTTATTTCTGGCTATAAATTTATTCTCTATGCTTAAATGTGACTTCTTAATTAGTCTTATTTTAACAAATGTGGTGTATTTTGTTGAAGTTGATGTCACTGACCTTTCCTTGTCAGATTTCTGTGTGGCCCGTGTTTTGACTCGTCTGTGACTTAGAATCTGCACTTAGATGAGAACCCACTGACTTACAAGGATGGAAAACAGAAAGACAAAGAAAGATGAGGAAAAAAAAGAATATTACTGCATTTTGTAAAATCTTTCTGCTTCTTAGCACCTGTTCCTGGTATCATTTTTCATTATGCAAAGGGTGGACCCAGAAAGAATCTCACGAACTCAGAAACAGATTAGACTTCAGCACAGGCTTTCACTTACAATCCTAAGCTTCTGCATTCCTCCATTCGTCTAAATATTGAAGTGAAACATTTATTAATGCCATGAAAACAAGTCCAGGCATTACATCTTTTGATGAGAAATGAAAATAGAAAAGAGATTGTCAATTTCAGGGAATCTTTACAACTAGGAAAATGGTGTGTATGGATGTGAACACACCCTACAGAAAGAAAAATCCTGGCTCTATTTTATAAGTGATGTGGTAACTATTGCTAGTATTGTTTGGCCTTAGATTTCTATTGTAAAAGCCCCATCTAATGATGAGGCAGGTAGTTCAGGTAATGGCCATTCAGGTGGGAGTGAGCCGGCACAAAAAATTTCCCTGCGACAATGGGCAGAAAAGGAACTTAAAGTAGCTGTCATATATCAAATACCTTCAGAGTAGAGAAAGTGCTCAGTGCCCTATTCCTTTTTTTTTTTTTTTAATTAAAAACTTCCAGAATATTAAATTTTAATTCCATGTCAGGATTGCCATTCTTCTGTCTGCTTACTTGTGAGTCCTTTCAGTGGTGAGGCAAATCATGGGGCTAGAGCGCCTTTTTAAGAAGCCTTTCCCCTTGACTTCATAGGGTGATCTCTTTCAAAATAATCAGTGACAGTGAATAGATTCAGGTCATCGACCAGAATATTAATGGATATTCTATTATGTGGATCATGGGCTAAAAGGATCTGCATCCTGGTCTTGCATTTATGAATTACATTGATGGTCATTTGACTTTTTTTCCTGTCAGCATGCTTAATAACTCAAAAAAAGTGTCTACCCTAGGTTTCTTTTGCATGTGTGCTAAGCAAGTAATTTTACTGGATATTTCTCAATGATTTCTGTATCTCCTTTTGTATAGAAGTAAAAGAACTTAAGGAATTGCTTTGGAAAGATTGCTAAAATATTTGCTTGTCAAAAGGAAGATCAAAAAAGATCCGAAAAATCAGAAAATTACCATAACCTTTTATAAAATTAATGTATTAAACTACAGTGAGTTTAGGGGGCTTCTAGACTCCAGCATCTTTTAGGAAATGCTCAGAATATTTAACAAAACCCTCCCTATTTATATGACTGGAAATTGTGTGCATAAATCTTTGAAAATACACTGTTAAAGCTTTAAGGTATCATATATCTTTGCAGAACTTTTGGCAGGAATAAAGGATGACCTTTCTACCGAAAGTGTATGGTAAATGGCTGTGAAAATAGGAAAACAATTTTATAAAGAAAATTGGCCTTTTCAGACTTAACTGATTTAGATAATTTTGAAAATCCCAGCTTAATTTAAGAATATAGTTTTCCATTATGTACTATTAAAAATCTGTTTGATGTTTTATTGCAGACTGACTGTAAGGTATTTTTAAACCTTAAAACCCCATTGATTTTTCATCAGTTTTTCATATAAAGTTAATCTTCATGATGTATTAAATCCTCCCTGTATTAATAAAAAACAAACAATATCAGAATGGAAACAGAGCCCTGATTCTCTAGTTTAATTACTGAAATGTTTGATTTTGAATGCCTCAGTGCTTTTTCTTTGTACTTAACCAAATGTAAGATTACTGTTTCATGTACTGAAGAACTTAAATTCTACTCTCCTCCCTACCCCCGAGGAAGAAAGATGATACTTTAAAATCAGGATTGCTACCACCATCCCTAGATATTTGTTTTCATCTTAGCATACTATTACAAAAAATATTGTAATTACAAACCATTTATTAGTTTTCTGATTGAAGGATCTATTTTACAGATGCCTACTAAATATTTTGTCCTTATCTGTGTGTAGGCTGCAACAGTTATCTTTGTCACCTAAAAGTGCAAATATTTGTGGTTATTTTCAGAAGTAAAGTTAAAGCTGTAGCAAACTAATTGCATTTTGCATAGGAAGCTATTTTTCTCAAATGCTTTTCTAGCTATAATATTAAAAAAAAATCAAGATGATAACATTTTGAAAAGTTAATAGGTTTTTATGGTTTGCTCCCTCTTTTGGCTTTTCTGCAGTTGACAAATAAACAAAAGACATCCTTTGGCTCATTTAGCCCACTCTATAAGTATTTGTCAAACTGTTGATCAGAGATGTTTTCATATAATAAGGCTTTCTGACAGGAAATAGAAATGTGCATTTTTCTTTAATAAAACAGCAGTGTCAATTTTTGGACTATTCAGAAAGGCGAAGAAAGATCAAGGCTTGCCAAACAGATAGTGTAAAACTGGCAGGCTTGGATGAGGTGGGGGGATAATTTTTTTTCTAGCTTTTGAGTGGGTAGCTTAAGCAACAGTGAATAAACAAGAATTAAAAAACTTCAGAAAATGTTTTGCAGCATCCTTTTCAGGCAAGAGGCCTTTAAAAAGCCTGTTGATGCAGAACTAGATCTTCCTGATAACAGATTACAGTAATCGTGTTTGTTCCTCATCAGTGCTTTGTATTATTTTGGTCAAAGTACAACACAAAAAAGTAAAATCAGAAATGAAGATGGACATCTGTGTTTAACTTACAACTATTTTCCAAAGAAAAGGAACATTGCGTTCTCATTGTCTGTTGGTGATCTTTGGGCAGAATAAATCCACAAACCTAGATCCTATGAAAGGAAAAAATTATGATTACCTATGCATTTTCTGGATCTAGTGGCTAAAATGAAAACTCAGAATTGCTGTAATGTATTAGAGATCATAATCTGTCTGTCATATCAGAAAAGTCCATAGCTAGAGTAAAGAGCATTAGCTAAAAAAATTCCAACAGTTTGCTTTCCAGTTCCCTCGAGAATAAGCTAGTCAGGAGTTTTTTCAGGCATGGGACAAAAGACCTTTTCTGTGTTTTAACCTATTTAAGACTCCCTAAAACTATGCATTCATTTTATCTTGCTCACATTTCTTCTGTTACATGAGGGATTAAAAAGGATATACAGTGACTGGTGACATTATAGTGTGTTTTACAAAGTCTGCAAAGGGAGACAAAGGATGCAGTACTACTGAAACAGAAAGAATACAGTGGTGTGATTTTCCCCATTAAAAATACAAGATAAGACCGCTAGCATTTAACTGGAGACCTGAGTTTGATGTGGGAATATTTTCGGTATGAATTTTAATTGCGAGGGGTAATATTTTCAGGTTTGAAAAATTATTTTCTTTCTTTTTCTTAATGTATTCAAGGAAAATAGATTTCTTTCTCCCTCCTTCTTCACTCCTCTGTGAAGTTGAGCAACATAACATTTCGTTTCTTGCATGTAAATGAAACATTAGTGTTAATCCCCTGGTGTTTTGATGCCTGGAGGCATATTTTCAGCTTTCACTACTTCATCTAGTGTTGTATTGTAAGTAATTGACTGTGGCAAGAAGTCAATGCTCATGTTGCAGAAAGAGACAATGGCATCACTGTTGCAAGTACTTTGCTTTTCAGATTATTTTTTAATATTTGATTAAAATAACATTGAAATGAGAAAAAGTGTGGAAAAGCAGCTTTTTTATTGTACTAGCAACAGTCAGAAAATTACATACAAACCATTTTCCATCCATTTATAATATGAGCAGGAGATCAATACATGGTATTGTGCACTATCCCAGTCTGAGTAACAGCCCTGCCTTAAGGCTGTGCAAGGGGAAGACAAGCATGAATTCAACACCAAGCTGACTGACTCAAGAAATATACAAGATGAAGGAGACTGGATCCTGGATCCTTCTCTCTTCTTGGTGCAGAAGGAAGAACCTGCCATATTACCCTAAAATGAGGCTACATAATATACAGAATGAAGAGCATGTGAATAACAGACAAAATCTAGTAAAGCAAACAATGCAAAGTTAATCCAATGTAAACCCACCCCCATCAGAACCAGTGCCACCAGAAAAATTATGTAATGTATTAGTAATTGGAAATTCCTTATTGAGAGGCACTGAAGCACCCATTTGCTATCCCGACTATTTCTCTAGAGAAATGTGCTGCCTACCAGGAAGTGTATTCATGACATCTCTGACAGGCTGCAAGGCTGGTGAACCCTACAGGTTATTGTTTGGCACTACTAGTCCATGTAAGGTATAATGATATCGTGATGAGACAATCTAGAACTATCAGCAAAGATTATATGTCCCTTTGAGTAATGTTAAAATGATAGGAGCACAGGTGGCATTCTTTTCTATCTCCACCAGAGAGAAAGGGTTTCAAGAAGGAGACAATTTGAGGATGCGAGTGCCTGCCTGTGTGATTTGATGTCATACTTACAGATTTGTCTTCTGTGATCATGGATTGACCTTTGAGAAGCTGGGTCTGTCACGAGATGATGTGATTCATCTTGCCATGGTAGAACTAGAGGGTCTTCACCAACAAGCTTGCTAGGATTATAAGGATAGCTTGAAACTACATTTTGCAAGGGAACTGGTTGGAGATTTCAGTAACAAAGAGTCAGGGCCTCCTGATATATTTGGAACCAACAGTGAAACACCTATGAAATACTTCAAAGAAATTAGGGCTTGTTCCTCTTAAGAGGTGACATGGTTGGTAGGTCAGCAGAAGTGCCTCTATATCAATGCATAAAACATGGGTAACAAGCAGGAGTCAGAAGCCACTGGGCAGCTAGAAAGCTGTGATCAAAAGACTGTCACTGAAACCTAGTGGAATGAATTACATGACTGGAGAACTGCAATCAATGGCTAGAAACTGGAAGTGACAGACATAAAAGCGTGGTTGAAGGGGGTTCGCCTCTATGCGAAAGAATGTTCTTACTGCACAGTGTTGTCTTTGAAAAAGTGTTGATTAGGTTGGGAGTTCATGGGTAAAAATTAGGGACCAAGTCATCAAAAAAACAATGCCATGGTTGGTGTTTAATACAGGCTGCAAGATCAAGAGGATCCTGTTGATAAAGTGCTATTAATGCAACTACAGGAAGTGTCACAATCACAGACTCCAATTCTGCTGTGGGAATTCAATCACCCTGACATCTGCTGGAAAAGTAGAACAGTAGGCTGCAGGCAGTCCAGGGCAGTCTTGGAGTGCATGGAGGATAATTTCTCAATCCAGGTGATAGACAGCCCAACCAGAGGAGAAGCTTACCAACACAGATGGAATAATTTGAGGTGACAAGATTGGTGGCAGCCTAGCCTGAGTGATCATGTCCTGGTGGAATTAAGATTCTCAAGGGGTATATGGTTCAGGTGAAGAGTAAAGTGAAGACCTTGAATTTTAGGAGAGTGAACTTTCAGTTTTTAAGGTAATTAGAAGATGGGATTCTCTGGGATAAAGGAGTAGAACAGAACTTGAAATGCCTTAAGGATGCTTTAAGAAAATTTACACACGCACATACACACATGCACACCCCCCAATAAATAAAGCAGAACTAGTCAGAATCAACCTGAAGTATACTGAAGTACTTATCCTAAAGGGGTTTTTAACCTCATTTTTCATTGGTAATCACCCTTCCCATGTCTCTCGAACTCCTGAACCTGGAGGCAGGACTGGTAAATGAAGTCCCTCCCGTTGTTCAGGTTTGATACCACCTGAGGAAACTGAACATACACAAGCCCATGGGACCCAACAAAATGCATCCCAGTCCCCTGAGAGGTCTGGCAGACATAGTTACTAGCCACTGTCAATCATAATTTAAAAGTAATGGTTGTTGGTCTAAGGGCCTAGAGACTGGAGAAAAGACAATATTGCACCTGTTTTTAAGCAGGGTAAAAAAAGAACCTTGGGAGTTACTGACCAATCAGCCTTAACTCCATGCTTGGTATAATCATGGAGCAAGACTCCTGGAAAACATATTGAAAGATGTGAAAGACAATGTGATTAGAGAGAATAAAACATGGCTTCACCAAAGTCTATTTTGGTGAATATATAGTCACATTGTATGATGGAGTGACTGCATCAGTGAATAAGGGAGGAGAAAATGATGGTATCTACTTGGACTTCTGTAAGACCTTTGACATGGTCCCAGAGAATTCCTATTAATTTGCAGAGATTTGGGTTTGAAGGGTGGACTCTTAGATCGAGCTGGCTGTATGGGCCCAAAGAATTGCAGTCAACAATAGCAAGTGTATGAGTTAAGGACTATCAGGAAACATTGTAGAATAAGGACTACAGTAGACTGGACATTAACTTTCCAGTTAATGGAACTCCCAGACCAATACAGCTTCTTCTGGGTCTGCCAGTGCTGATGGACAAGAAGAAAAAAGCTCTCTTCAGGGTATTGGTAAGTGTGTGAGACTGACCAAACTCAGAAATGTGAACTTTGGATGTTGGCATTGTGTCAGCATCTTAAAACATACTCAGTTCAAATAAGGCATGCAGAAATATTTTTAACAAGTATCTTTGGTAGTACTAAACAAGTAGAAGATGCAGTTTTCAGGATCTGTGGGAGATCAGTAAAACAGGAAGCAGAAAAAACCAGTAATAATACTTTCATATAATCCTACCACATATCAGATTTATATTCCAAATCTCTGAGGTGCCAAATTTCTCTATGAAATTGTTTTACTATTTAAACTTACTGAGAAATTAAAATTTTCCTCTCAGACTTGCTTTAAGAAGAGGTGTAGTCTTTTTTATTTCTTTGTTTAAAAGTAGGTTTTTTTAACTTGACATAAGGCAGAAGATAACAAAATATACAGGACACTTAATATGTTAGAATTAACTGAAGAATGAAGACAAAGATGTTAATATAGTAGGTATTGTCACTTACGCCTTACTAATTCAACTTGGTTTCATTTATCATGTCCTCTTAAAATTGATATGGCATAGGAAATAGACTCAAGCCATAAGTCTTGACACCTTTTGGAATTTCCCAGGCACTTTATGAACTCTAGAGAAAAAGTAACCTATAAAAATGAATCAAAAGAGCAACAGAGATTTAACTTGTCACACAATAATGTTCTTCAGGTTGTGCAAACATTTCTGAGCTAAGCAAATATGCCAGTGGGTAAAGACTACATTTCATTTTAAGTTTCTCAGTGAATGGCATGTTAGCAAAAATCCACAAAACCAAGAAACTGTATTCATAGGAATGTCACCTTTGTAACTTTACATGAAGAACACAAACTAAACTAAACCTTGAAATTTCATGTCAAACAGCTCTCCTCCTCCTTATATAAAAAAAAAAAAATAGGAAGTGTATTTCTGATAATTAGACCTATCATACTTTCAGTATTATTTCTCTTTATATGCTCTGGATTTTCTCTCAGCATTCATGATTTCCCACTATATGCTAGCAGGTTGATAATTAATTTCCTCAGGATGCTAATTCATCTCGTTTCTTTTTTCCACTTTGTTAATCTGTCACTTATGTCTGTTTTCTATCCTGACTTGCATTCACAAATCATTCCAAATGAATACTGTCAGTAAATTCTACCATTGTCTGTTTACTTATGCATAAAAATAATTGAAAATTTTAAACAGACCTAATCTTTAAACCAAGTTTTCCCTTTCTTCCAATAATTGAAAAAATATATTATTTCAGTCTATGGTCACCATAATACTATATTCCTTGGTCTTTGTCTGGCCTGTGAAATGAATGTAATACTTTGTGAATTCAGTTAAACTTAAATAGGAAATCCTGGCAAAAAACACCATTTCCAACAGAACAACTACTTAAATAATGTCTCTCCAAGAAAGGAGAAAAAGCTTATAAACTGAGATGACTTTGAAGTTGATGATTCTGACTTCTATAGAAGTGAGATGATTTTTCTTTTTTTAAACATAAATGGCTAGTACCTGAGGGTAATTAATGGCAGAAAACCAAATATAAACCATGAAAGAAATTACTACAAAGATATCATAGACAAATTGAGTGAAGAAACAATTTCTGGAGGCAACTGATACAATAATCACTGTAAGTAAAAAAAACGCATCAAGTACGTCTAATGGATTAGATTAAAATATACGTACATAGTCTTTGCTAAAACCATGGTTACTGAAATGAACCAAATTTTTCACTATTAGCTTACTGTAACAGAAAGAATTCCTTACAGGACCTTTTATTATTTTTATTCAAATTTTATGGATCTTTTCATGCAATATCACTTGTCTCTGCCTTCTGTACTCCATCCCAATTATGCTACCAGAAGATACTTAAAACCAGCTCTTGGTCTGATGGCTACCCTTTTCTTGCAGAAGATTTTCACAATAAAAATGATTTCTGTAGGAAAGAACATGGTGTATCATGTAGGAGCAAACATATTAATCTTTCTCTGGCCTAATGAAACATTTCTGGTGGAAGTTGAATTCAATAAATATTTCTCTTTTCCTAAGTCACAAAGGTCAGAAAATGTTCCATTCATACAGTCTAGCAAGGTATCTATGATGGCAAAGTAACATGGAAAGCCTCGACTCTGAAAGGTGAGAGTAGCTCTCCTAGTCATAGGTCAAAAATGGTGAGCCTTTTTCCTTTTCTGTGCTTATTCTTACCTCCGGTATGTCTTGTCAAAAGCACTGGAAGACATGACTTCCCTGCTTTTGCTAACAGAGAGCAGCAGAAGGGAAAATGCCATTAAAAACAAAACCTGAGATGTTAAATTTATGAATCCAGATGTCATGCTAGTGGAGAAAGTCTGGAGCACTGAACCACCAATTTGTGTTGACATTTGTATTAGGTCACACATGCAGTGAGTTTGGTTCTTAATTTAATCTTCAGTGAGCATTTGTCTATATCACAAAATCAGAATATATTTCTGCATGACTGGTAATCTGTGCTCCTGAGAGTCTTAGGACTGTAAAAGCAAAGGTTCACAGGTCAGAAATGAAATACACTGTTAGAGCTGTGCAAGAAAGCTTGTCTAGCATACATGGTATTGTACCTGCCATTTCAGTTCTGTGATTATTTTAGCACTAAATGCAGACTGTAATATTGCTATCCCCTCAGGCTTCTCTGTCCAGGAAATTGTTATACGCATATGTGCATTTATTTATATTGTAAATGTTCTAATATTATGTCTCTGCTAATGGCTTTCAATATGAACATTTTCTACCTGAAGAGATTCTTGGGTGTCTGATATAACCATTCCTGATATAACCATAAAGTTCTCAAAAAGAAATTTTCACAACTGGTTCTTTAGTAACATTGTCATCAGTGAAGTGACTTGCATAAAATTCAGTTGGTTTTGACCTTTGATTCAGACTCTGGTTCAAGAAAAGACAAACATGGATATTAAATTGTGGGCAGATGACAAAATAAAAATAGACCCAGAAAACAATTTTTTTAAAAGTGGGTAGTATTAGTGAATGTCATGTACCATAATTTGAGTGGTAATCCAGGATTGTTATTTATTATACTTTATTGTATTTTTATTTTTCAGGCATATTAAAAATAATAAGACTGCACTTCATGATATTTTTAATGCATCTTTGCAGTTAATCTTTTTATCTTTTCCACTGAATAGTGCCAAGTCCTACTCAGAATTCAGTGAAAAGCTCTTACATGGTGTTATCCAGTTTAAAAATTTTTCAAGGTGATAAAATTATTTCTTGGCCTGTATTGCTTATGTTGTCCAGATGGAAAAAAAAATATATATAAAATTGCAGCAATTTATATATTAAATTCAATGATTATAAATGGTTTGCAGGCTTTCACTAGCTATATAATTTAGAAAAGCATTTTCCACTTCTCGGCTGTAGCTCTTCTATGTCTGAAGAGTGCCAACATTTTTCTGTAGGCAGCAATAATGTGGTCAGCTCTTCCATGAGGACTCTGATGTCACATTGTTCAAAATAAATTTCTGACAAATTAATTTAAAAATTAACTCTTCTCCTCATTACAGATTTGTAATGTGTCAACATGAGACACTGTTAAACAAAATGATGTGGTGGCAGAAGGAAAGTTTCACAAAGACAGATTTTTATTTCTGTTGCTTCTGTTATGTGACAAAAATACAAGTTGATATGCAATCTACAATGATTTACAAAGTGTCTCATAATACTTTATAATTGTAGAAATGGTGTTCGGATGTCTCAGAATGATTTACTACATTTTGTCACATTTTGAAACTATTCTAAAATAGTCTGGTGACATATACTAAAGAGCTTTCAATGAAATCTGAAATGGTTCATTTGTTATGTCAACTGGAAGGCATTAAGTGATATCTGAAAATCATTTTAAGATTTATTCAAGTGATTTAAAATATCCCTTAATGGTAATTTGGCACACTGCATAGGCAGCATTGTCATTAAGCAAGATAAGAAAATCGTTTTATCACAACTTAAAATTATTCATATCATTCTGTGGTCGTAATAGCACTGCTGCTAAAATCTATCACTTTAAAAATACAACTGCAGTAGAACAAAGGACTTCTGTCAACAATAAAATTGTTAGCAATAAACTGAAAAGGACTGATATTACATATATATATATACATTAATAATGCTGAAAATGTACAGCTTAAAACAAATTATATTGCAGAAATTGCAACTAATGATCTCTTTCTAAAAGCATTTGCAGAAAAATATCCAAGTACTTTTAAATTCAAGTATATTGCCTTTAAAGAGGGATGTTACTGATTCATTAGTAACTCACAAAATTCCTTGTTGCATCAAAAAATTAGTAACTCGTATCAATATGTTATCTTAAAGTTAAAATAGTACATTCATTACAAAAACTGGTGCTGCTTCTCTTTTGCAGAGAAGAGGTGGTTTGTAGTGAATTGGTAGGCATGTTTCCAGCTGATGAGGATATTTTCCATCTAATCATTTTTATGAGCACATCCACATTACAGATTGTCCTTACAAGTACAGGAAGAACATATGTGTAAGTGCATATGCTCACACACACCTGCACCCATACCAGTATTTGTATTGCTCATCCAACAGTATGGAAAAGCCCTGTTTATATGGGATGGTTACAGATGTGGTGCTACTGAGTGGAATAGACTAAAAGGACCAACATGTTTCTAAAAGCATAAAAAAGAATGCTTTCAGCACATAAAATCCCATACTCATAAGAACGTAAAAAATTTTTGAGGTTGTCACAGGCTCGTTGCAATGTGATGAAACAAAATTAGCTCTTCACATCAGAGTCGATAAGCAATTCTAATAATTTTATTGTAAGATCAGTATAATTTAATATATTTTAAAATTTGTTGATTAAAATATTTTCCAGTATTAATACTATCTTCCCCTCCCCACCCCTTTGAAACGCTGCAACTATTAGTATTATTATAAATATTTTTACCCATTTTTCAGTTGATAAAAATTCACTGTTTTGTTAACAAGAGTATTTATCCAAGCACAAAGAAGTACTGTCTTTTCAGTAGTAACAAGACAAGCAATGAGCTTTCGTGGGAGAATAATGTTACATAGGCACACACAGAGTATTTTCACATATCCTCTGAGTAATAGAATGCTGTTGAACTGAAGGCTCTTTTGTGAAAAGTTACCACATTTGTTACTGAAGTTCTTATGTGATCAGACTCCAACAAGTGCATATAAGGGCTCTACAGGACTTCTGTTCTGTACAATGACAAACTTTCCTGTCAATGAGGAAGAATTTCCCCCTGACATTTTCAGGCTCACCTTACTCAGCTCTTGGCAGCTCAAGGTTAGCCACAAATATGGACTTTCCCATTTTGCAAACAATGCCTTCAAGCATTTCTTCAAATCTGACCATGCCTTCAAGTAAGCATCATAGTATTGAGTACTTAAATTGTTAAAAAAAACGGAGACAGCATTGCTGTGACCCATTATGTGAAAAGAATTGTGGATCTTCAAATTAGTTTAAACTTCATGCTTCAACAAGTTTTATGTTTTGGGCTTTTGAAAATTAAAAGCAGTTATTTCCTCAGTGTCTGCTTAGATAAAAGTAGAGATGCAAAGCAGATTATGTAAAACAGAGATCATGAAGCATGAGTAATAAATAGAAAAGGTTTATGCATGGTAACTACTTTTTACAGACCGTGTGCGTGAAATCTTCCTTTTTGCTAGGTGTGGAAAAAACAGCTGTAGTCTACTGCAGGTTTTCTCCCTGTAAAATGCTTCCTCAGTGTGTACATTTAGGCTTTGTTGGGCCATGACACCCTTAAACTACCACCATTTCAATATTTTTCTTCTTGGATGTCATGGAATAGATACAGACTCCTCATATTCTCTCAAATGCTTCATGCTTCCACCACAAATATTCTTCATAAGTTTAAGAAGACATTTTAAAAAGAAAAAGTTCTTAACATTTTTGCAGAAGTTCATCTCATTAATTTTGCAGTTTTTTGTTTAACATCTGATGTCCAAGTAGTGAATGGCCTACAGAGCAGTGACAGGTTAATGTGTCATACTATACAATTATTCCTCTTATTGTGAGTGTTTCAAAGATATATTAGTTAACTCTGATAAAATATTACTTGCTAACTCGTGTTAGCAAAAGCAAGAGTTTAGCTAAAGCACATGGTTACTGAGCAGGAATATTTTCAGAGCAAAAAACAAGCTTTGTAGTTAATATATGTTTGAAATTTTGATTGTATTTTTTCAGGGATTGAGAAAGATACTTTTGTTATTTCTATTAGGAGTTCTGTAGATTAGCATATGTAAAAGGTTATTAGTTTCATAAGCACCCCAACTTTGGAAGGAATATCCTATTGCTATATTCCTCTCAATATTGATCAATGCCTCTGCATGATGATAGAAGTTTTTCACTAACCAGACTCTTTCAGATAGGTAAAAACCTGCTACCCTTGCCATTTGCTAAGCATCAAGGAAGAAGCTGCAGGAAGGAATGCTCATTTTTGGTAAGGACACCATGAATCATGTCCAGTGTGTGCACTCTATTATTACATACTCATTAAAATATCATATAACTTTATTACTATATTTATTTAAAAGAAAAAAAAATCTGAAAAGAAGTATACTCAACTACAGTTAGAGTAGTTTAAAGTTCTTTATATTAAAACACTGAGGGCATCCTTAGTAATTACAATAAACTCAGCATGACTTGGTTATTGTATAATCATTCACTGAAGTGTATATAAGCATGTATTATATCTATGGAAATACATAGAAATACACAGAAATAAAGCTTTTTGTATATGACTTGAGCCTTTCACTAGACATAGATGTGATTGGAATTTAGCTGGTGGTGCTTGTGATGAACACTCTGTAGAGTGGTGCTTTCGTAGCTTGAGAGTGGCACTTGAATACAACTGGGGAAAGGAAGAAATAGTATATTGGGGGGGTGAGTTTGTTTTTCTTTTTTGATTTAATAATTTTTATACTTCGTACTTAGCTCTTTAATTCTGAGGAACACAAGGTTTTCATAAAAGCAATTTGGCTGTGTAGGAGATACAGCCATGCATGACGTTGAAAGAGTAAAGGAGCACCAGGAACTCAGCAAGACTGAATCCTTTTTGAAGAAGTCTAGGAATTCCACTGGAACAGAGATTCAATTAGGCAGTCATAGGCATTAGATTAACAGGATTTAACCTTCAGAATTTGCAAAAAGTATCAAGGATTGCCCAGTATTACCCTTTTCTATAACTCTGAAGAATGGATAGCATTGTATTTGAAGTGGAAGTACTGTTGGGGTACAGAACCACACCTGTTGTAGTAGATTAATAATTATATATAATCATAAATCATCATTAGAATATATGCTGAAATAACTACTTTTAAAATATCATACAAATACCTTTTTTTTAAAGGTCTCCTATGCTTCCAAGATTGAAAAAAAAGACTTTGTTTTGTGAGTTTACATATCAAGGTTTAGGTGGTGGGGTTGCTAGAAGCTTCCCCTAGATCTGACAGAGCCAATACCAATTGGCTCAAGAACAGACACACTGATGACCAATGCCGAGCCAATCAGCAATGGTGGTAGTGTCTCTGTGATAACACATTTAAGAAGGAAAAAACCCAGGAAACAGCACCTTTTTGCCACCAGAGAAAGGAGTGAGAATATGTAAGAAAGATTGCAGATGTTAAGGTCAGAGAAGAAGTGGGGAGAGGAGATGCTCCAGGAACCAGAGGAGAGATTACCCTGCAGCCCATGGAGAAGACCATGGTGAAGCAGGCTCTACCCCTGCAACCAGAAAGATGATGGGGAGCAGAGACCCCACCTGTAGTCTGTGGAGGACCCCATGCTGGAGCAAGTGGAGACATGTGAAGAACACTGTGACCTGCTGGGAAGCCCACACTGAAACTAGATCTTGGCAGGACCTGGAATCTGTGGAGAGAGGGGCCAATGTCAGAGAAGGTTTGCTGGGGAACTTGTGACTCTGGGGAAGATTGTGCAGCAGCAGTCTGTTTCTGAAAGTCTGCACCCTGTGGAAGTCATGTTGGGGCAGTTCCTTGTGAAAGGACTCACACTGAAGTTCTTGTAGGACTGTCTCCTGTGGGACCCCATGCTGCAGCAGGGGAAAGAGTGAGGAGTCCTCCACCTGAGGAGGAAAGAGTGGCACATACAACTTGTGCTGAACTGTGGGGGGAAGGAGGGAGAGAAATCATGAGCCTGGGAAGAACGGAGAGGTTGGGGGGGAGGTGTTTTAAGATTTGATTTTATTTCTCATTATCCTACTCTGTTTTCATTGGGTAACAAATCAGATGCATTTTATTCCCTGTTGAGTCTTTTTTGCACGTGATGTTAATTGCTGGACCCATAAGCCTCTCAATATATATTTTCTCCCCTGCCTATTTGAGGAAAGGAGTGATAGAACAGTTTTGGTGGGCATCTGGCCTCCAGCCAGGGTCAACCCACCACACTATGGAAGAAAAAAGTCATTTAATATATAAGGTTTCACTATATTTTCCTATCAATATGCTCAGAACTGCTATTCAGGCACATGCTCTAAGTACCAATCAAATCACAAAGGAGACACACCTTAAATGATTTGTTCCTTACTCTGGTTTATGCCCAGGATGCTGAATCAGAAAATAGTACAGGAAAAGGTCATGCTCTAAAACTCAAGTATTTTTCCAATGTGCTTGAGGAAAATACAGTGTTACTATTTCAAAGCCAGGCATCTATGGTGCTTTTGGTAGGAAATTAATTATTGACATCCCCCCTCCCCCCAACCTATAAAGAAATTGGATTTTAGAAAGTAACTGTATGTAGAATCTCTTTGCTATCTTTCTTCATCTGAATTATTTTTGGGGACACCTCCTAGCTATCTAGCAATATCGCAGTTTTTCACAGAATCACAGAATCACAGAATTGTAGGGGTTGGAAGGGACCTCGGAGATCATCGGGTCCAACCCCCAGGAATTTCTTTAATATGAAAATATTCCAGTTTTATCAGCAGAAAATGGGAGCTGTTAATTCCCCAGACAATAGCTATTTTAATAGTTTGATTCCTGTTAGTTTTATAAATGCCATTGATAAGAAGAAAACAAGGTAAGTACAGTGTATTAGGAAACTATCTTATAGGTATACTTTATGTGTACTCCTGTTTATTTTCAAAATAATAATAAAAATTAAAATAAGTAGAAAACACTTTCTGGTGTTAAACATTTTCTTAGAAATAACTACAAATTCGACTTAGAGCTTTAATCCTCATCGTTGATTTTTTTTTTTTACAGGACAGAGAACACAATTTGTTGTATTTCTTTAAAGTTATTTCCATTGGGATTTAAATTTCTGATTTTTTTTTTTCAATGTTCAGATGAGACTGTGTGGTTTAGACTTGCTGCTAGCAGGGTTTAAAAAGCCAAGTCATAGTAGAAATGAGTATACAACTAAAATGTAAAATTAATAAAAAAGTTACCTAGAAGATTCAGATTCTTCTTCAGCAATAAAAAACATCTGTCTCATATTTTTGCCTTGTAACATAGATGTGTCACATCATGAATGTCTAAGGACATTTGTATTAAGATCAACGTTTATTTTACATTTCAAGTATTCTCTAAATTTTTCAAAAAACACTGCATAATAATGGATTTGAGAGTACTAATATATTTTAATACTTTAAATAATGTATTAAAACTACTGAGAGAATGATTTATTACAAAATACCACTGAAAATATGTACTTGAAAATATAGGCACTTGAGATAAGCATCTACAGCAGCTGTTAGGCCAGCTGCAACATAGCACTATTTTCTCCAAGCTCTTCACAGAAGCTTAACCATACAGTCATAATTTTAACAAAACATACTCAGAAATACGTATACAGTAAAATCCATGATTCGATGGAACTAGTCCCAAGACTCAACAGGAGCAAAAGTCTGTTAGTGTAATTTTAAAGCATATTTGTATGTTGAACAGTCTCTTTGGTAACAGTAACATCATATTTGACAGAACTGCATCCTTGGGTTTATATGCCTAGCCGTTCTTCTTTTTTAAAAAGCAACTCCAATTAGCCTTACAGAGCATGAGCACTGTTAAAAGTGAGTGAGCTGGAGTCTATTCCTGTCTGTGTATTGCCAACAGAATTGTTTATTGAATTCCAATTATAATGTCAGTTGGTTCTGGTGTGTAATTCCTTCTGCTTTTCTCCTCCCAGGAGGAAATGAGAAGGGTCATCAGAGCTGAAGCTGTAGATGGAATTTCATCACTAATAGCATATATATCCTGCAAATCCTCCCCTACATATTACTGCAATTCTAATGAAAGAATCCCAAATAAGTTTTTGATTCAGAAGAGAACACCAAACCCAGTTAAATTAATTTTAATCATATACTACACCTATCTAATATGTCATTAAGGCACAGTAAAAGGAATCCCACATTTTTCTGAGTCAATCTTTAAAAAGGAATTGTGCAGAGAGGATATAATAGTTGGTGTGAAAACTGAGCACAGTTATTCTGGAATAGGGTGAGGTCCTCTGGAAGACTATTGCTCAGGAATGAGAAGAAAATAACAGTGAGGAGAAGCTTTTCTTAAAGTAATAATAATGATAAAAATTCTAATAATACTGATGATGATGATGAGATTAATAATAATAATGATAATAATTTAAAACCAGATAGCATAAATGTTCCAAATCAACCTATTCCTAACATCTATGCAGCTACAATGATGAAAACTTGATTACTGTATAAAGAATTTTTTCTGTAGCACACGTTTGTCCAGTTCTCTTGTTCTTTTAAGTTCCTCAAGATTTGAGGTAATAGATGTATCTTCCTCTTCAGAGAGACAATGCATTTTCGAAGGAAAAGGTGATAAGACAACCGGATAGATAAAATAAACTGGGGCACAGGGTTTCCCTACTCTGCTTTCTGGGGAAAGGATAAACCAGGCTGATTATATTCACTGCAGTACCAGCAGAGCCATCTAAGAAGGTTTTTTTCTTCTCCCTGTGTGTAGAGAGAAAAATGTTGCCACTTTGCTGGGATGACTGGCTCCACTATCTTTGAAAAAATAAAGGAGGTAGACTATATATTAGGCTTTCTGAGTTGCTTGCAGCAATCCATTTTCCAATGAAAGCTTTAGTCAGATGTACCTAAGTGTATCCAGGGAACTGGTCAATGGTCGTCATACAGAGCAGCAGCTTTTTCCACTCCAAAGTTTCTTTTTACCAGTAACAATAGGGTCTTCATACTGACTGCTTACAGTACGATGATAAATTAAAGAGTACTATACCACTGTTCTACCAACTAATAGTAGTCAGAGCAATTACAGCCATTTATTACAACACTACTTTCTCCCTGCCAAAGTGAATCACCAGCTGCATTAAAGCAGAAACTAAAACATAAACCTTTAACCATTTTTTAATCAGACTATAAATCTCAACAAAAAATCTGTTCAGGATGTGTGGCAGTATACAGGATATGCATATGAAATGTCTCTGTCTGTAGACTGAATGTTTTAGCCACTACATCAATAAGTTTTACTAAAATTAGCCTCTGTTTTTCTTTGTAAATACACATTAGATTATGCAAAGTCAAAACAGCTCCCTTCAGTGGCCAAAAATCTTAAATTACAAGACGGAAGCTTATGTAAAATTAGCTCTGGTAGCTTTCTCATATTAACACCTAAGCAATCTTGTGCCTGATAGTTTCATGACACAAATATAACAGGGTAAATTTGTCTGAATCTTAGCCCTACACATCTGTGTAGTGTGATACAGACTGCTAAAACACTGCTCAAATATATATATGCATAGGGACTAAAAGACAGTAATAGGAAGTAGTTATTCTATGTAGAGTGAAATATCTATGACCCTAGGATAAAAATGAAGCTTAGAGAAGTTCAGGCATGGGATACAACCTTGAAAGGCCAGGGACAGCATGACACCAGAGGCCCTGGACTACAGACAGCTCATCAGTGGACCATTGCGGGCTATCAAAGAAGACCAGCCTTGGGAGCAGATATTTTTTGGTATATGAAAAGGAAAATGGGAAGCTAATGAAACAGCATGGCATGGGTCTGCAAGACCAGAAAAAAAAATAACTGATGTGGGTCAACTGTGACCTGAGGAAGGGTGGTTCCTTAGATGAACTTCCCACCACCAGCCCCAAGGAGGTATTGGTGCTCACCAAGGAAATTATTTGATAAGTGAATCTCTGTTGGGGAAGTACTGATGCTGTTGCTGTATATACATACTCTGTATTTGGCTGTTGTGCAGAGTCATCTATCACAGGTAGTAGAAAAGAAGGTAGATGTTATCCTGGCAATTAGTATGTGACTGTGATTCATGTGTATATGTATATAAATGTATGTATACATACATAACACACAAATTCATATATACCTATAGACAGCAAAGAAGAAAAGGCAAGGGATGTATACATTAAAACCCACAGTATGATTTAGCAATTAATTACTCATTTGTCAATCTAGCTAAACTATATTTAAACTAACTGACTATGTGTTAACTAGTAAGTCTTAGATAAAATTTGTGCTTGGATGGATATTTCCCTTCTTGCCATAGCTCTGCTCGTTTTAGGTTTTTGTAACCCAAAACTGTGTTTAGATTCTGTAATGATGCAAACAATTGGTTGTTAGAAATTTAATTAAAGAAATTAATATCCAGAAGCCAAAGAAGCATGCAGTTCAGAGCACAGCCTTGCAAAATGAAAGATAAACTTTATCCTTTGCAGCTGTCACTCCTATATTAAATTGAGTCATAAATCTAAAGCTGTATCACCTATTTCCTCATGACCTAGCTCTCACAAACTAGTAATTGGAAAAAAAATTTGAATTGTCAATAAAAAAAACCAAAAGCACACCCCAAAACTACCGGTTGTTAAGAAAAAAATCCAAACATAAAACACCTAATATTTTTTCCTTGCTTTTAAAATGAACTTTTTCATTAGAGAACAAACTAGGAATTTCTTATTCTTAAAACTAATAATACTTTATTCATATCCTAAAAACCTCTATACATATCAGAAGACAGTGAATCAGTCACTACACACAAGAGTGAGTCAATGTAAACTGGAAGGCAACCTGTTTAATCTATAACATGGTTAATGTTTTATGTAAAATTTAACATCTATTTTTAAAAACTATTAGGTATCAAAGGATAGACAGGAGTTATATAGCACATGAAACAAGGAGATCACCAAGATAATTCTTTCTCCAGGAGTTTCTTCCACTCTTTGAGACTACACAAAAGTTAAAAAAAAAAATATTGTTTTTCATATAGCTAACTGGGGATTTTAAGTCTTGGTTTTACTGATATAAGAATTTATGTCTTTAGAAAGACTGAATTACTGTTTCTCAAGCCAGAAACTGATAATTTTCTTGCTTTCTTGTGGTAGCATTCTGAAATTTGCTATGTGTTGATAAAAGGAAGCTTTTTGTAGACTACACAGGTGAACCATTGTTGCTGCATAGTGTTTTTCATCAGTACCATCAGATATATGGAAATTACAGTTTGGTTTACCAGGAAGGAACTGATTTTAATTGGGGCAGAGTTTTCTAGGCTCTTGTCTCATCATTCTGAGAAGGGGTTGACTCCTGCTTCTGAGCTTCAATACCAGACATGAAAAGCTGGAAAAGCAACTGCACACATTGCACCGGAAAAGGTACTGATAAGGGAACCAATTTCTATGTAGCGAAAAAAACACAGTAATCAGCCAGTGGGATGCAAACAGCCACTTTTTTTGTCAGCTGGAATTTAGGCAGGTTTGATTACCCTGCCACTAATGACTAAGACAGCTTTACTCCACTTTCACATGCAAAATACTACAGATCCTATGCTGTTCTTATTCAACAAAGAGACAAGATTAAACCTGCAAAAATTCTCAGGATAATATTGCGACTCTGATTATTTAAATTTTTTTGTTTACTTCTTCTTTGACAAGGAAGTGTTGAACCAGAAAGTCCCAAATAATTCTGGAAAACACTGCAAATATAATCTGCACGTATTATATGGCAACATTTTTATTTACTCTAAAGAAGCATTGAATCAGTATATTGTGGTGTAAATTTAGAGTGTACACTTGAGCAGCTCAGCTCAAAACATACAACTGAAAGGGGCTGCAAGATCAAAACTATTTAGTAGCAATTCCTGAACATGTATCATGTGAACACAGTGCTTACCTTGTCATCCTCACGAAGACAGGCCAAGGATGGAGGCAAGAACAAAAATCTCACTAATAGAATGATAAAAACTTGCAGGATTGAGACAAGAGTTAAAATTTGATCCAGTCTTGTCTTTGTTGTACCTAATTACAGTGTTGTCAGTGGGGAAGCATTTTGTCACTGAGAAACTAACCAATACTATACATGATGTTTCATAGGTTAACTTAAGAAACAGTTCTGTTTTTTTTTTTTTTTAAATCTGTGTTAAAAGCATAGTAATAGATCACATATAATGTTTTTGGAAAGAAAGTCCTGGAACCACAAGGTTTAACCTAGAAAAAGCCAAACCAATCTGCAAAGAAAAAGGAAATGCAATCTTTCTCTAAAACGCGGTTTTATATTTTCTGAGACTGTACGGAGTCTAGCATTGAATTAGCTTACTTCAAACCAACAGGCAGATCTATGAAGAATATGGGTCCTAATCCATCAGTGATAAAGTAATTTGCAGTTTTCAATACTCTGTATTTACATTAGTATTTTACACTGACATATCTAAGTTAAAAAATGGCAAAATAGAGTGGGCAACTTGATCCAAGAACAAAAAAGTCTTTAAATGAATCTTTAGTTTGTCTGCTTTTGCTACCTCATTAATCCTAAAAGGTGTCAGTCAGTAAGTCTAATAGCTGTGAGTGTTAGTGCTGTGGTCAGTTCCAAATTATAGTATTGATTAATTGATTGTCTTCTTCCACTTGTGAATTATATTAGTGCTGGCTCAGACTGGCTGGCTGAAGGCCAAAGCTTAATCTCTTCTGAAAGACAACAAACAGCTCCACAGTTTCACTGCTGTGGTTAAGTAAGTGATTGGGAAACTAAAACTTTTTGAATGATTATCTGATAAAAAAGAATATGCGAGATATAATTAATACATAGTTGGTGACAGCCTAATTCCAGCTGTTGAACCAAGAAGCAGGCTCCATGTCTCCAGACTTGTACAGCAGGGAAAAAAATACTACAATTGCTGAATTTTGAATCAATATGATGGGAGGATATGATGGGGAATAGAAATAGTCGCTGGGTGAAACTACTATATGGAATTAATGCCATCAGGTTTGTATTTCAAACTAAAATGAAAATTGGTAAATGAAGTGCAGGTCATGACTCACTGCTGCCTGGAGAAATTTGCACAACACCCGTCTATCCTGTGAATGTCTAATTCTCAAGAGCATTAGGTATTATCAAAATTAACATAGAAGAAAGAGAAAAGTTGAAGTGTTACTCAGCTTTCTGATTTAATAAGAATGTAAGGTAATTGAGCTGGTCACCATTTCATCTCCATACCTTCTATAACTTACAAGAGAAAGGGTTTGAAGAAAGGTTTCTCTTTTCCCAACAGAGGAATACTTCTCTCTTACTGGTCATATGTGTACATATATAAATATATATATATTCTTATTTGGTTTGACATATAGCTGGACATCATTTTTCTCAGTTAAAAACAAACCATAGGAAGTGTAGATATTTTTTAAAAAAATACTTTATTTTTTGTAATTCTTCTTAATCCAGGCCTTATAATATTCATGGGAACTGGTATTTTTGTGTTAAATCCACAAACCGGTAAAGTTGCTTTGGTGAGATTTAACTTCATAGAAAAGCCATTAGAAGGTCTCTTTCAAAGGAAATCCTTCAAACCCACAAAAACTGTGCAAGTTAGGAGGTGAGGTTGGAGTGCCTCCCTAGTGAAGACAGTCAGAGACAACTGCCTAGAGAAGAGAGGGCTTTGGGGAGATCTTACACCAGTTTTACAGTTTTTAAAGGGGACCTAGAGGAAAGATGGGGAGGGATTGTTTACAAGGGCAAGTAGCAGCAGGAAAAGGCATAATAGTCTTAAACTGAAGGAAGCTGGCTTTAGATTAGATATGAGGAAGAAGTTCTTTAATATGTGAGTGGGGAGACATTGGCACAGGCTGCCCAGAGAAGCTGTCTGCCCTCTCTCTAGAAGTGTTCAAAGCCGGGTTGGATGGGGCTCTGAGGAACCGGGTCAAGTGGAGGTCCCTGTCCATGGCAGGAGGGATGAACTAGATGGTGTTTAAGGTCCCTTCCAACCTGAAATATTCAATGATTCTAAGAAATAAATAAGTACAAAAAAAGGAAATTAATTGTAGTGATATTATTTTCCAAACATGCTAAACATTTACAAGCTTCAACCTGTTCATTTGTAGAAATTTAGAGAAACTGAAGAACTCAACCCTAATGCCAGCTATCTTGGACATAAACTATCATAATTCTAATTCAGTGCAAGCAAATTTTCCAATTTCAAATTTAAATCATCATCATTGTTAGCAGTTAGTACTAAGGTTTAGCAAATAGCAGTAGGAATAAAGCCAGCACTATTTTAAATTAAATCAATATTATTTGACAGCACCTATTGCATCAGTCTTATAGGTTAAGATCAAGACAAAGGCTTTGCTGACTTGTTGGGATATGCCTCTGCGTTGTCCACTTTTTCCACAGTGCTAGAACATTCTACAGGGGACTTTTTTCTCCTATTTTTGAGAAACAGAATTGATGGAGGCAGAGTTGGATGCAGTTTACTGTAGTGCTAAGAATGCCTTAATAATTTTTAGAATGATGACATTTTTGTATCTGCCTATATTCACCATCTCATGTGCTAGAGGAAGGGAACTGAAAGCACAGGATACCCAAAGCACTACAACAAACAAGGCTGGGAGTCCCACAGATCATATCAGGCCACCAGGGCAATCAGGGTTTCAATATGTCAGAAAAACAGATGGACAGGCATCATTTGCCTAAACATAGATGTCTGTTTGACAGTCTTACCTACCCTCCAGCTGACACTCACAAGGGGGATGATCCCCTGTAGTCATTATGTCATCTCTGCCATTCATGCATGAATATTCACATATTTTAGTTCACTGGAAATGGCATTAGGTGACTACCATAGGATATTAAATACTGTCTAATATATTTGAAGCTTACTAGGCAAACGGAGGAAGCAAAGTTTATACCCACAAAGCACAAAGGAAGTTTATTAGCACAAGTTGTTTCACCTGGGTACATCAGCCTGGAAAATACTTTGCTTATGAAGAAAGGGGAGGGACAGAGTGTTCAGCAAGAACCATATGATAATTTATTATTCAGGTCAGGATGCAAAGATGCAACTAATGCATTATATAAGTCAGTTCCTGTTGGTTAAGAGAATTTAGAACACTTGCAAATACCTTTAACCTATGTGGTGATTTCTTTTCTTGCTTTATTTCACTCATTAACAACAGTGTTGTTCTAAAACCACCAAAAGAAAGGTTGTAGTTGAGACTACTGCCCAGGGCTAATGAATTTCATAAAAGCAGCAACTAAATTCAATCAACCTTGAGACCTACAGGCATCTGCTGCTTCTCTGAAAAGCTTTAACTCTTTAGTTCTCAACCCCTTCAGTTTGCCTAAATCTGTGCGATGTCTCTTCAACCCTGTTTTAGCTCTACTTTTAATTTCTTATTTGCAGTAGGGAAATATGTATTTATATCAGAGTGAAGAAAATATTTACTTCCTATATAAAGAGTGTAGACCATTTAAAATATTTAAAAGTCTGGCATTCAACAAACTGAGATGGATTGGGTGGGATGAAAGATATGCAAGCCAGCCAATAAAAGATAATGACGAGAAAGAGAGATTTAAAATGCTTCTTCCCTAGACAAAGACATACACTGGAGACATATGTTCAGAGCCAGAAACTTCCTCCTTAGCTAATGTGCTTACAATGTTTTCCTGTGAAAATTTTTTGCCTCACTCTTCCTTTTTGAAGCAGCTTGTAATGCCCAGCTCTGTGTAAGAGGGAAACAGCACAAGCACTTTGTCAAGAAATGGTTTTAACACAGTCCTCAGCCAAGGTGGATTAAATCTAGTGGATTTCTAAAACTTGACCAGCTTTCTATATTTAATTATACTGAAGAAGACCAATGCATCCAGTTGCTAGAAGGTTATTTAAAGGAAACCTTTGCACAAATGTATTTTTGATGATCTTACAAAATGGGTAATAAATCCTTGAAGCCAGAGAGGAGGAGAGAGAGATTCATGGAAATACTCATTGCCAGGGAGTTCCTTGCCAATAAATGTCTCAGGCCACATGTGGGTAATGGAATGAAACAAACAAGAAAGAAGAGCATTTTGTGGGATAGATTATTGCAGGTCTTTATTTTCTGCCAAGAGTCAACACAACAGTTGTGCTTTGAGAAACCTGAAATGCTACAGAGCATAGATATTTTTCCAGTGTATAACTGGCCAAAAGAAAAAGTTCATTTTTTCTTCATGCCATGTATAGTAATTAAATAATTCCATGCATTCAGTTCAAAAGCACACATGAAAAGTTACTTTAGTTTAGTTAGAAAAGTAAACCACAAAATTAGTTACTTTTCCTGGGAGTTAGATGATGAAGACTGAATGAAAATCTGAGAAAGCTTAATTTGACAATTTTTGTCACTTCTAACAAACAAAACCATTTTTAGTGCTTAATTCTTCTTCCAGTATATTTTAATTGCAGTATGCTGAAATGATGAAGTGTACTAACAGAGACAATGCAATACTTTTCTTTGCAACATATAAAAAATTGCTAAGTCTTTTATCCAGTATGTTATTTTTTTGTCTCGACAACCTCTTTTCCCCATTGTTTTTGCAGTTAGTGCAACTAAAGACCGTTTTCTTTGACTACATCTTCAGTTTCCATGGAACAAGAGTGTTGCCTGCTTCTGCTTTTCTGTGAAGTTTTCTGTTACGACAGGACTTTTTTAATCCCTTAACCAGCAAATACTTCAGAAGACATTAAAATTAAAATATACTATAGCTATTATTGTAAGCAAAATGAGGCATTTGAGAGTCTCTAACAAGGACTCATATCTAGAACAGGTGGGATTTTTTTACATTGAAATTTGCATAGTTTGTACTCCAGCACCATTTTCTTATGGCATTAGTAAGCTTTTGTTTAGTTAGAACTCTAGTTTGTTTAAATAGACTACTCAGTGGGATTGGATTCCTTATTTTATTAAGCATGCCAGCATTTGCTAACTGGTTACAAATACACTAAAGATAGAAAACACTTCAGAAACATTAATATGTAAGGAAGTGGATAATACTAAACATATAATCCTACAGACTGACACATTTTTAGAGAATTTCAGCAATACCTTGGGTTAGACCTATACAGACTACCTTATTTTTTCATATACATCCTTCTTAAAACATCTCAGGGCAAAAAGATGTTCACAATTACTAATCTGCTTTGAAAGTTCCTGCAATAGCTGTTTTAGAAAGTTGAATCATAGCAAGGCAATGTACAGTTTTTTTGCAATAATAGCTTAACAATTAAATGAATTCTTTAAGAAAACATTTATAAACTAATAAATATTTATGATACATAATTTAAGACCACAATCCTAATTAGAGCACTGAGAATTTTACAATTCATAAGACTACGGAGCTGAATTATCATGTTTATCTGATATGAATCGTGACACAGTTGATTTCAGCCTGGTTACTATTGTAACTAGTGGGAGGTTAGTGTGATGCGCTGCAAAATGTTGCTTTTTTTGCTTTATTAGACTTAAGCATTTAAGCTGATTATAAACAAAACGCATGAATTAATCTGTTTCTTAGCCTTTTACTATCAAGGATTCCCATGCCGATACAATCTAGCCATTCAGCAAGCTGGATCATTTACCTGCTTCCTTCCCTCTAGTTCTGCACTTGTCACTCCTCAGAGAGGCCAGAGACTCTAGTGCAAATTGTTACTTAACCATCTGGAAGGCACTGCTAGATGTCTGTTACTTTAACAGTGAAATGAGGATCTCAATAGGAGTCTTCTATAGGTACCCGGGCTGAACGCACATTCATATCAGTGTATCTGTGTGTGCAATGCTAGCACTGAGTGAGGGCTAAAAGGCTGGAAACTTGACTCTGATTTTATACCTGAATCACCTCTGTGTTATTGATGCTGAAGAGGAAATGTCTCCTCATGCTATCTCCTACTCTGTGAACATTTACTGTAAGAGGAGTCTTCCATCTTAGCTCAACAGGAATATTTCTGTTTCCAGGACTCAGGTCAGTTCAAGCTTTGGTTTTAGTTTTCCAAATAGCAAATTCAGCATTTCCCCTCCCCCCACCAACAGAAGAATTCTCATACCTCTTTGTTTCTTACAAATAAACTAGTACAAGTGCAATCCTAGGCCACTATATAGAAGGAACTTTAGAATATCATCTTGACAAGTTAAGCACTAAAGAAAACAGGAAAGCAAGAATATTTAATCCATTTTCATAGAAGCAAATTGTCTGAGATTTGGTGATAACAGGATTATTTTTTTTATAGAGCTCTTGTCTTTTCTGGGTGGACAAATGACATTTTAAGTAGCTGGCCAAGGCTGTGCTATGCTTTATCAAATTCTGATCAAAGAAAACACTTTTTCTAATATGTCTTATTATCCTAATTAAAAATGGGAAACCACACAATTAAAAATTGTGAACCACACTTTCCAATTCCTGAAAGATGAGTCACAGAAAAAAAGAACAATGCAAATGCAACACACATCAAAGGCTAAAGCAGAGTAATGAAAGATATGAGACTATGAAAATTGCAAGTGGATACATCTGAAGCAAGAAGGGAAAAGGACCGTTTTTTTATAATTATTGAAAGTCCAGCTGTGGAGTAATAGTGTACAGGACTCTCAATTTTGCCAGTCATACATGTAGGGCATTTGTGTTCCTAGGACATCAAGCTGGCCTCTAGTTTTATAGTAGACCATCTACAATCGTGTACCTTACAGACAGTCTTCCTGCTGTTCCATGTAAATCTCTAATGAATATTATATTTTCTCTTTAATATGTAATTCATCATTCTGTATTTTATGTCAATAACTCCAAAATCTCAGTCTTGTGGGCTTTGACAAAAATGACCACAGGAAGGTTCAGTGGGGAAGAACTGAAGCCTCAAATACAGAGTGTTATAATTCATATATGGAACCAGGGCTGTACCAGTCATCACAAATGCTTCTTGAAAACCAGTAATAAAATAATCTTTAAGGAAATGAGGGGCAGATGCAGTTTTCAGGAAAATAATTGGTTGGTGGAATGGCAGAAGAGAAACAGGAAAGAACAGCATCTACAGGAAATCAACTGTTAATAAATATCAGAAACTGCAGTCAAGTGACAAGATAAGCTGCAGCATATGTTCCTCCAGCTACAAAATGGAAATCATTTTCTATAGAAGAGATGCTGATAAGCCTGCCTCCTCCCCAAAAGGCAATCATTTTACATTTTATATTATTTGAAAAGAGCTTGATTATTTTCCTTTGAATGAAAAAAGATGATTCACATTTACCTGTCAACAGTATTTTCAATTCATGTGTTTCGCCTGCATACTTAAAGGCATATGACCCAACATGCTAAGGGGAAAACTTCAGTGAGATTTAAATAAAAAATAATTCATAGCCAGAAATACTGCTTTACCTTTGCCCTACTTCAGATTACTGTAAATTAGAAAACAAAGAGTCTCAGAAATGTGGAAATTTTTTTGTTGTTTTTTCCAATAATGCATAACACTTCTGTACAGTATTCTCACAAAGGTCAGTTAGATACCCCCCAAAAATAATATCCAGACTGGAAGGTAACATATAAAAATTATAATGATACCATTTGAAATCTAGATTTAATAGGATGATAAATATCCCAGGTATCTTTTGCAGTTCTCTAGTAGGGTTGATGTAGTAGTGCATGCACAGAGTCAAATAGGAGGCAGGGAAGAACAAATATAAAAGATGGACAGTAAAGGATCAGTAAAGGGGCATCCAGTTTTCATTATCAATAGATGAACATTCATACTTCCCTTTTATTAAGTAAGGAAGCTTGGAACTGGAGTCTGATTAGACGTTTAAAGGTGATATGTTAATAACTTGACAACATTTTAATGATCTTTCATCAGGACTCATGACACCCTGATACCCCTGCTTCTTGTCACATTTTAAGGTAACAACAGACAGGGAGAGATACCAAATGTAAAGATGGGGTTAGATTTTTTTCATCTGACAGCATCTATGAATCAGTAACTGAAATACAAGAGGATTCACTTTTTCCCACCACACCAGCCAAAAATAACAACGTACTCAACTGGAAACTGGAAATCCCAAAGAAACAGTCTTATAAAAGACCAAACGTGATCACTGTGGACACGCTTTACATAAGAGTTTTCTGCAGAAGAAAGCCTCTACTTTTATAGGTGGTGTAGTAGTAAGGGTACTGTATCAGCAGTGCTGTCTTTCTCTAACCAAGTAGCTCTAGGCAGAGTGGATGACCCACACCCTGCCCTGTCTGCCTGGCATTCACATGCCTGCACCTCTCTCTTCCACCAGTGCTGCTGCCCCTGGTAGTTGCAGAAGGGCTTCTCATAACACCCAAATCTTTCCCTACTCCCGGCTGCATCTAGGATTTTCCTATTCTAACCATCATGGGCAGCATTTGACTTTAGGGATATGTCAGGAAAAGTACAATTTACACTTTGTAGAACCTGTGAGAAAAAAGAGTATGTTGGTTTCCTTTTGCTTCAGCCAAGAGAAGACCACAACCTACATCAAAAACCACATTGGGAAAAGGGATTAGAATAAGCAGGAATAATTAGAATAAGATTAGAATAATGCAGTACAGTCATGAATCTGTACTGCAATGAGTTTGAGGACACTTCTAATTTTTTTCAAATATGATTCATTCGTATAGAAAGAAATAGAGCCTAAATTCTTTGCTAACTGAAGTTAGACAGCTGGACTGACCAGACTTGCAAAATGACTTTCCTAATAACACAAAAGTTCATCCTGAAATGAGCAGTAGTATTAGTGTGAATAACAACAATCTCATAACAGCAAAGTAAATTATGAAGTAATTACAAAACATCTAATTACCCTTATAGCATCTGACAAATAAAGTTACCTAAAATAAGAAATAGCAGCTTTTTTGTAGTCAGATTTGTGTCAGGTTTTACAGCTGACAGTTTTCATTCACTGAGACTGACTCTAAAGTGCTGTAAGGACAGTCCTCAGAAAAATGAAAAGTCCTTTCCTAAACCAAAAAGCTTTTCAGAGAGTGACAAGTACAAGAACTATTTAGCATGTCAGTGAATTTTAATAATACTTAAACATAATTACTGAAATGGGGCATTTAATTTTTTAAAAGACTGTATGTAAGCATGACTAATGCTAAATATTTTTGAAAGTTAATGTATAGCTGTTCCAGAGATGACTTTGCCAATGAAGTGTTATGCAGATGCTGAATTTTAAAAATTTCTAGCTAGCATCTGGTTGTGATCACCAATAGTTTTGCAGATTTGTGTGAAACAGTCAGCAGAGCAACTCTAGAATCAGCTACTTGATGTTTTATTTGAATTCCACAAAACTTGGAAGCATCACCAGTCCCTATGTTATATCTATCATTCTAAGTCTGAAAGTTTCACTTCTTGAAAAAAATAATAATTGTAATTATGCTAATAGTAATTTTCTTTCCTGGCACAGGGTCTTTGAAGTACTATTAATGTTGATTTTCTGATTGAATTTACAACTTACGCCAGTGTGGCTTCATGTTTTTACTCTGCTCTGTGTGTGACAATTTCATTCCCATTGAGATGACCCACAATCACTAACATAATATTTTAAAAGAGGTTAATTGAATAGGGAAGCCATTATTATAATTATTCCAGAAGACACCAGTACTAAAGGATTTCTCATGTGAATTTAATTTCAGGAATATAAAGTCACTGTATCATCACACCATTCATAAAACATTGACTTGCTACCCACATTGTCTGAAATGTTTTAATTCTGCTTTTGGGCACATTTCTCAAACACATATATTGAATATAGCTAGCTGTAATATAGCAAGGGAAGATAATTAGAGTGGTGTACATTCTCACTGGAAGGTAGCCTCTCTACACAACAATACCCAGTTAGGTTTCAGGGTGAAAAAAAACCAAACCATAGAACCACGGACCAAACAGGCAGATCTGGATCTAAACAAGATTATCCAGAATGACAACACACAGAGAGAATACCAGCAAGCACAGAAGACAGAAATTCAGGTATTTTTTCTCCTTTATTACAGTGAAAGTTGTATTCAAAAAGTAAGTTGGAAAATTCCTATTTCGTGTTCTGAACACTTTTCAGCCTTGCTGCCTTAAGACTGTGCTATGTCCAGTTTTATCACCTGTTCAGCAAGAAAGGAGGTGCAAAATCATGAAAAGAGGGAATTGTCTAGATAGACAGCTTTTTTCTACTAACTCAAAATCACATTACAAGGCTGATTCCTAGCCTCGTGGTCATCTGTATTTAAACACAGAGAGAACAAAACAAATACATTCCAACTTAGACTCTCCCAGTGCTCTGACTAGTCTCACAGTTGCTCTTTGGGAGCTTTGCAACAGTGTCCTAATTCTACTGCATTTGTCTTAAATAAAAGTTCAGGTGTAACCCAAGACAAAGAGCTTTACTTCCCTTCACCTTCATGTCTACTCTCAGGAACTCAATAGACAGGAAAAGTAATCACAACTTCTTCATTCTGTGTGCCCTGTCTAAAAAGTTGCCCTGCCTGAACAGGAAGAGATGACATTTTTGCCCATTTTTCATTCTGCAGGGTTTGGAAGAGAGAGAAATCATGACTAAAGGGAAGGGAGGGGTGGGGGGAGGTGTTTTAAGATCTGGTTGCACTTCTCATTATCCAACTTTGGTGTCACTGGGTGTGCAGTGCAGTGTACCAAGAGACAGTTTTCTTTCCTTTATTCTGTGTTGAGTCTGTTTTGCCCATGATGTTGATTGCAGAATGATCTCTCCCTGTCCTTATCTCAACTCCTAAGCTTCTCAATGGATATTTTCTCCCCTGTCCAGCTGAAAAGGGGAGTGATAGAGAGGCTTTGGTGGGCATCTGGCCTCCACACAGGCTAAACCACCACACTGTCCCTGGTGACAAAATTGCTAGATCTGTGGTTAGAAATGGCATTTACCTTGACTGTAGCAAGGCTTTCGACACTGTGTCCTGCAGTGTTCTTGTATCCAAGTTAGGAGATCACAGTTTGGATGTGAGGAAGGGCAGTAAACAACCAGTTGAATGGTAAGGGCCAGAGAACTGTGGTTAACTTAGTTGTACTAAGCCTGAAGGCTGACAACAAACGCAGTAGTGTAGGGTCTGTCATGGAACTTGTCCAGTATCCTGACACCAAGGGGGAAACAGTCAACATGCTTGAGGACCAGTTGCCTTCCGTGGAAAGAGTGGGCCACAAATGACCCTGTGAACTTAAACTAAAACAGAGAATGAACCCAAAAATCAGAGTCCTGCAGCAATGTAACTTTGGGGCGGGTGGGTACAGGGAGCAGTTCTGTAGACGTGGCCCTGGGCATTGCTGGGGATTGAGCTGAGCAGGATGCAGCTGTTCTGCAGCTAGCAGGGACAGCAGCACCTGAGGCAGTGTGAGCTGGGGTATAGCACTGAGGGATCATCCTTTATTCAGACCTTGTTATGTCACATTTAGATAGTGTCCAGTTTTGGGCTTCTGATACAAGAAAACTAGAAACAAACAGCAATGAAAGCAGCTGAAACCACCAAGAGGGGGCTGAAGGTGTTGCCCTGCAAGGAGAAGCTGCCGTGCTGGGTCCGGTCCCAGAAGGGCTGGCCTCGACAGCACCCAACAGCATCCCCAGCACTGGCAAGAGTGGATGGAGGAGATGCAGCTGGGCTTTTCACAGTGGGGGGTGGCAGGAGGGTGAGAGACAGAGGCACAAGCTGGAGCATAAGAGTCTCAGGGTGGAGATGAGGAGAAGCCTTTTTCTGAAGAAATTGAGCAAGGGCCCAAGGACATCAGGCTGTCTCTGGCTTTGGGAGGTTTCATGCCCCAGGCGGGTGAAGCCCTCTGCTCCTAGGTCTGAGTCCAGACCTGTCTCTTCTCTGAGCAAGGTGTTACATTAGAGACCTTCTGAATCTGTTGTATGTAATGTTCAAGCTATGAAAACTGTTCAAATTTCTTTAACTGAAGTTGAAACTTCAACTTTTAAAATAGGAGTGTAGTACTTTTATGAACACAGAGATGTATTTTTTTTCAGAAGAACATGCCTAATAACCATCCAACTGAAAACAGCTGTATTTGCTTAGGAGCTTTCTAGTTGAGATTGTATTATCAATAGAAAAAAAGATCTGGAAATATAATGCTGCAGGGTTTCTGGTTTTTTTTTTTTTTTTTCAGCCCAATGCTTGAGCACAGATATCCAGTGGATTTGTCCTGTTTCTATTTATCTCCTTATCAATAGGAAGTGACAGAATGCATACTTTCCTCTGACAGGCATTATTGCAGAGCCCAGATGTGTATAAAATCTGATTAAACATGCACAATGCCAGTATTCAGTCTTTTAAGGTACAACATGGTTGACTGGTTTTTCCAAATCTGAGGACATTTTCTGGGCTGTGAGGTCCCAGCTGCTAGGTGACAAAGATAATAACAGAAGCTTTTCCCAAATGAGAGCCAGGAGCAGTGAGGAGTTTCTGGACATGCATTTAATAACCTGACTCAAGGCTTTTAGTATTCCTGCAGGAATTCCTAGGATTGGTATTAATATATCCTTTCTGTCACATTATTTGGGAGTATTATTAACAGACAGCCCCAACCTAACAGTGGTAGAGTTCCTGAGGTCATATTTACAAAAGGTGTTTAGGTACCTAAACAACCAAAGAAATACGGATGCATTTTCAATATGCTGCCATTTTAGGCACAGTCAAAGCAGACAAGTCAAGCATCTTAACAGATGTATTGTTCAAATAGTTCAGGAGTTAAATCTGTGAGGGAACATAAATACTGCAACACTGTGCCTTCTGTTGGAAAATTTCAAATAACAAAACACAAGAATGAAATCCATTATGTGTGAATAGGTATAGTCATATCATGCAATCCAAACAGAGTTTGGTGCCTCTCAGGGTCTTCTCAGATAGCCAGTGCTCCAGCTGAGTTAATGCCTAACTACACATCTTCTCTATAATGTCTCAACCATTTCTTCTAACATCTTTACAATTCCTGATCCAATTCTTGCAAACTCTGATATAGTTTGTGGTAGCTGCTTATAATGACTAACAAGAAAATCAGGTCCATCACCAGTTTCACAGAGGTTGTTTCACTGTGAAAGATACAGACTCCAAGACAAGATTGAATGTGGATTTTTAAGAAACAGATTTAGACCTAAATATTTAAATCCTGTTTTGTTTGACCTTTAAATAAATTTAAATCTAAATTAATATATCCATATATCGAAATATGTTTGTGAATTTTGATTGTGGCTGACAGTGCTAAAGGAAAAAAAAATTGATATATTAAGTTTGAATGTACAGTGTGCATATGGGTTTGCTCACTGTGTCTGTGTCAGAAAAAAATACTACTGAAAGTGACATTTTCCAAAACAGCACTGATACCTCCAAGTTCATGGTCTGCTACTGTGTGGTTGCCATTTCATAAAGTACTCTGTGAAGAATTCTTACTGTGGAATGTTGACATTCAGAGTGGAAGATGGGTCTCTTCAAGGAGACCTTCCCACTCCATTCTCCACTGGGATGCAAATTCCTCCAGGCAGCCATGAGTATGTACTATACATGTGGAAAATCAACATTTTTATATCTGCTCATCTTTCAATTTTAGTGCTTGTATCTCTGCAAGAGATAAATTGTTATGGTTTTTCAGACTGGAAGAAGTTCAAACCTCAATTTATCTCATTCATACACGGTAGCTAAACAGATTACACAGTGATTAAAAAGTGCTATAGTTCAATAGCACCCTATTTTTCAATATGGAGTGCTGTGTATCCTAGTTCTTATACCATATGCAAACTGATGTCATATATTTGGAAAGTTGAAAGTTTTAGAAACAGCAGATTATTAGAGAAAGGGAGGGAAAACACATAGTGTACAGAGGATGATCTTATAATTGAAATAATCTATCCTGGAAAGACCACTGACAACATTAAAGGATCATTGATATGAGGAAATATGCCTTCCCATCACTCTTTCATGCATATAGCGGTAAAGAAAAGATGGAACCTTTCTGCCTAATGCAGAAAATAGGCAAATAGCAAAGACCACATATGGCCAAGGGAGATAGGAATAGGAATAAGTTAATCAAAAGCATGGTAGCTGTGTCTAAGATTGTTTTTATTTTGAATAGCCTTAGACTGGACACAGAAAAAAAATCTCATTGTTAACTAAGGGCTTCTTGATGATACCAAGAGAAAAGCATATTATGACAAGTTTTGTAAATCCATTAGAAATTATGTAAGAAGAAGTAAACATATGTGTTCTAAAAGTAGAAAGAGAGCAGTGAGGGGAAGGTGGCAGTCTGGCTTGTCATTTTTAAAACCACGACTCAAGAGAAAAATTGTCTTGGGTATATGTATCCTTGACTACGCAAGCTACACAAAGATCCTGATTCAGCAAAATTTTTAAATTAGTGGTTTTTAAGTCAGTAAATGCAACTGGAAACATATTATTTATGATATATACATACATTTAGAAACATGAAAATGGAATAAACTATATATTAAGGATTATTGCACTGCTAAGTAGAGCACAGATACTAAGGGCATTAAGTAACTGGTGGATTTGCACTGCCTTTTTTTCTTCGTTTGTTTTGGCTAATGGTTTATCTTCTGCAAAGCTCTGGTTAAGGCGGCCTTCAAATATAATTAGTATTCTACAAAATGACGGTGATAATTATAGAAAAGCAGTAGCATTTACGAGATTAATACTGTTGTATTCCTTAGGTTCTTAAGTTAACCAATAGGATTAGACAGTTAGGACAATTTGGCACTACATTCTATAGGATTATTCAAACTACAGAGGGTTATGTTTTAATGCTAGTCTTTCTCTTGTTGACCAGGATATCTTAAAGACATTTCAGCACTTGTTGAGAAATAAGAATAAAACAGAACTAAACAAATGTATGGTCTTGACTCCTTCATTTAAACAAAACAGACTACTTTTAAGATGCTCATTGTTAGCAAGATGCTGCTAACTTTGCAAAATAGAAGCAAATTCTTAACTGTACTATTTTGCTTTAGATTTAACAAAGGTACATAGATATATATATATAAAAATGCAAGGTACTGGAAAACTTGCAGCACACATTCCATGTATTTTAAATTTTGTGTGGTTTAAATGCAAAAATAGACTTCAACAGATGCCACCAACTTACAGCAATAGTTCTTCAAGAAATATATTATACACTAAAGAAATACTCAGTTGACAATGACTTTTCTAAATAGGGTAAAAGTGAGCTAACACGTATAATTTTCAGGACACGCATATACACATGCATATACTTATACATGTATTTCTGTAGCCAGCAGTAAATCAATTGATAATTCCTCCTTTTAGTTGCACTGTAGAAATTCTGTGCTTTATTGTTCCCTGTGAATGTTAAACGCTAGTACATGATATATCCCTACATTTTTGGAACACTGAGGAGCAGTTACTGTAAAACAGCTATTGCTCTGTGGAGTGATACCCCAGGTTTCAGGCCACTCGCTTCACACATGGAAACATTCTGTCAGCATCCCACAGATGCTTCTTATTTCTAAGAAAAAAAAAAAATCAAGGGAGGTAGGTAGGTAAAAGGGAGTCAGAACCATTCAGGTTCAAGAAATGGCAATATTAACTACAATAAGCTTTTCAGCCCACTCATCTGAGATTCAGAATGGGCAGCAAGAACAAAAGGTGTGCATTTTCTTCAAAGAATTAAGGATTTGGAAAAAGGCTTTTAAAAATGGCTGGAAACAGTGCTTCCTTTCCAGGTAAGCCGCAACTTATAAGTAACTGGGACATCATTGGAAAAACATTCCTGGGGGATGCTGCGTTGGGTCACAAGACCCAGTAAATTCTTGATAGATATGGGTGAAGCGTAAAGGTTATTCCATACTAGACCTCAGCCAAAGAACCCTCAAAATGAATTGCATGTTATTCCTGTGTGGGAAAGCTTCTTTAACTGAGTATTTTATCTGAAACAAAGAATCACCCAAGATAATATGTAATCTGACCTAAGAGTCTTGTATTTAACATAAAGACCAAGTAAACTGCTGTAGAACAAACCCTAAATTAGTAATATCTTTAGAAATAGGTAAAATATATCGTTATTGAATGACATAAATTAATTTGGAGCAGTTTTCTATATCTCTAAGGGTGGTAATTTAGTCTAATGGGAATTTAATAACTCATATTAAACACATTACTAATCTGATGTTTTGCTTACAGTAAATTAGAGTTACTGAGATTATAAATCACTTATTTAAAAGGAAAAGAAATCTCAAATTCCACTGAAAACCTCTCTTAGCTGACAAACAGCAGGTAGGAAGAAGTCTTGTTTTCAAATGAGTTTCAATCAATTTTTGTTTTCATGTCTTGTACATAAGTAAACACAGTTAATTAAGGCATCTTGCCTCGCTGTCTGTCATAACTGCAGCTGTAAAAGCTAGATTACTGCATTTAGTCATAGCCCTGAGCTAGGGTCAGCACAGTGCAGCACTGCTTCAGGAGGCAATTTAGACAATTTTTGGGAAGCATCTGTACAAGACAACGTGCTGTATCTCTTGGAAGCAGGAAAAACTGTCTTCCTCTGGGCACCGTGAAGTCCTATGTACTATATATTTTGATTCCCTTCCCCCCAACAACATTTTTCATGTTAAAAAAATACTTTATGAGAGCTTCAAACCAAGCTCCTGTCAGTGGGTGGCAGCCCTCTGAGAAACCAGCTTCTGCCCACCTGGTTAAGATACTAGGAAAGGCCACAATCTGCCTTTTTATATAAGAAAGTGAAATTATTCTTAACATACATGGATATATACATGACACCTGCATATATTACAGCTGTCTGTCTGCTAATGAATTGTTCTTTCTATTTTACCTACAAGCATCATGTTTTTAACTTTGAATTACAAATACGTAACTTTAGAAAAATTAGAAGTTTAGACAAGTTGGTATACATGATACTTAGGTCTTAATTCACTGATCAGCCGTGCCAGCAGCCTCAGTAATGTTCCTGTGAACTTTCTCACTATCACTCTAATATGTAAATATTAGGCAGAAGTATTTTCAGAATACAGCCTTTGATTCAATTTTTTTGTTTTGCATTCCTTAGATTCTTCCAAACTAGGAGTCGAACTGCCACTTCTTTAATGCCTCGATTGCAAGTGCAAATTTAGTAAACAAAGGAAGGGTCATAATCTCGTTGAAGAATCATACTCATTAATGCACTGTTATTTTATTTTCTCAGGGGAGTTTCAGTCACAGTGTTGCAACATTTTGATTTTTGCAAAATCAGTCACACAGCATATACATAGGAGTATGTGGCTGCTGAAGAATTATTATTACATTGTTATAATTTAAGATTACTTTTGTTCTCTTCTGGGGGGACTTTTTTTAAGATATACATCTATGCTCTGGGAGTCTGATAATAAGGAGTCTAAACCATGGAAAGCACAAACTTGGAGTGCTCACTGGAAGGCTGGGAGTCTGAAGGTAGCTTGTGAGGTCTGTCTTTGTTATTCATGTTTACATACAAGTACACAACCCAGTTTAAAACTTAATATACCAAATAGAATACCTGCTTATCCCCAAGTAATATATGTCCTGAAATAATAAACAGTAGCCATCATGCTTACAGCTTCATGACTATAAAAGCATGTTCTAAAGCTGGTTTGAACTTCATAGTTTGGACTCATTTTGTTGAAGCTACATCTGTAATGGTGTGATTCACCTCAGGTAATGTTAATGTCTTAAAGAATGGGTTATAGATTTTTTTAGAGCTGAAGTATGTAAAAAGTAGGGACAAAAGTAAATTTAAATCAGCTGTCAGCTTCTTTTATTTGACCAATCACTCATATCTGTTTTACTAGAACAAAAGGTTAACTAATCAACAAGCCACTTTCACATAATGAACAATTGCTATGAAAGGCCGTTAAAGTGAATTCTAATTACAATTCAAAAAAGACAAGCAGGAAATGTGATAGTGACACTGATCAGAATCCAGAACATCAAATATGCACTATCCCTTTTTTTTCCTTTACTTCATTTTGTCTCTCTGCAGGGGGCATCTAGTGAACAGTCTAAAATAAAATTCTACGATACGTGTAACTTCGTAGGATAAACAGTGTTGAATGACTGTATTCTGGACATCAAAACATAAAATTCAGATGTATCTAAATCTCTGTGAATTGATGGTGATGAAGATAAAATTCTTGGAGTGTAGATAGCAGCAGCAGGATAGAAAACGAATTACTCAGAGAAGATTCAGGGAAAGGACATTCACCTTACTAGCAGGTCTTTTTAGCCTTAAAAGTATAAACTAAAGATACATGAATTGTATGGAACTGCTGTGTATGTTTGCAGTGTGAGCTTTTCCACTGCATGTACATCGGAGGATTCTTAGAGCTCGAGCTTCTCTGAAACTGCTTATCTTCCTATAATTCTTACCTAAAGCTACTTTATGGATGATAAATGACAGCATGACAAACTAATACACAGATGCAAAAAGAAATGTTTATCATCTACTGGAAAAATAATGGTTAGAATTGGCAGTTGCTGAGAACTCCCATTTACAACATAACAGGATTTGGGGGCACCCTGCTAAGGAGAACAGTTTTAGATATCCCTGTTATTTGCTGATGGACGTCATGCTTGCTCCAGCTGTCAGGAACACAGCTGTTCTGTTTTCCTCTGAGTGATCAGCACTGCTCATGCCCTCCAGCTAGCATGTTCTTTGATAAGGTCCAATGGAGAGCTGCAAAAGAGCTGAACACTGGGCTTCTAACAGAAAATGTAAAAACAAATTTCACAACAAATTGCATTTTCGCTTCTGCCTGATGTCACACAATTAGAATGGGCTGAATTCGTTCTAGTACAGTGGCTCAGAAGGAATCACAATGGAACAGTTTTTTTCTTATGGCTGTTAAAGCAATTTCAAGGAAAGGTTGCTGTGTATTAAAGAAGATGGTGTCATAATGTTCTGTGTAACCTGATAGAGCTGCCTAAAAAAATTCTAAAAAAAAAAATTAGATCCAAAGGGCCACATTTTGTAACTTCAGTTTGAAATGTATGTGGTCTGTATCTAATTGCATCAGTAGCAAGGACAATTTTTATAAGATTGTTAATACAAAGCCTATCTTTTCCTATTTAGTTATGTGGAATCTGTGCTTCAGAAATGCACCTTCAATTATTTACTCACATAAATATAGATAAGTATATGATGCTCAGAATAATTTCTGAAGTTCTAATTAGGTGGAAGTCATGAAGAATTTTTGATCTCAAGGACAGTTGTTTCCTAGGTGTATAGAGGATATTTAAGAACCATGCAAACGATTAAAAGAGTGGCAGAAACATAGTAGAAGCCACACATGTCATATCTGAAAACAGTAAATGATGCTTATTGGGAAGATAGATACAATTGGAAGAAAAAAGCAGGAGTTCTGACTTTTCAATCTGTATATCGTCTGTAAGCATTAAGCATAATGCTTCTTCAAATGCCTTTTGCCCAATACTTATGTTTTGTATTGTTACGATTTTTGTGGGCCATGAAACATATTGCATAGAACAGTGCCAGGACATTCATTCACAAGCAGCTTATCTGTGTGACTATCTCTGGCTTAGTATGTGATGCACTGAACTCTCTGGAAGTAGTTCTAATTCATGTTCATGTCAAGAAATCCAGGATCTTTCTCTCCCAGAAGTAAGAAATGTTTTCAACATTCATTATATATGTTTTTAATAATATTATTGATGAGGTCTACATGGAAATCATCCATCAGGCAGAAAGGAACTGTTTTCTTATTCCTAAATATTCCAGATTATCTGTGGTAAGATTCCTTATCTTAAAATCCACAATCTAACTAAGATAAGTTAAACATTATTTCAAATAGCATCCTTCCTTCCCTTTTTGCTGTCCTTTTAAAAAAAATATTCTAAAAATACTCACTCTTGGCTTACAAATCTGATTACTCCTACACTGATTGAATTGAATATTTTTATTTTTCTTTATCCAGTCAAATAAAAGCCTAGAAAAAATATTTCTTTAAGTCAGACTTTTTATCAGTCTGATAGAGAAATCTCTTTTGAGGTTTCAAACACTGATTTCAGACAGGGGTAATGTCTGTGAAAGGGTGTTTAAAGCTTTCAGAACTTTTGAATTTTTGATGTTTTGGGTTTTTTTAACACTATCTCATGTCATTGGTGTCATTATGAACTTAGGCTTAGTTCTAAAAAAAAAAAATCTTAATTTAAGTTGGTTTCTGACTTTAATATTGAAGATTTCTGTTGTTTCTGTCAGACCTGGGAACTGCTGTCCAAAGAAGTCAAGGATTGATGTATAGATGGCAAAAACAGGCAGCTGCCAAAAGACTGTGGAGCACTGTAGATAGTTTTTCTGGGAAGGGATCAGGTTCAGGAATGAACCTGAGAATTAACATCTCAGAGATAATGTCATAGTCTAAAGATGTTTGTGGGCTTTTTTTGCAAGGGGAAGTTTTTGGGTTTTTTTTTGGGGGGGGGGGGAGATTTTAAAAAGATTTTTGGTTTCTTTTTAGCACTATAGCTTCTATCATCCACATACACAACTGCAGAGTCCTATGAGGAGAAATGTCCAGGAAAAGGCATCAGTGTAAAATACAGTACAAGTCTCCTGAAAATAAAAAGTTTAGAAAATAGAGAACACTAATATAAAAAAAAGTGGTGTATGCCTTGAAGAGGGATAAGATAGGGGCAATGGAACATGCCAGAGTCATATGTGAAAGAACACCACAGTCCTCCTCCCTGTCAATGATTCCCCATTCTCTCTCCTGCAGACACAGCATTATAACATACATGATTTTGGACTGGCAGGACAGCAATAAACACTGAGTAGTGAAAGAAGCTGCTCCAAACCTCCATATAACAATGCCAGAGACTGCCTCCCTGGGAAGTCAGTCTCACAGAGAACATGAGTGCCTCTTCACTATTTTGCACTGGATCCTTAGCAGTTATGAATCTATCCAGTAAGACAACATGTGAAAGTAGGACAAGACATTGAGTGCTAAGTTAGTACAGTGTGAAATATGATCAATAAAGTCTCCAGCAATATAGTAAACTATTGAGCCAAAGTGACTTCGTGTGGGAGGCAGGGAGCACAGCAATGATAAATGTGGAAAGCACTTCATTGCATTACCTTTCTCGGCACAGTTGCTTGCAATTCCATCTTATCCCACTAGCTCCTCAACATTTTTTCATTCTTTTTTTCCCAGCAGTTTATAAGACATTTAGCAAGGGAAATTGGAGAACATCAGTGCTTCTTAGGTGTTTGTCCATGTTCTCAAATAACTTTGTATTCATTATGGTTAATATACGAAATAGTATTCTTATTTTACTAGCTCTATTATTTCTGTAGGTTTAATATTTCTAACAAGGCACTTTTCATGGGTCTTGTTTCTTGGTTTTTTGGTTAGTTGGTTTTGTTTTGTTTTTTTTAAATCTCGTAAGTTATGTCTCAAAAGCATTCTGGAAAAGAATGCAGATACTTGTACAGGCCTGCTTTCCACTATCCTATGGAAATCATAGAATTACAGAATCATACAGTGAATGATACAGCAAGGGACTACTGCTGAAGAACAGGGGAATGTACAGGACCTAAACACGGTGCTCAGGTTGCTTATAAAGTTAAATTTTTAATATCTATAGAGATGGGAATATCTCAAAATCCTGTTCAACATCTTTCAATATTTGAGTAGGCTGTTCAAGTATTTGAGCAGGGTTTCTTAAAAAACCAACCAACCAAACAAACCAAAAACCCAAATTACTAAGGTTTCCTGTATTCTAACCTTTGTCTACTGCCTCTTATCTACTCAGCGCATTTCTAAGAAGAACTTTTCTCCATCTTCTCTATAGCCTCTCACTAGGCAGTTAGCATTAAAGGGTCCCCTGACTGAGCCTTCTCAAATTCCAGAGGACTTTCTGCAGGATCTTTCTGTGGCTGGAGGTGAAGCTGACTTACAGTTCCCTAGATCTTCCCTCTTGCACTTCATCAAGATATATATTTTTTAGTTACCTAGTTCAGTGTGGCAAGGACACCATTCCGTTGGGAGTTACAGACACAGGGGGATGGGAAGGGAGGGGAGGGGAAAAGGATCCTTATTCTCACAGTATGAAAATACAAAAAGAAGGTAGATATTTTTCTGTTTATAAAACTAGAAACATTAGTAGGATATTTATTCCATCAAGGTGATGGAAAAAGCTTGTTCTGGATTCCATCTCCAAGCAATTGGAAGGAAAGAAGGTTATTAGTAGTAGTCACCAAAGGGAGATCGTGTTTGACTAATCTCGTAGCCTTCAATGTCATTACCAGCTGGGTGGATGGAGGAAGAGCAGTGGATGTCATCTACCTTGACTTCAGCAAGGCTTTCGATACTGTCTCCCATGACATACTGATAGCAAAGCTGAGAGAGCATGGGATAGATGGGTGGTCAGTGAGGTGGGTTGAGAACTGGCTGTCGGACCGGGCTCAGAGGGTGGTGATCAGTGGAGCAGAGTCTGACTGGAGGCCTGTGACTAGCGGTGTTCTCAGGGCTTAGTGTTGGGTCCAGTTCTGTTTAATATCTTCATCAACGACCTTGATGAGGGAATAGCATCCACCCTCAGCAAGTGCCCATGATACAAAGCTGGGAGGGGTGGCTGACACGCAGGAACACTGCGCTGCCATCCAGCGAGACCTGGACAGACTGGAGAGCTGGGCAGGGAGAAACCTAATGAAATTCAACAAAAGCAAGTGTAGAGTCTTGCACCTGGGGAGGGATAACTGTCTGTATCAGTACAGGCTGGGGGATGACCTGCTGGAGAAGAGCTCTGTGGAGAAGGACCTGGGGTTCCTGGTGGATGCCAGGTTGGCCATGAGCCAGCAGTGTGCCCTGATGGCTAAGAGGGCCAATGGGATCCTGGGATGCATCAGGAGGAGTGTGGCCAGCAGGTCAAAGGAGCTGATCCTCCCCCTCTACTCTGCCTTTGTCAGGCCTTACCCAGAGTATTGTGTCCAGTTCTGGGCTCCCTGTGAGAACCTTAATGAGTGTGTACTCATTAGAGCTTTGGGCTATCTGCACTTATTCTCTCACGCAAGGCACAGATCTCTCTGTAGAAATTCTGATAACTGCAATTCAGTTTCTCTACCTATACTGTAATCTACCTGCTTATCTACCTTAATATGTGTAGTGGGCCATCTGCCTGAATTCTGCATACACTGACAGAAAATAAAGGTCATGTCACAGATTATGAAGTTTAATAAATGCATTGCTTATCTAACCTTAGACAAATGTATAGACAGAATGTCCCAAGTAATAATTAAGCTATAAAGTTGAACAGAAGATAGTGGATATTGTCACATACTCATATCCTTAGGGAGCTATGTAATACAAGACAAAATGTCTAGCATTTCAAAGTGCAAACACTTCATGATAAACATTCCCCACAGAGATGCCTTATTGCTATTACAAAGAGTCTTTATTATAGGAAGTTCTTTTGTACAAGGCGAAGATGAATTTGGCACTTTAGCATGTTAAACAGCAGTTTCATCAGAGCTGTATGGTTCACAAAAGATTAATCTATCCCCTCGGAATATTCATGAATCAATAAGAATGTTCCTGAAGTCCAAGCAATATTGCCACTGTCGACTAAACAAGGTGTTCTACATTCTGATGAACCAGAACTTGTGCCTCAGAAATGACTTTTTTTTTTGCAGTTGTTTATTTTTTTGAAGGGAAGGGAGGAGTGGGGTCTCCATGTTTCATTCATATTATGCTGTATCAGATACTCTGTGTAGTATTATTATTCAAAGGGCACAACTGTACTGAAACAAAGTCAGGTGTAATATTTGCTTACACTGGAAAGAAAATCAGAATAAAAACTAGGTGCCAGCTTCCAGAGGAGATCACTGCTAATGCTAATCATATGTACATTGTTTAATTATAGTGGCATACTGAAAAAAGGGGGATTATAAACTCTCTGTCTCTCGTGTAGAGTTAGGCTGAGTAGTTTTGTAAATTACTTATTCATTGATTCCCTACTTCTGTTCTCTGGAAGTCCAGTTTCCTAAAAATTGGCTTCATGCCTACACAACTGAAAGTAATGTATCATATTAACATTAGCATGTTAATACAATGAAAACTAATTAGAAATACAGCAAATACGTTCTAATCCAGATAGTGGTGTCTCATTAACAGGGCAAGATACTTCTGTTGTTTGTTGTCCTGTGTTCATTTCAGTTGACAATTTTTAATAAGTATACTTCACTCAGCTCTCCTTTCAGAAATTTATTCTAGTCTGGGTAGAAGCACTGTGATTTATTCTACCTCTCCCTGACCAGATGAGGAATGAAAACAGGAGCAATGCATCAAAGGGTCTCCTCTTCTCATTCTCAGGGTAAGTCATGACTGCTTTAAAATGTGATGAAAATTTCTACTGAACTTCATTGTTACAGCAATATTTCTCTAGTTACACTACAGTGCTCTTAGTCTGCAAAAAGGAAAGATTTGCAAGGTCAGAAAAGATCATTATATTAAGGGAATGGGATCTTGATTACAGTCACTTAATATTGAACATCCACTGGGGCTGCATTATTCGTTTCACATTGGTACTGTGTGAAGGAAGACAAAACACCAATGCTATGCTAAAGAGTTCCAGCAATTTGTACCACAGACACTGTATTAGAAGTTTTAAGTATTTCACAGGGACCAAGGAAACTCAAGCCCATGAAATGCAGAGAACCATGGGAAAAGGCAAGATGTGGTCAAGGGAAAGGAGGCTTGCCTTCATTGCTACACCTCTGGCATCTGCAGAATAGTACTGAATATGTGGGGAAAGAGATAGCAGATTATGGTAGGTGAGTTTTCTGAGTAGTCATTTAGTTGCCATCTGAATTTCAAAATACTCTGCAACAGCAACGTAAAGTTCCGGGGAAAGGATCCCAGATAAATGAGTGCTAATTGGAGTGGCCTTCTAGTAGATATTCTACATGGTTAACCATGGGATTGCCAAGGGACAATGTGAAAGGCAGCTGTTATCTGATACCATCTGCAAAAATGCCCATCCTACCCAATCCATGTGCTGCTATTGCAGAAGAGTTACAGATTTACAGAGAATAAAACAGTGAAAAACACTGAAATGGAAGTCTCTCCTTTCTGAATCCTGCCTGAAGTGGTTACCCCCTGCTCATGTAAGTGGAGGGTACAATCTGTGTATAAGTGTCTTGATTTGCTATTACTGAACTGCTAAAAGGGAAAGGCAAGCTGAGCAGGAGGTGGAGCTCTTTCTGAAGGCTTTCATCTGGTTTCCAAGGAAACCCATTTTTCAGTTATTTGCACGTTCAGCACATCTGGTTCATTTGGACTCTGGCTTTTTGAAAGTGATGAATGTGTCATGGGAAAAATGAATGGAAAAATAATTTAAGGAATTAATGGGATGGAAGGAACACAGAATTCTTTAAAAAATGCAGCTCTGTTTTCTTCTCTTCTTTCTCCCTCCCTTTCTTTTTTATATACAAACTTTTGGATAATATTTGTTCTACATTTAGCAAGGTCTCAAGATAGTCAAGGATGTCTAGCCCCTTAAATGACATAATAGGTTTAAAAATTGTGTCTATTTGTATATTAATATTGCTAACACAGAAAATGATTGTGACTCAAGTAGTTATTACAAGAGGAAATATGGGCTGAAGAGAAATGGAAATTTTAACAATGTAAGAATATACTTGTTTAAATGTTGACAGAAGGCATCATATTATTCTCAAAATAGAAACTGTTTTATTTTCAGGAGAAAACCTTCAGTAAAAGATTGCTGGCAATAAAAATATAAGCATTTGAGAAATACAAGTTCATTATCTAGTCAACTGGTCTCATATAAGGACTACACAGTTAAGAAAGGTTTGTATTACACAAATTTGAAGTACCTGGTCTTTTTATCGTAAATGCTAACTGACTTCACTTGACCCAAATCCCATTGAAGTCAATGGGAATTTTCTATTCTACTACAACAGCTTTTGGCTCAGGTGCTTAATGACCTTGTTTCACAGAATAGTATTGAATGCTTTATGCAATTCTTCTACTGAGTGTGCAGAGGACAGTACAAGGCAAGAGGTACAGCAGAGACAGAATTTGAGACTGTTATTTTCCTGTTCTGGAAAATGATAAAACAGTTTATGAGCAAGGAGGGCTGTTAATCCTACCATTATTCTATAAAGATAAAATCTTCGTTAAAAGCCTTTGGCTACATAGATGCCATAGTGGTTTCTGTATTTCATCTATTTAGAACCTTTTTATGGATGCTGAACCCTCACATGCATTTTAGTGCCTGATGTGGATACAGGTGACTCTGTTTCCACAGCATGACATAGACAACGTGGATCTGAAATATATAGGTAGGATGATGTCCTGCTTAGGAATACCCTGATAATTTAGAAATCTGAAATCCTTAACATTAAGATTCCAGTTAATAACTGCTATTTTTTTTGAAACATGATGCAGAGTAAAGGAAAGACAAAAGTCCTTATCCTAAAATGTCTGCAGTGTGTTGCAGATTATAAGCCACACGGATAGTGGCTGATGACAGATATATGTCAAACCTGAATAAAACTGTGCTGATATACTCATGTTTGGAATTTTTTTTTTTTTTTCTTTCCAGTTTGGAAACAATCCTTTAAGCAAAAATCATGCAAAATTAAGAATCTCAAAAGTATTATTCATTAGAGATTTTAGTGATAGGACAATGGGTAATGGCTTCAACTTCAAAGAGGGTAGACTTAGACTAGACAATAGGAAAAGTTCTTTGCTATGAGAGCAGTGAGGCACTGGATCAGGTTGCCCAGAGAGGCTGTGGATGACCCCTCCCTGGAAGTGCTCAAGGGTGGGTTGGATGTGGCTCTGGGCAACGTGGCCTAGTGGAAGGTGTCCCTGCCCATACAGACGGGTTGGAACTAGATAGTATTTATAGTACCTTCCAACCAAACCAGTCTGTGATACTATCATTCTCTACATACTCCTCTCTAGTGGAATAGGAAGATGGGAAATGGCGGTTGCAGTCACAGAATCATGGAATCACAGAATCGTAGGGGTTGGAAGGAACCTCAAGAGGTCATTGGGTCGAAACACCCCGCCAAAGCAGGTTCCTTAGGACATATCTCACAGGTAGGCATCTAGACGGGTCTTGAATATCTCCAGAGATGGAGACTCCACAACGCCCCAGGGCAGCCTGTCCCAGGGCTCTGTCACCCTCACTGTGTAAAAGTTCTTCTGCATATTGGTATGAACTTCCTATGCTTCAACTTGAGGCCATTGCCCCTTGTTCTGTCTCCAGACAACTGAAAAGAGGCTGGCCATTTCACAGAATTCACAGAATTGTAGGGGTTGGAAGGGACCTCGAGAGACCATCGGGTCCAACCCCCCTGCCAAAGCAGGCTCCCTAGCGCATATTGCACAGATAGGCGTCCAGACGAGTCTTGCATATCTCCAGAGAAGGAGACTCCACCACCTCCCTGGGCAGCCTGTGCCAGGGCTCTGTCACCCTCACTGGGGAAAAGTTCTTCCGCATGTTGGTGCGGAACTTCCTGTGCTCCAATTTACAGTCATTGCCCCTTGTCCTATCTCCACAGACCACTGAAAAGGGGTTGGCCAATTCCCCCTGCATCCCATACTTAAGATATTTATAAACATTAATTAGGTCCCCCCTCAGTCTTCTTTTCTCCAGGCTGAACAACCCCAGCTCACTCAGCCTTTCCTCATACAGGAGCTGTTCCAGGCCCTTAATCATCTTCGTAGCCCTTCTCTGGACTCTCTCCAGGAGGTCCCTGTCTTTTTTATACCAGGGAGCCCAGAACTGGACACAATACTCCAGGTGGGGCCTGACCAGGGCAGAGTAGAGGGGGAGGATCACCTCCTTTGACCTGCTGGCCACACTCTTCCTGATGCATCCCAGGATCCCAATTTCCCTGTGTCCCACACTAAAGATACTCTAAACATTAATAAGATCCCCTCTCATTCTTCTTTTCTCAATGCTGAACAGCCCCAGTTCATCGCATGTTTTCTTTGTTGCTCCTTCCTCCTCAGGGGGAGGACTCCTCACACTCTTCCCCTGCTCCAATGTGGCATTCTTTCCTCATGGGTCCACAGCTCCTGCCAGGAGCCAATTCCAGTGAAGGCTTTCCACAGGGCCACAGCATTCTCAGATGTCTGCATCTGCTCCAGCTTTTGGTCCTCCACACTTGGAGGTGGAACCTCTACTCTCCATCATGTTCCCTGGGTTGGAGTGGGACAGCCTGCTTCAACATGGTCTTGTCCATTGGCTGAAGGGGAATCTCTGCTCTGGTGTCTGAAGTAGCTTGCACCTGGTACATCCTCCCCCTCCTTCACTGACCTTGGTGTCTGCAGAGTTTCTCACATCTTCTCACTCCACTCTCTGACTGAAATGTTGTTGTTGCTTTTTTTTTTTCCCCTTCTCAAATCTCTTATTGCAGAGGTGTTACTACCACTACTGATTGGCTTAACCTTGTTCAGTGGTGGGTCCATCTGGGAGCAAATACCAGTTGGTGTTTGCTCTGTCAAACCCAGGGGAAGCTTCTAGCAGCCTCTCACAGAAACCACCCTCTACTACCAAAACCTTTGCACACAAAACCAAAATGATCAAAGTATTTCTATTGCCTGAAATGAAGTAACTTGGGACTATATTTTTTATTTTATTTATTGGACTCTCATTTTATTTACAACTTGTGTAGCTCATTTTTTGGGGGATTTTTTTTTTCTTTATTTTTTTTGTTCAGGTATTCTGGCCACTGCATTGGAGAAACATGGTTTTGACAGATTAACTCTTAGCTGGCTATGGAATTGTTCAGAAGGACACATTGGAAGAGATATAGGCAACACATCAGTGTCCAAGCATTGAACAGTGTATAATAATGGAAACCACAAAAGAGTGCTGTTTCTTAAGGACCCATACAAGGACCAGTGCTAGTTAATTCTTTGTAAATAACATAGACAAAGGAATTGGGTGCAGTATCAGCAAGACCACCAAGTTAGTAGTGCAGTTGATTCACTAGAGGTAAGGGATGCCATCTAGAGGGACCATGACAGGTGTGATAAATAGGCCCATGAGAAATTCATTATGATCAACAGACCAAATGTAAAATATTGTATCTTGTTCAGAGGTCCAGGGTAGGATCACAAAAATGGTCAGATGGCTGGAACACATCTCCTAATAAGAAAGGCTGTAAGACTTGAAGTTGTTCAGTGTGAAGGCGGCTCTGGAGCGACCTTTTGCTGTGGCTTAACAATAATTTAGGGGGACTTAGAAGAAAGATGAGTGAGAGACTTTATTCCAAGGCTTGCAGAGACAGCACAAAGCCCAACAGTTTTAATTTGAAAAAGAGTAGGTTTAGACTGGACATAAAGAAGACATTCTTTACAATGAGGGTAAGAAGTCAGAGAAGTTGTGGATGCCCCATTCCTGGCAGTATTTAAGGCCAGGTTGGATGGGGCTTTGGGCAACCTGTTCTAGTGAAAGGTGTCTCTGCCCATTGCAGGGGGGATGAGAGAGATTATCTTTAAGATCCCTTCCAATCCATCCTATTCTATGATTTTGTGGTTCTGTTGTTCTATTATTTTATTATTTTATAAATATATGGAAGGATCTTCTATTGTCACTATTAGAGAAAAAGTACTGAGCTGGACAGAGTATAGTTCTATTGAATTTGCAGTTCTTTAACCATTTCCTGTGGAAATGTATGGATACCTTTAATACGAAGAACATATTTTATTGAGATGTTCTTCTGCAGTACAAGTTTTCTGACTGAGTTAACATACTTCCAGAAAGCTTCTGTAGAGGAAAATTTGTCTTTAAAAAAAACCCCAAAAACCCAAACCAAAAAAAGCAAAAACTAGTCTCAGAAAAAAATAGAATTAGTGTACTAATTTGTATTAAGAAAACTATGAAATACAGATAAAATAACATCCGTAATAAATTTCTAAAGAGCTTTAGCTTCACTCATCTTTTAGAATCATTATATTTATATAGTGCTATACATGTGATATTGAATAAAACATTAGGCTCAAATGAGACATTGACAGAATGCAATTTGGTACTGAAATAGCCTAAAAAGAATGTGCAAAATTCCAGAATTTTCAATAAGATGAGGATAAATTAGCAATGCAAACACGAAATGTAGGGCTTATGATTGGGCTTATGCTTGCAAAGGTTGGAGTTTTTTTTAAAATTCTTTTCAAAAAGAAGTCACTTTGAATTTCATTTTCCAAATAATAACAAATGTGAGCATATCCCCCAACACTCCAGATAGGAAAAGTATTGTGAATTTGAAAGGAGGCACTTTAGGAATAAAAAAACGAAAGGCAAAGTTAAGCCCATAGTTCCATGTATCTATTAATGGTATTTAAATATAACTTTGTCAAAAGAAAAAAGCTAAACAACATTTCTGCATGTGCTTCTGAAATATGTAACTGTGAAGTAAACAACTCATTTAATCCATAGTGCTTTGCTGTTATCATCCACTATTCAACTATAATTTTGATTTTAAGCATTTAAGTACATTTCAATAGTAGGAATGTAATATGGATACAGGATCAGGTTACAGTTTGGAGATCTTACCTTTAGTGAAAAGAAAAGGTAAAATATCTTAGACAAAACCCATTGATTCAGCTTTGAGCTGGGGAATAATGTGGGGTTAAATATCATAAAATTTTTATGTGTGCTTTGCATGTGAACCATGCAACTCAGACAAACAGAAACCAGAAGGGTTTGGAATTTAGACATAATCCACATGATTCTCATTTCAGAGCAAAAGGTTGCAGCACATGGATGTGGACTGCTGGTTTATGCTATCATGGTTGCTCAATTTTATTCCTTAAAAATTTGTGTTCTGAGATGAGATTTCAGAAGACAGGATACAGATGAATATTTTTAAAAGTACCATACAATTATAAGTGAAGTGGAAAAGATATATGCTCATTGTGTAATTTTTTTTGGTAAATTTATTCTTTAAAGAGAAAAAGCTCACTACAACCAAGCATTTAATGATAAGTGATCTGCCTTTCAAGGAATTCCTCAAGTTCCACTTTTTTTTTTTTTTTTTCAATTGCAGATTAAAAAAGCATCAGTGGTTCATATTATTTAACTGTGAACTAAGAAAAAAAAATTACCTGCATCCTAAATATTTTTTCTTTCTTTTTTTTTTTTCTTAAAAATGCCTAATTTTGCAAATGCTTTTCCAGGAGAGGGGGAAAAAAAAAAGATTTAAAGACTTTTGCCTAACACTTTCTTGCTTTCCACTGTAATTTTATTTTTAGACTAGTATATTTTCTGAGCAGGAGGACTAAGTCATCATATCTCCTACAATTCTGATAAACTGAATATCAAAGACAGCTAATTTACATTTAAAACCATGTATAAAAACCCCTGCAATAAATGAAAGGAAAATTTACTACTTCCACATCTGCAGAACTTTTCCTTGTAATTTATATGTTTCTTTATTCCAAATTAAAGTTCTGGAGAGACAGGGAGAGCAGAAAGATTTTGAAAATAGTCTTTGCCTCCATTTATAATATAGGAACACTTCCTCTGACATGCAAGTTTCACAGTCCTTTGTGTTTCAGTGACTGGTAGTTTTGCCAGTTTAAGCTATAGCACTCTAGCATGAACTTTATTACTAAGGTTAAATGCATTATAAGGGCTGTAGATAATCAATGGACAGTGAGATGCATTGAGAACTGGCTGAATGGGACGGCTCAGCGGGTTGTGATAAGTGGCACAGAGACTAGTTGGAGGCCGGTAGCTAGTGGTGTTCCCTAAGGGTCAGTAGCGGGTCCAGTCTTGTTCAATATATTCATTAATGACAGTGTGCATCCTCAACAAGTTTGCTGATGATATAAAACTGTGAGGAGTGGATGATAGACCAGAAGGCTGTACTGTCTGTCATTCAGCAAGTGCTGAAAATGGTAGGGAGTTGGGCAGAGAGGAACCTAGTGAAGTTCAGAAAAGGCAATCGTAAGGTCTTGAATGTGTGGAGGAATAACCCCAAGCATCAGTCCAGGTTAGCTGCTGACCTGCTGGGAGACAGATCTAGGAGTCCTGGTGGACAAGTTAAGCATGAGCCAGCAGTTTGTTCTTGTGGTCAAAAAGTCCAAAGATGTCCTGGGGTGCATTAAGAATAGCATTGCAGCACACTAAGGGAGGTTATCCTTCCCCTCTACTCTGCCCTAGTGAGTATTGTGTCCAGTTCAAGAAAACAGGCAACTACTGGAGAGAGTACAGGGAAGGACTACTGAGATGATGAGGGGACTGTGGTACCACTCTTATGAAGAAAAGTTAAGAGAGCCTGGAGAAGACTGATAGGCCTGGAGAAGAGAAGACTGAGAGGGGATCTATAGGGTGGGGATCTATAGGGTGAATGCCAAGGTGATTGGCCCAGACTCTTCGCAGTTGTACCCAGCAACAGGTCAAGGAGCAATGGGCACAAACTGGAATACTGGGGGTTCCATCTCAATATGAAGAAAACCTTTGCCACTTTGAGGGTGACAGAGCTCTGGAACAGGCTGCCCAGAGAGCTTGTGGAATCTCCTTCTCTGGAAATATTAAAAACTCACCTGGGCATCATCATGTGCAACCCACTCTAGGTGGTCCTGCTTTAGCAGGGGGTTTGGACAAGACGATCTTGAGAGGTCCCTTTTAATCCCAATCATTCTGTGACTGTGTTATTGTGGGATTCTGTGATTTTCCATATAGATATTAGTGCCCACATTTCTCGTCCCTCATCAAGAGAGCAGTAGAGAAGGTATATTCATAATGCTCTGATAATTGAAGCTCATACCTCCACCGTCACTGGTGGAGATCACTATTGTGTAGCTGAGTTACTTGTGCCACACATTTTCCTGCTGTGCTTTTTCCCAAGAGCTGTCTATCACAGAGACTCTCGCAGTTAAAATAATTTCCCAAACCTTATTGCTTTCTGCATTAGCAACTGTGCTTGCACACTAATCTCTTTTAAAAGTGGCTTATGCTCCCTACTGTAGCTTTTCTACAGACAATGGCAAAAACTTTCCAGGCTACTGTTTCCACACAACTTTTCTACACCTTGAGTGAGCACATAGAGTTTAATTCACAGAGAAGGAGTTAAAACCTGGGGTAAGATGGCATTTGGGACTCTTTTCTCTGTATGTGGATTAAAATTCACAAATGTCAGAGGTGATGGTGACAGGAAAGTTTTGGTTATGGTTGGTTACAGCTTTGTTGGAGAAGCCTCAGTTAAAGTTATAGGATCTTTAGGTTTTGTACTACCTAAAGGTTCTTTTAGAAGGAAATAACTTAAAAATAAAGTCCCTTAAGCACAGAATCAACCTCTATCTTTTTTCAAATGTGTGACAAAAACCCAGATGAATTCTTCCAGTACACAATTTCAAGTTCCTATATAGACAGAGAGGAATTCAGATAATTTCAGAGATCTTATGGCTTTTCAAAGTATATTTTTCTGATATACAGTATTTTTCTTGATGCTTTTAGATGACTATTAATCAGAAAAAATGTTACAGGGCACTGACAGAAGCATGTCTTCCCTTTCACAGCCATAGTAGATGGGAATCTATGCCAGTAGATCACAGTAAATACAATAAGCAATAAATACAGCCAGAATCAAAATACAGCCTTTCGTGTCTTTGTAACATGAACAAAGCCAACTGACAGCAGCAAACATTAACACATTTTGATAAATTTGAGTCACTGGAACATTTATCTTTGCTTTTAAGTTTTCAAGATAAAGATTAAAATAATTTTTAATTGTGTGTGGTTTACAATTACCACTAGTTATTGTTGCTTTATGTCATCTCAAGCATACCTCTTTTGTGAATCATCTCTTTAGTAGCAATACTTGCTGTTAAAAGCTAATCTAAAGTCTCCACTGGTTTCCCATATATGCATAAACCTGCCTAGAATCAATTATGTTGTCAGAAGCATGGAATTGGAAAGCAATGTAGAAGGCAAAAGATACACCCACAGATAAGTGCAGAGAGAAAAATATGCAGATGTGCAAGAGTAAGAAATCTATTAACTAACAAACATTTGAAAGGAAAAACAATAAGTTCCCCATAGCACTTTCATTGTTTTATATCATGGTACTTGTAACATGTTGTCAAGAAATCATTGATATTAAAACTCATGACGATGCTAACAGTCAATTACTATATTAGATTTTAATGATAGAAAATATGGTCTACTACTTTAAAGTGTATCTATTATTTTTTATGCATGGTCAATTTGGCTATTTTCCAGTGCGATTCAAGTGGGACTTTCAGATGATAACAGAGATGTTGATGTACTTATTTGGGGCAAATTTTATCTATATTTTTCTGATAAAAGTTAGGTGGCAATACAGAATATCCCCTGAAATTTCATGCTGTCAGTTACCATAAAAGATGCAATATAAGCACCCAAGCTGGCTATTTTTCTATAAGAAGAGCATTTTCTTTTTGGATTAAAGGCTCACTAAAACCAAATGTGATAACACACAAGAAGTCACTCCCAAGTCATATTGCTCTTCTCTTAAAGAACTGAATATTTATTGATATACTTCAAAGAGTCAGCCTATTATTCTGTTAATATTTCTGGAAAAGAGATGAGTGCAGAGATGAGATGGAGTACTAGCAAATAAAGGAGGGATAAAATAATTCTTGTTTTTAAAGTCTACAAAAGCTTACGACTTTCAGCTAAACAAAATCCCCATAAACGTTAGAATTCCTAACAGCTGCAAGAATGAGAATCTACAGTATCCAGTACTATACAACACTGAACCATGTAATTTACATCTTAGTGAAATTAAACATAGTATAATGGCTTAGCTTCCAGGCAACAATACTATTAAATTTGCTGTAGCAGATTATGACATCATCTGAAACCCCAGGATACACTTTCAAGCCAGCTATTATGCTCGTAATATGTACTGCTTTTCTGGTTAGTTTTTCATTTAATTCATTGCAAGGATTATATTTTTCAATGGCTGCACATGCCATCCAGCAGAATGGCTCTAGAATATCTGTGAGCCAAAATAATGTCACTTAGGGAACAGAAGTGATGTTATTGTAGACAAAAGCACACAGAGGTCAGTAAATGACTTGATAGCACTCAAACAGTACTTGTTATACCGGTAATAAGCCTTCTTCTAGCTTTTCTTAGCCAAGATATCGTTTATTTCATATGCTATGCCTTTTGCCAACACATGCTGCTGAAATTTCTGTGCTTTAAAATTCCTTCTGGCGTAAAACTGCTTATTATTTCTTACTGGAATTAGTGGAACCTTAAAAAAATATATGAAGTACTGCAATGCTTCAAAGTTCTATAACTCTATAACGACTGCATGTATGTCATATATTCATGTGATCATACATATCATAAAACATTGATCACTATTTCAATTTAATTTATGTTAAAAATTTTAAATTAAATGTTAAAGTGATTATTTTTTAATTTATTTATAAAATCTACTCACTGCTGGAATACACCAGCACATACTAAACCTTAAGTTTTGGGACTAAAAGTAGCAGGGTTTTACTCACTTTCTAGTAAAGCAGAATAGTATAAAGGGAGGATGTTGAAACTTCTGATTCATACTGTACAGAAAGAATAGTTTAACAAATTACTATCAGAAAGAGCAATACTTTACGTTTTGGGGGGAAGGCAGGGAAATTAATAAATTTGAATAGTTGTCCTTCATGTATCAAACCAAAGAAGTAGAACAATAATTTCTCTTCTGTATCCTTAATTTTATGTGATAAAAGGAGATATTGGTGTTTAAATAACAGCAAGTTGCAAGCATGCAGTGTGACTCAGCAAAAACAAAACAGCAGTTACAAGCATGGCTTTTCCTTTATAAAGACAAGACTATATTTTCTACATTTAGTCATCTTTGCCTGTTGATTTCAGCAGCACTTATAAATGCCAGATGCCACAATGCTTTTCTGAGACAGTTGTGGATTCTTTGTGAATTCTATCAATGCTGATGGATAGAAAAAGTTAAATTCTTCTCTGGGAGCTACAATAAGGAAGATTGTTTCTTAATTTCTAGTGAAAACTAAGCATTTTAGCAAGACCTGTTCTTTAAATATTCACAATTCAGTAACACACTGTCTAAGTTTATAGCGTATGTCTTTTGTCATAATCATCATTAAATTATTGAAAATGTCAAGTGGATACTCCACATCTGCTAGACATGTAAATGTTGCTCATATATCACGGAGATCAAAGAGGACCATACAGGCCTGTTATGATTCAAAAGAGACTTTCTCTTCTCTTTTATTGAATGCAAAAGATGTTTCCTGTTGTCCTTGACAGATCTCAGTGTTGTGACTAAGTAGGTGTCAACCTAGAAGCTAGACATATATCAGCATTTTAAGAATACATAGATTTTCATTTTGCATTGATCTGTTAGCCTCCAACTAGCTGTCTAACTTCACTATTTGGGATCCAGAGGGTAGTTTTTTTCATAACAGCTCTTGATTTGACCTAGAAATAGTGATTGAGGAAAACACAAAATTTCTAGATAAGGCGACCAGGTTTCCATGTAATTTCTGACTAGCTGATCTGTTCCCTGGTAAAAAAATAGTGTTGATTTTAATGCCAGGAGTCTACAGACCTGGTCTTTATTTGCACTGAACAAGTTTATGAAAATGTACTGCCTTGTCCTTCCACGTCGTTGGCAAATCCTAGTGCCTTCATTAGTTAATTAGATAGCTAAATGTGGGTATATTTTTCCTCCTCAGTGTTCATCTGCCAAAGTATTTCATCAAAATGTGTCCATTTTCATCACTGAATCAAACGTATTGGTCACTTTGTGAATAATTTACCTTTTATATACACAAAATTAGGAAAATAAGTACTGAAATCCAGTCATTGGCAATTTGTAATAAACTCATTCATGTGCCTGTGTGCTCTTTTCAAAGTTCCTGTGAAATAAGCAAAATATTTTACAAAGTAACATTAGTAATTTGGATATAAACTGAGGTTCTCATATCCTTGCATACCTGAAGTTATATGTTAGTTATGCATTGGCTTCTCATAAAAGTAATGAGTGAAAGTAAGTTCTCAACCACAGTTATCTTTGGTATTTTAAGATGAAGCTTTGGCATGTTGGACTCAGCAGAGTGGTGGAATTTCACTGGAAATAAACAGAATATGTACTCTGAGAATGCACTGAATACAAGAACATACTAGAGGTGGTCTGGAGTCAGTCCCCCTTCAGTGCCTACAAAGTCTTCAGTATTCACCGTCTCCCTTTGCTAAACCAGTCCTGTTGGCCAGCACCACTGGGTTATAAGACAGTAAAGAGGCCTACTAGATTCAGAAAGGTAATTTGGACACTGTTTAACGGCATGTTCCAAACTGCTCTTTGCAGTTCAAGTAACGCACTGGGGATGTATGTGTAGTAACAGTCCAAAGGTCAGTGCAGAGCAAGTTTCCTAGTTCCTAGGACTAGTGAGGTATCTTACAGTTCCTGCAGCTGCCACTGTTATCTAAGTAACCACAGATGATGCATCCACACTTCTTCTATGAATTCTTTCACCACCTAAGTATGGCTTCTGCATAGACAGAAGTATTTGTAGATAGAAACATGCCATGACTCAGAAGAGATGACTCTCTTGCAATTATGATAGAAAAACTTCCATTGAGATTTTTATCTCTCATCTGAATTAAACCCAGAGTTGAACAGAAGCAACACAGATAAATTCAGTTCTTTCACATTTCTGTAATAGTACCAAAGTTCTAGTTCATAAAGAACATAAATAAATAAATAGACACAAGCAAACACTCACACACCCACAATAATAATAATAGAAACATCCAGATGTATCCAGAAAGGAGAAAAAATAGTTATAATAAATGGCTCAGTGTACAGTAAGCATGGGTAATGTCTTTGTAGCCTATCACACAAGTGCAGAACTAATTGTAAAATGTGTTTAGCAGAAGAGAAAGAAACACATGTATGAGACACAGATAGGAAGCTGACTCTTTTTCTGTTACTGTCTGCAAAGATGCTTTAAGCAGGTTTATAAGAGAGACATGACAGAGATCAAAAAAAAGACAGGTATGAACAGTGAAACCAGTAGTTATAAGCAAAGCCCAAAAGATAGAGTCCTTTTACTTTTAACTGGTTCCTCATCTACCTCCCTTTACTGCAAGTGATACAACACACCGTTGAGTTATTTTGCTAATTCTCTGGTATTTTTTCTCTTATTCTATTTATTCTTTGATAGCCATCGGTATTGAAACTGATGTTTGCAAAAGCGAGTTGATTAATAGATATTCTATACATCTGGTATTTCCTCATAAAAGACTGCTAAACTTGTTTCAATTATCATGCCACCAACAAGGATGCAATCTGTTCACAATGGCTGTTTACGAATGGCTGCTTTGGGTAATGGCTGTTTTCTTAGCATGGGAAATGAAATATAATATTATTAAACAGAGATATGCAGAATGGTGTGTCAACTTATCCATCTTCCTGATGTTTATAGGCTTAATTTTTATAATGTTTATTTTATTTTATGGGACCAAACGTTAAAGTATCACTTATTTGAAAGGATCTAATTTCTTTTATTTTTGTTTTAATGTCCTTGAATATTAACATCCACAAATTCATGTGCAATCAGTGCAGAAAACCTGTGGTAGGTACTCTATTAATTCTATTTAGACAAACATGTTATAATGAGAGATTTAATGAACAAAGAAGTTTATTTTTTTTAAGGTATGAAAATTTTTACCCCGAAGGCTAAAGTTGTTGTTTGTTGCTTGTATTTTAACAAACCCTTTCTAAAATGTATTAAAAAAATGCTTGAGAATCTTAAAATTGTCATGAAAATTCAGTATAGGTGAGAAAGTAGGAATTGCATGTGTAAGACTATATAAGTGAAATGGAAGAAATTAAAATTGTAAAAACTTTACATATAAAAATAATTCAGAGTACGTTAGATTAATACCTGAAATAGGGCAGAAAACTCTGCAGTACACATTCAGGCTCTCCAAATTCAAAGGCCAATTATTTATTTTTGGATAAGGGAACAGTTTTCAAACCTACTCATTCAACAGTATCTTTTTCAGTTTCAATAAACAGTATTTTAAATGCTAAATATACCAGAACATCTTTATAAACCATTTATATTTTTTTCTGTTTCACATACTCAGATATCTTAGTCTTACATACAGTCCTGAATTTCTATTCAAGCTTAATTTGGGGGAAAAAAAGAAATAAAAACATACATAAAATCATAAATGGGTACCGAAAAGACAAAAAATTTTATGAAACATTTAAGAACTTTAAAAATTAAAGTGTGATATTTCAGAAGGAAGACAGACACACAGTTTTAAGCAGATATCACACAGATGTGAAAATTTCTTTGTGTTACCAGTACTGCTAAGCAACTACGTAAGAGGGAATGCATCCTTTCTTTCCTTCCCCCAGAAGATGTTTGGTGTCTACTACTGTGTATTTTCACCAGCTTAATAACTAGGCCCTTGCGTATTAGCATTGAACTCCTTAGATCAGTTGGCAGATCTCACTTGCATTGTGAAACAGCTACAGCTATTTACAGTTAGACATGGCTGCAACTCTGCAACTCTTTAGATACTGTCTCCTTTCCTCCTGCATAATTGTTCTTGTGTTACTTCATTCTTGCTTCGCAACAGCAGCTTAATACAGATCAATCTCTGAGGATTTTTCATAAGTTCTGGTTACCTAAGATTAAATAGTATGAGGTAATCGTATTTTCTAAGCACTGAAATTACTACGTCTAAAATTAGGCCACCTTAAACATCCCACATGGCTCTGAATTTTGCCTCTGAAAGCCGTAGTTTTAGTTCCAGTCCTTCAAATGATTCATTGTAGATGTAACGTGGCAGTTTTTTGAAGCCTCACTGACTTCACTAATGCTTACCTGAATTTGGACGACTTCAGCTACAAAGGCTACTAAAAATGATGCATCTTTGTGTATGGGATAAGGTTGAGTCCTTTTGACTGTGTTTTTTGATATGCAATTAATTAGATTTTTAGTCTCTATTGCATAGCCAAAAATGCTGGAAGGGCAAAGAAGGAAGGTAAATGGGATCATTTAAAAACAAGCAATGAATTGAATTCATTAAATTTATTTGGTGAAACAATTTAATGAAGAAAAATACTAATTAAATTATTAAATCTAGATTGCAAGTAGTAATTAAAAAGACAGTTGCTATGCAACGGAAAGGATTTTTGTGACGGAGTGCAAAAATATATTTGTAAAGTATGCTGGTATTTTGCTTTGACCTTTTTCAGTCACACACCTGCCCAGACTGTTTGTAAATGTATTTTTGAGAATCATAACATCAAAGATACCTGCAAGATTAAGAAAAAAATAAAGCTATTTAAATCCATTAATGACTTCTATTATGTTTAAAAGGTTAAGGGTAAGGAATTAATGAGATAAAAATAAATGCATATATATATAATTATGTATATAATTTGTATGCTGATGTTTCATCAGCTCTAATGGATTAATTTCAATCCCAAACACAGGTCCTGATCCTGTAAGATATGGGAACATTGACTTTCATGATGTACTACCTAACCCTGCCCTGTCCTGAAGGTCTTAAGTAACAAATCTCTTACTTGTATTAGAAACCTAATCAGCATTTGTTCATAATAACTAGGGGAATTTTCACTTACCCTGGCATATCTAGACTAATATGTAGGTTAGTTTCATCTAGAATTTCAATTGTTACATGTGAAGATCATCTGCTATTGATATTTGCGAAAGAGTCCACTAACATACAGATAAACAGTGACACACAAAAAATTTTGTTAGGACACATATTTCTATGAAGAGGCATCAATGGTGCCTCACATATTTGTATAGTGTTCCCATGGTATCCACACAGTCAGAGGGTATCAAAATCTCTTGGCCCACTTTAGACTGTGCTGTACATATGGAAGGGAGATCTGGTTTGCTGGACTAAAAGGTGTCAGCCCACTGGTAAAGTATTTTGTTTCTTGATTATTGGCCTTACAACCAGCCTGAAATCCATTTTCTTTGTTTACTATTAATCCTGTATTTAAGCCACAAAACACTAATCTCTTTTGTCAGTAGAGTATCCTTTGCACTGATACGATGATAGGAAAATGAAAGGAAACCTGAACATGGTCTAATTGATTGGCCTCTGACCAATGCTGGATCACCATCACCACCCTACATCCAGAAGCAAAAGGTTTGCTGTCTAGCAAATCCTGCTCTTTGAACATCTTCTTGCTTCCTATTCATAATTTGAATTTCCAGTAAGAGAGGGAACAACAGTGATTCTTAATCAGAAGTTTTTTTTCAGACATGAGGTCCTACAGACATTTCATTTGTCCTTTTCGTCTTATTTCTTATGACTTCTTTCATTTCCAGACATGAATTTATTTAATTTTTGTTTTCCAGCTAGCTGCTCTTCATACAACAATTTAGTATAGGCCCTAAAGCCTCTTTTCAGCTGCTGAATCAGAGGAGCTATAAGATCGAATGCAAACAATAAAGTGGAGAACTTCCTAAAAAAAGGACCTCCTAGAAGTTCCCTCATTGTTGAACACACCACTCTGTAATGAACCCTGAGCAGAAAGTCATGTAAACATCTACGCATGATTACCCTTGTATAAAATGAATCTCGGTCGAATTCTATTAAAAGCAGGTTTCTTTGTTCTTTTCAGAGATGAAAACTGTTAAAAGGATCTAAGTGTTTAATTATACCTTGTAAAGATATCACCTTTGATTTAAAATTACTCTTGATTGGGACCTTTTGAATGAAAAGCAAAATCCATGTTTGCTAGATAATATAGAGTTAAATTCTTGCATAACAGAGTGTGCTCTAAAAAATTACTGAAGAGACTCTGTCTATATTATATGCTATTAAGTATACAGCTCTGCTAAAATAGATGCTGAAAGTGGTTTAGGGGATCGCTCCCATACCAGAGGAAATTGTATCTGTCAAGAGAAACAGCAGTATATGTTGTGTTTTTCAAGAAAGAAATTGTGGTAGTGCACAAAGAAATCCTGGGCCATCAAATAGCAAAATTGTAAAGTATGCATGTCTCATATTCCAAAAAGAAAATATACTAAGAACAAGGGGTTGAGGGTAGAAATAAGACCAAATTACATTGAATCCAAAAATTTTACAGAATAATGAAAAACTAATCTTTACAGGGATGTGAAAATATAGCTTATCTAAGCCCCTCACTATGTTCTGTCTAGTGTTTACATTTAAAATGAAGGTGTTTTTCAATTATACTGTGTGTCCTAAACATTTGTCATATTACAGAAGGTAACGTAGATTGTATTTTTTCAAAGATACATACACATCCTTATGATCTCAAGCTTTACATCTGAAGTCAACTATTATAAAAAATCTTTACATTTAATTAAGTTACTTACATAAATTTACTATAGTCAAAGAGATTTTCAAATTATTGCCAATATGTTGAAAATAAAAATTTACTTTTGAAAGATGTTTATAAAGCAATACTTTTTTAATCCAGACAATTTCACTGCAACAACTAATCTTACTGACACTAAAAACTGCCAGTTAATGGGTGTTTCACATTCTGAAAATGATACATAAACACAAGAGAACATGTTGATTTTTATTTGTGCACCCTGGTAAATTCAGATTTCTCATAAATTTGTGTAGATAAAGGAGGTTCAGAAATATCATTAGTCAAAAGGACCTTCTTTCCTCTAGTTTGGCTTAAATAAATTACAGAATTATTTTGTCTAGAAAGACAAAAAGTGTGTTTCACTGCCCAGTGAGGCTAGAACTCCCTAAAAACTTTCTGTTTCCATTGGGGCCCAGATCAGGAAAGCCTCAGCCAAGATAACCTTGGAATCTGGCATTATGCTTCAGAATTCTTTGCAACTAAGCAAATAGTTGATTATTTTACTTGACCTTTTTATCTAACATACCACTGACAAGAAGAATCCCCAGTTGTTACCTACACTGTTACCTACCTACCCAATGGTTACCTATAATTTTGTTCTGACTGTAAACTGCCATAGCGAATTACTGCCAGGTACAAATCATAGAATGAAATTATACAGCCTTAATACTTCTGCACTTGAGCAAGCTAGTTGAATTATTCAGTAATAAAATTAATTTCCTACCTCAACTTCGTGAATTCCAACTCCTGTTAGAAAAAAGAGAAAAGAAGGATTGTCAGACATGGAAGCAGAGCGGAAGACATTTGACTTTGTGTAGCAAATATTTCACAGAAAAAAAAGTCAAAAGCTTTGATGAAAGGATAAATCATCTTGTCACGGTTCAGCCTGCTGAGCACCGCACACTGCTCCCTCACCCCTCCCCTGGAGGGGTAGCAGACAAAGCCCTGCTGGTTGGGATAAGGACAGTTTACAGACAAGCACCAGAAAAGGGGAACAGCAACAGACCTTATGACAGATACCAACTAAAAAAGTTCCTCGTTTATAAACAGAAATTAAATAAAGAATTGGTTTTCTGAATTTAGTCTCTATCTGTAAGAAGTCTTTGTGATTTATTAAATATTTATGATGACACCTTACTATTTAAAATACAGTTTTACCATAGGTAGAAATGAGAGCTTGTTATCCATTTGTTACTCAATTTGCAGATGCACAAAGAAACTGAAAAAATGCATTAAAATAGGTGTTTATACTCCTGAAAAGTCAATTGCCTGAAGTTTTATCCCTGTCTTTATAAAAACTAAATTCAACTAATCAATTTTTTTATACTCTATGTTCCTTTCACAGACTCTCTGTGAGTCATTCTGATCTCCAGTTCTGACTTGTGAGAAGTTCTGGTATTATTTTGTACCCTATCATTGGTGTGAGAGTCCCTGTAAATTATACATTTTCCAAGCACTGTCAGAAGTCTAGAAAAATATGGGAAAAAAGTCAAGAAAGAGAAATTATAAAATATAATTTTAAAGTAAATATGCATAGAGGTGAAATTTATTTACTACAAGCCACAAAAAAATTTCAAAAGTATGTAAATTAGGTTAGCCCTTGTAAATTTCCTGAGCTGTTAGTATACAAACCACAATCTTGACCTCGCACGTAACAGATTTATTCTTTCATGTTGAGATACTTTCTTGGAAGGGGAGCAAGAAAAACTTGACAAGGACAAGTTCTGGACTGGGAAAAAAAAAAAAAAAGTGCATGGGAAGTAAGATCTAAACTATTCTCTTTTTTTTCTGATGGTCCAGACACTAACAATGCCTGAATATCCATATCCAATTTAAACTTTAAAACATTGTAAATTTGTCCACCAAACCACATTTCTCTCAGATATTTGTTTTCTAAAGATTAGGGGTTGATTTAACACTTTATAAAGTCTTTATTTTCATATTACAAAACTTCAGCAATAGGAAGGTTTTGACAGATTTGATATTTTTTAGAAGCTATTTAGAATACAGAGAAAAAGGACTTTCCTAATAGATGGCAGGAGCTATTAGTTAATGGCCACATAAAAACTCTATACAAAAGAAAAACCAGTGTCATCTGGAATAGAGTAATTTATTTTTTTTTTTAATTTTGCCATAAAACAACAGCTTATAGTTGGCAACGTCTATATTTTGGACTGAAATCTGCCACAGATTGTCATAATCTTAATTTTTGCAAAAGCCTTCTTTGGAAGGGTCAGCCTTCTGAGACTTCATATTTACATTTAAATAAACCCAATGAAGTACTTCTGAAGGAAATCAATAAAAAAAACAAAAGAAAAGAACCTTCCTCTTGCTCACCCAATCTAACTATAAGTACAACTATATCAGAAATAGTCTCAAAAGCTCAAGAAAAGGAACAAGTTTGTAACATTACAATTTCATATTTTTGATGAAACCTGGATTAATACTGTCATCTTTAAAACATAATCTTACACTTTTATTCAAATTGTTGCTCAGACTTGATTTCCTGCCCTCACCCCCTCCAAACCCCGCCCCCCCCCAAAAAAAAATAGCTCTCCAGAGTATTTCACTGTGTCCCCAGGATTTATAGGTCTCTAGGATTTCTTTTTTCTAGAAATAAATCTCATATTTTGAAAAGCATTCTTTTCTTATTAGCCTAAGAAGGTAGGCTTGATGTTTGAAGAGCAGGGCGAAGAAGTGATCTAAAGTCCCTAATAAGTCTACTAATTTCAGAATAACTTTCTTTACTGTGCTCCTCTAGCACAAAAAAGAAACACAATTAAAATTTGAGTTTAAAATCTTAATTACAAGCTTCATAGTTTTTGGGTTTTGCTTTGCGGTGTTTTTGTTTGTTTTTCTGGGTGATAAGATTTTAAAAAGCTTTATTACTTTGGACTTAAAATATGCCAGTTTATGGGCTTTGTTTCATCTTTTATCCATAGCCAGTGGGAGTCAGTATAGCAAAATGGAATGTAGTAGGATCATCATTGAGTTTATCATTCAGTGAGAAGTATGGGTCATAATATAACAAAGAAACAATTTAGCATAAATTGTCACCAAAGAAGGAAAGAGACCATCTTGTTTAATACTGTCCCGAATCCTGTTACGCTGTGTAACTGAAGAATGTCATGGTTCTAAATACATTGCTGATAAGGGTGAAATATCTAAAAAAACCCAACAAACAAACCCAAACTAAAGTCAATACTACACTACCTGATAGGGAGACATATAATGAAGTTATTGGTGGGGAGCTTTTGTCAGTGTGTCACAGTTTTGCGTACCTGCATGTGGTAGAGAATGGGGGGCTGCAGAGATGGCTCCTGCAAAAAGCAGCAAGAAGCTCTCTGCAGGCCCCAGAGAGTAAACATTTGTGGACTGAAGGCCAGAGTCCTTGCTTGCCAAAGCCAAGCCAATCAGCGATAGTCATAGCACCTGTAGGAATCACATTTAGGAGAAAAAAACCCACAAGCAGCTGCATTTTGCCACCAGAGAGGAAAGTGAGAAGATGTAAGCAACTGTGCAGACACTAAGGCCAGCGAAGGGGCAGGGAGGAGGCATCCCAGGTGCTGGAAAGAAAGATACCCTGCAGCCCATGGAAAAGGATGAGGCCCCACGCTGGAGCAGGTGGAGACATACAGGAGATGCTGTGACCCACGTTGGAGCAAGCGTCTGACAGCACTTGCAGCCAATGGAAAGAGACAGGGACACAGAGAAGAGCGAGGTAGAGATCTGCACTGGAGCTGGTTTGCTCGGAGGAGGCTGGTGACCCTGTGGAGGACTGGGACTGAGAGACTGAGAGACACTGTGATTTACTACTTCCCACCATAGCAGTGACCCACACTGGGGCAGGGGGTGAAGACCTGAAGCCCTGTGGGGAAAGACTCACATTGGAGAAGTTGGTGAAAGACTGTCTCCCATGGGTGGGGCCCCACAGTGCAGCAGGGCAAGGGTGTGTTGAATGAATGCCCGCCCGGCCAAGAAGGAAACCAACTTGTGAGGAACATCTTTATCAATGACCTTGACGAAGGGATTGAATGCTCCCTCACTAAGATTGCAGATGACACTAAACTAGGAGGAAATGTTGATCTGCCTGAGGATAGGGAGGCTCTTCAGAGTGATCTGAACAAACTGGACCGATGGGCTGAGACCAATGGGATGAAGTTTAACAAGGCCAAGTGTAGAGTGCTGCACATGGGACATAATAACCCCATGCAGCGCTACAGGCTTGGGGGAGACTGGCTGGAGAGCTGTCAGGCAGAGAAGGACCTGGGGGTGTTGGTTGACTGCAGACTGAATATGAGTCAGCAGTGTGCCCTGGCGGCCAAGAAGGTCAATGGCATCTTGGCTAGTATCAAAAATAATGTGGCCAGTAGGTCTGGGGAGGTGATTGTGCCCCTGTACTCAGCACTGGTGAGGCCACACCTTGAGTACTGTGTCCAGTTCTGGGTTACTCACCACAAGAAGGACATGGAGGTCCCTGAGCAAGTCCAGAGAAGGGCAACCAGGCTGGTGAAGGGGCTGGAGGGCAAATCCTATGAGGAGCAGCTGAGGGAGCTGGGGCTGTTTAGCTTAGAGAAGAGGAGGCTGAGGAGAAACCTTATCACCACCTGCAACTACCTGAAGGGAGGTTGTAGAGAGGTAGGTTATGGTCTCTTCAGCCAGGTGACAGGTGATAGGACAAGGGGGAATGGCATGAAGCTGTGCCAGGGCAGGTTTAGATTGGACATTAGGAAAAATTTTTTTACTGAAAGAGTTGTTGGGGCCTGGAACAGGCTGCCCAGGGAGGTGGTTGAGTCACCTCTCCTGGATGTGTTCAAAGGGTAGATGAGGTACTTAGGGATATGGTTTAGTTTAGGAAGAGAATGGTTGGACTTGATGATCTTAAAGGTCTTTTCCAAACTTGTGATTCTGTGGCTGAAACACCCATTTTACCCAGTCCCTATCCCTCCCTGTGCCACAATGCGTGGGGAAGAAGAAAGCAAAATCATGATTAAAGTGAAGTCTGCTAGGAAGGGAGGGGTGGGGGGAGGTGCTTTAAGATCTGGTTGTGCTTCTCATTATCTGACTCTGGTATCACTGTGTGTGTAGTGTAATGAATTAGAGAGTTTTCTTTCCTTTATTCCGTGTTGAGTCTGTTTTGCCTGTTACACTAATTGCTCTCTCCCTGTACTTATCTCAACTCCTAAGCTTCTCAATGGATATTTTCTCCCCTGTCCAGTAGAAAAGTGGAGTGATAGACCAGCTTTCTGGGTGTCTAGCCTCCAGCCTGGGCTAAACCACCACACAGTGTCACTTAACATAGGAAGGCAGGAGTGTTTTCTATGTACTGTTACACAGAAAGCATTACAATTACAGAAAATCAAGTAAAGAGTCAAATATTCATTCATAAGTTTCTCCTGTTATGTAAATGTACCCACCTATCATGAGCAGAAGCTCTTGTCAGCAAGCTCATATTCTTCCTTCCTCCCTTTTCTTTCCAGCACGTATTTCAGTCTTAATTTAGCTTAATGAAGGCCAGGCCTCACACCCCTTTTTTTGTGGGGGGGGGGTAGAAGTCTACTTCATGCTTGCTCAGATCAGTCAGAAAACCATTGAAGTAAGTTTTAATTTCAATTGAATGCTTGTTTCTTTAAATTTCTTATACACTTAGTAGCTACCTCTTGTCCAATATTATGCTATTCTAGCTATTCACAAAAATTTTCTTCTGGTTCATTAAGTTAGTGAAACAACTTCAGAAGAAAACTTGCCTTTCTGGGAGCAATTTAAATACCACTCTTACTCTGTTGTAGAAGCATTGATTATCAGAGCTTTGTTGCCTATGAGATTGAATTAAAATTCTGGATTTTTTTTTTTTAAAGGTTGAAGTTATATGGTACTTTAAATTTTCTAGATGATGATGCCTTGGATGATCTCATCTTCCACGCTGCCTTCCTTCACTTCAATGATTGCATCACAAAATTAGCAATCAGCTCTGTTTAATGGAGTCTGGAGTTATAAGACAACATAATTTCTGTATTGAACTAAGGACATATAAAAATTTCTGGGCAACTGGTTTTGCAACATCATCTTGTACTTATATTTGACCTCAGATACGCTGTCTCTATTTGCTTTTCTGACTTTGTGCCTTTATAGCATATATGTTGCAGTGACCCTTTAATTATCACAATACCAGTGAAGTTTTAATGGTTGTCTTTAGTCATATTCATTCTACACACAAAATAAATTCACTAAGATAATTACTTCATCATTATTTCTCTTCATGTAATAACATTTAGGTTCTACAAGTAATTGCAGTTATCTTTTGTTCCAGTTCTTTCTCAGCTGGTGAAACCTTTTAATTCCTAAATATTTTCTTCATTATTTTCCTGTCTTTGTAAAGTTTATATAGAAATACATTTCAGTTAGTTTGGGATAGATTGGTTCAAGGTTTAATTCTTTTTATTTTGATGAGTTAAACAATCAAGACATTTTTATATTGCTCAACTTCTTGTCTTCACCCACTGAGAAATATTAGTATGATAACATAGTGAGTTTAAAACAAGATTTATTCTGGGTTTTCGTTTTGTTTTTTTCCATCCAGATGAGACTCATTAAAGAGGTAATGGAATACAAGGCATAGAATGCATTGGGAAATTTTAGAATATAGTGTTAGAATAATATGTTAAATGTTCTGTGTGGCATGTTGCATGTTACTTGCTTTTAGCTGGCCTTGCCTGCAATGGGCTCTTTCAATCACAGATCATAATGGGCTGAAGAAATATCACATAATAGATATTATAATAATGTCAGCTTCATATTTATGATAGTATGCCAGCTGAACTGCATTATTTCATTCTAGTGGCTGATAGTCATGCTTAGTTCAGCCTATAACTTACAAATATAGTTTTCCCCATAGAGAAAACTATTCTTGGTGACAGTACCAGTTGTCTCATCTAGCATTGCTGAGTTCATGGGACCAGCATAGATATTTTCTGAACTTGGGTGGCTGCTTATTACAAATGTTCAAAGACAGGAGTATTTGTTACTGCTAGGAATTATGAAAAAAATTACTGTTTGTTTAGAATAAAATAGCTGTTATTTTTTATAATTCACCCTGAAAAATAATTGTTTTACTTTTTCTATTTTTTATGGCTGTTTACAAATTCACATGTAAACACTATTAAGATAAATACCTTTGGAAATAAGGCAATATTGCCGAGGACTTTAACATAAGGATAGAACAATCGCTGTATGGATTATTAATGTAAAATTAATAATTTCTTTCTTTTTTAATCTTTTCTATTCAACTGTAATAGTTCAATTTCGCTAACATTTGGCTAACTAAAAAGGTTTCATGTGTAGTCTGACCTCTTTACAATAAGAGAGACTTTATCTAGGCTCTGACTAAAAATTTGAGCTAGAATCCCAATGGTTTTTGGTAGTAATAACCTGCTGGTTTAATGTTTAAAATATCAGATATAAATAACATCTACATTTGGAGAACTGCCAGTATATGAACTATAACATCTAGGTCATTGCCTGTTTAAAAGATTATTGTCTTCTAACAAGTGTTAAAGCCTTAGACAGACATTTTTGCTACCAGATATACTATGGCGAAACATTTTTGGAATACCATATGTACCGAAATTTGGGCTGCAGAAAAACAAACAACAAAAAATCATAAAAGAAAACTTCCAGAATAAAAGTATAATGTTTATCTATTGATAAGTCATATAGATATTTATGTCCCTTTGATATATTTAGTAAAAATATTTATTTTCTCTAAGTTTTAGTTACACTGTCCGCATGACTTTTTTACACTGAAACTGGCATGACAGCTTAAAAAAGTGTTTTCAATCCCCAGAGAGACATGCAGAAGAGTAGAGATTTGGGAAAAAACTTCAGTCAGTTCACTTAGTACAGAAAAGCAAGGAGCTCTCAGAAACTGAATTGCCAAAGTGGAATCAGGAATCAGAATAATGCTAAATTATCTTATGAAAAGGAGCTCGCAGACAGTTTTTTTTTTTTCCTTCTTAGTGTTTGTAGCAAAGTTAATTGTTATAAAACTCTAATTGGTGTGTTCTACTTTGTTCATGCTCTGGAAAAACTGAAAAGGATAAGAAATTAAAAAGTTCATTCACCGTGTCTTCCTAAATTTGCACCTTTACCACTCTACAGTGGATAATTCTGGTCACCTGTATTAAAAAGATGCTAAAGCTATATAAAAACCAGGTATGCATTGAAAAGTATTATTAAGATGGTCAGAAGAGCTCACAGCCTGCCTATAAAGTATCCCTTTCTACCTTACTTAGTTACAAATATATGTATTAAACAGAAAAAAGAAATAGAATCACAGAAACACAGAATCGTAGGGGTTGGAAGGGACCTCGAGAGATCATCGGGTCCAACCCCCCTGCCAAAGCAGGCTCCCTAGCTCATATTGCACAGATAGGCGTCCAGAGGAGTCTTGAATATCTCCAGAGAAGGAGACTCCACCACCTCCCTGGGCAGCCTGTCCCAGGGCTCTGTCACCCTCACTGTGTAAAAGTTCTTCCGCATGTTGGTGTGGAACTTCCTGTGCTCCAATTTACAGCCACTGCCTCTTGTCCTATCTCCACAGACTACTGAAAAGGGGTTGGCCAATTTCCCCTGCATCCCATATAGAAGATATTTATAAACATTAATTAGGTCCCCCCTCAGTCTTCTTTTCTCCAGGCTGAACAGCCCCAGCTCACTCAGCCTTTCCTCATACAGGAGCTGTTCCAGGCCCTTAATCATCTTCGTAGCCCTTCTCTGGACTCTCTCCAGGATGTCCCTGTCTTTTTTATACCAGGGAGCCCAGAACTGGACACAATACTCCAGGTGGGGCCTGACCAGGGCAGAGTAGAGGGGGAGGATCACCTCCTTAGGCCTGCTGGCCACACTCTTCTTGATGCATCCCAGGATTCCATTGCCCTCTTAGCCACCAGGGCACACTGCTGGCTCATAGCCAACCTGTCATCAACCAGGACCCCCAGGTCCTTCTCCACAGGGCTCTTCTCCAGCAGGTCATCCCCCAGCCTGTACTGATACAGACAGTTATTCTTCCCCAGGTGCAGGACTTTACACTTGCTTTTATTAAACCTCATCTGGTTTCTCCCTGCCCAGCTTTCCTGCCTGTCCAGGTCTCGCTAGATGGCAGTGCAGTGTTCCTGTGTGTCAGCCACCCCTCCCAGCTTTGTATCATCAGCACTTGCTGAGGGTGGATGCTATTCCCTCATCAAGGTCGTCAATGAAGATATTAAACAGGACTGGACCCAACACTGAGCCCTGGGGAAAACCGCTAGTCACAGGTCTCCAGTCAGACTCTGCTCCACTGATCACCACCCTCTGAGCCCGGTCCGACAGCCAGTTCTCAACCCACCTCACTGTCCACTCATCTATCCCATGCTCTCTCAGCTTTTCTATCAGGATGTCATGGGAGACAGTATCGAAAGCCTTGCTGAAGTCAAGGTAGATGACATCCACTGCTCTCCCTCCATCCACCCAGTCGGTGATGAGATCATAGAAGGCTATGGGATTTGTCGAGCACGATCTCCCCTTGGTGAATCCATGCTGACTACTCCTCATGACCTTCTTCTCTTCCAGTTGCTTGGTAATGGCATCCAGAACAAGCTTTATCCATCACCTTTCCAGGGACAGAAGTGAGGCTTACTGGCCTATAATTGTTAGGTTCCTCCTTCTTCCCTTTTTGAAGACTGGAGTGATATTGGCTATCCTCCAATCCTCATGTAATTTTCCTGTTCTCCAAGAGCTGTCGAAGATGATAGCAAGCGGCTCCGCAATCACTTCCGCCAGCTCCCTCAGCACACCTGGATGTATCCCATCCGGGCCCATGGATTTGTTTGCATTAATCCCTTTGAGCCGCTCCTGGACAACCCCTACCTCAACTAGAGGGAAGCTCTTCATTCCCCAAACACTCCTACTTTCATCCAGGATCTGTGGGTCCCAAGGGGCCTTTGGAGTGAAGACCGAGGCAAAGGCGGCATTCAGTATCTCCACCTTCTCATCATCACCCGTTACCAGGACACCCACCTCATTCATCAAGGGACCTACATTATCCTTGGTCATCCTCTTACTATTCACATATCTGTGAGGGCTTTAGCCATTCTAGTCACATCCCTACAGGCCCTGACAACATCCCTATATTCCTCTCAGGTGCACAGACCCTGTTTCCACAGTTCATAAACCTCTGCTTCCCTTTGAGTTTACTCTTTAGCTCCCTGCTTATCCACGCAGGTCTTCTGACTCTCTTTCCCGATTTCCTACTCAAAGGGATGCACCTATCCTGTGCTTGGAAGAAGTGCTGTTTCAATGCTAACCAGCTCTCACAGTCTCCCTTGCCTTCTAACAGCGTAGCCCATGGGATAGCTCCTAAAATTTTGTGGAAGAGATCAAAGTTAATTCTTCCAAAATTCAGGGTAGCTATCCTGCTTTTTGGCTTGCTTCTTCCACTCAGGATCTTGAACTAGATCATTTCGTGGTCACTTTGTCCTAAGCTGCCCCTGACCTTCACCTCCCTGATGAGCCCGTCCTTGTTAGTAAGAACAAGGTCCAGCACCCGCCCTCCCCTTGTAGGTTCCTGCACCATCTGTAGCAGGAAATTGTCCTCAACATACTGCAGAAATTTTCTGGACTGCATACGACTGGCCGTATTGCTTGCCCAGCAAATATCTGGGTAATTGAAGTCCCCCATAAGGACCAGCACCTGGGATCTCGAGGCTACTTCTAGCTGCTCATAGAAAGCACTATCAGCCCGCTCCTCTTGATCAGGGGGCCTATAGTACACACCCACATCAGTGTCACTCATACTAGCGTGACCCTTGATTCTTACCCACAAGCACTCGACTGATGGGTCATCTTTCCCCAGGTGGAGCTCAATACATTCTAGCTGCTCTCTAACATAAAGAGCAACTCCTTCACCTTGCCTCCCTAGCCTGTCCTTCCTGAAAAGCACATGGCCATCCATGACAGCGTGCCAGTCATCCAGGCTGTCCCACCACGTCTCTGTGATTGCAATGAGATCGTGGCCCTGCGACCACACAAAGATCTCTAATTCTTCCTGCTTGTTTCCCATGCTACATGCATTTGTATAAAGGCATTTTAGTGGGGCAGCAGGTGCAGGTATCCTCAGCAGATCACAGTGAGATTTCTGACAGGGGATGGGCAATAGTGGCTCCACTGAGGAGTCCTCAGGGCAATCCACAGAATTTTCCCCACTATCACATGGAACAACATCCCCAACTCCATCACTGTGCTGCTGGCATTTACCTTCTTCCACCGTCAACTCACGTTGTGTCTCCCAAAGCCCATGCCTAACCCCAAGAGCCTTCATAATATCCCCTCCCCCCTTCCTAACTAGTTTAAAGCCCGCTCAATGAGCCCTGCCATCTCCTGGGCAAGGATTCACTTACCCTTTTAGGACAGGTGAGCCCCATCAGCAGTCATCATGCCAGGAGCAGAGTACACCTTCCCTTGGTCAAAAACCCTGATATTGCTATGCTGGCACCAGGCTTTTAGCCACTCGTTCAATAGATGGGTTCTCCTGACCTGCTCTGAACCTCTCCTCCCACTAATAGGGATAGAGGAGAATATTATTTGAGCTCCCCCCACCCCCTCAACAAATTGCCCTAGGTCACGAAATTTCCTTTTGATAGCACGCAGGCTACACTTCATGACTGCATCCCTGTCTACTTGAACAATCAGTAGAGGATAATAGTCAGAGGGTCTTACCAGCCCTGGGAGCCTCCTGGTAATATCACGGACCCTGGCTCCAGGGAGGCAGCACACCTCCCTTCGTGTAGTGTCTGGCCTAAAAATGGGGCCCTCCGTCCCTCTGAGAAGGGAATCCCCTACCACAACTACCCTTCTCTCTTGCCTAACAGAGGCAGTCTCAAGGCGTGCAGATTTCTGCCTCACTCTAGGCTTCCGCTTCCTCTGAGGCAGAGGGGCTGCATTCATCCGCTCACATACCCTCCTCCTCAACTTCCAGGGCCCCAAACCTGTTGCTTAGGGAAACCTGGGGTAGCAGGGTAGGTAGGCAGGGGGAGCGCCTGCGACGGTGAGACAGGACTGACTTCCAGCCCTCCTCAGGGTTCGGGTCACTCCCATTTACCTCATTAGGATGAGACAGAGGGGCGGTCTTCAGTTTTGAGGTGTCTTCCTGGCACTCTTCCCTCTGGGATGCCAGGGAGCTACTCCACCAATCAATCTCCCGCTCACATTCCCTGATAGCTCTCAGTGTTTTGAGCTCTTATTTTAATTTGACTACCAAACATAGCAGATCATCCACCTGCTCACACCTCACATAGGTGAGGTGTTTGCCTCTTTTCCCTGGCAGCAGCAAACTAAGGCATTCCCTGCAGCCAGAGACCTGAACCGCAGCATCCCTGGGCAGGCCCTCCAATGGGGTTGCCCCAGTCACGTTGGGAGAACCTCTCTGCCTGGTGGAGACCATGGTTCAACTGTCTGGGCACACAGCAGACAGGAATCCTTCGGCTCGTCCAGCGTACTCTGGGAGCACTAGCCGTTCTGCTCAATTTACCCTTCTGAGCTAGGAGGGGGGCTAGGTCTGCCTGCTTGCTCTTCCTGCGCGTATGTATTGGTTATAAGAATGGCTCTTTCACAGAAAAACAAAAAAAAAAAAAAGGGAGGCCAATGAACAAATTGTAAAGACAGCTTTAAATATGTATATATCATATAGACAACTTAGAAAAGTAGAACAGGCACATTCTCTTTCCCCAGTCCTTATCAACAAATACTTTTTTATATTAAAGTAGTTTGCTGTGTGTAACTGCTGGATAGAATTATAGATAGATGCTGTTCAGATCTGAAATTTTGAATTAAGGCTTTGCTGAAAAATCTGTAGTATTCTCTATGCTCCATGAGTGACTGAAGTGCAGTGTGTGAATAGATCAACTTGCATTTCATATTATCTTTAAGAGATACCAAAGGCTCTCGTGGAAGTTTTTTCAGCTACCTGAGAAATCAGTGCCATAGAATATGCATATATATATATGACTATTGCAGGTGAACAACTGTTTTCTGCTGGATGTTGTAGAGATTAATGACTTTTTGTTCACAGGTCTCCTAAAAGCAACAGGAATTCTTTACTCTGCCAAGAAGAATAGCAAACAAAGATGCTTTTTGTGGAAAGAGGACTTCTATACTTCCTGTCAGCCAAATTTCATTACTTTTAATAGCCTGATCTGGACTTTTGAAGCCTGGTACAGATATCTAGAAATCCCACTGAAATATTAGTTTTTATTTAAAAAAATATGGTAAAATATACTAATTTTAAAAATAAGTATGAAAAAAGTCTACTAAACATGGACATAGGACAACCTAGTTGCCTTTTGTAACAGGAGCACAATTGCATTATTTTTTCCTTGGCAAGATATTAGAGTGGCTCATTTTGCTCACAGAAAAAGATACTTTACATCTTACATATGAAACAACAGTACTTTTGTTATTTTGGCTTCTTTAAAAAAATAAGTCTAATAAATTCCGAGTAATGGAAGCTTTTATTTACCAGAAAGAGAAGAAAATAATTATTTCATTAGATGTCTAATTCTATATCTTATAATAATTAAATATAAGTAAATTTGAATTTATAATACATGGCCTAGAATAAGTTGACTTTATTATCACTTTAATTTACTTGAATTCAAAAGTTTTGTAGTTTATGAAGCAGGCTGAGGTAATTAAGTTTAATTAAGGAGTAGAGGAGTAGTTTTGCTCTATTTAATATATCAATGTAATATGCTTTTTAACAACTGTTTCTGGTGAAATTTGTGCACTACCAGGTTTTTATGAAGATTTTATATTGATTTATTACATAAACATAGGTTAAAAAGTAAAGTTAATGTAATGTTATTGTAAGTAAAACATAAGGACTTTCATAAAATGTAAACATTTTACATTACAAAAATGCTTAATTTTAAGTAAAAGATAGATAAGTATGCTATGTCTGATCTCTATATATCCCTTTCTTTCTTCACTAAGCAATGCATATTTTTGGACATATGTTTCATCTTAAAAAAAAATCTAAAATTTCATATCAAACTATAGGTCCATATTTTTATTTGAGTACAAATGAATGTGAACTCTTGCTTATTGTTTTTGTGTGTGTGTCCCTTTATATACAAATTGCCACTAGAACAGGTAGATAATATTTTACGGAAGATTTAGAAAGCAGCATAGAATGTTTTTGCTTTAACTGTAAGAGATCAAGATCAAGTAAGATCAAGTAAGATCAACTGTAAGATCAAGTCCTGATCAACACAGGGGACTCTGATTTTATATGTGTTTTCAGGAAGACCCAGATTTATTAAACTAAGTGATGATTCACTTACATATCTCAGCTGGACAAGGACAACTATCCAAACCTTATAAACCTAATTTCAGGATTTTTATTAGTTCTACAGCACTTAAAATGCTAAGACACCTGTTGATAATGTAGAAGTGGATATGGCAAAAGAACGTCAGCTTAAACACATCTACATGTTTATTTGGGATCTTATAGTTATTCATATTTTGATGTTCCTGAAAACTGTAAACTAGAATTAGAAATGCTGAAGATTTTATTCCATTAAAAAACATTTCCATTTCATCTATGCAGATATTCTTGCTTACAGGAGTACACATGATTCTGAAAGTTTAAACAAGCAATGAAGGTATTACTACTACATAAGCTAACAGCAGCAGCAATGACAACAAACTCATTGTGTGACCCAGTAGACAGCACACCTCTTTTTGAGCTGGCATGTGTTTCATCCACACCACTCAAAGTCACTGTCATCCTGGAAAGTACTGCTAAGGATAGCAAGGTAACAAGATAACTCTGCTACTACTGGATGATGATAATGCTATCCATCAGTAATAACCATGTAAAAATTTCTTATCTTTACTTTTTTTCCCCCACACTTTTATGAGAAATAACTGTATTTTAAGAAAAATAAATGATTCTTCCTTTATAGCTATTAATACAGAAATTTTATCTTAATCAGTGTCCTAACTAATTCATAATGGAGGTGACTCTAATGTCAGAAATATAAAGAAGATTTCTGTCATAGAGCAACTTTCACTGTCTCTAAAAATTTTCAGGATTTCAGGAGTAAAACTTTCTGTCTTTGGACAAAAATTCTCACGTTATCAACATTTAGGCTAGAAATATCGCATTTCCTTCAGAAAAATAAATCTTGGCTCTGATATGTGCAGCAAGATATTATTTTACTACAAAATTCCTGAAAAAAAAGGAACATTCACTTCAAACAATGTGAATTCTATATATATTTACCATTTTGAAACATCTGCTTTATTAATATCTTTAAGCACTATGAATTTTTTTTGTATGAAATCTTACACAAATGTTGCATTCTGTGCAGGACAGAATATAAACAATGATTGACTCTGGCAGTAGCTCTGGTTATTGTGTAGACATATGTTGTCAAGGCATCACTAAAACCCAATAAATAATCCAGCATAATTTCCCAGCAAATAGAGCATAAATGACTCTCTTTAAAAAATTTATTTGTACTGATAGTAAGGTTTTTTGTGATAGATTGTAGTTGAGTATAATAAAATAAAGCTTTTAAATGTCCTTTAACTATTTCAGAGAGAGCAATACAAAGTCACGGTGGGCTATGTATTAGAATGTATTTCTTTGTTATAATCTTGTAAAAGAAATGTAAAGAACATCTAGATAGTAAGAATTAAAACAGTTTAGTACTTGTTAATATTTTTTCCTTCAAACTTTTCCTGAATGCTTTGTGTGGAGATCAAGTAAGAAAGTGTAAAATCTGCCATTTAAGGTGTCCCATGTTTGACAATATTACAAAGAATCAGATCAGAAGATATGTCTCTCTGGAAGTTTTTAACAACTTCAAGAGAACTTGGATGATATCCTAAAGGGGGAAAAAAAGAATCTTTTTGATATTTCTGATTTAATACTCATTTTCTTATAAAGTCATGACACCAACATGGACATAGTCTTATGTTTGATCATTCGTATTAAGCAAGGTAAGGATTTCCGAGGAAGCATATTATAACTAAACTTAAGATGAATTTTGGATACTAAAAAGCATGCTAGTTGACTATAGATATTTTATGGCTTTTTGAAATCTAGGACATGGCACTAGAGTATTGAAGTTCGAATTAAAATAATAAATTGGCTAAGTAAGAAATTTAAGATGGTATTGAACTATTTGGGTTCATTTTTAAAATTATGAGGTAAATAAGAATATGGCAGACAAATCCATTTGTCCTTCAATAAGACAGTCATGACAAGACTGCTAACTGTTGTGCAACAACCTTAAAGAGAGCAGTCTTAGCTCCACTGAAGTAAAAGGGAATTTTGCCTTTTTTTTTTTTTCTGAGGTCATGTTTTCATTACAACTCGAGGTAGTATTATAATACTTTGGACTAAGAGTTGTAAAGTTATGAAAGTGTATTATAACATTAATAATATCTTAGTGCCATGATGCGTCTCTGAGATTATGGAGGTACTTTGTATAATACTGGAGTTTTGCTGGTGGGGAGGTAATGATGAAATATGGATGTGCATCTATTTATCTTTTCGTTCCTCCATCACCATCAGCCATTTTTTTTTTTTTTTTCATTTTTAAGTGAAGAAGTATATTGAACATTGTTTTGGGTTTGTGTGGCAAGGTTTGGGTAGTGGTTGGGAGGCTGCAGGGGTGGTTTCTGCAAGAAGCCAATCAGTAATGGTCCTAGTGCCTCTGTGATAGCATATTTAAGAAGAAAAAAAAAACAACCTTGCTTTTTCTGAAAGAGAAAGGTATGAGAATATGTGAGAAATTTCACAGACACCAAGGTCAGTGAAAAAGGAGGGGAAGGAGATGCTCCAGGTCCTGCAGCCCATGGATTAGACCATGGGGAAGCAGGCTGTAATCCCTGCAGCCCATGAGAGATGATGGGGGTAGATATACCACCACCTGCAGCCCATGGGGGACCCCACACTGGAGCAGGTGGAGACAACTGAAGGGTGCTGTGACCTGATGGGAAGTCCACGCTGAAGCAAGCTCCTGGAAGGACCTGCAGTCCATGGGGAGAGGAGCCCACTCTGGAGAATGTTTGCTGGAAGGACTTGTGACCCCATGGTGGACCATGCTGCAGCTGTCTATTCCTGAAAGTCTGCACCCTGTGGAAGCCATGCTGGGGCTGTTTGTGAAGAAATGAAGGACTCAAGTTAGGTAAGTTCACTGAGGACTCTCTCCCATGAGTGGGACTCCACGCTGGAGCAGGAGGAAGAGGGAGGACTCCTTCCCCTTAGGAGGAAGGAGCAGCAGAGACAACTCATGATGAACTGACAGAGACCCCCATTCCCCGTCTTCCTCTGTGACACCTGTGGGGTAAGGGAGATAAATCATGAGCCTCGGAAGAAGGGAGGGGTGGGGGGAGGTATTTTAATATTTGGTTTTATTTCTCATTATCTGACTCTGTTTTCATTGGGTAGCAAATTAGATGCATTTTATTCTGTGTTGAGTCTGTTTACCTGTGACGTTAATTGCTGAATCACGTCATGTCCTTGTCCTTATCTCGACCTATAAGACTCATTATATATTTTGTCCCCTGTCTAACTGATGAGGGGAGTGATAGAATGGTTTTGGTGGGCATCTGGCCTCCACTCGGGTTCAACCCACCATAAGCATTTAGATAAACTAATCACCTTGGGTTTGAATTTCAGAATTTTTTTTTTTTTTCCCGTACTAATGTATAATGTATAGTTTTATACACTTCTGCAGAGTGGCTGGTTTTTTTCTGTGTTACTTTTTGGCCCTCTTTCTGGTCATTATCCTTTCAGAAAAGTTCAATACAACAATTACATCAGAATTAATCACACAGTATTTTAAGGTTTCAAATGTAAGCTTTTCATTTCCCTTCTCTTCCCATTCCATACATCCTAACTAAAGGCACAAGACTAAGGGAACAATCATGAGGCACAGCTGCAGCTTTTAAAGGACTGCTGAATATTCCACCTTTTTTTCCTTTTTTTTCTTTCTTATTTCTTCTTTTCTTTTGGTAGTGTTTCTGACTGTAAGAATAAAGGATTGCACGCAGAGGGTACTTTTTATGCAGAAGGGTGAAATTTAAAATTTATTTCAGTTTAACAACTGATAAATACAAACTCATTTCTGTTCTCAAGGGGGTATTAGAATATTTTCTGCACATGTAAAGTATTATACTGGGTGATCTGCAAACATAAAGACTGAAAAGACTGTATCTGCCCCAGAGCCATTGCAATATTATAAGACAAAAGAAAACATAGGCAGCCAGATGGAGGGCTCACAGGAACCAGACTTACAATATTGATAAGCGCTGTCATACAGAAATGATAGGACAGTAAGAAACTTCTGTCTGCTTTTTTTGGACAGAGTAAAATCAGAAAGTTTTCTATCACAATATTAGCTTTCATCTTAGTCCTACTTTCTATACTCCTTTGTATTTGGAGTGTTGTAGAGATAGTTGCATGTGCATTGTCAAAATAATCTCAATGTGGTAATTATATTTATAGTTTACTTTCCACCAGAAAAAACCGACCAACCAAACAAACAAAAAACCCCACAAAAACCCCCAAAAGAACACAAACAAACCAGGACTGCACAATTCCAGCACATTTAATTAACTGTGAAGTAGTAAGATAACATCATTTCTTAAAAGTTTGGAGGAATAAATTAAACCCTGCATTTTCAGTAAATGGTAGCAAGAAGGTAAATGTCTAATATAAAGGAAATGCACAGAAAACAATGACTGAGAATCTGTAGCCAATGTAAGGCTGTCCTGTTTTCATCTTATTTTAGCCATCTTGCAATGACATCATGCCAATGTGAAAAAAAGGCATATTATATAAAATGTCAAGTTTTGCAAGGACAAATCATTGCATGATTAATGTCTCCAATACACGTTATGCGTGATAAATTTTCTAGCTTATCTACTTACACACTCAAGATGTATATGTGGGAGATTGGCAGAAAGAGTTTTGTGGTTTGGGGTCAGATCTTTTTCTTTTTTTTTTTCTTTTTTTTTTTCTTCCTGAGTCAGGTCTCTGTATTTTCTTTAGTCTATTTTAATTACTGTCAAATGCTAAAATATGTTTACATTTGCAATTTTTTCTTGCCACAGAAAGTTGACAAAACATGTCCCATATTAGATAAAAGCTGATCAAATCTCTACAGCACAAAAACAAAAAAGCAGTTTTGTACAAAAAAGGTAACTGTGTTTCAAAATGGGCAAGAAAACCAGGTATCATAATTTCATTTATAAAACAGAGTAAAGGTGATCCTGAATACAACTTAGTGCTACATTAAAGGCTAAGTTAGCTGGCCCATAGCAGCAGACCATGACTGTAACGGTCACAGCAATAACTGAAGAACAGAGGCTAGAGAATATTTTAAGTGCTAAGGAATATCACCTTATTATTAAGATGACTAGATTGCTTGTTTTATTAGTAAAATAAAATGATGCAAATGCAAAAACTCAGAATATTTGATTCATACTTATAAAATTATCACCTGTTTGGGAATTTCAGAAACATTGCATCCAAAGAAATCAAACTATACTACTCCTTCATGGTTTTGTAATCCCTATGGTCACTACAGACCAGCTGTATTATGTGGTATAAAAGCAATCAGAGGACTCAATTTCCTTATATCAAGAGGAATTTTATCCCCTCTAGTAAATTTTCAGCTAACAGTCCTATCATGACAATGCTACCTCTGGACTGCTTCTGAAACTGTACAGCATGAACAGATGATGGAGCTCACTCTCATGGCTTAGTGTGTGAGGCAGAAAAGAGAAAGCTTTCCATTTCAGAACCTGCATTCAAAAGAGAAACTGCTTGTGCTTTCTCCAGTTCTTCACAGGTTTTTATAGCAAACTCTAATGGAAGATTTAGTGAGTGACAGCTCTAAATGATTCAGGAGAGTCCCAAATCCACACTGCTTCTAGTGAAGTCTGTTATTATCCCTAAAAGACTTTTGTTAAGAAGTAGTCTCAAATGGCCAAAGTGACTTCTGACAAGTGAGAGTGACACACCAGAGATCAAATATTTATTCCCACTGAATTTATGATAAGAAATGTCCATAATATAGATAGCTAAAAGCTGCACTCTGAAAATATAGAGGACATAAACTCATCAGGTCCTTTTTCTACACTAAATAGAGTGATCATCTTATGAGGACACTTTCTTTTCTCTGAAATATTGAATAAGTATGCTGATACCCACCAGTCTTACTAGAGGTAGAGTATTGTTCATTTTATGTCTATCAAAAAAATGCAAAAGGGTTAGCAGAACGTACCAGCTCAAGCAAGAAATAAAACAATTGGAGAGAATTATTGCAACAGAAAGGTGGTTAATATTTTTTCATGTAAACATAAAAATATGGTTGAAAACCAATATATAAAATGTAGTCTACATAGCTTTTATTTGCTCCACAGGAAAAATAAAAAAAAAAAAGATGGAGGAAAAGAGAAGCAGGCATCATTTTGCATTTTCTGAGAAACTCTTGTCTTTGACTTTCAAATGTGATGAGCTTTGATAGACTCTGTGCACTTCATCCCACCTGCAGTTTCTTGGATTCCCGCCTTGATTTGTGTCAACTGACTCACTGACTTTTTATCAAGGTGCTTAAATATACAGTGCCTTCATTAACTACCCAAGTTTTCTGTCTCATTATGTGAGACAGAAAAGCCCACTAAGCTGTCACTGAAGAGGAGTCATTACTTCTTAGTTCCTGTACTTCTGTGGATGAGGGCGAGGGTGGCGATTGATTTATCACTATTTTAATAGATACTTGACCTGTGAGTCAATACAAATGTTTCACTCAGTGTAGCAAAGGTCAAATGATCCAATTTTGTGAACACCATGGACTAATACAGGTGCTCTATTTTTTCCTGATTTCATGAGAGTTGTTACATTTTTCTATTGTGACATTTACTAATCTTGCCAGTTAAGAAACCTCTAGTATTTCAAATTAAAGTTAGTATCAATGAAAAAAAGTAAAAGCTTAACATCAATCTGTTGTTCCTTAAGAACTAACAAGAGGAATTTACAACCAAATGAAAGAAAATCATGTAGCTTACATGTGCATATTAAGTTCAGGTTTTTCTATTTTTATAGCAAGAACATGTTAAACATTCATTTAACAGTGATTTGCAGTTCTCTGTCCAAACCACTCAACATGACTTTAAAAATTATATAGGTTAGACCATACAGGTTAAATAAAAATTAAAAAGTATATTGTGCCATAAAAAAACCCAAACAAACCAAACAACAAAACAAAAAACCCAAACAACCCCCTCCCAAAAGAACCCATGAAACGTAACTTTCTGAAAGAACAGGATGAATTTTCATGGACCAGTATGACTCTGACTGTCCTGTAGTTCCCTAGATACTCCTGCTTCTTGTTGTGCAAATAGGAGGGGCCTTTCCTTTCTTCCAGTTCTCTGTCAGGTCCATCAGTTCATCTTCCCTTGCTGGTTCCTTGATTATCTGTGTCAAGAAACTGTAGGCAATGCACTTTAGAAACTTCCTGGATTCCTTGTTCCTTGCTGTGTTATCCTTCCAGCGTACACTGAGATGAGTCAAATCACCAGAGAAGGCAAGGGTTGAAGAAGAGGCTTTTTCCCATTGTTAGAAAAAAGCCTCATCTGCTTCTTCTTCCTCATCAGGACAGTTTGTAGCAGATACCTATCACAATGTTTTCTACTTTAGTCTGCAAGCAAATTTGACTGCCCATCACCCAACCAGAGAGCGAGCTGCATAAATCTTGTTCTCCTACAGGAAGAGCAACTTTTTCTTTCTACTTTCTTGGTTTATCCTTTCTAAAGGGTCTACATCTACCCACAGTAGCACTCTGTATCTCTGAGCAGCCAGGGATCAGGGCAGGAAAACTAAAGCCCAGTTAGAATTAAATCTGTCCAGGGATATTGTGAAGGACTGTGCCCCTCAACAGATGCCTGTACCAGCGGACGTATGTCTCAACATTGCTGAAATATTGCACCTCTTGCTATTACTGCTATTTTGTGATAAAGGGGACTTGTTAATAAGATGTTTGTAAAGGGTTAAGGAAGACTTGCTAACAGGATGGCTTGAAGTGCCACAGTGAGTATGTCAGGGAATGACCTTGCATAAGCTATGTCTTGTTTGAACAGCTCATTTTTAGTAATTTGAAGTGAACCCATAACCGATAAGGAAGAAACATCAATTGAGACATAACTTTGAGTCTAACAGCATATTTTGAGCAAGTTACACACTCAAGGACTATGTGCTCTATGAAAATAAAATTATTTCTTTTTGACGAGTTCCAGTCCCCCATCAGTCTAACAAACTCCTTATCTGTTCGATGAATTTCTTGCTTGTCTTGTAATTGGTCATAAATTCAGGCAAAGTATTTCACTGTAGCTACTTTGAGCTCCCTCATGTCTTTGAAGGTATACAAAACCAGCTGAAACCAAGCTTACAGTTTGGATCAGAGTCAAGGGGTAACTGAGTTTGTGCAAAACAGAAAGTTACTTGTGGTGACGAAGAGGAGAGATCCGTCTTCATCCCCATTGCCCTCAATGACCACCACCAGACAGCAGTGTCCAGGCACAGTGGGGAGGAATTTATGGAAATCACCTCTTGCAGCTCATTTTAATACAAAGCAGGGACAGGTTATGAATATGTATGGGTGTATGAGGTAACCTAATGAATAAGTATAATTGAACTGTATATAACCAAGAAGAACTGTCATGTCAGTGTGCGTGTCTGAGGTTGCTAAGCCACTCTCCATCACATTGACAACTCATGGGGATCTGGTGAAGTTCCCACTGACTGGAAAAAGGGAAACAGAAACCCTGTTGTCAGAAAAAGGGGAAAAAGAAGACCTAGGGAACTACAAGCCACTCAGTCTCACCTCTGTGCCTGGCAAGATCAGGAAACTGGAAACTACACTCAGCAACATAGAAAATAAGGAGGTGACTGGTGACAGCTAACATTGTTTCTCTATGGGCAAATCATGCCTTACAAATTTGGTGGCCTTCTATGAGAGGTTTACAGCACTGGTAGATAAGAGAAGAAGAACTGATGTTATCTACCTGGACTTGTGCAAAGCAGTGGTAACTATCTCACATGATATCCTTGCCTTTAAATTGAAGAGGAATGGACCACTCAGTGAATAAGGAATTTTCTGGACATTCACACTCAAAAAGTTTTAGTTAACAGTTTGATGTCCAGATGCAAACCAATGATAAGTGGCATTCCTCAGGTGACAATATTGGGACTGGCACTGCTTAATTTCTGTGTCAGAGACATGGACAGTAAGATTAAGTGCACTCTCAGCAAATTTGCCAATAACAACACTATACTCTGTGGTGCAGTTGACATGCTGGAGGGAATGTATGCCATCCAGAGGGACCTTGACAGGCTTGAGAGGCAGGCCCATGCAAACTGCATGAAGCTCAACAAGGCAGACAGAAACACTTGGGCTTGTTCATCTTGCAGAAGCGAACGTTCCAGTCTGGGAAGACATTATAGCAGCTTTCCAGAATGTGAAGGCGAACTACAGTAAAGCTGTAGAGGGACATTTTACTGAGGTCTGTAATGACAGGACAAGTAGTACTGGCTTTAAAGTGAAGAAACTCTTTACTGCGAGGGTAGTGAAGCACTGGAACAAGATGCTCAGAGAAGCTGTGGATGCTTCCTACCTGGAAATGTTCAAGGCCAGGTTGGATGGGGCTTTGGGAACCAGATCTGGTGGAAGGTACCCCTGCCCATATCAGGGAGGTTGGAACTAGACAATCTTTAAGATCACTTCCAACCCAAACCATTCTATGATTCTATAATGTTTTCCTTAAAGGGAAGTCATACAGAATATTATTGTCTTTATCTCTGCATTCTAGTATTACATTAGAATATGCATTTTATTTGGCCCTTTGAAAACTTTGAAAAATGTGTAGTGACAGGAAAAAGAAAATTAAATCAATGATAAATTAATGCACCTCTAATAAGTTTCAATTTGTGAACAACACAGGCATCAAACCTGTTAATAAACAGTCTCTTTGAATCATTGGACTTGTGATTGAAGGAAGCAGAAACAAAGATTCCATATAAAATGTAGTTTTGAAGAAAATCATAAGGCAGAAATGTATTCTTAAGAGTAGTTACTGCAGTGATTCATGTAGTCAAGATAATAAATGTCTTGCAATGAATAAAGTCTATTCTTTCCCACAGGGGTCTCTTTCTGAAAAGAAACTGTTGCCAATCAATAGTAAGATTTTCTGAACATAAACGTATTAAACTAGGAATTGAATTAAATCCTGAGCTATAAAACCATAGAAGGGAAAATGTTCAAATGATAAGCAAATTTTGAAAAATACATTCCCAGAAGGTCAAAAATTTTGAAGGAAGGAGATAAAATACTCATTATGAATTAATATAAACATTTTGCAACAACAGATTCGCAGATATGTATATGCTGTCAGGTACATTAATCAACAGTTGCTGTCTAGTACTCTGTGCCTAATAGCAACGAGCCACCATCAACACACTCTTACTGTTGTCTACAAATGTTGTTTTCTATAAAGATCTATCACCATGTTGAAGAAATTCAGTCACAGATAAAAAAAATTGCAACTTATATCTAGACTGATTCAAGAAATTTTCACAATTTTCACAGCTTCAGAAGAGGAAACATAGAGTTTGATGAATACTCAGCTCTTGGAATTACTCAGCTCTTGGAAAAAGATATTCATTTGCAATGAATTGAAGAGCATAGATGCAAACAATTTAACATGCAAATGGCAAGAATGTAAATCTGCCTGTAGCATCCTTACATTATGCTGATTCTTCTTTGTAATACAATCCATATTTTCCCCATATAACTAAAATAATGAAAACCAACAAGTATCCTAAACCAGAGGTGTGTTCATCAGAAATAATTTGACTCTTTTCTGGTTTGCTTTTCCATTATTAAAAGAGAGAAGGGAGTTCACATTCTGAAAAGAATGTAAAACATGGTAGAGTGAAAAAATTGGTTCCTGCAGAATGTTTTTATGAAAAATGCTATGAAAAAACCTGTGCAGAACCATTAGCTGTAAATCAAAATGTGACCAGATCATGTTAGAAGAACAGATGATGCAACTGGCTTTTTGTTCCTAGGGTCTTGGATTTAGTATCCTAAATCACAAGTATAGATGAATTCTTTAGTCAGAATCTAGCATTCACCCATTTTGCCCAAAGTTCATCTGGAGTTATTTAAACCTAAGCGTTGAGATGAGGTATGAGAGTCTGACATTAATAATCACATGCAATTATTTATGTGACACTAGATAACCCTTGAAATCCTGGTCTTAATTTGGGAAATATTCAGACTCCCAATCGTTTTAAGATTTCAGTCACGGGTGTATAACTTCTATGTTTTGATTGTCATGCTACAGCCAAGTATAACTCCTCCAGCCTACAATCCCCCCAGTCTTCTGTTGAAAATGTGTTTAAAGATTAATTAGGATACATCTGATGCCAATACACTGAGTTTTGTTTAAAGCCTAAAATACTGCGATAATATAGCCATTTGGAGTTTCTGTTACATATTATTTACCTTAATTTGCATTAGCCTTGCTCCATGTAAAGTAGGAGCAAACTAAACTGTATCATTACTGCCAAATAATGCATTTTCAAACTCTTTTAAGCCAGCATTTATTGAATTCAGTTGTGATATGTTTACATATATTTCCACTTAAGCTTTATTGGCACATGTATGACTTAGACTATCTAGGATTTATTTTCACTGATCTCACTGTTAGAAACCCCTATTAAAGCCTCCATATTGAAAAATTACTGTAGCAACTGAGATAAAATGTGAGGAAACTGTCTTGAAAATATTCTATTGCATTTGCAGATTTTGTATGGAATTCTTTTCTGAGATTTGCAACTGAAAAACAAACTTTATAATGTAAGCCAGAGCCTGTAAACCACATTAGCATTCAGAGAAAATATAATTTTTTTCAAATCTAGAAAACAGCACTTTTGAACTGATTACTTAATTACTTCATTCACCCACAAATGAAGATATTACTCTTCAGTACAGCTGGTCACAAATGCATTGCAAACCAGCCCTTCTCATGGAACTCTTATCTAAGGGCTATGTTTTCACTGAATGTCTCCCCAGCATATCAATGATACATTTTTTTTCCTACGTGGAAGTAACAAATTTATATATACAACATATTCTGTGAATATTTTTTTTTAAACCTGCTCACAAGCTGTGGTATTAAGAAAGTTTGCCCTTATCAAATTTAAACTCAAATTCCAACAAAAATAAACTTAGAAAATAGAACTCCTCTATAGCAAAGTAACACTATTTAAATGAATGGTTTGGAGTCAGAGGGACTGAAATTCAAACAGAAGCAAAGCAGTACTAAGCAAACTGATCCAAAGCAGAAAAATACTCCTGCTTTGCAAAAAACCAAAATATTTCCATTTTTTTGTTTTGTTTTGCTTTTTTCTCCACCTGGATCCCTTCTGAGAAAGCAATTCTTTTACCTCTGATATGTCAACACAAAATACTAGGTATCACATTTCCTTTGAGAAGCTGTTGACCTCTGTGTAGGCCACCTGGTTTTAATAATGGTGTAAACATAGAAGGGTTAAGCTCCTCTGAAAAACAAAATCCCTTCTCACCCTCTGAAGACTCTGGGTAAATACCAAAGGAACAAATGCAGGCAAAGTGCTGCATGAAGCAGATAAACAAACAGCAGCTGAAAACTAAGATTAGTACAGTGGCCTAAAAGGAAACGAATGTGTGGAAGTTTGGTTAAAGATTTATTCTTATCAATTGGAGCAGACAGTCTTAATTATATATACATCAGTAAAGTGGCTGTTAGAGGAACTGTGACAGCACCTTCCTGTATATTAAATATAGAAATCACATATAAATATAAGGGATGAAATAATTAATAAATCATGTAAAGAAAGTTTTCCTCAGAGTAGAATTGTTTATGTCATTTAGTGCAATGCTGCCATTGACTGCAAAAGTGTAAACATACAATTGCAAGTACCATGCTTTTTTATAGATTGCTTTACATGCCTTCACTAACAATCTGCAGGATTATTCTCTTAGTAATTGTATGAAGGAGTATCATGTGGAAAGTAAATTCTGGTAAAAGGGACAATATTGAATATTTTTTTTCACATTAATTATAAAAAGCTAAATAATTGGAGTCAAAATTATGTGTATATAAACCCATTAGTTCCTACACCAAACTGATAGCTTAGGCAATGTTTCCTTTCTGAGATGGATTTTGAAACCTTTGTACATTGCTAAAAGAGGTATTTTAAACAAAGAAATGGGTTAGAATGCATTAGAGATTGGTGATTACAAACTAAGGATGAAATGTTCCGGGGTACATGTCTTAGTGACTACAGGAGAGAGAAGGGGATTAAACCTCCAAAGGGAAAAAAAAAAAGAATTAAAAAACACTGTAAATATTAATTTAGAGTTTAGACAGACATCTTCTCTATGATACTTCAGAGAAGTAGAATATTTCTGCAAAATATTACTAAAAATTATGCACATAATGTAAATAAACCAGAAGGGTTTCCTCCTACCTACTAAATTTAGCATGAATCATGACCTGAATGGCAAGTTATTATTTTAGATACTGTCATTGGGTAATATTTAACACCTATTTTAAAAAAACAAATCTTCTTAAATCCCCAAATTGTAAAATTTTTTATTGTGGATCCAATGCTTGTGACTGAATATGAGCCAGCAGTGTGCCCAGGTGGCCAAAAAGGCTAATGCCCCTGGACTCGGCATTGGTGAGGCCTTACCTTGAGTACTGTGTTCACTTCTGGGCCCCTCACTACAAGAAAGACATGGAGGCCCTGGAGCATATCCAGAGAAAGGCAATGAGGCTGGTGAAGGGGCTGGAGTGCAGATCTTATAAGGAGCAGCTGAGAGAACTGGTTTGTTTAGCCTGGAGAAGAGAAGGCTGCGGGGAGACCTTATCATTGCCTACAATTACCTGAAAGGAAGTTGTAGAGAGGTGGGTGTTGGTCTCTTCAGCCAGGTGACAGGTGATAGGACAAGGAGAAATGTCCTTAAACTGTGCCAGGGCAGGTTCAGATTAGACATTAGGAAAACGTTCTTCATCAAAAGGGTTATTAGACATCGGAACAGGCTCCCAAGGGAGGTGGTTGAGTCACTGACCCTGGATGTATTTAAATGATGGGTAGATGAGGTGTTTAGAGATGTGATGCAGTGACAGCATTGGTAGACAAAGGGAAGGTAACTGATATCATTTACCTGGACTTGTGCAAGGCCTTTGACACAGTCCCCCACCACATCCTTATCTCTAAACTTGAGAGATGTGGATTTGATGGGTGGACCATCCAGTGGATAAGAAACTGGTTGACAGAACGTAGACAAAGGGTGGTGGTCAATGGATCTATGTCCAGGTGGAGGCCAGTGACAAGCCGGGTCCCCCAGGGGTCTGTCTTGGGACCAGTGTTCTTTAATATCTTCATCAATGACATTGATGATGGAATGGAGTGCACCCTCAGCAAGTTTGCGGATGACACCAAGCTGAGTGGTGTGGTTGACACAACAGAATGAAAGGAAGTCATCCAGAGGGATCTGGACAGGCTGGAAAGGTGGACCTGGGTGAACCTAATGAGGCTCAACACTGCGAAGTGTAAGGTGTTGCACTTGGGCCGGAAGAATCCCAGACATAGATACAGACTGAGAGAAGAGCTTCTTGAGAGTAGCCCTGCTGAGAAGCACCTGGGTGTCATGGTGGATGAGGAACTTCACATGAGCCAGCAGTGTGCTCTGCAGCTCGGAAGGCCAATGGTATCCTGGGCTCCATCAGAAGAGGGGTGGCCAGCAGGGACAGGGAGGTGATTGTCCCTCTCTACTCTGCCCTTGTGAGGCCCCATCTGGGTATTGTGTCCAGATCTGGGGCCTGCAATACAAGAAAGACATGGAACTGTTGGAGAGGGTTCAGAGGAGGGCCATGAAGATGATTAGAGGCCTGGAGCACCTTCCATACAAAGAGATGCTCAGGGAGCTGGGCTGGTTCAGGGAAGGGAAGGGAAGGGAAGGGAAGGCTGTGGGTGGACCTCACTGCAGCCTTCCAGTAACTGAAGAGAGCTTCTAAACAGGAGGACAATCAACTTTTTAAAGGGGTAGATAATGGCAGGACAAGGCGGAATGAATTAAAGCTAAAGGAAGGAAGGTTTAAATTAGATATTAGGGGGAAGTTTTTTACAGAGAGACTGGTGAGGTGGTGGAACAGGCTGCCCAGAGAGGTGGTGGATGCCCCTTCCATGGAGGTGTTCAAGGCCAGGTTGGATGGGGCCCTGGTCAACCTTGTCCAGATCCAGGCCTGGAGATTGTTGTCCCTGCCTGTGGCAGGGGAATTGGAGCTTTCTGATCCTTGGGGTCCCTTCCAACCCTTGCCATTCTATGATTCTATGGTTTAGTAGAGGACAGGTATTCTTGGACTCAACCTCAAAGGTCTTTTCCAGTCCTCATGATTCTCTGATTCTTTGAGTCTGTATTGTGTTCAGTTTAAAATAAAGGGAGAAAAAGACCCCAAGGCTGGAAGTTCACAGAAGGAATTAATTTATCTTTGAAGGAAAGAAAATGGAACAATTAACTATTTGCAGTCTCAGATTTTTAAAATTTAGAGATTGATTACAGAGAAATGAGTAATAAAAGTTGGACACAAGGTCTATAGGTTAAGATTTTAGCAGAATACAAAGATCAATTTAACACCTTTTTTTTTTTTTTTAAGTAAGTACCTTTACTATGTTTACAGGCGTCCATTAAATGCTCATAAAGACATATTAAGTCTGAAACATATGCTTTGTGAACCATCCCAAGCTTATGTATTCCAATAGACTTACACAAGTTATTCTGGACTCAAAAATGATGTCCCATGTAGCATGTGTGGCATGCAAGAAGATTCAGATTCTCAGACTTCATTCTCTGGTGCAAAATCTAAAGCCTGAGACAAACTGTCAGCCGATTACTCACAGAAATTATTAACATAAATGGCTTAACTTCCCTGATGATGTTTTACAATTCTACTAGAAAAACATACATACCATGGGATCTCAAATATGCAAAGTTAAGGAGAACAAGCAAACAAATTCAACATATATACAAAACATACAAGTAAATGTAAAAGAAATGCGTTTGAATAGCAGGAAACATGCAAACGTTTTGTCTTATTCATGAATGATTCAGTTTCATACAAAATGTTTGGTTTATTATACCTTAAATTCTGGACAGATAGAAATATGTATTTTGGACAAGCTATTTCTGTTAATTGAAAAATGAAGAAGGAAATATTACTAACAACATTGGAGGCTTTGTATAATTTTGAAATAAAAGGTGCCTAAATTGTTTTTACTGTGTGTAAATTGGTTACCCCAAGGGGGTAACTTAACAATACAAAGTCTCAGTATGAGAGCAAATAAATTGTACTGCAGGACTGAGAAATATGTCCTATCTATACCGGGAAAGGCTGTTTAGGAGTATTTTTGCCACAGGAAATGCAGAGAAAGAGCTACTACCCAATGGATTAAATTGAAACTAATAGGGCCTGCAATACTCTTCGGAGAAGAAAAAGAGACAAAACTAATAGAAAACCGCTAGACTAGTAACCAAAGCTTCAAAATAAGGAAATTAGCTATAACAGTGAGGACAAAGTAATCTAGTGAAGAAATGATAAATCTGTAAAGGGATAAAAAAATCCAACACAGAGTGAAAAAAGAATATCCAACATTTTACCAATGAGGTTACAGGTGACTGTAAGGAATAGGGCTGAGGTAAAACTTAGTAAGGACAGGCAGATACTAGTTGACTTCAGTGACCTTTAAATTATTCTATCACAGAGTGGTACCTTGATTAGGAATATAAATATATTTGTATTTGTTTTAGAGAGCACATAGATATATAGCAGTATTGTAACCATATGCCCTTTTTCTTATTACTTTTCATTATATATATGTAATTAATTCTTTGAGAAAATACTTTCTTCTGAATTAACTGTGCTTGATAGTCCTAAACAAATCACAAAGCTAGAAATTCAATCACAAAGAATTAGAAATTGGTAGCTGTTTTCCTTTCAGGTAGCATTAACAGTTGCTGAATGAATCATCCAACTGTTTTCAGACCCTGGCTGCTAAAAGATAAGGAAACTACTGTAATGATGCCTGTTTAATAGAGACAAGTTGGGTAAGAAATATGATGTGTAAATATGATGATCATGTTATCAAAGCTCATTATTGGCACATAATTGCATACAGATAAAATTTTCTGAAAAAATAATATCACATATAGCCAGATATTAGAAATGTTTATTAATTCTCCTTTCAACATCAGAACACATTTAACAGATGTTAGCTTTTAAAGTTAAAAGGAATTTTTTGACCTGTCCACTTTCCTCCAGAAATTTAGTTTTATGAAAAAATTCCATATATGCCAAAAGGAAGAAATGACAATGCTTAATGAGCTTATCATAGGACTTGTAGGCAGAATTTGTAATTCCAGCTCTTGAACTAGTTCTTTTCTTTATTGCTGACTTGGCCAGCATAACCTGATTGACTTTGAGTTGGAATTTGGTAATCCCATTTCCCAGATTGAAATGTATATTAATTTCCCAGTTAAATAAAATAGCCATCACAATACTTTCAGGAAATGTTATTATTGTGTGAACACTTCTGGAGATTCATCTGTTATTAGCATCATACTGCATGAGTGCAGTTTTTCAAGATAAATGCAATCATGAATAAATGTATTCAGATTTTCAATAACTCACAATTAAAAAAAAAAATCAAATAAGTCTGAACTAAACAATACAGAAGTTTCAAGATTTTTCTTTATTTTTTTCCCTCCCATAGCCAGCACACAATTAACTTCAGTCTTTCCTTTATAGTGACAGTTTTTCCAGGATATTGAAAGCTGACTTAATTTTAGCCTATTAAGATTCTGATTTAATTCTCAGTTTAGATATATATGTTCTTCACTATTTCTCCTAATTTCAATGTTGTAAAGGGCTAGCTTTATATCAGAGCTGTCCTCTAAATAAGGTACACAATGATAAATATATATGATCAATGAAAAGACAGCAGGGAGAAAAGTGGTGTGGGATGCCCAAGTAGAAGGTTGATACCTAGTTTTTCTTTACAAAGGCATGTAAAAATCAATAGTGAGATTGTCTTTGGTTCTTTCACATTAAATATCTTTAATAGGAAAACTGTAGTACCAGAAGGGGCAATAGTTCAGTTCTTTCTTCATTGATAAGTCTTACCAGATCATGGAAGAAGTAACTTTCTCTTTCTTGAAATTGGGCTTTGGAAGTTCAACAATTTTTCATTCTTTTTCTAACACTCATCAAAAAAAGAAAAAAAAAGTCAAAGAAAAAAAAAAATCCATGAAGAATTCACTGTTATCAGATTTAGAGGTTCTCTAAATCTTCTAGTTCAAGAAATTTCAGGCTAAAAAGAATATCTTCTTTCATTTTTTGGAGGATCAGGGACTACTTCACCTGGCAACATAAACTGCATAAAGAAAGTAAGGGTGAGCCCACACTGTGAATTTGAGATCACAATAAAACATTTGGGTAATCTTGCAGCAGAACACATCATTCTCAAACCTCTCTGAATGTGAGAGGAGAATGCAAAAGGCCTGTTAATGCATACATGCTTTCTATACATTTTTGTGGTATGAGCAAAAAGGAATTCCATTGTGGAACAGGCTTGGTTTAGAGAAGCAAAAGTAGCACTGTACCATACTTCATAACTGTGTATCAGAGAAGAGAAATGAAAAAAAAAAACCAAAACAAAAAAACTTGCATACATTGTTAAGTATTAAATTATTAAATTCACACAGGAAACAGGTAGGGGAAAAAATGCATTGCTATAATCTGTATTTTTCTTAAAAAGGATACTGGATAGGATAATTAATACGGATATGGAAACTTGAATTTGCCGGTTAGTCAGAAACTGGTAAATGTTATTTCTAGAAGAACTCCAGTAACATATAATTCTTCTAGCTCCACACTGAGCCTATAGGTCCTCACTGACTCAAGAAGGAAGACCAGTTCTTGCTAAACTTCTAATGTTAGTCTCTGTGGTGCTTTATGTTCCTTGGAGGTCACTGAAATAAGTTATTTATCTGAAGTGGTTTAGCTTCCTATTTTTAACAAGTGCAGGACAATAGGCATGCTAATATAATATACAATCATGACTTGAGGTTAATTTTATACTTGTCACGAGTTACACCAGAAGTATTCTAAGCATTACTGCAAATTGTTGTACAATTGCTGATCATTTCCAAGAAAGGGAATACAATTTTGAGATGCTGTGATTCACTGCACAGCCTCTGTTGGTGTGAAATGAAGCAGTGTCACCACTGTAGCTCTACTAAGGAGACATGAAAGAGAAAGTAAAGACATTCCTTTCCTACTGGATTGCTGGTCAAGGCTTCAGTGCAAGTTAAAACGGGTATATGTAAGAAATATAATCAGATAATAAAAATACAAGTTTTCATTAACTAATATATTAGGCACCCATGAAGCAGAGGCATGTAGGCTATACAACACATCATCCTATATTTGAGAATTAAAAAAATATTCTCTGGGTCACTAATTTATTGATGAAAAGACTTATGATAGGCATGGTTGCAAAATGTAATTTTTTTTTTCCATCATAAGCATTTAACTTAGTCACATTTTAGAAAAAATTGTGGACAACTGATAAGATTTTAAGTGAACAATGTTAACAGTGGACTTAAAATTATGAACACAAAAAATATTTAATTTGTCTTTAAATTTAACAATGTAGTTATGTGTACATCAAATATCTATTATTAAATTTGAAGTTACTTGTCCTTGTATATAATTATTTATCTTTCAAGTAAAATTAATTCTGAAGACAGCTAGCAACATGCTATTTCTCTGGCGTTTCAGTGATTGTATGGTAGTATATTTTCTTTGCCCGTTTGGTAGAAAAATTACTTCTTCCTTAAGCTCTGGGAAATTTCACCCTTCATAGAAGCTCAAAATTATTTCATCTATCTGTGTAGTATTACGACTTTTATTTCTGTTCCTTGATATATGTTTTCTATTATTTGTCAAGGTTCTTAAAAATACAATGGACTATTATTACCATATCAAAAGTAAGTGGCTACAAAAAGTTTTTTAGACAGTCAAAATGCTGATGAAAATAATAATAATATCTCTGAAGATTTTGCTTTCCAAACATAGAGAACAGAAGAGCTGAAAACCACCTACAAGCCTGGAATAAAGGAAAAGGAATGATATAGCAAATCTCAATTACTCCCAAACCGTTGTTATATACAATGCTTCTGCAGAGAAGGGAGGGGGGTCGACTTCACAGCCAATATGTTCATGGAGGAAATTAACAAAGGAATGGCAAAGCTAGACAGGGCAAGTAGGACTTCTTAAAGAACTGTGAAAGCAGATGAAATATATATAAAGAAGGAAAAAAAAAAAGGAAAAATATAAAGATATTTAAAGGAGAGACAAGAAGAAAAGGAGAGCACAACTTTCTTTTTCTGACATTCAAGAGAATTTGAAGGAGAAAAGAAAAATGTTAATAATGGTATAGACTGAAGAAAGGCTAGAATCAATAGAGAAAAAGAACAAGAGAACTAACTAGTTAAGAGACAAAAGGTGGAGGTGATAAAATTAAAGGATGACATGAAAAAATGTTAATTGCAATAAAGACATTAATGAGAACTAGAGAAAACTACTGTGCACAAATACAACATCAAGAAGAATTCAGAATGGTAAGACTGAAGGGACCAAATCGAGATTGGAATTGGAGGAGAAAGATGGATGAAAACCAAATGAATTTGTAGCAAAAACTGATAAGACAGAAGTTTACCATTTAAAGGCAGAATAGAATGCATGCCTAGTTTTATATTATCTGATCATGTCCTCATTATGTTTAATTTAGAACAACTGATTATTGCCAGGCAGATGGCCCAGTATTGGACATGACCATGTGGAGGACATAACATGATGACTCACTGACCCAGATCTTGCACATTTCATTTTTATAGATGATAGTAATTGAATTTGTTGAATTGTTTCACTGATTTTGCAAGTTTGTATTTTGGGGATTTTTTTTTTTTTTTTTTCCCAATAGTATAGTGATTCCAATGTCCTGTCAAAGAAATGCTCCAGGAACAGACATTCTTGATATCATCCAGTAAAATACATAAGCACACATCTATAGGCATGCTAGACATTGTGTCAGTCTGTGGCTTAGTGTATAAGAGCCTCTGTAGTAAGCTGCAAACAATGATGTTATCCTTTGAAGCATTTGTTTAGCTGTAATTTCACTTTTTATATGTGTTTAACTCTCAAAAGGAGACAGTAAGTCATCAGTCATTCAAAGATCACTCCATTGTAATTATTTGTCGTAATAACCATTCTGATGCAAAGTCCAGTCCTCAGTTTACTTCTGTTCTGATTTATTTGTGTTAAATTTATGTTTCAATGTACAGATACACAGATAATCTTTCAGTATAGATAACAATGGAATGTACCACAACTTCATAGTTGCCTTACATTTTTTAACAAGGTAATTATGCTTTGGGTTTTCTGCTTAATCATATTCTGCACTAAAACTGTTGAAAAAATTTAAACATTTCAGTTGGTATTTTAAGAACATTTGCAGAGATTGATATTTTCCTGTTTCTGATCTTCACATCTATCAGCTGTCAGGTATATTCAGATTTGTAAATTTCATATTCACGAAAAGAATCAGACTGACAGCAGAGGTATGTGCATTAAAAACAATTATTATGAGTGCCTGAAAAAAAGCTTTGAAATAAAAACTTCTTAGCTCCATACATTATTATCTCAACACATTTTTAATCAGGTAAAAGATGTAGTAGATTAAGTATGGATTAATACATTAAAAAAAAAACCAAAACAAGATCCTATTTTTAATGAGATATCCAAAAATAGACCCAGAGCATATTAGAAATTCTACCCCATTACCAAAATAAGCTGGTCAAAAGGAACTTCATGCAACTTCAAAACCCTGATATACGGCAAAGAACAATGTTTGAAGACTGATAAGTGTGGCTTCTGAAATGAACTGGCAATATGTAAGGTCCAGAGACAGCTGCTTGCTATCTTATCTATGAAGGTTATACTGATAATCTTCAGGGACTATTAAAGCCAGAAACATTCAGACAGGCTTACTTCATGTTTAAGTGCTGCATTCATGTCGGTTACCCAAAAGACTCCACGAATCATTCACATTATAAAGGTCTTAGATTTTTTTTTAATAGAAAGCTTTCATGTAAGGAATTGTTATCTTTTATGTAGCAACACTGGTGCCTGCTTACTGGTAATATTTTCTTGAAGAGAAGTCATGGTTATGATGTATATACCAACAGTAAATAAATTAGAAATATGTAAATAGCAAACCCAGATGAAGTCCAAATTATGTAAACAAAACCAGAAGAATATAAAGTTTGGCTCGTATTAATAAGAATTTTTCTCCTGGAATAACTACTACACTTCTTTTTAAAACCTACTAAAAATTGAAAATATTTAAAATGCTTCTAAGGCTTACAATTATAAAGGATAATATTGGTTAAACTAGAATCTGACTGTGTTTCTTGCTCAACATATTATGCAAACCGATATATGTTTAAAAATGGGTTACTATTATTATTATTATTATTACTTGCAGGACAGAAAGAAACAAATGAACGGGATAGAAAATAAGTTTATTATAAATTTAAAATTCACACAAAATACGTTCAAACTACTGCTAGTGTTGAGAGCAAGCCTTCCTGCAGTTCTCCATCTACAAACACAGACTCTTTCTTAGAACTCGGGAGCTTCAGGCAGCCAATTTAGGGCAGTTTTCCTGTATATTTGCAGTGCATTACGTCACCGGCAGAGTAAAGGGAAATGGCAATGCATTTCTGTTGCTCTAAACCTGTGATCCTTCAGAAAGTTCAACCTCTGGAGTGGCATTTTCTTCCTCAAGGATATTCTGTGTTGAATAATCATCTGCAGAATTCATGATGCCTTTTATGTTTCCCTTAATGTGAAGCATCTTTCCTGGTAGAAAAATTCAGCCTAAGTGGAGCTAATATGGCCTCAGGGCTCCATGGTGTATGTTAAGTTACGGTATGATGGTTCTTCACAGTGGTTCCACCACTGACCAAGTAACTCTTTAAAGACATTGGTGATTTTGTATACAATCTCTAATTCTTTCAGTGAAAGAAATCTCAAGAATTTAAGGGGAGATTTGTGGACTTGGAAGAATATGAAATTCCAATCAGGGAAAAAAAAAACCAAAAACTTAATGAAGTAAACTATGTAATAAAGTCAATAACTGTATGACTTAGCATAATAAACTTGGGAATTCAGAAGAAATAAATTATACTAAAGCAATCACATACTAATTAATATAAGAGAATTGTATGAGTCATAGGCAGTGTATTACCATAATAATTACAAAAAAGCACTAATCTCATTAAACCAACCTGTAACATGATTATCAGCTCACATGAATTAGTGATGTCTGCTTCTCATACAGTAGAGGAAACCTCATATGAAAACACTAATTATAACCCATGTAATGGAAAAGGAATGGATACTACTTTTTACACTGGTTTTATTAGGAAAAAAAAAAAAGAAAATTGACAAGAGAGTAGGAAATCAGCTTTGATTAGTATCTGCAAAGGTATCATCTTAACCACATCTAAGTGGACCTCTAATTTTTTTAATATTGCTTTTTTTTTTTTTTTTAACTACATTGAATAGCAGACACTTTATACAATTTTTATTTGCATTAACGGCTGTGCTGTTGAAGTTATTTCTCCAAGGAGCTTTTCTACTGTCTAGGCTCCTCATGGCACTATTCACACCATACGTCTTGGTACTGCTGGTGTCAAAACAACGAAGTAGAAGGCACAGGAAGGAAAATAATTTATTAAGCACTGCAACTAGAAACTGGAGAGGCAGCTGTAACATGTCTAGCTTCTGTTTCAACTGGTTTTCTTTTGTAGTTATTCATCACTTATAACTATTCAGAGATGCAGACTAAATTTAACAATTCAATTGTTAATTGTAAATTAAATTCTTTATCCATACTTGGTAAGTGTCCTTATGATCACAGAGTCATAGTATCACCTGTGTTGGAAGACAGCCTTTAGATCATCGAGTCCAACCACAAAGTAACCCTGACTAGTTCACCTCTAGATCATGTCCTTAAGGACTTCATCCAAATGCCTTTTAAATACCTGCAGGGATGGTGACTTCACCGCCTGCCTGGGCAGCCTGTTCCAATGCTAGATAACCCTTTCAGCAAAGAAGTTCTTCATTATATCTAGGCTAAATCTCCCCTAGTGCAATTTCAAGCCATTCCCTCTTGCCCTATCATTTGTCACCCAAGAGAAGAGACCAACCCAAAGATTTCTGCAACCGCCTTTCAGGTTTTTGTAGAGGGTGTTGAGGTCTCCCCTCAGCCTCCTTTTCTCAAGACGAAAAAACCCCAGCTCCCTCAGCCGTTCCTAGTAGGAATTGTGCTCAAGACCCTTCACCAGCTTCATCACTCTCCTCTGGAGATGCTTCAGCATCTCAATATCCTTGCTGTAGTGAGGGGCCCAAAACTCAGCACAGTACTCAAAGTGCAGCCTCACCATAGCTGAGTACATTGGAACTATCACTTCCCTACTCCTGCTGGTTACACTATTCCTGATACAGGCCAGGATCCTGTTGGCCTTCTTGGCCACCAGGACACACTGCTGGCTCATGTTCATCTGGCTGCCTACTAACACCCCTAGGTCCTTCTCCTCCTGGGACATCTCCAGCTGTTCTGCCCCAAGCCTGTAATGTTGCCTGGTGTTATTGTGACCTAAGTGTAGGACCTGGCACTTGGGCTTGTTGAACCACATGAAGTTGGCCTCTGCCCACCAATTCAGCCTGTCCAGGTCCCTCTGCAGAGGCATCCTACCTTCCAGCAGATCGACACTCCTACACAATTTGGTGTTGTCTGCAAGGTTACTAAGGGTACAATCAATCCCCTCATCCAGATCATTAATTAAGATGTTAAACAGGACCAGCCCCAGCACTGAGCCATGGGAAACATCACTTGTGACCTGCCACCAGCTGGATTTACTCCATTGACTGCAAGTCTCTGGGACTGGCCATCCAGCCAATTTTTAACCCAGTAAACCCATCTATTCCATGGGTGGTTATTTTCTCTAGGAGAGTGCTGTGGGAGATGGTGTCAAAGGCTTTACTGAAGTCCAGGTAGACAACATCTACAGCCTTTCCCTAACCGAGTGAGCAGGTCACCTTGTCACAGAAAGAGATCAGGTTGATCAAGCACAATTTGATCGTATGTAACACAAGATCAAATACATATAGGAAAATACAAATTTGCAATGGAATATTACAACACTTTTCGAAATGCCAGCTACCTATTTTCAAAACTCATAGCTATAACTTTTCACCAGAATGATTATGGCAGAAATATGAAAAAAGCAAGTATGGGTTTCCTAATACTGCCTGGAGTTTTTACCTGTTCTGTAAGAAAAAAAGAATTAAAAAATCTTAGGAACAGATTAAATTAACATTTTCTTAATATTGCCAAAAGTTGAAGAATTTTTTTTTTTGTTCTTGGTTATAAAAAAGTTTAAGATCTTTTAAAACAGAAAAACAGTCAGTGGCATTCATGAGAATATTTGCTTCACCTTGTTAAGAAAGTTAAAATAGACAACAATTTATATATATATATCAGATAAATAATACTCATACTTTTAACTTTATTGATCTTTGTTGTACAGTAAAAATGAAAACAAACATGATAATCTTTAAGAGATTTACATTCTAAAATTCTAAAATTCTTTCTTATAACTGAAAAAATATTTTTTAAAACCTTATTCCTAAGATAGTAAAAAATTTGACTGTTTATGATGAATGTCAAGTAGGATAGCTGCTAATCTATTTATGTATCTCACTTGCTTCATTTTTTTTCAAAACAGTCTGGATGGACAGTAATCCTGTGACCAGCACTGAATATTTGGACTAGAAAATGCTTTCCTGCTTTGAAATAGATATCTGTTTCATGTGAACCTTTATTTTTCATAAATGTCTTGACATTCATCTTGCACTGTGAGACCATTATCCAGTGACAATTTTCAATTCATTTTGACATTATCTCCTAAGTAAAATAATGAATAGAAGGATAAAAGAGTAGCAGATTGCAAAAGTGCTATCCTGTATTATGTTAATGAACAAATACAAAAGTTGGAATTAATTCTCTCTGTTATCTTTTGTTGTCAAAATATTACACAAAGTCAAAAAAATAGCTGAAAAACAAAATAAATCACAATGAAGATAAATCTTGCAATCTGGCTTAGGAGCAAAAATGTAAAATATTTCCAAAAGAATAAAATCAATTAACTATTTTGCAAGTCATTAGTTGTTTTTGTTTTAACTTACCTAGTATAAATTCTTACAATTTTTTTATATTACATGGAGTTAAAATTATAAGGAAATAACTTTTTTAAAAATTTCAGTAATATTAGACAGTATTAAGCTCATTTTCTCCAAGTAATCAGTCAAATTATCCAAATCTCTTTGCTATTTTCTTTTATCAAAGTTGTTGATACTTTCCATCAGTTAGCTTACGGTATATGCTTCTTAAATGTTTTTAGAAGTACACAAAAATTCTGGGCTTATTTCCTGTTAATATTTTGTATTTCTTCTCTATACCCATGGAAGAAAGGAATAAAGTGCACATGAATATCTCAAAAGCTAACGTTTTATCACTATATCTATAAAAGGCAGAATATAAAAGCTGAAGTTTTCTATCCTCTCTCGATGATAAAAGCCCTAATGTTGAAAAACCATAACAAAAATTAAACCAAGTATGCAAAAAAATAAAAAACCAAAACATGAAAAAAACAGTAAAATTCTTGTGTGTTACAAGGTTGAATGAAGTAGATATGTCTCAGCACCTTCATGAAACCAAATTATACCACTGGATGCTAGAACTAAGACTTTAAAAGGACTATCAAGAAAGCTACTCCCTGTCATATAGTTTTCAATCACCATGAAACTATAGTTAATTCATAGTTCCTGGGCTCCCTCTTACATCAACCCATTAAACTTCAACAAATTACTTAAAATCTTTGGAGATTTACTCAGGTGGCTCCTAGTATTCCAGCGAAACAACTCCATTTACTTTAAGATTTTATAATCTTGGACAGGCCATCTGTCTCATATGGTAAACAAATATAAATTGCGGTATGGTTGTACTTTTGCTAATATTTCAGCATTTCTTGTCAGATATTGTGTAGTTTTTAGTTAGCAATGGATTTTAAACTTTCTCTTGAAAGTTAAACTTATTTGCTCTTTATGATCTTCATGACGCAAGGTCTTTCTCTTGTTTTATGTTGTAGCAAAAAGTCAGAGTTCAAATGGAATGAGTTTGATAGAAAAGCATATGAGGGTGCTAGATAATACTTTGAACTAGAAGGCATTGTTGGGTCCCTTGGAGCTAAGGAGATTCAATAGAATGCATGGAGGGAGAACAAGTGAAGAGAGAATTTCCTCAGGAGTTACTTTCCCAACAACTGAATTTTGTGTATGTGGGTAACAGAGAAATGACCAATGGTTTAAGGACGTTACTGAGGACAAAATAGAAAATGCTTACCATAACTGGATCAATAATTTTAATCCTATCGAGATAAAATATGTGCAATATTATGGATAGTAGTGTATTTTTTCAACTAATGGAATAATAGCCCTTTTTTATAATCTGAAAATTAAAATATATTCAAAAATATTGAGTAATCCCAAAGTGCACTTCAGGGTTGTTTTTTTTTTTTTAGTTTGTAGAATAATCTGGTAAGAGAAAAAAAAAATTACTTAATCAGAAGTCATAAGAGAAAATATACATAACCGAGTCTCAGACTAAATGCAAATAACAATTCCTGTATTTGCACTGAAGAAATAGTGAATAACATACTAATATTATAAGGGACCTGGAAATCTTTTTCCTTCTTGTAACATACTGGCTTTCTAGACTGATAACCCTATACACATCTGACAACAAGGCACCACATCTATGCTTTTGCTGACTTCCTGTGAGTAAGTATCCACTTCCGTAGCATTTTAGTATTGCATTAAGAAGGGGAGGTGATTTTTCTCGTTCTAAATCTCTTAGTTATTTGTATCTCTAAAAACTTGCATTTGGTTAAGGTGAAACTATTTACAAGTTGTAAAGCAAAATTTAAAAAACAGCATAGTAATATCAGAGTTTCCTAGTTACACCCCTGAAATATTTATGTTGTTACACTGACATTCAGGAAAGAACTACTTACTTTCTGGGCAAAAAAAAGGTGTATGTGTTTTTTTTTTTTTCTTCTGTATATAATCAGTGGTGTTGTTGCAGTTTGTGGAGTGGGAGAATTGAGAACATATAGACAAGGTCTTGTAAATGAAATCATATTCAGAGTTTCTGATTAAACCAGCACCTTTTGAGGCTGGAATAGCAATCGTGGAGAATAAGGAGGTCATCAGTGACAGTCAACATGGCTTCACTAAGGGTAAATTGTGCCTGAAAAATCTAACAGAGATGATGGACAAGGGAAGGATAACAGACATTATCTTCCTGGAGTTGTGCAAGACATCTGACACTGTCTGGCATGATATCCTTATCTCTAAATTGGAGAGACCTGGAGAGACATGGATTCTATGGACAGACCATTAGGTGGATAGGAAACTGGTTGGATGGTCTCACTCAAAGGGTTGTGGTCATTAGCTCAATGTTCATGTAGAGGTCCACGACAAGTGATGTTCCTCAGGGGTCAGTAGCGGAACCAGCAATGTTCAACATCTTTGTTGGTGACATGGTGGCATTCAGTTCACCCTCAGCAAGTCTGCTGATGACATCAATCTGTTTGGTGAGGTGGACATGCTGGAGGGACCTTGACAGGCTGGAGACATGGCCCCATGTAAACTGCATGAAGTTCAACATAGTGAAGTGCATGGTCCTGCAAGTGGATCAGAGCAACCCCGAGCACAAATACAGGCTGAGCGGAGAATAGATTGAGAACAGCACTGAGGAGAAAGACTTGGGGGTGCTTATCAACATGAGCCAGCAGTGTGTACCTGCATCTCATAAGGTCAACTGTGTCATGGCTGCATCAAGAACAGTGTGGCTAGCAGGTCAAGGGAGGTGATTCTGATCATCTACTCAGACCCTACCTGGAGTACTCTGTCCAGCTCTGGAGGCCCCAGCACAGAAAAGACATGGAGCTGTCAGAAGAAGTCCAGAGGAGAGCCACAAAGAAGATCAGGGGCTGGAGCACCTCTCCTATCAAGACAGGCTGCAAGACTTGGGCTTCTTCTTCCCAGAGAAGGTAAGACTCTGTGGAGACCTAATTATGTCCTACCAATACTTAAAGGGGTCCTACAGGAAATGGGAAGAGGGACTACTCACTAGGGAGTGTAGTGATAGGACAAGGAGCAATGGCTTTAAGCTGAAAGAGGGTAGGTTTAGACTAGACTTTAGGAAGAAATTCTTTACTCTGAGGGTGATGAGACACTGGAACATGTTGCTCAGAGAGGCTGTGGAAGTCCTCTCCCTGGGAGTGTTTAAGGCTAGGTTGGATGAGGCTTTGGGCAACATTATTTAGTGAAGGGTGTCCCTGCCCACGGCAAGGGGGTTGGAACTTGATGATCTTTTAGGTCCCTTCCAACCCAAAGTATTCTATGATTCTATGATTAGTGTTACTATGCTTTTTGTTTCTTAATTGTATTCTAGTACAGACAGGATGGCAAAATACTGAATGATCCTAGAAAAACTCACAGTCAAATAGGACTGTACGCAGGCATGGTTGTACCTCTGTTAAACTATATGCTGTGTAAGCTGGACATATGCAATATATATATAAATACATAAAATAACCCAGAATCTCCTTCAGATTTGGTTATTCTTGCATTTGTTAGGAGTTTCCAGGAAATTGTAAGTTAGGTTTTAATTAACCCTACTAGAAGTAGCTATGATTTCAAATGCTGAACTATACCTTCTAGTTCTAAGTCAACAGATGTTGACCTTGTAGTAGCAAAATTTCCCTCAGTAATATATAACCTAATCAGCAAAACACCTTTCAGTTCTGTGAAAAGGGCACTATCTAATTAGAGAATATGCTTTTTGAAAATGAAGGTTGAAGGTTAAGATTTCATTTACGATGCATTAGCTTAAATATGCCTTTGGGCTATTCCTACTAGCTAGACTTCTCATGAATTCTCTTAAAAAGATGTGGAAAGGACACTCCTAATACTGAAAAGAAATTGATTCAGTGGTATGCATGAATTCATATTCAATTTTTGTGAAAGCAGTCCTTGATAATTTGAAAGCTCAGACAACATGTCCATTTGAATATCAGTATTCAGATTCACAGAACTGCTGTATGAAGAGCGATACTAGTTTTTTGAGATTAACATGTTTGTAAACGTAATGCATTTCAGGCTCAATCCTGTAGAGGAGAAATAAGCATACAGGACTATTGTCTGCGTATCTTTGCCCCAACTAATACCTGGTACTCTGAACCTGTATTTCCAAGCATGTGGCACCATGCCTTTCTCTGACACTTACTGCCTCTGGAATCACTCTTTCTCAAAAGGAGTGCCAGGTATTATTACAGCTACCAATTTTTTTTTTGTTACTTTCTGTGAAGAGGAATATTGGCAATCTTTCTACCCACAACCATCTAGAAGTGTTCTGTGTTTAACTCCAAAATCTTAACGTCAAGAAGAAAGCATAACATATACTTACAAACCTACCACGTGAATTAGGAAATCAAGATGAAAGAACTAGTTGATGTGATTGATTTATAAAGCAAATATCTGCATTTTATAGCGGGAAAAACTGAGATAATTGGCTACTAGCTTGCAGCAGGTAGATTAGGCTGCAAACAGGAATTTGATTCTATATGAAACCCCCTTCTTCATTTTAAACTACTAGCCAACACTTTCTTTTCCTTACTAGCAAATATATTTAAAGTCACTTCACAAATTCTACTGTAAGTTGAATATAATAATTAAAAATTCTTTAAAATAACATGAAAAACCACAGCACATCAGGGGAAAAAAAGTAAATATTTTCATAAATAGAAGGAAGTCCATAGTAAAAGTGTCTTCCAAAAATGAAAAGAAAAAAAAAAAGTCACACCCATGTTCCTCTACTAATAAATGCCTTAAATCTCTGCAGACATCTTTAAAAAGAAAACATTTTTCAGCTTTTTCAATGGCAAATTTTCTACTTGCAGTACTCAGAAAACTGTAGGAAAAAAAAAGAACAATAAGTTCTAACTGCATCTCATTTCCTTCTGAAAGTAACTGGGTAACCTGTGGTAGAAGAATAGAAATGTGGAAATAAAAAAAAAAAAAAAAAGATTGCATGCTTTTCTTGTTTTCTTCAATCAAATGAAGTTATTTTGAAATTTCTAATAGCACTTAAAACCTGGTGTAAACCAGAGAACTACCCCATGCAGAAATTAAGGTTCTCCTTCTTCCATTTGGTAATAGCTGCAGAGCAAAAGAGATGCTTTTTATAATTTCTTGTATGGTTCCTCTCTGTAATTTTTGCCTCTTTAGGTAAGAGTTTTCCTTTAGTCTAGCTGCTATCACAGCATATGCTTCTCGAATGTCAGGATAATGATTCAATCTCTTTACAAATGGGTTGTGTCTCAGGGGGTTGAGTTATTACTATGACTAAAAGAATATGACTGCTTTTCTCATAAATTCATAGCAAACTCTATTTTGGAGTCATTAAACAACTATGATCAGTTTACCACTGAACTTTAGTTTATGTTTGGGAAGAGCAGGAGGTCATCTTAACTGAGATGAATATACATCTGAAACAGATTCATACAAGCCTCTTTGCACAATTTGTGACATTATTCTTGTTTGCTTAAGAACTCTCAGACAAGAAGTCTCCCAGCAAGTGGTTAGAATTTATGCCATGTCATAAGTGAAACACATCTATAGAACAGTGACATTTATGAACATGAAGGAAACATGGTCTGTTTGGGTTTGAGAATGGGGTTTCATTTTAAATTAATACTGTCATTCTTTCACCTACATACATAATATTGACTTCTCTGAGGACAATTTACAAAAGGTAGTTTGTATATACCTGGAGGTTTCTATGCCTCATTGGATAAAAGACACTGAACATTTGGCACTTATTATTTAAATGATCTGCCAACTCAGGACTTCTGAGGCAAATAAATAGGCCTATACAGTATGATGTACTGCTGTGCAGGATATTTCAGGTAACTGAATAAGTCAGCTGTGTGTATGCATGTGTGTATTTAATGTTTGTACATTAATCATATTATGTTTATAAAATAGTTTGAGAAATGATTGCATAAAATTGGCATTGCAAGGTTCCAGGCAGGTTTTACTGACAACATTCTAGATCAAGTATGCCCAGAAGTGCAAACCTGAATTTTTAATAGTAATGTGATAGCAACAGCACTAGCACAACTCTGTAGATAGAATGCAGCCTCAAACTTAAAATGTTCATTGCATTCACTTGTGTTGCATAAATGTAAATGAAAATAAAATCAGGTATGGAACTCAGATGAGACAGTACTCTACTTTGGTTTTAGAAGCATAACTGCAAAAGAGGTGAAGGTTTTACAGTGATGAAAAGCATTGAACAAGCCCACAACTAAAAAAAAAAACCCAAAAAGTCCACTGTGAGTACTGGTAGCAAACAGCCAAACATCCATGATAAAGACAGGTCTCTTTAAGAAACACCCAGAACTGTACTTAGAAACCAAACCCCTTTATCAATTCAATATATTTCACTTTCAGAGAAGAAATAAGCTATCTGCATACAGATCTAATAAAGTTTAAAAAAACCAGGTGCTATTTACCTCTAAAAATATTGATGTATTCCAGGATTCAATCATGGCACTTTTACATGGAAGAAAATGGATCCTACAAGGCTATTCTGTGTCAACACTGTCAAATAATGATCAACTAAGATGCTTATGTGAATTTCATATTTAAAGGATGTATCCATCTCTGATGAGATTTGTCTAACATTCTTTGCCTTTGTAACTACCTTGCTCAAGAGGAATCTTACCTGGCTTCACCTAACACATTAAAATACTCTTGACCAAACTTTCAGAAAGTTCTGCACTAGAGAATTCTGAGATATCCTCACAGTTCTCATGCATCTTCTAGGATAAGAAAAGGACAACTGACACAGCTCGGTGTCACATAATTTATAGTATTCAATGGTAAAACCAAAGCAAAATGCTGCCTCTGCCCCAAACAGACCAAAACAAAAACCCCACCACAAAAAAACCCAAAACCAAACAAAAACCCCACAAAAACACCAAAACAAAAAACACCACCAAAAAACCCACAAAAAAAAAATTCCAAAACCAAACACAAATTAACAACCCCCCCCAAACAAACAAACAAGGAAAAAGAAATTCCTCCTCCAGATTTTGAATATCTTTTAATTTCAAATATTTTCAGAGATTAATTAAAATCAATGCCAAGAATATGAGATCCATAATAGGATTTTATTATTTTATGTAATAATTTTAATTGAAAGACTTATATGATTTTAAAAATATTTCAGAAAAGTAAATTAATAAATTAACAAATTAGTGTTACACACTGTTCTTAATAGTATGGTTAAACAGTGCTAGGATGAAGAAACCACTGTGTCGCACAGATATTTATTAAGCTTAAATTGGTTTAATTCCCTTACAGGACTCAATTTCTGGCTAAAGGATTTTTATGACTGGTAGAATATAGAAGATTTGCTGGACTATTCTTCTTCATAACATTCCACAGATAAGTTCTGCAATAGTTTAATTAATTTTAATTCTACTATATTATGTTTTTCAGCAAAATTAAGGTAGATGACTCATCAAAAACTACTACACTGCCTGCATGGACTGTCAGTAAAGAATCATCCTTATACTGATCTGGAAGAATGTACTCTTGTCAGCTAACTAGTTCTACTTACTAGAGAATTGAGAAAAGTGTTAAGCAGAAAAAACTATAGAGATGAGCATTTATCAACAATGGATTAATTTGATTAGTGATGTATCTCACTGAATATTTGTTTGGTATTAAGCATATATCAGTTTAAAATTTAATTGGTAGAGAGATGTTTTCAAAACCATAGTGCTCTATATACTGATGGAAAGGAAAAAAAGAGTATATGAGACAGCTTTGACCTTCATCATATGTGTTTACGAGAATAACACATTTTAGTTAATACTACAGCTATAAAAAATATTTCAGAATTATGAAGTACCTTTTTACAAGTGTATATATTTGAGGTAATTTCTTATGTCAAAATCACATATCAAAAACAGTTTTAAAGTAAGAAATGGAAGTTATCCTTGACAACATAGCACAAGCTGAGAATGCAAAAGGATAAAACTACTCACAGTAAACTTTTAGAATTCTATCCAACTTTACAAGCCATAGTAATAACAAAGCAGCTTTGGAAATAAAGAAGTCACAAAGCTGAAAAACATGTACAATGAAACAAACATTAATTATACCTTAAAGATCTGGACAAATGTTGGCTCTCTGAAAAACTTAATAGACTGCAGACATTACTGTAACCAAGTCTGCCAAGGGCTCAGAAAGAATTGATATAATGTCTCAAGTACACTGGCATAAAAAAGAGAGATCATTACATACAATGCTAGTTCACTAATTTGCAAAGGAAGATGAGAGCACAGAACTGAAGTGGTAAGAAATCTAATGTTTTGATTTTTTCACTACAGTAGGAGAATACGTGATCATTTCCCATTATTCTAATCGTAATCATATTACTGTCTTCAAGAATAAATTGCATCCACCCAGGAATAAGATGCTTTCTGGTTTATAACAAGGGATCAAGTAGCCTTTTTAAATTAGCAGGAAATGCCAACTGATTGTGCAAACTGGGAAATCTCCCCAGAGAGAGGACAGTAGTTGACTTTCACCACTTTTGAGGAGGGAAGACTTAAAGCCCTATTTATTGCACAGTGGATCATATTTGGTCATCTAAGAATGAATAAGAATGAATCATGTGTTTTAATCATTACATTGGAACTATAAGAAAATGTTCAGATTAGAACTGAAAAAGGAAACTGAACTGTTAGACTCTACAAATAACCACTTAGTACGTACAGATTTATTTTTCAGTACTTTAAAAATACTTCTGAAAAATTTAACTGAACAATATGTAATATCCAGAAACCAGCATGATCATTCTGACAAATTCCAAGCCCCCAGTTCCAAGTTAGGTAGTTAGACACAGCAAGCGAGACACTTGTCAAAAGGTCAAAATTAATTTCTTAAAAATGTAATTTCCTGTAATTTTTTTTTTTTCAGGTTACAGTGATTGAAAATCATAGTAGAACAAATATGAGGGAATGGTTGACAGTTTTTCCAATCCAAAAACAAACATGGTTTTGAAAAGATATCTAAAAGAAAAATCTGACTGATGGGAGTGTTTTCAAAATAAATAGTAAAACAGTGGGAGAGGAGAGGAGAGGAGAGGAGAGGAGAGGAGAGGAGAGGAGAGGAGAGGAGAGGAGAGGAGAGGAGAGGAGAGGAGAGGAGAGGAGGGGAGGGGAGGGGAGGGGAGGGGAGGGGAGGGGAGGGGAGGGGAGGGGAGGGGAGGGGAGGGGAGGGGAGGGGAGGGGAGGGGAGGGGAGGGGAGGGGAGGGGAGGGGAGGGGAGAGGAGAGGAGAGGAGAGGAGAGGAGAGGAGAGGAGAGGAGAGGAGAGGAGAGGAGAGGAGAGGAGAGGAGAGGAGAGGAGAGGAGAGGAGAGGAGAGGAGAGGAGAGGAGAGGAGAGGAGAGGAGAGGAGAGGAGAGGAGAGGAGAGGAGAGGAGAGGAGAGGAGAGGAGAGGAGAGGAGAGGAGAGGAGAGGAGAGGAGAGGAGAGGAGAGGAGAGGAGAGGAGAGGAGAGGAGAGGAGAGGAGAGGAGAGGAGAGGAGAGGAGAGGAGAGGAGAGGAGAGGAAAAAATTCCTTCTTGCATTGCCATTCACGATACTGCATGTTTAGTAATGCTATAGATAGTAATTTTCCATCAGAAATATGACTTTCTATGTTTTGGAAAAGTACTGAATTTCAGCTATGTATTTGAAGGTGAGAATCTCAGTTTGATGTACAGTAATATATCCTTCCAGCCATGGAATTCATTGGACATCCTTGTTTTGATTGTTTTCTTTTGTTTTGTGAATAAGATCATTTACAAATAGGAGGAAGTTTGAAAAGACTGGTCAGCACCTAATGAATTTCACAATGAAGATTAAATGCCAGATGTCTCTGACTGCAGATGCAGCTCAGATTACTGCTGTGTGCACAGCCACTTCACAGTAACATCAGTACAATGCTGCCAACATAAAAAGCCACAGTATAGGAATTTGCATACTTTGTCTAGATGCAGGCTAAGGTTGTAGCTAACTTTGGATGAGGCTAGTACACCTTCAGAGGTCAGTACCTCGCCATAGCTTAAACAAATGGGGAGACAGATGGCTCCTCTGAATGGCCTTAAAGAACACCATTCGACATTATGGTGTATTTGCCCTTCTTGCAAAGATCAGACTGTCTCTCAGAATAATAAATATACAACTAAGGGTGTCTGGAAAGCCATTTTCCCATCTAGGAAAAATTCACAATCCTATGGATTCTAGGTAAATCTAAGATTTTTTATGAATAAAACTGGAAATTAATGCACATGATTGTTTCTTTCTCATTTATCTTAATTTTGAGAGGCTTTCTTTATTGTGATGTTAAAGTTGCAATTTTTTTTTCTTTGGTAAATCCATTATTTCTTGGATTTTGGAATAGGTTTATTTTAAAAATAAATATTTGTTTAATCTAATATTGTGATCACAAATATATCAGTCAGAAAACTATATACTAAAGTTCTATGAAAAAAGTTACAAATTTGTTAGACATAAAATTCTATAATTTAATGATTGAATGAAGCTGTAACCTAGACTATCATATATTTTATATATAAAACATGAAAACATTTTTTCTAGAAATTTCTGTTTAACATAAAAAGATACAACTCATATAAATTAGTTGTTTGAATGCTTTCTATGACCAAAATCATGAGACATATAGACATCATAGACAGCTCTAGTTTGAAGAGATTATGAAATAACTGCAACATAATTTAATATCTGTAAAGTTCACCATCACAGTCATAAAAATCTATAAGGATTAGGCTCCTGTTACATGCAAGCAAAGTGCTTTCAGTTGTGGTAACTACATTACATATAATTAAAATTCCATCTTTACTCTGAATTAAAATTTTAGCATTAATTTACTAACACTGCACTATTTTAGTTGAAGTATCACAGTCTCATGTACTATTTAAAAATTGAGAATGAATACATTTTAAAGTACCACTGAATTGATATTTTACATAACATATTCTTAGTGTATTTTCAGAATTAATTTCCCCCATGTCTGTGATCCTTGCTGATACTCAGAATGGCCCTTTATTACACTGCAGTAACTCTTATGTAACATAAGAGCATTTATAATTTTATTTAATTACAACATAATGAAATGGTTTTGAATCTTTTGCTTTCACCTTCCAGTAGGACAATTCCATATATTTTAACAGAAATAATCATGTTTTCTATAGGTGAATTGAACCCAAACATCATCATTTTGTAACAAAGACAATAATAAAATTAGAAATGGGAGAAAGCCTATCTTCAATATAGTAATTTACGTATAGGGCCAGATAGTGACAATAGATCAAGAGGTTTCAGGACAGAAGAGTGCTTTAAACTTTCTCTGAATGTACTGAACCACAAGATTGATGTAAAATGGTCTACTTGTCAAGTGGAAGATGAAGCGGCTTGAGATCTGTTCTGTCTGATACCACCTGCTGACTGCCTCAAGGTTTGTTACAGTGAGCAGGCATCAAAAGAGTACAACAAACCACAGACAAAGGTTCTTCCCCTGAGCTTTTCTATTCCCAAGTATTACGATGGATATTGTGCAAGACTCCTGATACAGGGTGGCAATATGCCATTTTACAATCTTCCTATACTGAACAGAAAACATCTGTATGCAGTAGTATGCAGACTGTGGCTTGTATTTGTGGAATAACACAAAGTATGCTTCCCATCTTTAAATCCAGAAGCCTGTAATTCTCTTTAATGTTACTCTCAGGTATGGTAAAAGGAACTCTAAACACTTAGTTTTTGACATTTCCTGCAGTCTTGCATCACTTCCAGGTTTATAATTTGTGGATTCTTCAAATTCCCAAAAATAACTTGTAGCTGCCCTAGCATCTGCCCTTTAATAATTAAAATCTTCACTGAATGAACCAAAAGATTAAAGTTATTTTACTAGAACGTTAATTTCTATCTGCCAAATTTCACAGACATGACCTAGCAAAACACATATTAGACCACTCAACATCAGAATAACAAATTCAAAGCTTGAGAAGAACAAAGCCATTAAAATTCTTAGATTCTTCTAAATAACTTCTAGAGTGCAACAAAATGCATTAAATACATTGTAAATGTAGAGAAGATAAATATTACAAGATAAAATTAATTCAAGCAGATAATTGATAAAAGGAAGTTATGAAAGAAAAAAATCCTGCTTACTTTTTCTTAAGTTCTTATTTCTAGGATCTTTTTCTCAAGAAAGATCAAATAGAAGCCTTAGAAGCAAAATTCACAATCCCCATGGACAGGGCACATGCATACTGATTTTATAGGGCACTATAACTACCTTCCACCTACACCTTGCAGAAGCTTCAGTTTTCCAGAAGAATCAATGTGTCAGATCTGACTTTGAAATATGGTACTGATGATATTTCTGAGTTCCCTTTTTCTAACTCTGCTTTCTTCTCCTCGTGGTTTCAGATCCAGCTCACAGGTGTTAAAATTTGCTTGGAACTGAGTCCAGTACTTTTCTATCAGATAATTATATGTGATTATGTGTTCAAAAAAAGAGTTCTGAAAATGTATCAGTTGATCTAACAAAATATCTTTCCTCTGTTAGTAAACCTTACCTTGAAATTATTATTAACTTGTACAGTCCTTATTGAAATGTATTATAACCTAACCTTGCCTCCTTTAACAACTTGATGCACTTCTTACCTATAGTTGTATCAACTAGTTGCAAGTTACAGAGAAAAGATTATTAGTCTTTGTAGCATTTACAGTTGTGTAGTTACCAAGTTGAAAATCATCCCTAAACAATATTTAAGAAGATTAAATTCCTGTTCTGAAGGGAAAAAAGGTTTAAACAAAAATGTGGTGTAGTAGCGCTACAAGCAGTTATCCACAATTTAACAGGCACGGCTTTCAGTAAATGGAGTTGTGTTTTTTTTCCTTAGAAAATAAGTTACAGTATGTATGAAGTAGGAAACAAATGTATGAAACCAAGATACATATATGTGAGTTGAAAGTAGTACACCAGTCATTCACTCAGAATCTACGAGAGGTATGGCAGATACACAGATAAGATACTTGCCTGTCACTCTACAGCTACACATTAGTTTCTACATCAAACAAGAAAAGTTCAGTAAACGTTTATATGTTGGAAATACTGGACAGTGAAAAGTCCAAACTTCAAAAGATTGGAAAAGACTGGGATTTTTCTCTAAGAAAAAAAGCAGGGAATCAAGCAAGTCAGGAAGACAGTCAAGCAAAAGATAAGGCACTTTTTGTACCTTTGGAGAACGATATCCCTCCTGTATTACACAAGAACATTGTTTAAAAAATCAAACATCTCATAAGAGGGTAATAGTCACAATTTAGCAGATGGAAGATGCTGATCTGAGTTTTGGAAGAACACTCAACCCTAACTGGTCATCAGGGAAGGGAAGGGAAGGGAAAGGGGGAAGGAGGCATAGCACAGTGTTACACTGTCAGAAGGCATAGATAGCACAATGTCTTGAGGATACATGAGTGCAGGTATCTTAGAAGCAATATGAAGTGCAAAATGGAAGGAGTTGGTGAATGTGAGTTCTGAAATTGAAGAATATGGGAGGATATATCTATTAATGTTGAAAACCTCATGAAATGTCTATTTATTGGCACATTTGATGGTAATTAAGAAAGAATTTAGAAGCAAGATAAACTATTTAGTAGGTGTCGTGTGTTGAAACTTCCATTAAAACAAAAAAAAAAATTGAAGAAAATCCTCTACAGGACAACATAGATGTAGAACTGGAGTAGCAATAAACAGACATGATGGATTTGACAGTCAGCAGGTAAAAGATGTTAGTTGACTCTGGGACGAAGTGAGATCCTTAAAGTGTGCAATGCAGGTCTATAGAAAAACAGCTGGGGAAGACAAAATGGGGAAGCTGACATGGAAACTGAATCAACTTTGCAGAAACTAAAATAACAGTAACCTGAAAATTATTGTAAATATATTCAGAAAACCAGAATAACTGAAGAGGTTAAGGAAGACATACATAGAAAGTATTGACATTGGAGGTCAATTGAGAATGGAAACAGGAGGAAAAAAATAGGGGGGGACACAAATTAGCTTTACTCGGAATATGCCATCAGGGAATTCTTATCAACAGTTTCTTTGAGCAGATCTAGGCCAGACAGTAGACACCCACCTCTTTTTTTTTTCTGGGTTGTTGGGGTTTCTTTGTTTGTTTGACTGGTGTTGTTTTTTGTTGTTATTTAATAAACAGTGAGGAATGGAGATGGATATTATTAAACAATTATTCTCCACAGCAATACTAAGTATAAGGTATTTCAAATACATAAAAACTTTCTTCATTGGCTATACAATGAATTCTTATGTTTCCACTGCCCTGATTTTTCTTCAGGGACTCTAAATTGCTTATTATCCAGTAACTTTTCTAAAATTATGAGATGGCTTTCTGTAACCTAAAGATGAAATACAGATAAATTGCATACTCTGGTGCTCAAAAACTTTTTTTGTCTCTGAATGTGTTCATGGCACATCTGTACTTGAACGAGTGCTGCCCTTTCACTCCTTGTGAGATAATTACTTCCCAGATATATTTCTAGTCATCAGCAATTTCATTTCTCGTACTTTGTTTTATAAGAATATATTATTCAGATTATTTGACTTATGATAAATCTCTAAAATAAACTTATTAAAATGTAATTGTTTCCCAATTTATTTTATATTTCTTAGGTGTATTCTTATTAGTGTTTTGAACATGGAAATAGTATTTCTCTCTATTTACTAAAAATAGTCCCTCATTAATTCTTTTATATGCTTTCACTTCTTTTATTCTCATCCAATCATAACATCATAGAAATATTTAGAGAGATCTTTAAGATCATCAAGTCTGACTGTTAATCTAGTACTGCCAAGTCTACCATTAAACCATGTCCATAAACACCACACATCTTTCAAATAGCTCCAGGGATGTTGACTCAACCACTTGTCTGAGCAGCCTCTTCTATTGCTTGAAAACTCTTTTGGTGAATGATTTTTTCCTAATATGCAAACTAAACATCCCCCAGTGAAACTTAAAGCCATTCACTGTTGTAGTGAGGGGCCCAAAACTGAACAGCCTATTCAAGGTACAGTTATTACTAGCCCTGAAATGCATGTTCCTTCAATTTGAATCAGGAAATTTCACCCAATTTCTGTTACCCTGACCCTTTCAAGCATCAGATACTTGTAACAATGTTTGGAACTTCTGGTAGCATTTCTCCACTCTTATTCAAAGGGTCCTTTGGTTTCGCGGGGACACTAATGAAAGTATTGAAAAGGATAATAAACGTTTAAATATTTCTGCTGGATGTTCACCTCCAGTTCAGTGATTTTGTATTTTAAAAAAACCTTATGTCATTTTCCATTAGAAGTTCTTCTATTGCCTTATAATTCTTGGATTAATGTTCATCTATTTCAATATAGTTACTAAAAAGGATTCAGTGAAATAAAAATTTCAGTTTAAAGTAGTCTTAGCAGAAAGTACAAAATTAAATTTTCTTCTGTCTAAGCATTAGCCATCTGAACATCTGCCCAGGTTCCCTCAATAAAAAAACCATCTGTAATTGGGAAAAATGTTTGGAGTACCAGATACTTAAAAGTAAAATAAAATAAAAGAAAATAATAATTTTTTTAAAAACCCTAAACAGTACAGCAATTGGACACAGTGCACAGGGATACATTTTCACTGTAAACAGCTTCTGAAGCAGTCATCATTTTTGTGCAGTGTACTTCATTTCTGTCAAATGAAGTTCCAGCAAAAGATATTGGAGGGAAGGTTGAAGGTTTTTTTACGCAGGAAATTCTGAGAGTTTACTAAGCCTACTTCTATTATTTTTATTCTCTATTACATTTCTTAACAGTGAACATACATCTAAGGAAGAAATATTTTTCAACCAAATAAATGGACACAGCTCTACTTGATGCATTATTTACAAAACAAAAAAAATGTTACTGTAACTGTGGAAATGGATGGTACCACATACTTTGAAAATGAGTGTAATACAGTCAATGAAAATATTGTATAAGGCAACAAAATTCTACTTTCTTGTAATTCAGAAAAATTATGAAGTTTATTTTGAGAACAGCATTTAGTAACGATAATGATTCCACATATTCCTACTGCTTAAGAAATTGTTAATAAATTCCAAAGAAAAAATATGGATGGTGAGACTAAGATAAAAATGTGGACAGCTATCTGGAACTACCAGTAAACCTCACAGATATACCCACCTCCAATGTAACACACTCAACCACTAACCCAATATGTCTGCCACTAATAAAAATCAATTTTATCTATACATCACTTTAAAGTGAATGGTTTTCTGAATACTTATGCATGTTTACATTTTTCAAGCTTTATGGCATGAGATACTCATTCAAAACTCTATTATGTGGGAAGGTGGCACATGGCTTCTGCAAGTCTTTAGTTGTGGGGCTGGGATTTCTTCTGTTTGATTGTAGGGTGGGGATTCTTTAATAAGTGTGTAAACCCAAACAAACCAGACTGGTCTTTCGTGTCCGGACATTGCTACAAGCACTGATATAAATCTATAAGGTGATAAAGAAATTGGAAAGTATCTTTCCTCTTAAAATTTGCATTGACAGCACTTCTTTGAGTATAAAAGGGGCAGTTTGAAAAAATCTTGGCAAAGACAATTTCCTGATCATTTAAGCAGTACAGAAGTTGTGGTCAATTAGAATGCTTATAGTAGGCAGAAATCTGGAGACCTCAGCTTCTGTAAAAGTATATGTGGATGTTGCTCCATCAAGGAAAGTAAAAGAGTTCTTGATTTAATAGTAATTTTCTGTTGCTAATATTATATTTAGTTATCATTTAGGAAGATGTTGTTGACTTAACTTTTCAAATTCAAGATGTGGTTTTATTAGTTTTAGAAATTAACATGAGTCAAGATTGTTGTAGGGCTTATTATCATCTCCTTTGAAAGGGAAGAGACCTCTTTCTCACTTGGAGGACTGCAATATGAATGATATATAACCTGAATATATATACTCTAATAAAACACAAATATTTTTAATTAAGGAATCGGTTACAAAAAGGAAAAATACATAGACAGTAATAATGAATGAGGAAGAGATGCAAGCAGCCCTTCTGATGAATATAATTGTTGCACATTTTTGATGGGAGAAGAAATCTGAATTTGAATGACCTTTTCCTTTGCAGTAGCAAAAAATCTGTGAAAACTTATTTTTAAAATGTTTGTCTTGCCTGAAAATTCCTAACGGTGCATAAATTTAATTTGTTTAGGATGAAAAGAAAAGTAGTCCTAGCTTTACACTTTTTATTCCACTCCAGGGGATAGGTACACAAAAATGAAATATGGTTTTCATTAATGGCAGGTGTTAGCAATCATACTGACAAACACTTCCACATGGTAATTTTGTATCTAGTCTTATGTTGCAAATTAATGATATCAGAATTTTTGTGTTTTGTTTTTTTTCTAAAGTATGCTCTGAATTAATCAGGACAATATTGACAATACTGTCATTGTAATGGACAAATCTTTAAGAGCACTGAACCCTTTCCTAGCCAAATGTGCAGCATTTGTAGCAGATAACATAACTAACATGAGAAAACCACAATGGTTTTCTAAAAGGAGTTCAAGATGTCAGACCATATGTTCATAGGCATGGGATGTGCCTTGTCATGTAGGTCAGTTTGTTGCCAGGAGTACTGCCACAGCCCAAAGACAGTATGAACCAGAAGAACAGTGATTGACTAAATGATGCTGAGAGATACAGAATTATTTCCTGTTTCTCTCATTTTTACTGGCAATTGAAACTCCAAGAATTTTGAATTATGAAAAAAAAACTAGTAGATGACTTCATTGAAGTTCTTGGAAAGAAATGTAATAATATATTGTTTCATGTGTAGCTAAAAATGCAGACAACTCTGTATCAGCTCTCTACTGACACAAACATGTCTTCTCTGTTCTCTCTGCTGTTGTTTAAAAATGTGTTGCTTATTTCCAGGCTTCCATATTCGGTTGTGTGTGAACAAGCGACAATGTGGCTATAAACACAAAAGCAAAAGAAAAAGTCTTGTTTCAGGGGATCCATTAAGGATTATCAACACAGGGAAATCAAAATATTTGACAGATAATATAAATTGTAAGGAGTTTCTGTGAAACATTGTCTCTGTGAAACATTCAGCTGCGTTAATTTCTCCATTAAACCAAACTTTTTCAGTCTCTTTTTCCCTTGTTCTCTTTAAAAATTCCTTGAATGTATAATCTTGATTACTATAGCTATAAATTTTGGAAAGAGGAAAAAAAAAGAAAAGAAAAAATTTCATAACAAAAGTGAAACCAAAAAGTCATTAAAAAAAATCCATAGTTGGTGCTCTGAAGATATATATAGGAACTGCAGGGATAAGATGAGAACTGAGTTAACTTGATTAGTGAAACCATTGTTTTCCTCTTTGTTAGAGTGATGCCATAGTTCTCAGAGAATGAGTTGTACTAATAGGAAGAATTTTGTCTCCTACTAGGAAAGAAAATGAAAGAAAAGTAGAAATAGACGATGTTAACCACTTTTACAGCAGCTACCATAATAATTAATTTTTTTAAAAAAGGGTGTGAGGGAGGAGGAACATAGCCACATAGTATTGCTGAACTACTCTTTTCTGACAGATGTATCATAAATACTTCTGGTATGTTTTTTTATCCATGTGACAAATTTTTTTTTTTTTTTACATATTTTACTGCCAGTTTTTCTGAAAGTTAACCTAGAACTACTTGCAAAGGAGAAGACATAGTAACAATTGAATACTTAAAATATTCAAGAGCATCCATGTATCATCTGAAGGATATTCATCACTTTTTTAATGTGCATTTATGAAGAGAAAGCATTCTAAGAACATTCTGTACTTCCACAACTACTCCTCACCATTTTACGGATGCCAATATTTTTTTATTTAACTGATATGAGCACTATTTTTTTTTTAGAAATACCCTAAATTTTATTAATTTCTATAGTTAAAGAATTTTTATCAGTTCTGAAAGCTATAATGCATGATAATAAATAACATGAAAAGAAAAAAATCAGCGCATACAAAGTAAGTGCAATTTTAATTATTTGTTACTATACTATTGTAGGGATCAAGAATATCTTACTTAGAGCTATACTAGGAAGTATTATTGTAATAAATGAGAACCAGAGAGAAAAAAAGAGCTATTATATATGTTTCTAAATATATTTTGATTATTACTGAAACATACTGTTCCTTATTAAAAGTCGCTTGATTTTTGAGCATATCCTTTTCTCTTCTAATAAACACACTTTTCTCCTGGAAAATAGTCCATCTGTATTTTTTACTTGGACCTATGAGAGAATTAGTCACTGATAAGTCAGTGAAAAAAAATCCATGCATGGAAAACATATCTTTTTTATTTGAAACTTGGTAACTCCTCCATTTTTTTTTTTTTTTTTTTTTTTGTCATAATATATAGAACAGAAACCTTGGATACTTCTAATTCCCCCCAAAATTGGATAAAATATTAAAATATTATTTTAAAAAAATGGAACAAGTATATCCCTAAGATTTATTTTAAAACTGAACAAATGTTTTTAAAACCTGCTACAGTATGAGTAACCCTATGTTTTTACAGATGAAGATGTGTTTCGTTTCATTTGCACATTGCCATGTCAGATAAATGTATTCCTGATGCACACAGTCACAGTTCAGAATTTTGTTCTTTTTCTCCCAGCCTTATGAAGATTATAATTTTTATTGAAAAGAACCAGAGTTTATGCATAAATTAATAAGAGAGTTGTGGGAAGTTTCATTGACTTAGAGGACAAAAATGATGACAGTATTTCTGACAGTAACTTGACTAGCAATCAATTCATGAGAGGGTTAGATGACTTTAGATGGTGATTTTTGACTTCAAGGTCATTTTTTCTGTCATGGTGGTGGAACAAGCTGTCTTACAACTTTGACCAATGACTTCTGAGGCCACTGGTCAAAGTTTGGATTTCAAGGCATGGACCAGGAACAGCTGCAGTTCGCCCTTCCCATACATCTGACCCTGCAAAGAAAACCTCTGTGATGTGCAAATGGGCCCCCGGCATACTAAGAGTATTATTCTTATTTAGTGAGATATATTTTTAACTACTCAAGGTGCCAAATTGTGGAATTTAACACCTATTGATAATGAAATAATCCTTTAAGTCTGCAGGGGAGTAGATGACTATCTAAGCCTATACCAGGGGACTATATTTAACACAGAATTCTTATATCCTCTATGAACAGGTGAATTTAAAGCTAGCAGTCATGGTAACACAATGCTTAATAAAATCAAACTCTAGTGGCTGCTGGCTGTAAAATGAGTTTATAAATGTCCATTGGAAAGCCTTGTTTACCTCTGTAATCAAATGTCTTACAGAAGGATTTTAAGAAGGAATAAAGTAAACTTCGTCTTCTTATGGAAGATAGATGAAGCGGTTTACTCTTTTAGTCCAAGCAAACATTACATTTGTTACTTCTACAGTAAAAGTAAAATATTATCTTCTAGATAGCAATGACACTATAAAATAATTGTGACTGCACACACCTAAGGTCTGTTATCCTATGTTCCAGGCTAGACCATCTAGTTAATGACATTTCTTCACTTAGCATTGGCCTTGAAAATAGATGCAACATATCCTAATACATAAAAAACGTGTTTCTGGTTTTTTTTAGCTCTACGTTGGTATCTGAAAGAAAAAACTAGGAAAGAGACTGATGCACTGCACATTATATTGATACTAGGAACTCCCAGTTCTTAGCAAATGGTCCTGTTTCTCCATGTCAGCACTGAAAAGAGGCAAGGCCATTCACAGGCAATGGAAAAACCTAGAGACTGCAGCAGACAGAGAAGGAACACAGGTGAATAAAAATATGATAGATAGCAAGCCACCAGATTTTTTAAAAAATGCCACACAACATTCTTGAAGCCATGGGGAAATGGGGAAGAAGATTTCCTCAATATATATGTGTTCTTTAACCAGTTTTGTCCTATACAGGTAATGGAAATTACTGTAAGTACATATCTACCTATCTTTTAAATACATCCAGGGTCGGTGACTCAACCACCTCCCTCAGCAGACTGTTTCAATATCTGACAATCCTTTCAAAGAAGAATATTTTCCTAATGCCCAATCTGAACCTGCCCTGGCACAGCTTGAGGCCATTCCCCCTTGTCCTGACAGCTGTTGCTTGGGTGAAGAGATCAACAGTCATCTCTCTACAACCTCCTTTCAGGTAATTGTAGGCAGTGATAAGGTCTCCCCGCAGCCTTTTCTTTTCCAGGCTAAACAAACCTGTTCCCTCAGCCACTCCTCCTAAGGCTTGCTCTCCAGCCCCTTCACCAGCCTGGTTGTCCTTCTCTGGACACACTCCAGGATCATAATGTCTCTTATGTGGTGGGGGGCCCAAAAGTGAACACAGTACTCCAGGTGTGGCCTCACCAATGCAGAGTACAAGGGCACAATCACTTCCCTGGACCTACTGGCCACACTGTTTCTGATAGAAGCCAAGATGGCATTACTAGAACTCATCCAGCCCTATAGACTTGTGAATATCTAACTGGCCCAGCAGGTCTCCAACCATTTCCTCATGGATAATGAGAGTTCTGTTCTGCATTCCTGCCCTGTCTTCTGGCTCATGAAGCTGAATATCCAGGAAACATCTCACCTCACTATTAAAGACTGAGGCAAAGAAGGAATTAAGTGTCTCAGCCTTGTCCTCATCCTTTGTCACTAATGTTCTCCCTGAATCCAGTAAGGGCTGGAGATTGTCCTTTGCCCTACTTTTTCTGTATCTGTAGAAAGACTTTTTATTATCTTTCACAGAATTGGCCAATCTGGGTTCTAGTTGGGCTTTAACCCTTCTGATCTTCTTTCTACATGATCTTACTTCATCCCCGTAGTCCTCCTGAGATGCCTGTCCCTTCTTCCAAAGTTCATAGACTTTGTTTTTTTGGGTTTTTTTGTTTTATGACCACTCAGATCTCACTGCTCAGCCGATCTGGTTTACTCCCTCTCCAGCTCCTTTTCTGGCACATGGGGACAGCCTGTTCTGGTGACGCCAGAATATATTTCTTGAAGATCATCCATCCCTCCTAGGCGCCTTTGCCATTAAGGACTGTGTCCCATGGAACTTTATCAACCATCCTTCTGAATAATCCAAAGTCTGCCCTATGGAAGTCACAGAATCACAGAATCACAGAATCATAGGGGTTGGAAGTGACCTCGAGAGATCATCGGGTCCAACCCCCCTGCCAAAGCAGGCTCCCTAGCACATATTGCACAGATAAGCATCCAGACGAGTCTTCAGTATCTCCAGAGAAGGAGACTCCACCACCTCCCTGGGCAGCCTGTCCCAGGGCTCTGTCACCCTCACTGTGTAAAAGTTCTTCCGCATGTTGGTGCAGAACTTCCTGTGCTCCAATTTACAGCCATTGCCCCTTGTCCTATCTCCACAGATGACTAAAAAGTGGTTGGCCAATTCCCCCTGCATCCCATACTTAAGATATTTATAAACATTAATTAGGTCCCCCCTCAGTCTTCTTTTCTCCAGGCTGAACAGCCCCAGCTCACTCAGCCTTTCCTCATACAGGAGCTGTTCCAGGCCCTTAATCATCTTTGTAGCCCTTCTCTGGACTCTCTCCAGGAGGTCCCTGTCCTTTTTATACCAGGGAGCCCAGAACTGGACACAATACTCCAGGTGGGGCCTGACCAGGGCAGAGTAGAGGGGGAGGATCACCTCCTTTGACCTGCTGGCCACACTCTTCCTGATGCATCCCAGGATCCCATTGGCCCTCTTAGCCACCAGGGCACACTGCTGGCTCATAGCCAACCTGTCATCAACCAGGTCCTTCTCCACAGAGCTCTTCTCCAGCAGGTCATCCCCCAGCCTGTACTGATACAGACGGTTATTCTTCCCCAGGTGCAGGACTTTACACTTGCTTTTATTAAACCTCATCTGGTTTCTCCCTGCCCAGCTCTCCAGCCTGTCCAGGTCTGGCTGGATGGCAGCGCAGTGTTCCTGCGTGTCAGCCACCCCTCCCAGTGTTGTATCATGGGCACTTGCTGAGGGTGGATGCTATTCCCTCATCAAGGTCGTCGATGAAGATATTAAACAGGACTGGACCCAACACCGAGCCCTGGGGAAAACCGCTAGTCACAGGTCTCCATTCCGATTGTGTTCCACTGATCACAACCCTCTGAGCCTGGTCTGACAGCCAGTTCCCAACCCACCTCACTGTCCACTCATCTATCCCATGCTCTCTCAGCTTTTCTATCAGGATGTCATGGGAGACAGTATTGAAAGCCTTGCTGAAGTCAAGGTAGATGACATCCACTGCTCTCCCTCCCAGCCGGTGATGAGATCATAGAAGGCTATGGGATTGGTTGAGCACGATCTCCCCTTGGTGAATCCATGCTGACTACTCCTCATGACCTTCTTCTCTTCCAGTTGCTTGGTAATGGCATCCAGAACAAGCTTTATACATCACCTTTCCAGGGACAGAAGTGAGGCTGACTGGCCTATAATTTTTACGTTCCTCCTTCTTGCCCTTTTTAAAGACCAGAGTGATATTGGCTATCCTTGCTCCCCTCCTCACTTCTCCTAGAACTGAGAATTTCACAGAATTTCACAGAATTTCATAGAATTTCACAGAATTTCACAGAATTTAGGGGTTGGAAGGGACCTCCAGAGATCATCGAGTCCCACTCTCCTGCCAAAGCAGGTTGCCTAGGACAGGTCACACAGGTAGGCATCCAGATGGGTCTTGAATACCTCCAGAGAAGCAGACTCCACTGAATTCTATCATGATCACTAAGCCCCAGGCATCCTCCAACCATCACATCTCCCACTAGGCCTTCTCTGTTCACAAACAACATGTCCAGTGGGGTGCTTTCCCTAATCGGTTCACTTACCAGTTATGTCAGGAAGTTGTCTTCCACACACTCTAGAAACCTCCTAGACTGTTTCATCTCTGCTGTATTATACTTCCAGTAGACATCCATTAAGTTGAAGTCTCCTACAAGAATATGAGCTATCGATTGTGAAGCCTCCTGGTTGTTTATAAAATAACGCACCAGCCTCTTCCTCCTGGCTGGGTGGTTTATAGCAGACTCCCACCACAATATCTGCCTTATTTTTTTCTCCTCTGATTTTAACCTGTAGACATTCAACCCTGTCATCACTGTCTTCAAGCTCAAGGCTATCAAAGCACTCCCTAATATAGACGACTACCCCACCTCCTCTCTTTCCTCACCTCTCCTGCCTGAAGAGTTGGTAGCTGGCTATAGTAACACTCCAGTTATGTAAGTCATCCCACCACATTTCTAAGATGGCGATTATGTAATAGTCTCCTTGTCTTACAATAACTTCTAGTTGTCTTGTTTGTCACCCAGTCTGCATGCATTGGTGTAGATGCACTTCAGTTGGGCTATTGATCTCACTTTACTCCTAAGGGGAATAGTCTCACTTACTAAGTCACTGCTTGCTAAATTTTCTAACTCAACAGTTGACTTTCCATCTTTGCTACCACTTGAAATACTATTCCCCACTACCTCTAAGGTGTCAGACTGAGCGTCATTGCCAGTACACCATTCCTCAAACACTGGAGTGCCATTCCCAGGCTCTTTTCTGACAAGCCTGGCTTTGTCCCTCTTCCCCTCTGCTTAAAGCTCTATTAGTGAGTCCCACTAGATTCGTAGACAACATCCTTTTGTCCCTTGAGGACAAGTGCACCACATCCTTTGATAGTAAGCCAGGTCATGTACCAGCTAACCCATGGACAAAGAAGCCAAAATTTTGCTCTTCACACCAGGTTCAAAGCCAGGTATTTAATTCTTGGTTCTAATTATTTCTTCCCTCATCATTCCCTATGGTTGGAATGATGAAGAACACTACCTGTGCCCACAATCCCTTCAGCATTTGTTCCAAGGACCTGAAATCCTTGTTAACTGCCCCCAGCTTTCTTGTGTAGGTTTCATTACTGCCTACTTGAAAAATAGGATAACAATCTGTGGGTTTGGCCAGAGTTGGAAATTTTCCAGTTACATTCCTAACAGAGGCTCCAGGTAGGTGGCAGCCTTCTCTGTGTAGTGGATCCGGTCTACAGATTGTCCCTTCTGTTCCCTTCAGAAGGGACTCCCCTACAACAATGACCCTTCTTTTCTTCTTAATAGCGGCCGTTTTGATGGCTACCTTAGGGTGTTCTAACCTAGGGAACATGATGATCTTAATGGTCTTGATGATCATATAGAGTTTGATGATCTTAAGGGTGTTTTCCAACATAAATTATTCTATGATTTTATGATCCTATAACTGTCAATTTTATTTTGTATTGTTCCAAAGGTGATTAAGCTACTAGCTATTAGTTAATTACAAGAGTAACTATAATGTAATTTACTTGAGAAAATATTTTGGAAAATAAATTCCATCATTGTGTGCTGTGTATAGTACATTTATAGCTCCAGAAAAAGTTACATGGCCATTGTACTATGGAATACTATCAGTGTTGATATATGAAGACAATACTTAAGCTTTCTTTCTACTAGGAGGGGTCGTGTTGATTAGTTTTTTTTGTAGTATGTTTGCTAGTGCATATTCTCTTCCATTGTCTTCATTCTCAGAGTCTATTGAAATATTTGTAGGAGGAACTTCATGCCAAATACTCTTTGGTGCTGGCTTTGACATTTTTCCTATGGATTATTTACTATTAAGAACTTACTTACAATTTTCCAGTGCAATTTTCCTATTCCATTGTTTTTTGTTGTTTGCGGTGTTGGTATTGAGAGGGGACAGGGTTTTTTACATCTTGGTTCAAACCAAGATGATAAGGAAGAAGCACAGAGTTACATATGTCAGCAGGCAATTTGTCTAACCAAATTAAACATTTTTGATAATATATAAGAACTATAACTGTCTCCCAGCTTGATACAGCGTGAAATGATATCTTTTAGAACTGGGAACTCAAGTTAAGTTTCAGAACAGATCACAGTTACTTTTTATTTTTTTTATAAGGAAGAGTGATAGAGCAAACATAGCACTCTACTGTGTTCTACTTAAAAATACAGAACTATGTTAAAGAATCCCTATGGCTAAGTTGAAATATTAGATTCTCACAGTTCTATGGTAGCTTAACAGGTGCACTAAATAACATAGAATCATAGAATCATTACAGTTTGAAAAGACCCCCAAGATCATCTGGTCCAATGGTCTCCCTACAACCTAGATTACATTCTAAACCATGTCCAATTATGTGATATTTAAGGTATTGTAATTTCATGTATTTTTAAAAAAATCTTATCTGTTAGAAAGCCTGTGGCTTACTGTTTTAAAGTGATAAATAAAGTTCCAGTTCATTTGTAAAGATAAAATGTTATATAAGAAATATATTGGCATGACATGGTGGATATATAAAAGACTGGAGTTTTTTATGACCATCATTGTAAACCGCTTTCTTTTCATTAATAAATGGTAAGTTAGCATGTTGTGCATACCTCTTCTATGTATTTAGACAGCCTCTCAACACTGCATATGAAAAAGAGTGAAACATGGCTGACAGCCTATCATTGTAAGTTTACTCAGATTTTGAAAATAGCAAGTGTCTTTAAAAGGGTTCATTGCCCTGAGAACAATTCCCTGACAGCACATGTTGAGGAATAAAGTCAATTTACAATTTGTCCAGTAAGAATGCTATTAGGGAGGAGGAGAAATTCACACCTTCTGGAGTCTCATCAAAATAAAATAAGACTTCTGTTAAACTACAGATTTAGTTATGTTTTCCTCTTCTTTTTTGCTGTTCCTACCCACCCTGCATGTATACCTGTGCTATATTTTAATGTGTTGCTGCCAAATTACTTCATGGTATTAGGTAACACATTGGAAAAAATAACAAAGTTCAGTGAGATTCTTTACTCAAATTCAATAAATACTAGTTGCGTTGAAGAAAGTCAGATAAATGAAAAATTCCCCTAAATCAGAGGTTAGTGGCAAAATTCATTGAATTGAAATATTCATTCTATCTATCTGTCTATATATCAGTAATGCAGTATTTGTAATTCAGTGTCTTTTATTGGCATGTCTTCATTGCTTTTATCTCTTTTTTGCCTAAATTTCTAATGCATTTGTTCAAGTGCAATCCTCTCTTTTTTTTTTTTTTTTTGCCTCCACACTCTATTTATATATTTTGTTGCAATTTAAACATTCAAAATTTAAAAAGTTCTTTTCTCCCCTTAACTGTTATACTGTCTCCAAAGAATCTAGAAAGACCACCTATAGATGTTCTTTAGACTTCGTTTTAATATGCAGAATGAACTAGACTCTACAGACACTGGCATTAGAACTAAAAAGAAACTTGTATAAAATGAAAGCACTAAGCCTCACAGATAAATCACTGTTTGTGCAGAAGGAAAAGGATAGATAACAAAAAGAATCCATAAAAAAAAAGGAAGACAACCAAAGATACACATGTTTCTAAGAAACTCTTGAGGTTTTTTAGAAAAAAGTAAAGCTAAATTTGCATTGATTGAAACAGTCTGTATTTGGTATAGGTGTTAAGGTACTTGAAGGCATTTGGAGGAGGACAACAAAGTTGGTGAAAGGGATAAAAGATATACTTATGAGGAGAGACTCGGGACTCTGAGTTTGTCTAGTTTGGGGAAAAGGAAGCTGAGGTGTGACCTCATTGCTCTCTGCAGCTTCCTGAGAACTGGGGAAATGAAGAAGAAGGTGCTGAGTTTTTCTCCCTGGGATTGCACGAAAGGATGCCTGGGAATGGTTCAAGGCAGCAACAGGGAAGGTTTAGATGGAAATTGGGAAACACTTCTTCACTGGCAGTGTAGTCGAACACTGAAACAGGTTTCCTAGAGAGAGGGTCAAGACTGTCAGCGATTAAGAGGCATTTGGACAGTGTCCTTAATAACATACTTCAAAGTTATTTCAGCCCTGAGTGATCAGGAAGTTAGTTTAGATGATCATCATAGATCCCTTCTACCTGCAACTATTCTAGTCTAGTCTAGTCTAGTCTAGTCTAGTCTATTTCTATGAAACTATTGGAGAGTGTCCAGAGGAAGCCAACAAGGATGGCTGTACAAGGAGAGGCTGAAGTCCCTTGCTTTGTTGAGCCTGGAGAAAAGGAGGCTGAGGGGAGACCTCATCACAGTCTATGGCTTCCTGATGAGGGGGAGCAAAGGGGTAGTGCCAATCTCCTCTCTTTGGTTGACCAGTGATAGAACCCGAGGGAACTGTATGAAGTTGTGACAGGGGAGCTTTAGGTTGGATATTAGGAAGAGGTTTTTTACTGAGAGGGTGGTTGGGCACTGGAACAGGCTTCCCAGGGAAGGGGGTCACAACCTCGAGCTTGACTGAGTTCAAGAAGTGTTTAGCCGATGTGCTGAGTCACATAACTCTTACTTGGCTGGTCTTGTGTGGAGCCAGGAGTTGGCCTTGATGATCCTTATGGGTCCTTTCCAACTCAATATATTCTATAATTCTATTTTCTCTGACATCCTCCTGGTCAGTGTGGTGGGCATGACTGGGTAGCTGGGTGAGAGTTTGGCTGCTTGCTGGGACCAACACAACATACTAACATTTTGCCTAGTGAACTTACTTTCTTTGGAGTACCACTAGTAGTTTTACATAGCAGTGGTAAGAATCTGCTTGTCACATGAAATAAATGTGTATAATCTGCTACGGTTTGTGAACTCCCTACAACGGAAAAGGGAAACTCCTTGGGTATATTTATTTTGTCCAAGAAAGTAAAGAAAGAAATTAAAAGCTTTTTTATTCTCAGGAAAGCAACCACCCCCTTACTCACCAAACCGCATACATGCCTCATAATTTTCCTCCCCATGAGTTTTAAATTCTGCTTTATGAAAATATGAAATAATGCTCTTCATAATTATGTTAGAATATACTTACTTAATGAACTATCAGGGCTTTATAGAAACAGGGGAAACAAAATCACCATGACTTGAGCAGTTACATTTCCTGTATGAGCTAAAGCAAATGTCTAGCTTTTTTGTTTTGGTGGGTTTTGTTTGGTTGGTTGGTTGGTTGGTTTGGTTTGACTTTTGTCCTGACTCATCATGGGAAAGTAAGTATGTTCTTATTAACACTCTGTTAACAATCTGCCTGCATGGGTTCAGTGGTACATGGTTCTTTATTTATTACGTTACTTTCCTGAGCTGTGGGTAATTATAACTTTTGCATTTTAGTGTAAGTAATTATGTCTTCAAGGCTTTTCCAATACGTTTCCTGTTTTCTGCAAGCTTATTGTTTCACTTTCATCAATCCACCTCAAGGAATTCTGAACACATAAAATATAATCTCTGTGATTACATGAGAAGGAAATTTTTGAAAAAGAATTTGCCACACAGAAATCATCTATACATGAAGTTAGACCTGGTTAAGGACTGTGTTCTTTCAAAAGCAGTCAGATACTCTGTAGAAGGAAATACCATTGTCTGGGTTTGGGTATCATATATGTAGATCAACTTTCACCATAGTTGGATTACTTCTATTGGCTCCATCATTGGCCACTTCAAGAGAAGTGAAGGATGGACTCTTGAAAATGATTACTGATAATATTAAAAAAAGTGAAAACAGACAAGGTGACAAGTGGTAAGACAAATGAAACATCAGAAGCCTAATTTGTAATACTTATGATTAAGAATAGGTTATTTCTAGTGCAATCCTAATTTCAACTACAATATGAAAATTTACAGATGTTCTGTTTTTTATGTCATTGAGTTTTGAAAACTGTGAATGGAACTAAAGCAATATACTTCACATATCCATAAATATTTTTTCTTTAAAATATTTGTCAATTTTGACAGCTTGTGTGATATGAAAACAATAAAAGAATGATGAATAAATATTGATTCCAGTCTTAATAATAGTTTTAATTTTGAATTTTTTGAATGGCAATGGAATTGAAATATTGGCAGTTTTAAGAATGGCTACTGCTTTCTACTAACTTTTTTATCTCATAGATTTGAAAGAAACCTCATACATTCCTCTCTAAGAAGTCTTGATGTAAGATAGAAGCACAGTGTTAATTGCTCATTAAAACTGCTGGTTTTAATCTTGAAGTCTGACTTTGTCAACTCAGATTGGTATTGATGTTTACTGAATTAATCCATAATTTTCCATTATGTGAAAATCAATCTCAGTTTTCCATGACAACAGCAAATCTGTATAAAAGCTGGAGACTTTCTTATAATGCTCAAAGCTTTGATTTTATTGGCTTAAACAAGCTATAGTGAGAAGCAGAGGAAGATATAGAGAGATAAACAACTATAGATTTCATGTCTTGAAGTCATCAACATAAGCCAAATTTTTAGAAAAGGAAGAGTAGTACAAACAACCTACATTAACAAAGCGATCAAGACTTCCATTGGCATTTAATCACATTTGAGCTTCCTACTACAAAAAAAAAAAAAAAAAAGAAAGTTTATGAAGGTAAAATATATTCTTGGAAAAAAATAGTGTAACAGTGTATTTGTTTAAGTACTATTACACATCATACTTTGTTTTCTCTGAAAGTCAGTATCTTTAGTGTTAAAGAAGCAAGTTATTTGTGTACGTTAATGAGAAATTACTTGATGCTGCTTTTTTCCTTTTTTGTGACAGTGCAGCCAACAAGCAAGGTTTCTGCATATCAGAGGCCATAGCTTTTGCTGTAGCGTGAGTCTTATAATCGTAACAGATAGTACAGCCCAGTTAAAATTCAGTCAAAATTCAGTTAAAAAATATCACGTTTGGTGCAGTCTGTAGAAATTTCTCTGAAAACAACTCACACTTTTTCTGATGGAGTACTCTTTTCCTTTAGGGTCCAAATAGTAGTTTGTCCTAAGCATTTCCACCTTTCTGCCATGATGGATCAAATAAGTTGGTTTAACAAACTACGCATTATCAAGGAACTCACATACAAAGGAAGTCTAGTTTTCAGTGGGCAAGGTTGAAGTTTGGAAACTATACAGCATAACTACATGAGCTGGATGGATCCTGGAATATCTGTGTTGGCATCAAAAGTATGACACCATAGCATATTGCTATTTATATGATTGTTTCAAAGTTCTAAAAAGGGATCCTATATTTTATTATAAAATGTAGCAATCTTCTAGTGATCAATCTTCTTTTCCATCTTGAGAGTAGACAATGTTAGTGAATGAACAGAGATCAAAAATTCTGTGCAGTGCTTACTTCTACCACATGAAGCAAAACCCTAGATTGTGATTTCTCCAGAAAAGAATGTTTCTTTGGGCATTAAATGATGAAACGAGGCCATGTAAATGTCATCACTGATTGCTTTTTTCAAAGGAAAACTATAGCAGATAATAAAGAATCAAGACATAAATCTTAATGTCTAAAATAAAACTTCAGCTGGAAATAGAGAAGATGTCATCAGACCTGGATGTCATCAGACCATCAGGGGAGTGAGGAGATGGTCATCAACCCTTTGACTATCACCGAAAGATACCTGGCATTGTATAGCCTCACACATCCAGTGAAGCTACCTTTCCTTACAATGGAAACAAACATTGAATTAAGAGTAAATTATCAATAGTGAAAGATACAGATCTGTCTCTTTTTCCCAAGCAATCCAATCTGAGACATGAAAAGTATTTTCTAAGTATGTGGGAATTGCACCTAAGAGGTTAAAAACACCAGTGTTCACTTATCTATTATGCAAATATTGTGGATGGGCATCTGCAATGTTGGTGTGAGAAGAAGCCAAAGGAAGGAGTCTTAGAATCTTACGGCAGCAGTATGGCCCTGTTTTGCCTAGAGACTGCAGAATAAACAGATTGATAGTTTCTACACAGAATTTTGAAGTCCATAGGGTCCGGAGTGAGACCTCTTGCTTCATTAACAGCAAAAAGTATATTAAAGTTGATACTTCTAAATATGCTAATGAGAAAATAAAAGTACATGTCAAACATATCTGACTGTAGTACTTGACTCTCCACCCAAATCATGCTAAATGCCACCTCTGAGAGGGAATATCTGAGATTAGGGTATAAAGGGCATTGAGATATCTACCCTTGTGGGTGAGAAAAAAAAATGAAGACACCAAAGAGGCAGTTGAGGGGCTGTGGTCCTTCTCCTCTACCCAAAACAGGGACATGTTCTTCGTAAGCCATTGAATTTTCACCATTTTTGGTGAGAATACCTGGATAGTATTATGCTAGCATTTTAATTATTGTTCTAGTCATATATTAGCACCATTTCAGTAAGTTCATTTATATCAATCACAAATTCCTTCTATCTGTTGCTTTAATAAACTGTTTTAATAAACACTGTTAGTTTCTACTTTGCAAAACTGCCTCAGTGAATGTCCATCAGGGGCTCTGATAGACAAATGTTGACTCTGATATGTGATTTTAATATGTAATCCTTTAGACATAAACCTTTGACCAGGTCTACAGACATAGACGCACCTAGGCTCCTCTCTGGAGGAGTTCCAAAAGCAAGGGTGGTCCATTCTGAACATTGCAATTCAACAAAAGGGCCTCCTTCAGCCGTACATCACTCTTTCCCTTTATGTGACAAAGTAGTGTTTCATATGATCATGGACTGTTGTTACAACTTGCATTCTGACAGTTATGATTGATACTGTACTCTGCTCTTGTGAGACCCCATCTGGAGTACTGCATACAGCTCTGGGGCCCCAGTACAAGTAAGAAATGGACCTGTTGGAGTGAGTCCAGAGGACCACAAAGATACTCAGAGGTCTGGAGCACCTCTCCTATGAAGACAGGTTTAGAGAGTAGGGCTTGTTCAGCCAGGGCAACAGAAGACTTTGGTCAGACCTTATAGCACCCTACCAGTACATAATGGGAGCCTAAAATAAAGCTGGGGAGGGACTTTTTACAAGAACATATAGTTACAAAAGGTAATGGTTTTAAAGTACAAGAGGGTAGATTTAGATTAGGGATAAGGAAAAAAAAATCTACACTGTGAGGCTGATGAGGCCCTGGAACAGGCTGTCCCTTCCCTGGCAGTGTTGAAATAAGGCTGGATGGTGCTTTCAGGAACTTGGCCTAGGGGAGGGTGTCCCTGCCCATGGCAGGGAAGTTGGAACTAGATGGTCTTTAAAGTCCTTTACAACCCAAACCACTCTGTGATTATATTATTCCATTATTGTAGAAGTGTTTATATTTACTCTGAAATTGATACTGTAACCTGAGTTACAGTGTAACCTGAGCCAGCAGTGTGCCCTGGTGGCTAAGAGGGCCAATGGGATCCTGGGATACATCAGGAAGAGTGTGGCCAGCAGGTCGAAGGAGGTGATCCTCCCCCTCTACTCTGCCCTGGTCAGGCCCCGCCTGGAGTATTGTGTCCAGTTCTGGGCTCCCTGGTATAAAAAAGACAGGGACCTCCTGGAGAGAGTCCAGAGAAGGGCTACGAAGATGATTAAGGGCCTGGAACAGCTCCTGTATGAGGAAAGGCTGAGTGAGCTGGGGCTGTTCAGCCTGGAGAAAAGAAGACTGAGGGGGGACCTAATTAATGTTTATAAATATCTTAAGTATGGGATGCAGGGGGAATTTCAGTAGTCTGTGGAGTTAGGACAGGGGGTAATTGCTGTAAATTGGAGCACAGGAAGTTCCACACCAACATGCAGAAGAACTTTTACACAGTGAGGGTGACAGAGCCCTGGGACAGGCTGCCCAGGGAGGTGGTGGAGTCTCCTTCTCTGGAGATATTCAAGACTCATCTGGACGCCTATCTGTGCAATAGGAGCTAGGGAGCCTGCTTTGGCAGGGGGGTTGGACCCGATGATCTCTCGAGGTCCCTTCCAACCCCTACGATTCTGTGATTCTGTGATTCTGTGAAAAATGGGTGTTTTCTCTTTCCCCCAGTATATTTTAAAGACTCCCCTGTGGATGTTGACTTCTACTGAATGACATTTTAAAAAGTCATAAAGTACAATCCATAGCTCAGCCAAAAGGTTAAAAATGTATTAAATGCATTCTTAGGTTTGCATCATTAGGCGTTCTGCACCACGTATCCTAATAAAAAATAAAATTATTTAAGGCTGGAAAAAAAGACTGCAAATCCATTTCAGAAGGTGAATTTAACTTGATCATTTACATTTCCTGTGACATCATAATAAAAGACTACAACTTAAACTACACAGACCAAGTTGAAAACAAAACTTGATTGTTACTATTCATCCAGAAATTGAAGGAAAATCTTGCCTTCTCAACCTCACAAACTTCTGTAATATTCATATCTGATGGAAGTGACAGCTATCAGGAATGAAACATTAGAAATATTTAAATATACATTTTTTCTGGGTACTCCGTGCTTTGATATCTCTCAAATAACCCCAATCTGAATTTTCCTTCTTTTCATGCAGTTCATAATTAAGTGGATGGTTAATGGCAGATTTGTTTATTAAAAAAAACAACCCTTAAACCAATTGTGAAAGCAACTGCATAAAGAGAAGATAAAATCCAATTTATTACTTACAGTAGTTAAACATTAAGTTACTTCTTAGAATTATATTTAGATCAATAAAAATTAAGAAACTATAAAATGCATGCATTGGGTTAAGATCAGCCAAGCACTCAGACACCCTCCGTCCCCTGGGCACAAGAATGTTTCTTTTAAGATCTTTTTCAGATTTCAGTTCTAGAAAGCACATAAAAAAGGTAAGAGACATTTCCCACAGATTGTCAGTAGCTCTTTGTGGGTGCCACTGAATATTTCCTACTTAGCTTTACTCACTGGGAGACAATTTCTCTTTGTGTTTCTCATTTAGCCAGTTGTAATCTCTCTGGAGCTGCTGTTGCATCTCTCTCTCACAGTTTCCAGCTCAGCCTCAGTGTGTTAGGAAATTTAGGATTATGCATGGACGCAGCCTCTGTGTATTGTGGACTGGAGTACAAAAATAACAACTTTTTTTTTTCTTTTTTACTTTTTTTTCCTCTTTTTCTTTTTTCTCTGAAAAGAAAGAAATCATGTCTGACTTCTTTCTGGTCACCACTGAGGAAATTGGCCACTGAAGAGAACTGGAGGGACAAGCTTTTGTACATTTGTTGGAACCATATAAATCTGAGTGAACCTACAGTATTCCTGAGAACTGTGAAACTAAAGATTCTCAGTCTGTAAACTTCCTGAGTGGAATTTGTTACTAAATTACATTCATAAAAGATATGCTTTTAATTACCATAGCTTTAAATCATCCTTTGTTGTTGAATCAAACATGAATACATTGACAACTCAGAGATGCTAAATCTGCTGAACTGTCTCATACATAAATCTGCATTCATCTTCCAACCATTTTTTTCAAACAATTCTGAAGTTTTAAAGAATATTTTATGAAAAGATAAACCATCTGAAAATGCATTAATGAAAGATTTCAAAACGTTTTCCAAGAAGGGAGGTGGTGATATAAAAAGTCAGCAGGGAAGAGTAACACTTGCATCTCCATTTGATTATTCTTTCCCAAAGCTCACTTGATTTAAATGCAGCATCCATGCTTATGCTGCTTTTTTGCTCATTCACTTGTTCATTCACTACCAACAAGGGGCAGATTCTCCAAAACTGAATATGTGGGACAAGTGCTGAAATTTCTATTGCATGCATTCACTTGGCTGGAAATACATGCATATGTGCAATATAAAATTTAATGATCATGCTAAGTATTTAAGTGTTAGCAAAATACACCAACACCTGCCTCCTCCCATACAGTACTTGATGGCTTAGATATTGCAATTCCTGTGTTTCCTAAAGCACTTTTTATAAATACTTTTTAATCACTAAATAAAATTGAGCAATAATCACTTGAGCATCTGAAGCAGTTGGCCTTGTTTTGCTGTCATTGACTTTATGTAATCATTCCTGGTTTACTCTAATGTGACACTAGTAGCAGACCAATTATGTTTCAGTTTTATCTTTTTGGAGCTACAAGTGCCTTACAATAAAATAACTTGATTTATTTCAGATGAAATGCACACACAATATAGAGCACTTCAAACAAGAACTGTTAAGTGCATATGTTAATGTATGGTTGTAAATTGCAATCAATTCTATTATTATGAATCATGTGTCTGCCCAAACAGGTCCTTTTAAGGAGGTTTGATTAGAATATAGTGTTTGCCTGTCCTATCATCTTTAGTTTCTATTCAAAACAACTACCGTGAAAATTATAATATGCATCACCTCTCTTGCAAAGTAATTTGCCATGACAAGCAATTAAATGCCAACAGGGGACAATGGAATCATAGAATCACAGAATTGTTCGGTTTGGACAGGATCTTTAAATGTCATCCAGTCCAACACCACCCTGCAACGAGCAGGGATGTCTAGGTCAGGTTGCTCAGAGCACTATCTAGCCTGACTTTGAATGTTTCCAGGGGTGGGGCATCTACCACATCTCTGGGCAACCTGTTCCAATGTTTCGCCACCCTCGTTGTAAAAATATGTCTTCCTTACGTCTAGTCTGAATTGACCTTCTTCAGTTTAAAGCCATTACCCCTTGTCCTGCTGCTACAGGATTTACTAAAAATTTTGTCCCCATCATTCTTACAAGCCATCCTTTAGGTATTCCAAGTCTGTTATAACGTCTCCCAGAACCTTTTCTTCTCCGGGTCAAAACAGCCCCTCAGCCTGTCCTCATAGGAGTGGAGGTCTTTGATCAGTTTTGTAGCCTTTCCTTTGCTGAAGATTCCAGAGCTAGGCACAGTACTCCAGGTGGGGTCTCACAACAGCAAAGGGGAACAAACACCTCCCTTAACCTTATGGCCACACTTCTTTCTATGTTGCCAAGAATACAGATAGCTTTCCGGGCTATCTGTATGATGAGAGATCATTTCCAGCTTATGTACAGCTTTTTATCCAGCAGTATCCCCAAGTCCTCCTCCCCAGGGATGCTTTAAATGCTTTCAGCACCTTGTCTGTGTTGATACAGGGGGCTGCTCCAGCCAACAGAACCTTGTATTTGGCCTTGTTGAACCTCATGATGTTCACATGGACCCACTTAAACTTGTCCAGGTCCCTTTTGAAGGGTGTTATCTCCCTTAGGTGTGTCAACCACGACACAACTTAGTATCTTCAGATTTCTTGAGAATTTCACTTTATTCCACTGTCTGTGTTGCTGATGAAGATATTAAAGAGTACTAGTTCCAGTATGGATCAATATGTTGTAGGGGACCTTGTCAAAGGACTTGTAGAAGTTAAGATAGATAACTTCAGTACCTATTCCCTTGTCCACTGATGTAGTCACTCCACCACAGAAAGCTACTAGGCTAGTTAGGCAAGACTTGCCTTTGGTGAAGCCCTCACCTCCCTGTCCTCCATGTGCCTTACCTTACCTTCTAGGAGGATCTGTTCCATGATCTTCCCAGGCATAGAAGTGTGGCTGACAGGTCAATAATTTCCAGGGTCCTCCTTTATACCCTCTTTTAAAATGGTGCAAAGTGCCCCCTTTTCCAGTCACAAGGGACTTCACTCTGCTGCCATGAGTTTTTACATAACATGGAGAGTTGCTTGGCAACTACATCAACCAGTTCCCTCAGGACTCGGGGATGCATCTTGTTGAGTCCCATGGACTTACGTATGTTCAGGTTCCTCAGGTGGTCATCAACCTGACCTCTTACAGTGGGAGGGACTTTGCTCCCTGTCACAGTTTTGTGTGGCTGGATTTTGGTGGAGAATGGGGGGCTGCAGAGGTGGCTTCTGCAAGAAGCAGCAAGAAGCTCTCTGCAGGCACCAGAGAGCCAACATCTGATGATTCAAGGCCAAAGTCGTTGCTGACCAAGGCCGAGCCAATCAGCAATAGTCATAGAACCTCTGTGAATCACATTTAGGAGAAAAACAAATGCAGGTAGATGCATTTTGCCACCAGAGAAGGGAGTGAGAAGATGTAAGGAATTGTGCAGATACCAAGGCTGGTGAAGCTGGTGAATGAGGTGCCCCAGGTGCTAGAGAGAAAGATTCCCCATGGTGGAGTGGGTGTTCCCCCGCAGCCCATGGAAAAGGCCAAGACCCCACCTGCAGCCCATGGAAAGACCTCATGTTGGAGCAGGTGGAGACATACAGAAGATGCTGTAACCTGTGTTGGAGCAAGCGTCTGACAGCACTTGCAGCCAATGGAAAGAGACAGGGACACAGAGAAGAGTGAGGTAGAGATCTGCACCGCAGCAGGTTTGCTGGGAGGAGGCTGGTGACCCCGTGGAGGACTGGGACTGAGAGACTGAGAGACACCGTGATTTACTACTTCCCATCATAGCAGTGACCCACACCGGTGCAGGTGGTGAAGAGCTGAAGCCCTGTGGGAAAGGACACATGTTGGAGAAGTTCATGAAGGACTGCCTCCCATGGGTGGGGCCCCACAGTGCAGCAGGGCAAGGGTGTGTGGAATGAATGCCCGCCTGGCCAAGAAGGAATCCAACTTGTGAGGAACTGACTGAAACACCCATTTTACCCAGTCCCTGCCCCTCCCTGTGCTACAATGTGTGGGGAAGAAGAGAGCAAAATCATGAGTAAAGTGAAGTCTGCTAGGAAGGCAGGGTGCAGGGGGGGAGGTAGAGGTGTTTTAAGATCTGGAGAAGGAAAACAGCTCATGAGGAACTGACTCAGAACTCCATTTCCCCAGTCCCTGCCCCTCCCTGTGCCACAATGCGGGGGAAGAAGGGAGCAAGATCACCAGTAAAGTGAAGTCTGCTAAGAAGGGAGGGATGGCGGGAGGTGCTTTAAGATCTGGTCGCACTTCTCATTATCCAACTGGTTTTACTGTGTGTGTAGTGTAATAAATGAGAGAGTTTTCTTTCCTTTATTCTGTGTTGAGCATGTTTTGCCCATGACACTAATTGTGGAATGATCTCTCCCTGTCCTTATTTTCTCCCATGTCCAGCAGAAAAGGGGAGTGATAGAGCAGCTTTGGTGGGCATCTGGGCCAGGACTTAACAACCATACTCCCCCAGTCTATGTCTTGCGGTCCATCCACTCAAGAGCTATAGGAAGAGATGTTGCCAGTAAAGACTGAGACAAAATTTGTTGACAACATCAGCTTTCCTCTCTCCCATTTTTACTGGTTTATGAGGCTTGCTTATCAGAGTGGTATTTTCTTTAACTTCTTATCCTGGCTGACATGCTGACATACCTGTAAGGAGTCTTGAGTATTTTGATTTGCATCCCTTCTCAAGTTCTGTTCTAGCTGTGTGCTCTGGTCTTCCTAATCCCACCCCTTCACAACTGGGCAGTGTCTCTGTACTCTTCTTAGGATACCTGTCCCTGCTTCCACTGCCTGTGCATTTCCTTTTTGCTTCTTAGTTTGACCAGTAGGTCTTGACTTAGCCATGCAGGTCTCTTGCCTTCCTTGCCTGGGGTTTGAGAGCTGTTGTACTCTATAGAAAAGCATCCTTAAAAAACTTCCAGCTCTGTTCTGCTCCTTTGACCCTGAGGGCAGTTTCCAGGGAGTCCTATTGACTAGGTAATTGAACAGCTGGAATGTTTCAAGCCTTAGCACTTTTAATATTTCTCACAGAGGATATATTGGAAGACTATATGAATTTATATGAAATTTACATCCAATATCAGTAACATTCATTGAAGATAGAAAGAATGATAGTAGTTTGGAAGGAAAGTTACTTGACACAGTGACACTCTTGACCCATAAGCTATTGAAGAGAGAAACTAGTTTTTAAAAATCTAAAAACCTTTACTTTTAAACATTATGCATAATTAATTATTTACACAGTTTCAGTATGGAAAAACAACCACATGGAACAGTGAAACAATACAAGACTCTGGGAAAATGGAGACCAACGTAATGCTTGTTTGTGGTTTTTGGTGTGTGTGAGTGTGGGGGTGTGTGTGTGGCATGCAACCCCCCTTCTCTTGCATGACTTAATACCTGGTGCAAACTCTGTCCCCATTTCTCTGGGCTGCATATCTGAGCAGCAGACCAGAGCATCAAGACATCCTCTTAATGCACCTGGTTCTTGGTCTGTTGGTAATGACCTGGAAGATCTATGCTTGAACAGTAACATTCTTGTTCCCTCATTACTTGGGAACAATAGTGATAATTGATCACTTCCTGAAAACATGGTACACCTGTACCTGAGCTGAGGGGAGATGCCAGAAAGTTCTGAGTCTGCACAACTTACGGAAAGCAAGAGAATATTTCACCATCCAAGCGGGACTGGAGTGAAAAAGTACCAGACAAAAGTCAATTGTCTCAGACCCTAGTATCAGCAATTCTAAGAGAGACTCTAGAAATCTCCTGGACCTTGGTAGACTATGACAAGTATCCCTCCTGAGCCGAGACACCTCTCAGATGCAACCTTCATGAAATCATCTGCTCAGGTAAAACCAGCTTTTCTAAGTTGCAACTATTGCCTGTTGAAGAATACCAATGCATTTTATTTACTATAAACTTGAAGAGGGATATTTTAACTATAAGCTAGCTTCCTTCATCCACCTCTCTACTCATATATGTGTTTAAATACATACATTTTAATACATACACTTTACGAGTGTGGGATGACATATATCACCAGGCCCTGATATTTCTGGTTTTCTGTCTGTATTTGTTTGCTGTATGTTCTATCTATATATATATTATCTCCCCATTTATACATTTTTATTTGATACCTGTATTTAAGCCACTGTTTTGATCCTAATGTATTTACTTAATTACTTGTATATTTTTTAAAATTTACAAATCATTAAGTGCTACTAAAATTTAACCTTTGATTTACCTTATACTATTAGTAATATCTGAATTGACTAAGTTTTAACCTTGTCAAATATCTTCATCTGTGACAGTTTCGCAGAAGAGGTGTGTATAGCGAGGGAAAGGAAGCTTATAGTAGGGTAGTCTGAGGCATCAGTGGCATACAGCTTAGATCTTAATAGCTTCTGTGGTGTTACACAGATGGGATTTCCTATTGTCTTGACTCCTTCCCCATTCTCCTTTCCATTCATTTCACAGTGCCTGGATGTTGCCTGGAAAGACATGAACTTCTATAATGTGCTCCTGGCAGAACAAATTTCTAGTTCTGCCTCTAAATCACTTGCACTGAGCATACACATGAGGTAATGAGAAGAGGATAGTTATTTACAAAGACAGTGCTTGAAGATGCTTACTGAGGGTGGAACTCTTACCCAGAAAAGACATCCACCATTTTTTTTCTGTCCTGTGATTAATTAATTTCACAGTGATAATCTGCTTGTCAGTTGTTTGTTCTGAAAAAAAAAAACCACCCATACTTTTTCTTTCTTGTGCCCTTTCAGAGACAAACTGATACTCAGAGTTTACTTGACTGCCTTACAATATTAAAAAATATTCTGTGGAAATAGTTAGATGTTGAAACTTTATAATATTAATATGAATAGAATTTCAATATATAAAACCTTTGGGAATCTTAAGACAAAAATTACAGAGTAAAATAAAAATATAAAAAAACCCACCTATGGATCCTACATTAACAAAATTCATTACAGTACATACAAAAGTTTGTTGAATCCTGTCTTTTCCACTTAAGTTGTAACTTGGGGCAGCCATATAGATATTTCAGAAGTGAATTTAACAATGCAAGGGAATATCCCTTTATTTCATATGCAGAATATATTTGAAATGAACTGGAGATGGTACCAAAAGCAGTATCTATAAGCAAATATAGATGTTATTTTATCCTCAAGATAGGTAAAAGAAACTAGAACAGCATTGATATGAGTTTTTAAAAACTGTATGAGTACTTGGTCCTTCCACACACTTGTAGCACTGCTGAGGTATGGTACAAAACTTTGTATTAATGAAACCACTTCTATACTCCACAGCTCTCCTATGCACTAAGGAAAATGAAAGTTCTCCAACATGTTTAGAATTCTTCTGTGCTGCTGCTACTGGCTTCTAATTTTACTAGAGGCACAGTTTCTGAATGCCTCAGCTCATTACAGAGACAAATATCAGTCAGTGACAGGTAACTTTTCATTCTGACGTGCTTATGCCACTGATGTCTGTGCTTCAGAGATATTCCATTTTGCACCTGAAATTAGTTTCTGTGTTACAGCTACAAAATGTGATAAAAAAAAGATACTGTAATTTAGATAAACCCCACTAAATGGCTCAACTGAAACAAAGCTGAAAATGAAGGTATAAATGGCTGAAGTGATTAAGATTGTCAAGTTCTCCTGGGTCCTGTTAGAGAATGAAATAGCTGATGGATTATTATTTATCCCTGAATGTGAGTTTTGGGGATTTAATTAAAGATGTTCTATTATATTTTTCAAAGCCTATTTGAGGCTGTAAATCAAAAACTGCAATAACAGGATGTGCTATTGTTAATGGAAAAATGGATAACTAGGCACTTCAGAGATGTCCATCTTTTAAACTCTTTAATTTTACTGCTTGAAGTTTTTTTTTTCCTTTACAGAGTCAAAGAAATGGATGACTTAAAGAATGTCAGAGTTTTCATGAAAAAACAAATCTTCTTTAGCTATTCTCAATACAGCTTTGCTCACCGACCACAATTATTATTGTAAAAACGTAAGTATAAAAACGCATCTTAAAATAAAAGAGAACCTTATAAAACATATATATATATACATGTTCAACAGCTTCAAATAGGATCAAAACCAACTATTAGCAAAAACGGAAATTTCCTGAAAGAATTTAAAGTGCTCCATTGCTGAAGATCTTCAACATATGTGGAAAACGAAAATACAAGTGCAGCTATGTAAAACCATTCCAAAAGGAGACTGGATCACGATTTCCAGTGGAGTAGAAATGGAAATAAAACTTCTGACAAAGTTTGCTGATCACAAACAATACTTCTTACATTGTCTATATATAAACAAATTGAAAAAAATTAGATGGAAGACAGTTGAAATCCAATGACAAACTCTCTCATTTAAGCTTAGACAAACTAATCTAGAAAAAGACAAACCAACCAGCATTCAGTGCAAATTGTGATGAACTGGTTAGAGTCCAGAGTAGGCCAGGTCAATAACAGCTGTATCAGACAGAAATTTAAACCTCCAAATGCAGCTCTCTCACTGGTCCAAGAGGAGTCGTCTTATGAGGTCTGTAACTAGAAATAAAGGAATAAAACAACAATCCTACCTTTAGGGAAATACTATGGCACTATTCTGTTGTACCAAGGAGAGATAATATATTGAGAAAATACAAACATAAGATAAAAGGAAAAATAAGCGTTGTATAAAAATGCCTGAGATTCCTTGTGAGGACGTCTAATTGAATCAAGTAGATTTCTGGTGGAAAGTAGATCGGTGTTGGTCTCTTACAAGTTTTAAGGAGCTGAGCAAGGAAACATAACACCTGAAACAAGCAAAATCATAGAATCATAGAGTCATAGAATCACAGAATGCTTTGGGTTTGAAGGGATCTCAAATATCATCTAGTTCCAACCCCCCTGCCATGGACAGGGACACCCTCACTAGATTACGTTGCCCAACCTGGCCATAAACACTCCCAGGGAGGGGGCTTCCACAACCTCTCTGGGCAATGTGTTCCAGTACCTCACAATCCTTAAGTCTAAACCTACCCCCTTTCAGCTTAAAGCCATTGTCCCTTGTCCTGTCATTACACTCCCCGGTGAACAGTCCCTCCCACACTTTCCTGTAGGACCCCTTTAAATAGTGGTCACTCCGGAGCCTTCTCTTTTCCAGACTGAACAAGCCCAACTCTTGAATGCTATCTTCATTGGAGAGGTACTCCAGCCCCCTGATCATCTTCATGTCTCTCCTCTTGATTTGCTCCAACAGCATTATATTTTTCCTGTACTGGGAACCTCAGAGCTGGACACAGTACTCCAGGTGAGGTCTCATGAGAGCAGAGAAGAGCGACAGAATCACCTCCCTCAACCTGCTGGCCACATTGTTCTTGCTGCAGCCCAGAGCACGGTTGGCCTTCTGAGCTGCTAGTGCACACTGCCAGCTCATCTTCTCCATTGGCTTACACTTTTTAAAATTTTACTTAGGGTAGTAATCAGAGCTCACTTTACCTCAAGGCATGAGCCGGAGTTTCTTACGAGATGATCAAGAATTTTTCTCCACCTAGTACTTGCTTTGTTTGAACACTCTCACACTTCCCAAAATGCCCAGGACTGTGCAGAGTAATTGTATCACGAATAGACTATATTACATACAAATTTAGTAAAATTAATGACATCTCTATCACATCTGCAAATTTCTTTACTACTTGTCAAGTTGAAGATTGAGTCCTGTACAATGAGTCACGTCTTGGAATGTGAGCTGAGAATCTGATGTTAAGAAGTAGTTGTTTACATATGCCTCTATATACGTATTTATTTATTTTTAAATTAGAAAGCTATAAATAAATGACGGAAGGCTGGAAGTGCTTTGTTAAAAATGAATTCTGGAAAGGATATATATGGAAATTCCTAAGTTGGACCCAATGTAAATATTACCAAATACTTTGGACTGAGGATCATGGGTCACATATGATAACACTTACAAAAATGAAGGCATAGGGTAAACTCCTGAAGAGTTCTATTCTGTGTTTTGCACACAGAAAATCTTTATTTTAAAATCTTTATTTTCTGGCTAAGAACAAGTTATTTGGCGCTTCAGGTTTCTAATCTGTTAAAAAGTCAAACCAGGATTGTCTTTGCAACTTGAAAAGTGCAGGGGAGAAATTCTTTATGTATCCTAAGTTTTAAAACAACATAGCCTCTGTAAGAATAATTATTTTTCTAAAACTAAAAAAAAATAAAATCAAAATGCATTTTATCATACTGCAGTAACCAGTTTTCAAAAGAATAAAAATAACTGTTGAAAAGCTAATAAATATAGGAAAATGCAAAGAAACTATGTGGAGGCCTTTACCTGCCATAATACCTCAGTACACAAGGAGTCAAGCTTCAACAGGGACTAATGTCATACTTCAAATTTAAACTCTTCTATCATAGGACCATAACCTGTGTTATTTTGAATACAAGCTGAGATATATGCAATATAAATGTAATACCATTTTTGAAAGGAAATAAATGCTACTTTGTGATGATGATACCATCTGGCTCCTAATTATAATTTTAGTTCTCGCTATTTTATAGAAATTCTAATTATCCATTCAAACAATAGGAAGCAGCATAAGCATTATAAATTAAATACCTAAAGTATTTAAAACTATTTAATGTGGCTGATTAATATTACTAGTTCTTGATGATAAAAGACACGTATTGGAAAAGTATTTGTCTGGATATTAAAGCAAATACCGGTGTTATTTTATCAAAATGATATATGCACCTCAAGTATTTTTGCACAAATATTATATGCCCTTTAGTATTACCTTGTCTGCTGCAAGGAGCAAAATCTATGAGGAAGTTCCTAGGAAGTAACAGGTAAGCAGCACCTCAAGGAAGCATGGTCAGGAGCTTGTAGCAAAAGTTTTCATGTCAATTTATATTAGGTTAATTAGCCTTATTTTTATTGCACCATGAAATTACATAAAAGGCAAATAAAATATGAAGAGTTTATAGTCCAGTAAGTGTTATCACAATAGTGTAAGGTCCTATGATGTCGCTGGGCTTTCTCTGGCCCATGCTGCTTGACTCAGCTTTAGCAAGCATCCAGGGGCCAAGTGACCATTGCTGAAAGTATTTTAGCTGCAGCTCCATGAGTGGTGTATCTGGACGAGTCTTGATGAGCATTGGAAATTAAATAGGCTGCTTATATAGTAACTTAAATGGTATTATGAGTGACTTTTCTATGCTAATTAGGACAGCAAAATTTGAACAACAAAATCTGAACAGTATCTTAATTTGAAAATTGTGTTAGTAGTTTGGAACTGGACAATAATAACTGAGTTTTAATTATAGTGTCAAAATGTGTTCCCAGTTAAGAGTTAGTTCAACTCACAGTAAGTTTTTGTCTCATCATATGTAGTGCCTTCCCTTCTGCCAATGACAAGATTTTGAGTGTAAAAAGATGCAGGCATAATGAGCAGATGGAACTGGAAAACATTGTCAATTATTCTCGAAAAAAATATACTGATAAATGCTAACTCATTATCAGGGTCCTGAGCCCATTTCTTCTTGCCCCAGGTTTGTGGCTGCATGGGTTTAGGGCTAGCTTAAATAATACTGCATGTGCCAGGCCTTGAAAATGCTAGGAAGCTGCCCCTGAGCACTTGCTCTCCTGGACAAGGAGTCTCCTGGGAAGTGCTTTCAAGGGGAGGCTCATGTTCCTGTCCTTGTTATCAGATAGAAGGAGGTCCCCCATTGCTGCTGTGCCCATGCCTAGCCCTTTCACTGCTCATCCAGAATGTGATACTCATCCAGGGCTTTGAGCTCTGAGCTGGAGCTTGGATCTGCCTCATCTCTGTAGATGTCCCTCAGTTACAGGGCTGTTGATGACCCTGGCTACTGTCATGGACCAGTTTAGATGGCCTTGGCCAGGTCTCTGTCCTGCCTGCCCCACATCTGTGGCTCCTGGTTGAACTTTGCAGGGCCATACCTGCCCCTTCTCTTCCCTGGAACTCAGCTGAAAAAGCAAAACCAGCCAGCAGGAAACTGCTTGCCTCTCCTAAAATAATCAATGAGATGCATAGACCTTTCAGGCTTTCCAGAAAAATTAACGTTTAGTAAACATGTATATGGACCTTTTTTTATCTTTACACTACCTCTGGTTTCTAAGTAACTTTGGAATAAATTAATAACCATTTTGTTTTTAGGAAGTTGGGTTAAATCCTTCAGTAGCCTAGAAGAAAAGAATTTACACATGCCAAATCCTTATGTCTTTTAAAACCTGAATGACCTCTGCCACTCTGAGGCTTAATCTGGCACCTAAAATTGATAAAAGGCATCAATTTTGTCCCCAAAAGTGATACAATTGTGTTGGGGCACAACACTCTGAAGTCCAATGTGTACAGTTTATAGAAAAATTTCAGTACATCATTAGTTTGTAGAGAGATGAATATGTCTTGTTTGTTTCTCTTTATATGAACATTTCATGGAAATATTTCATACAGAAATATGTGACATAAGACAACTGTGAAGTCAGAGAATTAAATTTAAGCTATCTAGTATGTTTCTACTTCAAAGTAAACTTTACATGAGAGAGAGTATCCCTTCTTAAATGAAGGATATATTTGGAGAAAAGATATATACTTTTACACAGATATTCAGAAACTTGTTTATTTTACTAAAAACATATCAGGCATGAAAAGAACTTACACACTTTAGAAGTTTTGTGTTTATTTCTAACTGTTATTGATTTATCTTCAGAAAGTTAATATTCAGTATTTTTCAGAATACTGGGCTTTGTGACTCAGAGTTATTCAACTTTTGCTCTCAAGGCAGCATTATTAATATCCTGTAGAATTTTCTGTGGTGTTTTTGTAATAAGAACTTAGATCTTTTGTAACTTTAATTAATACATAGATCTTTAGAATAATCAAATGAGATCAGGCAATATTGATGTCAATTTACACAAGGGAAACTGAGGCTAAAACATTATAGACAAAATAATAAGGTATCACCTAATTTTGTCTGATCAGTTTTTGATGCTGGGGGGGTTGGGGTGGAGTGGGGGTAGAGGGTGTGTGTATGTGTATTTTTTCATCATAATTAGAGCTGTATAACACTTTATAGACTCACTAGCAGAGCTGTCACTAAACATAGTTGTAGGTGAGATGGTTCTGCAAATTATACCGTGATTTGTATTATTTGCCAAAGAAGAAGGAACATCGAATCAGTGAAAACTATGATTAAAAGACGTAAGTATGTAGCTGGGTGCTGTTCAGGACAAATGCATGTACATGTGCTGTATTAATGCCAGATTTGGGGTTTACAGAAACTTACCTGACTTTTTATTCTTTGTTGAGTCTGTTTTGCCAATGATGTCAATTGCTGAATGATGTTTCCCTGGCTTTATCTAGATTCCTAGGCCTCTTGATATGTATTTTCTTGCTTGTCCAGATGAAAAGGGGAGTGATAGAGTGGCTTTGGTGGCACCTGGACTCCAGCCAGGGCCAAGCCACCACAGTGTGCTGTACTAACACCAAATTTGGGGCTTTCAGGAAAACTTAACTGACTTTTTTCAAGTTTTAGGGCTTGATTTTACATGAACAAGTAATACATTTTATAATACACTAAACATGTCTAAATCTAGGAGAAAACATCTGTGCCTGCCTTGCTTGCCTTTTAATCATGAACGGTTTTCGTCTCAAGGCTTTCTAACCCTCAAACACTTCCAGAAGCTTTATATAGCTTCACATGTTCAGATTCAATCTGGTGATTAAAAAAACCCAACATACTTACTCTTCTTCCGACAAAGGAGTAATTTTCTTCATATTTACTCTGCTAGAGCCAAAACTCAGCCCTACATTGTAATAGGCACAGATGCTTTTGTTTTGCTCTAGGAAATCTATAAATCAAACTTTTCTACCCTAATATCCCCGCGAGGCTCTTAGATCATACTGCTCTGCACAAATCATAAAATTTGTATACACTTGAATTCATATAGAACTATTTTAAATCATCATTGAAGCTCTTATGTTGCACTCAAACTCCTGGGTAATTGGATCCACAACAGACCACTCTGCCAAAGCTGGAAATAGTATTTCAATCTTTGAATTTTTCAGCAAGGTAAGATTTCCTGGTAACTAAGGCAAAACCAAGATTTTCTTTAATGTTTGAAATCTTATTGGAAGACTACATATGCTTTTTTTGTATGCAATAGATTAAACAAATAATTTGTATAGCAGGTGAAAAGTTTTTATGAGGTGTCAGGTCTTTTAATTTAAATTTTGAAACCTTGGGTCAATGTATGTATTCCATTTGCTGAATAACATCCATGAAAATACATGATTGTTATGCTGTTACCTTTGAAATTTCATAATATTTTTTATTAATTGTCTAGGCATTTTAAAAAGCTTAAGATATTCCCAGGATAAAATATACTTTAGTTTGATAAGCAAGAGTAAGACAAAAAAGAAAGAGAAATTATTATTTTTTTAAAAATAATTTCTGAACCTCCTGTCTGCTTTAAGAGAAACATCTCATTTGTGGATTCTGAATATATAATTACACAGGAAGAGCAAGAAGGGATAAAACAGAGAGTAGGGCTCTACGTATAGTCACACTATATCTTCCATGGATGCGCCTTTAAAAGGTTGTAGAATACACTTAAATCCATTATGTCACTTCTTCTGCCTAAACTGTCTCCCACTGCTTTAAAGTTTTTGCTCATTTTCTTCTAAAACCTATTGTCCTTAATAATTTTATTGTTATAAAATAATTACTACTGAAAAATTACATATATATCTATAAAATCTCATTGTATAATACATTTAGTGCATAAGTTTTATAGATATAAAGACAGACGTGCCAAATAAAAGCAGGACACAAAAGTTATGTAAGAAAAAAAAAGGCAAAGTTAGCTTAGAATTAGGTTAGAAAACTTTTTTAAATTTTTTTTTTTTTAGTGTTCTGGAGATAGTTTTCTTTCCTGTGAATCACCTTATGTTCAAAAGCCCAAGGACACATGCTTATAGAAATTTTTTTATGGCTGAGCAAGTCTAAGTTCTTAAATCACTGAAATATAAAAAGTTTATCTGATTTGTCAGTTTACTTATACACTACTCATAATACTAGAAAAAATCGATACCATATGCTTCCTATTAAAAAGTGTCAGAAAATCTGGTATGTTCAAATATATCAAGGGAATATAGTTAACACATTTTTTATATGACAAATTTTAACATAAAATAAGTAATGACAGTTTACAGAAATTAAATGTATAGGCATTAATACATAATATTTTTAAAATAATTTACAAATAAGTAAGTATTCAGCTTTCTATCTTGAGGTTTTTCTTTACTAGAGCTGTCTAGAAGATGGTTGGACTTGAAAATACCAAAACAATGTTTTTTGTAGACCAATTTTTAAAGATAATCCGTAGATTTAAACCAACAGTTTTATAAAGCTATTTTTTCCGACGGAGATTACTTCATATAGATATGGGGTTGACAATGTTGGGTTATTTACTAGTTGTTGATCAGTAGCAGAGTGATTGTTGTGATATAAGAATTAGAATTGGAACAGCACATAAAGTAAGACACACTGAGATCAACTCAGATTGTAAATTATAACATCATTAATCTCAGTTGATAATCTGATGACTTCAACTAATGCATTTTTAACAGAAAAATATGAATCTGAAATTTTGATGTCATTGGGATATATGCACTGAATTTCAACTAAAATTGTAAATTTTGTTTCAGGTCCTTTAGAGTTATCAAAACAAAACTATAATTTAAAAAATGCACTTACACCTTTGAATTAAGAAGTTAATAGACATTTGATCACCATATACAACAAAGTATTTTTACCATTTAGAAAATTATACATTAGGAAATTGGTACTAGTTTATGCAGAATGTCATATTGCAGTCCTTAGACTTTCCATTACACAAGTTATGTTAAACTCTTAACTAGCCTGCCTTGAACTACAAATACAGAATTACATGGAGAGCTTTAAACATGATTTGGAAGGGGAAGGGGATGGAGTTTCAAGAAAGGAACCAGGTTTGATCATGTACTGTAAACCAACAAGAAAACACATATGAAATACCTCAAAGGAATTAGAACATGTTTGTCTAAAACAGTGACACAATCAAAACCCAACTGAGATGTCTCTGTATCAATGCATGCAGCAGAGGTTACAAGCTGGAAGTCATTGTATAGCTAGAAAGCTATGACCTAATCACTATCACTGAAACATGGTGGCATGCATCATAGGACTGGAGCATTGCAATCAATGGCTATATAAACTGTTCAGAAAGGACAGACAAGGAAAGAGGGGTGGAGGAGTTGTCGTTTATGGAAATGAACTGTAAAGAGGTATCTTTAAAAAAAAACAACCATGAGTAGGTATACATCATATGGGTAAAATTTAGGGGCCAAACACCAAGGTAAACTTAATGGCTGGTGTTTATTATAGACCACCCAATCATGGGGAGCTTATTGGTTAAACATTTTTAAGTTAACTACAGTAATTAGAATGCTCATAGGCTCTGGTTCTGTTGGGCGTCTTCAATCACCCGGACATCTGCTGAACAGAGCAAGCTGCAAATTGTTCAAGAGATTCTTGAAGCATGTTCAGAATATTTTCCTAATCCAGATGATAGGCATTCCAACCAGAGGAGAAATGGTAGAGTGCCTGTTGCTCAAAACCAGAAGAACAAGTTATAGACGTGAAGACTTGTGACAGACTAGGCTGCAGTGATTATGACTGTGGAACTCAGTTTTAAGGGATATGGGCCTGGTGATGACTAGAGTCAGGATAAAATATTTTAGGGCAGTAAATTTACAGTTCTTTAAGGAATTGCTGACTGGAATCCCCTGGGAAACTGCCCTCAGGGACAAGGGAGATTAATAGACCTGGTAGCCCTTTACAGACATTTTTGAAATCCAAATTGTTCTCAATTGCCAAGTGTATGACATCAAGTAAGAAAGGCAGTAGATTGGGATGGCTCAGTAAATTTCTGACTAAACTGAAGCATAAGAAGGAAATGAACAGCAATGGAAAAAGGAAGTAACCTGGGAAGTACATGGAGATGATGCCCAGAGGTGTATATCCAGGATCATGAAATCTAAGACATGGTTGGAGCTGAATTTAGTGATGGATGCAAAACGTAAGGACATTTGATGATATGTGGCCAGAACAGGAAGATTAAATAAAATGTTCTACCCTTGGTAAATATGACAGCAGAGCTTGTGACAAACACCATAGAATTGATTGAGGTGCTGAACAAGTTTTTTGCCTTAATTTTCACTGGTAATCTATCTTCCCACATGTCTCAAATCTGTGAACCTCAAAGAGGAATGAAGTCCCTCCCATCATAAAAATGTTTGAGACTATCTGAGGAACAAGAACTTGCATGAGTCCATGGGACACAACAAGATGCATTCCAGCATCCTGAGGGAACTGGCACATGTAGTTTCTAATCAACTCTCAATCATGCAGATGACAGCAATCTGAATCTTGCAGTTGATTTAATAGAGGGAAGGGATGTAATGCAGAGGGACCTTGACCAGCTTGACAGTGGACTTTTGGGAATGTCAGGAAGTTCAACGTGAACAAGTGAAATGTCCTGCACATACATTGGTGCAATCCCCAATACGAGTACAAACTGGGGGATGAATGGATTGAGAACAACTCTGCAGAAATGGACCAGGGAGTACTGGTGCATGGAAAATCGCACATGATCTAGAAATGTGCATTACAACTCAGAGATCCAGCCACGTCCTGGGCTGCATCCAAAAAAGTTTGGCAAGCATATTGAGTGAGAACTATCCTCTTTTACTTTGCTTTCATGAATCATAGAATCATAGAATGTCCTGAGTAGGAAGGGACCCATAAGGAACATCAAGCCCAACTTCTCGCACAACACAGAGCCAGGAAAGTCAGAGCATGGGACTGAGTGCATCGTCCAGATACTTCTTGAAGTCAGTCAAGCTCGGTGCTGTGACCCCTTCCCTGGGGAGCCTGTTCCAGTGCCCAACCACCCTATCAGTAAAGAACCTGTTCCTAATATCCAGACTAAACCTCCCCTGTCACAGCTTCATGCTGTTCCCTCAGGTTCTATCTTTGTTCACCAAAAAGAGGAGCTGAGTGCCTGCACTTTCACTCCCTCTCTTTAGGAAGCCATAGGTAGTAATGAGGTCTCCTCTCAGCCTCCTTTTCTCCAGGCTGAACAAACAAAGGGAATCAAACCTCTCCTTGTTAGACTTTCCTTCCAGACACTTCACCATCCTTTTTGCCCTCCTCTGGACACTGTCCAATACTTTCATGTCTGTCTTGTACTGTGGTGCCCAAAACTGCGCACAGTACTCAAGGGGAGGCCATACCAGTGCGGTGCAGAGTGGGACAACCATCTCCCTGGACCAGCTGGCACTGCCGTGCTCGGTGTACCGCAGGATACGGTTGGCCCTCCTGGCTGCCTGCACACACTGATGGCTCATGTTTAACTTGTGATCACACAAACCCCCAAATCCCTCTCAGCATTGCTAGCCTCCAGCATCCGATCCTCAAGTCTGTTATGCGTAGCCAGGGTTGAACTTTCTCAGGTGCAGAATCTGGCACTTGCCCTTGTTAAATTTCACGCTGCTGGTGATTGCCCAGCTCTCTCATCTGTCCAGGTCTCTCTTTAAAGCTTCTCTACCCTCACCAGAGTCAACAGCTGTTCCCAATATGGTGTTGCCTGCAAATTTGTTTAAGACACCCTTGAGTCCTGTGTCCACATCACGTATGAAAATATTAAAAAAAGAACTGGACCAAAAATGGAGCCCTGGGGAGCCCCACTAGTGACTGGCCACTCCATTTACTATCACCCTCTGGGCCTGATCCTTCAGCCAATTACCCACCAAACTCATTATGTCTTTGTCTATTTGTGTCCTGGACATTTGTCCAGCAAGATACTGTGGGACACAGTATCAAAGCCTTAGTGAAATCCAAAAAAGTAACATCAACTGATTTCCCTTGGTCAGCCAGCTGGGTCACCTTGTCATGAAGGGAAATCAGATGATGTAGACAGGACCTTCCTCTTCTGAACCTCTATTGGTTGTGACCAATGACTGTATTGTCCTTTAGGGTCTTTTCAGTAAATCCCAGCACGATTTCCTCTGTAATTTTACCAGGCACTGAGGTGAACCTGACAGGCCTCTAGTTACCAGGGTCTTCTTTCTTACCCTCCTTTAAAGCTGGGACAACCTTTGCCAGTTTCCAGTCAATTTGGACCTCTCCAGACTCACAAGACCACTGAAAATTAGTGGAGAGAGTTCTCGCAATGACATCAGCCCACTTCCCAGAGTACCCTGGGATGAATCCCATTGGAGCATACAGACGTCTATGGATCCAGGTGAAGCAGCAAATCACCCACATTATCATTGCTGCAACCATGGTCTTCCAGCTGAAGGCACACGGCATCTCAGAGCCCATCAACCATGTTGAAGACAGAGGCAAAGACGGTGTTCAGTATCTCTGTTTTGTTTATGTTCCTGCTAGTAACAAGAACATTCTCATCAAGGAATGGACCAGTATTCTCCCTGGTCCTCCTCTTTTTATTAATGTATTTGAAAAAACCCTTTCTATTGTCTGCCACAGTATTGACCTTAACTGAGCTTTGGCTACATGGATTTTCTCCCTGCAAAGGTACACAGCATCCCTGTAATCATCCCACATTGCCTGACCTTGCTTCCTTTGGCCACACACTTACTTTTTCCACCTAAGCTCTAGAAGACGGTTCCTGTTCAGCTAAGCTGACCTCCTGCCCTGCCTACTTCATTTCCAACATTTTTCAGTTGCCTGTTCCTGTGCCTTTTGGATGTGGTACTTCAAAGGTAACCAGCGTTGATAGACACCAATGCCTTTAAAAGTAGTTTCCCAGGAGACATTACCAACTCGTTCCTTAAGCAGCCCAAAATCTGCCCTCTCCCTGTCTCGTGATGAAGTGTTGGAGGCAGTTTTCCTCCTCTCTTCCACTACTTCATGGTCACTGTGGCCAAGACAGCCACCTACCTCCACTTCCCCCATGAGACCCTCTCTCTTTACAAGTAAGAGATCTAGGAGGTCACTTTTCCTCATCAGCTCCATTAATACTTGAACAAGGAAGTTATCATCCAATTGCTTTAGCAATCTCCTGGACTTTTTTGTGTTAGGTGTGTGGTGTTCCCGGTTAATGTCTGACAAGTTGATGTCCCTCATAAGGACAACAGCAGATGATCTAGATGATTCTAGTTCCTTGAAGAACAGTTTTTCTATGTCATTGTTCTGAGCAGGCAGTTTACAGTAGAGTCCACAATGACAACCTCTTTGTTTGTCCCTTAATTATTACCCAGATCATCAACTGTGTGGACACCTATTGACAGCTCCATGCCCTCCACCCCCTCTTCTCATACAGGGCAAAGCCCCCACCTCTCCTGCACCACCAGTACTGCATCCAGCTCTGGGGTCCCCAGCACAAGGAATGAAGAGACCTACCATAGGTGGTCCAGAGGAGGGCTACAAAGACACTCAGAAGGCTCAAATAACTGTCCTGTGAAGAAAGATTGTGTGGGTTCGTCTTTTTTTAGCATGGAGAAAAGAAGGCCCTATGGAGACCTTATTTCAGTATAAAAAAATAGTGGAGAGTGGCTTTTTACCAGGGCTTTTAGTAGCAGGAGAGGAATTTCTTATAAACTGAATGAGAGTGGGTTTTTGCTGGACATAAGGAAGATGTTTATTATACGGGTGACAAAACACAAGAACACATTGCCCAGAGAATTTGTGAATGCCCTATCTCTATAAGTATTAAAGGTCAGTCTGGATGGAGCTTTGAGCAACTCATTCTAGTGAAAGTTGCTCTTGCCCGTGGCAGCAGAGTTGAACAAGATGATCTTTAAAGCTCTTTTCCAACCCAAACCATTCTATGATTATAAACATCAATTTTATGTGGTCTTGCACATACCAGATCTAGAGCTTTATCTTGGTTTAGAATACAATCACTACGTGTGAATTACAGGATTAAATGACTTCTGAAAAACAGGAAGATTCAACTATATTGCTCTAGCTAATAGTAGCTAATACTTACTGCTATGTGACCATAGCATTTGAATTGAAATTCACAAATGCAATTTCCTTTTCTTGTGCATACCTATATCTAGATCTTCCCTCTGTGCTGATTAACAAAAACAATGAATAGTTAGACAAAGATCAATAAACTTGACAGTTTGCATAAAGAAATAATTTTAAATGTGGTACTCATGAAGGCCTTCAATCATTACTTACTATTTTTATAGATGGCATCTTTTATTTTCTCAAGCACCATCAAATTATAACCTGTTTCTCTACAAATTAACTCAGACTGGCCAGTTCTGTGAAAGATAATAAAAAGTCCTTCTATAGATATATTAAAAGTAAGGTCAAGGAGATTCTCCAGCCCTAATTGGATGCTCATGGCACATTAGTGACAAGGGATGAGGACAAGGCTGAGGTCCTTAATTCCTTCTTTACCTCAGTCTTTAATAGTAAATTGGATATTCCCTGAGTACTCATCCTCAGGAACTGGCTGACAGGGAGGGGAAAAATAACAAAGTTCCCATGGTTCAGGAGGAAATGATGAGCGACCTACTTGGCCAGATAGATACCCACAAGTCAATGGGGCCAGATGGGATTCACCCAAGGGTACTGAGGGAGCTGTCAGATGTGCTTGCCAAACCCCTTTCCATCATCTATCAGCAATCCTGGCAGACTGGGGAAGTTCCATTCAACTGGAGGCTGGCAGACATTACACCCATATACAAGAAGGGTCAGAAGGAGGATCCAGGGAACTACAGGCCTGTCAGTCTGACCTCAGTCCCAGGGAAGATCATGGAGAGGGTCATCTTGGGAGCTATCATCCAGCACATGCACAATGGCCAGGGGATCAGGCCTAGTCAACATGGGTTTACACAAAAGGTAGATCCTGTCAAACTAACCTGATCATCTTCTATGACAAGGTGACCTGCTTAATGGATGAGGGGAAGGCTGTGGATGTGGTCTACCCGGATTTCAGTAAAGCCTTTGACACAGTTCCTCACAGCATTCTGATTGAGAAACTGGCTGCCACTGGCCTGGACCCTCAGCTGGGTTAAAAACTGGCTGGATGGCCAAGCCCAAAGGGTGGTGGTAAATGGAACAAAATCCAGCTGGAGGCCGGTCACGAGTGGCGTCCCCCAGGGCTCAGTCCTGGGTCCAGTCTTGTTCAACATCTTTATCAATGATCTTGATGAAGGGATTGAATGCTCCCTCAGTAAGTTTGCAGATGACACTAAACTAGGAGGAAGTGTTGATGTGCCCTAGAGTAGGGAGGCTCTTCAGAGGGATCTGAACAGACTGGACCGATGGGCTGAGACCAATGGCACGAGGTTTAAAAATTCCAAGTGTAGAGTGCTGCACATGGGACATAACAACCCCATACAGCGCTACAGGCTTGGGGGAGACTGGCTGGAGAGGTGTCAGGCAGAGAAGGACCTGGGGGTGTTGGTTGACTGCAGGCTGAATATGAGCCAGCAGTGTGCTCAGGCAGCCAAGAAAGCCGATGGCATCTTGGCTTGTATCAAAAACAGTGTGGCCAGTAGGTCTAGGGAAGCGATTGTGCCCCTGTACTCGGCATTGGTGAGGCCACACCTCGAGTACTGTGTCCAGTTCTGGGCTACTCAGCATAAGAAGGACATTGAGGTCATCGAGCGCATCCAGAGAAGGGCAAACAGGCTGGTGAAGGGGCTGGAGGGCAAATCCTATGAGGAGCGGCTGAGGTTGCTGGGGCTGTTTAGCTTAGAGAAGAGGAGGCTGAGGGGAGACCTTATGACTACCTACAACTATCTGAAGGGAGGTTATAGAGAGATAGGTGATGGTCTCTTCAGCCAGGTGACAGGTGATAGGACAAGGGGAAATGTCCTTAAGCTGTGCCAGGGCAGGTTCAGATTGGACATTAGAAAAAATTTTTTACTGAAAGAGTTGTGAGGGCCTGGAAGAGGCTGCCCAGGGAGGTGGTTGAGTCACCTTCCCTGGATGTGTTCAAAAAAAGGGTAGATGAGGTACTTAAGGATATGATTTAGTTTAGGATGAGAATGGCTGGACTTGATGATCTTCAAAGGTCTTTTCCAACCTTATGATTCTGTGATTCTGTGAAATAGTTTAAAATATAATTAATCTCAATATCTGTCTTAAAATAATTAATTTTAGCCACATAGTCTCTTCTTTCCATTTTCCATCTACTTGCAATTCCAGATTCTTATATAATTTTAGTCTCTTTAGTTTTATTTTTCTTAAACCCTTTAATAGATCAAGTGCTCAAAAAATTGGAGATTGCACAAATTATTGTGGTAATTATTGCCTAATTATGTTAATTCTCATCTTACAACACAACCAAGATTTTTAGATGTAGGTATACTACTTTAATCTAATGTATAAATCACAGGATGTGTATGCTGTGTTCTCAGAAGTAGGTAAATGAAATGTTAAACCAGGAATTATCTATTTGGACACGAAAATGAGGTCTAGTTGTCTTGTCTCTCTTTGCAATGCTGTGTCTATTTTTTGTTTGTAAATCCATTTTAGTGAAAATATGTAACTCACAAATCTGAAGTACAAGTTTATTTAAACACAAACATGGAGTTTGAAATGTAGAAATATAACTTACTGGCATAATGCACAAATTTCCAGTAAAAACTTATAGAAAGTCATGAACAATTTCTGTGGCAGTTAGTTTCTATAGACTGAACAATAATTAAGATATAATAAAAGTAGCTTATGAAAATGTCATAATCTTTTCTTCCCTTTAACTCACTTTAACAGAAAAGGCATGTTCTCTGCCTTCATCGAGGGTTAGGTATTTTGTGTCATAGGACACCTGGGATTTGTTGTGCTTCTGATGGAAAATCTTGAAATTATGATTTTTTAATTGTTCATAGCCTCTATAAGAAACAGTAGCTTCCTTGGACAATCTGGGCTTTCTAACAAACAGCAAAAAGAATGCCCAGAGGCATGAAATGCATATTCATAGAACAAACAGTAATTGCAGAAACTTATTCTTTCTCACAAAATAAATATCAAAATTTCTGATATATATATATGTGTTACATGAACTGAAATTATTTAGATATAAAAACCTTCTTTTAGATTAGTCTCATTTTGCAAATACAAAAAAAAATCATATGGGATCAGAACAAACAATTCTTATTAACACAGTGTGTTCTCTCACAATAAAGCTGGAAACTTGATACTAAAACTTATTAATCAACAACAACAACAAAAGTCCTAAAATTTGAACTTAAAACTGGTAATTCATGCACTGATTTTAAACATGACAAACAGACAATATTTTTTTTTTTTATTTTAAACCCGAAATTCAAATTGCAATGAATACATCCTCACTTTGCTAAGGATGAAATCTCAAACTGAAAAAAAATTACAGTAGCAAATTTTACATTTAAATTCCAGTTGCAATTCAGGTTCATTTTCTTTTTCTTTTATATATATTTTATACCAGTTTGGCTACACTATGGGAAATATTATGCACAGTTTAAAGGAATAAGTCTGGGAATTGAAGTGCTCAAGGAAGGAGAATTCTAAATATGTGGATATGAAATGACTGAAAAATTGTGTATAGAATGAGTGGTGATGTTGCAATCTGTTATAAATGGTAGGCTACAAAAATATCACATTTTCTTTGAAAAGTCTTTCACTTGTATCAGTTGCAAAGAAAGATAATCCAGTAAACCTCATGCATTTCTTAAAAGAAAAAAAACATAAAGCAAAACCAAACCAAACAAACAGAAAAATATCATAGGATGGTTAGGTTTGGAAAGGACCCTAAAGATCATCAAGTTCCAACCCCCCCTGCCATGGGCAGGGACACCTCTCTCTCGAACTGACTGCTCAAGGCCCCATCCAGCCTGGCCTTGAATAATTTTTATGCATGAGCATTCTTTCTTGACAGTTCTGAGTGCAGAGTGAACATGTGCTAAGCTTTCTAAAATAGAAATGCTGTGTTTAAATGTTTCTCATTTAGTGATAATCGAAAGCTATTCTTTCAGGTTAGTTTCTTCAGTATGGAATATCATGTGTAATGGTCCAGCTGACCATCATGGGAAATTCAATCAAGTAAGCTTGATATATAATGCATCATACTGTCATCAAAGGATATACTTAATTTGTGATATTTACTAAATAGAAATATTAATTATTATAAGTGATTCTGTTGCTTGTTTGACTGAATCTCAAGAAATCAAAATACATAAATTGCTGTGAATTGAAACAAAATTGTACAGTATTTTAGGAGAATCAACTACAACATACTTTTTTAGACTGTTAATGAGGCAGGGGCTCATTCTGCCACTGTTAACACTAGACACAGACAAAGGTTTTCTACTTTTAAACTTTTTGTGTTTCCCTGCCTACTTCAGACAAAACTGAAGTAGACACTCCCTGTAGTTTGAAGCTCCACAGTTTTGCTTTTGATCCATTTCCACCTGCTACTAGATATATCTCACAGCTATTGGACAGGAACATTTAATATCCCAGACAGTGCATTCAATTTCAAGAACATTGTTGCAGCGATAACAGTGAGTAGAACAAGAACTAAGAATAGGAAATTAATTGTTAAACATTTTCTTTCCTTCAAGAGAAAATTTGCTATTTCCTTTACTGAATTACCCACAAGTCTGCCCCATTATTCATAATATAAATAATATGGCTGTTATTTGCAACTGGGGTCTATGTAACCTAGAAAAATTATAGAGGACAATGTTATATTTAATCTACTGTCCTAAATGAGCCACAAGTATGAGGCAAAACACTAAGCTACAGATACTGAAACTTATCCCTCAGAAAAGAGATCTACTATGTACTAAGGAACATTGTCACAGCGGAGAGAACATGGATTCTATAGCTGAAATGGTCCAAAGAAGTCTTAAGTTTCTACTAAGAAAGCAGGGTTGTGATTTGTCTTACTGCTGCCTTTATTGGAAGGATGCAATAAGCACAGAAAGATGGTCAGTATAATAGAGTCAGCAGAAAATTTGTGTACAACACCTAAAAATTAAAACCTTTAATTGCACTTAATACTTATTTTAAGCATTAGGCTGAGCCACAGGACTGCACTTTGATGACTTTTTAATATAATTTGATGCCTTTGTAATGTAGTTTTAATGTAATTCACAAGACCCACAGAGGAATATGTGCATGGTAGGGGGGGAGAAAACACTTATTTAAATGTCTTATTCTAGTTTAATCATAAGGGTTTGGAGGCAGAGAGCGCTTCTTGGTATTGAAGAAACAGCCAAGACAAGTACCTGTGTTTTGAATGGAGGAAAAAAAAAAAACCCCTGGAACTGAGAAGTAGAAGGACAGATATGAGAAACAATGTTAAGCTTTTGATTCATGATTTCTAGAGATAAAGCAGGATGGTGAAAAGAATTAGAGAAAAAGGAAGACTATCCTATCATAAGGCTGATCTTATATATACTCCAAATATGAAAAAGCAGTAGTCCTAGGAAGACTGTAAAGCATTTCTGTAACAGAAAGTAAAGAAAATGAGACACCAGAGGTGGAAATGACCAGCACAGAAATGGTGTCTCAAGATTCAGGGAAGCGACTCATGAGTGGCCAGACCTGAACATCACAGAGAAACCCTATACTATTGAATTGAAAAAAAGATCAGAGGGGAAGCATCGTCTGCCAGAAGGAAATGCTCATTGAATATTCACTGTTGTAGTAGGTACACACACTAATTGTTGTCTGGGACAAGTGCAGAGGAGAAGGAAAGAACAAAGAGGTAAGAACAGTCAAAAAACGCAGACATAACCAAATCAGAGAGTAATTCAGATTGGTCAAGAATAAATGATTTCTAGAGAGATTCAGAGAAGCAGTGTAGCTTTCAGTGTGTTGAGTGTGATCCTGGGGGACCTTTTAATTTCTTGTATTTATGCAAAAGAATATTGAAAAATTAACCTGTGGACTTAAATGTTTGTGCAAGCAGCTAATTATCCCATTTAGTAATTAAAGAAAATTAGAAGTTTGATTGTGGAAGCCAGACCAGTTGAAAATAATTTCAATTTTTATTTACATGTACTTAATGTGAAACATCAAAGAAAGTCTTCCAACAGAATTTTTTTTTTTTTTTTTTCTCTAGTATGTTGTGGTTTTGCATGGCTGGGTTCTGGTGGAGAAAGGGGGGGTTGCAGGTGTGACTTCTGCAAGAATCAGCTAGAAGCTTCCCCTAGGTCTGACAGTAAATACCAGCTGGGATCAATTCTGTACTTGTCACTGACCAAGGCCAAGCCAATCAGTGACAGTCATAGCGCCTCTGGGAATCACAATTAGGAGAAAAAAAAAAAAATGCAAGCAGCCATTTTTTGCTGCCAGAGAAGGGAGTGAGAAGATGTAAGAAACTGTGCAGGCACAAAGGCCAATGAAGAAATCAGGGAAGCAGGCACTCCAAGTGCCAGGGAAATTCCTCCACAGCCTGTGGAGAAGACCATGGCGGAGTGTGTTGTCCCTCTGCAGTCCGTGGAAGATGAAGAGGAGCAGACACCCCCCCTGCAGCTTGTGGAGAGACCCCATGCTGGAACCGGTGGACATACATGGAAGATGCTGTGGAGCAAGCTCCTGGGAGTAGATCTGCAGCCCATGGAGAGAGGCCCACACCAGAGCAGGTTGGCTGGGGAGACTTGAGACCCCATGGAGGACCAGGCTGGAGCAGTCTGGGCCTGAGAGACTGAGAGACATTCTATGATTTATGACTGCTCCCCATAGTAGTAACCCAGGCTGGGGCAACTGGTGAAGAACTGAAGCCCTGTGGGAAAGGACTCATGTTGGAGAAGTTTGTGGAGGAATATCTGCCATAGGTGGGACCCCATGCTGCAGCAGGGGAAAGGGTGAAGAATGCCTGCCACTAAGGAAAACAACTTGTGATGAACTGACTCAAACCCCCATACTCCATCTTTCCTGTGACACCGCAGAGGGAGTAAGAGAGAGTAATCATGAATAAAGTTAAGTCTGCGAAGAAAGGTGGGGTGGGGGGATGCGTTTTAAGATCTGGTTGTACTTCTCATTATCCTATTCTGGTTTCTCTGTGTGGGTATGTGGTGCAATAAATTAGATGGGGTTTTTTTAATGATTCAGTGTTGACTCTGTTTTTCCCATGGCATTAATTGCTGAGTGATCCCTCCCTGTCTTTATCTCAACTCCTAAGCCTTTCAACATATATTTTCTCCCCTGTCCGGCTGAACAGCAAAGTGATAGAGTGACTTTGGTGTGCATCTGGCCTCCAGACAGGGTTAAACCACCACAGGTAGTAGTATGCTACAGTGTGAGTTAATATTGTATGAAAATTTTGGATAACAAGGCTAAATTATTACCATAATACCATTAATACCTGATATTGTAATAGTAGACTACAAAACTGTAAGAAACAGACCCTCAGGTCACTGAACTTAATTCACTGTTGCTATAAGGACTCATATTACATGTTAGCACTTAATTAATTGGTGCACATAATGAACTATGAAATCAAAATTATGAGATTTCTCACACAGTTTTTTGGAATTGCATCCCTTTTGTTATGATACTGTAAAAATATTAAGAATTTTAGTTGTAAGGATCCTTGACAGGACCTACACTTAAGAAATTATTGCTGCTGTATTCTTCTATGTGAGTATATCCTAAGGCAAGTTGCCTAAAGGATTTATTTAAGTTTTCAGAAAAAAATTGACAGGAAGTCTATGAGTTAGACCCCTCATTCGATCAGCCAAGAGGGACAGGGCAGAAAACAATTTAAGGACATAGGAATTACCTGTTTTCTTGATGTTAAAGCAATCAAGTGGCCAAGCTAATGTCTCAAAACATGTCATATCCATAAACTGTACCTATGAACTTTTAGGAAGAACTAAATTTTACCATTTAAATAATACAAATGCAAATAACTTCTCTTTGTAAACTGCCAGAGCAGGGTCACCTAGAGTTGTTCACACAGGAATTTCTCCAGGTGGGTTTTGAATGTCTCCAGAGAAGACTCCACAGCCTCTCTGGGCAGTCTGTTCCAGTGCTCTGTCACCCTCACAATGAAAAAGTTTCTCCTTATGTTCACATGAAACCTCCTTTGCACCCATTACCCCTTGTTCTATCATAGGACATCACTGAGAAAATCCTGGCTCCATCCTTCTGACACTCACCTTTTACATAGTTATAAACATTAATGAGGTCATCCCTCAGTCTCCTCTTCTCCAAGCTAAAAAGGCCCAGCTCCCTCAGCCTTGGTGGAAGGTCTTCTACTCCCTAAATCATCTTTCAAGAAGTTCTCTGTACGTCTGGAACTGGGGAGTGCAGAACTGGACATAATATTCCAGATGCAGTCTCATCAGGGCAGAGTAGAGGGGGAGGAGAACTTTTCTTGACCTACTAACCACACCCCTTCTAATACACCAAACAATGCCATTGGCCTTCTTGGCCATGATGGCACATTGCTGGCTCATTGTCATTCTGCTGTCCACCAGGACCCCCAAGGTTCCTTATACCTACACTGCTCTCCAACAGGTCCATCCCCAACCTATACTGGTACCTGGGGTTGTTCTTCCCCAGATGCAAGGCTCCACACTTGTATTTCATTAAATTTCTCCCCACCCAACACTCCAGACTGTCTAGGTCTCACAGAATGGCAGCACAGCCTTTTGGTGTGTCAGCCGCTTTTCCCATTTTTGTGTCATCAGCAAGCATGTTGCCAGTGCGCTCTGTTCCCTCATTTAGGTCACTGACAAATATATTGAATAGTACCAGTCATAGTACCAACCCCTGAGTGACTACACTAGAACAGGCCTCCAACTAGACTCTGTCCCATTGATCAAAATTCTCTGATTTCTTTCCTTCAACCAGTTCACAATCCACCTCACTACCCCATCATCCAGTCCACACTTCCTCAGTTTAGCTGCTAGGATTTTACCTTTCTCCTTACAGATTTTGATTCTTCCTTATGACTTTACTAAGTATTAGCTTTTGCCTTTAATTGAATTTCTTAAACATAAACAAACCCAAGATTTGACATTTATCTAATCTTGATCCCAGACACTCAACAACATGTTAATGATAAAAAGTTGTGAGTTTGAGTGATGCATGCATTGTCATCAAAGATAAAGTTTAAAGTCCTCCTAAATAGTCCCACTAAAAGTTAGGATAATCCTGTTAAGCTGTCATAATTTTTCTAATAATTAATAATAGTAACTGAGATATGTGAGTGTTATAAAGTCTTATTTATTCTCTGTGGTTTTATAACTACAGAGCACAAAATGTTGGTCATCAGTGGTGTGTTTTCTTTGGTGACTAATCAATCATTCCTTACAGGTGGACTTCAACTTTCAGAAGTTAATGTCCTGTTAAGTTCCCCTTATCTTTGTACTTTACAATAATAGCTATTAAATACTAATTTCAAATAAATTATTTTTGACTCAGAGAAGATTACTTATTAAGGTTCTTTTACTGTGAGAGGGAGTTTATAGTCTTATAAAACTGTGATATTTGAAGGCGATGGCCATTTCTTATGGAGCTACTTGACATTTGTAAAAAGAGAAAGAAAGGTTAATGAAAAAAAATTTAAGGGAAGCCTAATGATAGCGAAACATACTTAGGCGAGAAATCCTTATTATAAAATGTTATCACTGCTACAGCTTTTTCTGTATTGGAAAAAAAAGATCTCCAAGCAAAACATTAAAGTAACTAACAACTTTGTCTTGAAAGAGGTGAATTTCCCCTACATTAAAGAGTTTTGTGAATTGATCAGATGGGTGCAATGCCAAGAAGTGAACTGTTAAAATTCAGACTCTCATATGTGAATTTTGCTAGTTTCCCCAAACTTATAGCACAGCTACAGACACAGTCCTCAAAGAAAGGTGAATCTATTACATAACAACCTCATTAAATGTATCTCATTCAGTTGTACCACAAGATTGTGTCACTGTGACAATTTTAAGTAGTTTGAAAACTTCAGGGTAAGGACGAAAGTGTTGAATAAACTAAGAAGCATAATTTTATCAGTCGGCATCTTCTTTTTAAAATGTACATATCATAAAGGATTATTTTTTATTTATAATCAGTCTTCATGCTAACTTATACAAAAATCCATTTAAAAAAAAAAAAAAATCACATGGTCCATAAAAATATTTTAGGTATACAGAATTAAGGTTTAGGAAGGAATGTATTACACTAGATAAACATTTAATATTATCCCTTTCCTATATCAGTTCATCTGCTAAGTCTTTTCAAAGAAATTTTGAATATACTGACATCTAGAACATTCAGTCAATGGCTTTGTGACAGAGCTATAAATACGTGTGTAGCGAGAGGGGGAAGGGAGAGACTATTTGCAGAAACCAAGGATTACGGCACATCTGCAATCACCTACAACGTCAGCATTCATACCGTAAAATGGATGAGGATAAAAAACATACACCTGAGGAGAATACATTATCTGAAGCTAGCATAAGTGGCATAAATGCTTCATTACCATGGAAATAGTGCACAGTACATGACAGCAGAGAAAGTCAGTTGAGACAAGTCATTTTAATTTTTATTGATAATATGATCACAGGTGTGCTTTTAATCATTTCAACACTTCAGGCTTCTCATCAACTGTCACCAATAATTTCACATGACAAGTGTGATGCCCTTGTGACATTGCAAATACAACTGAGAGTTACTTACAATGTCTGTTGACTGGCAATCTACTCTCTCTATTGTCAGGGCACAACTCCAGAAAGTCTATTTATTTAGTAAACTGAAGGTCACTCAACCTCTCCATGATGCCATGTGTCATTTGCGTTTTATGAAAAGTGTAGCTGATGTAATCAGTGTAGGCAAAAGATTTGGCAGTGGTCTCCCAAAGAAGCAATGCCTTCTGTGTGAAGACGAGATTGCAGAAATGCAGGACAGGATTCAGAAGCACCATGAAGTATATGGGATCAAAGAGCTCACATGATTTAGGGACATATCATTAAACTGAAAAAACAGGGTAGTCCTTATCCATAATGCTTCCTGGCTCCCAGAGTCTTGTGGTTTAAATTTTAGAGAATCTTAATTGAATCTGTTGTATTGCATGTCCCAGTTGAGCTCTAACAATACTGCAGTGTCTGAAGTCTAGTTGGAGCCAAGAACTTATGATTTAAGGAGAAGTATTCACAATAAATAAATACTGGACTGTGAGAACACAACCAAAAATACTAGAACTGCAAAAGCAACGTATTGTTTCATATACTATTAAGAAAATGAATCATACATATGTATGCATAATGATTTTAATCAGAAATTTCACATCTCCGCTTTTCATCCTTTATAGAACCATAGAATCATAGAATGGTCTGGGTTGGAAAGGACCCCAAGGATCATACAGTTCCAACCCCCCTGCCACAGGTAGGGCCTGGATCTGGACAAGGTTGCCCAGGGCCCCATCCAACCTGGCCTTGAACACCTCCAGGGACGGGGCATCCACCACCTCTCAGGACACCCTTTTCCAGCACCTCACCACTCTCTCTGTGAAGAACTCTACCCCTTATATCTAATCTACACCTTTAGCTTTAATCCATTACCCCTTGTCCTGCCATTGTCTACCCTAAGAATGAGTTTTATAAAACACAAGTAGTGTGAAAAAGTGTTATAGTTTTTTCTGTGGGCTTTTGGGTTGTTTTGTTTGTTTGTTTGTTTTCTTTGTTTTTTGTGGGTTTTTATTTTCCCCCGGAAGGGAAGGGAAAGGGAAAGGGAAAGGGAAAGGGAAAGGGAAAGGGAAAGGGAAAGGGAAAGGGAAAGGGAAAGGGAAAGGGAAAGGGAAAGGGAAAGGGAAAGTCAGGCCAGGCAAGTCTTAATTTGAAGAATTTATCCAACATGACCAAAATTATATTCCCTTCAGCAGATCTTGTCTTGTTGCAAATGTTTACAGGTTCAGAACCTGGCTTAACACAGAGAAATGTATTTTAATCTTTTAAGAGATTACCATACTAAAATTTACTGATGACTTTAGACAATGTTTTAGCACAGGATTTACAAAGAAAATTGAAAAAATAGTTCTTAACATTTCTAAATATGGAGTTCTTCTATGTGAGCAACAATTAGAAAAAATTAACTAATATTTTATTATGCAGTAAAAAATATAATGTCTTTTATGTTAGTAATGTTATACTGGAGCCACTAATAATCATGAGTAAAATGTAGTTTGTATTGGTAAAAAGTGCTCTGAGATGTTATTAATAATTTATATGCTCACCTCTACCTTCTTTCATTTCCTTTATTGTTTTGTTTCATTTGTTTCATAACTGCTTTTTGTTGTAAATGCATGTCATCTTTTTACTAGCATAGTATGAATCTGATAATTAAATGTAACTGCCACTGTAGTAATTTAATAGAGCCAGAAGGAAAATGAACACCTTTCCTATTAGCTACAACTATTCCTCAAAAACAGCTGTAATGACTTCAGAGATATCATGCTAGTACAATTTTTCTTTTCTTAAAATATTTTACTTTAAGATGACAGTTATAAAAATGGGAGCGGCAGGATTTAACAGTTCAATTTCAGAATATTAAAATATTTTTGATATGTTGAAAATTATTTCCCATGAGAGAATGATGAACAGAAGGAATCTATTCTCTTCTGCTTCCTATTTGCTTAGCACAGGTGTCAACCAAAGTTACAACACAGCGAACAGAAGGGATAAAATCTTGGCTTCACTGAAGTAAATGGCAAATCTCCCATTGACTTTAACGGGTCAGGGTTTTTCTAAAACTGTTTTTAAAAGCACAGTTTCCAGAGTGTGAGACACTGCTGAAGAGTCTACTTTCTCCTCTGTTGTGAGATGAAGGCAGATTGGATGTACATGGTAGTCAGAGCAGAACATTGAACACTGCTGCTTCATGGCAAAGTTAATATACTATAGAATGTAGAGCTCTTCCAACCAAAAACAATGCATAATTTGTTTCTTTCATTTGACATTGTCTCATAAATAAAAGATAAGAGGATGATGAATTACAGTTTGTAAACACTAGAGTCAAATAATCATTGTTGATTGCTAATAAACTACAATGAAAACTGATTCCTACAAACCAAAAGTTGTATTGCAGCAATAAATATCTAAGAGGGCACAGTATGTTGATAATGATTGTTATACTGGTTCTTTGAATGTTAATTTCTATTTGCATAGCTGTTGGCTAGAAACCAATGAGAAAATATTTCTTCAACAGTTTGAAATGAATCAGTCTGTCAACAAGTAATTTTTTCTATCATATTTCAAGTTCATAGCATTTCCATTTGGTTGACAAATGCAGAAGACTAAAAGTTAAAATTAAATATATTGCTTTATAAAAAGTGAAAAGCTTATCATAATACTCATTTAAAATAGGTACTGCATGGAATCTGAGAAATTCTGCTATTTTCCTTCATATCCATTCCTTTCAGAAAGCTATTTCTCCATTTCAGCAAGGTAATTCTAGTGATACTGGCATTAGAAGTTCCATAGAACGGTATCGTTTCTGGCAGCTATGAAGGGTAGACCCTCTGTAGTGAATTCCATTGTCAAAGCTATTGAAGCATGCTTTGCATACACATAATTACTACAGCTGATCCAAATTCTACAGTAATTACAGTATTAGAGTAAATGGGAACACGGCAGCACATCACCTAAGAATGCTCTGGCAGTACAAAGATAAGTACAATTGCTGTGCACAGCTTTGTCTAAGCTTTTTAAGACAGTCTCAAAGATTCTGCTACGTAAGTAGCAAAAGATCAGCTTACAGACTCCTTTTTTAATTCCCAACACAATAACAGTACATTTTGTGGCTCACTGGAGTTATTTGTGTTTGCCTATATCTTTGAGACAGGGGTAAGGAGACGGGACACTATGGACCTATAAAAATTTTCTTCTTCCGTGCTGGAGAAAAAGAGGAAATGGAAAGAGGAATTCCAACTGATGGAATTCAAAGCTGAAATGTTATCTTTCTATTACATTTTTACAAAATAAAAAAAGAACAACTCTGATTACCTTCCATATCTCAGTAACAACATTTTTCCTTTTCCAGGACCTACCAGTCCAGTGCAGCTTAACATGGGTGACCAAAAATCACAGAGGCACATGTTCCATTCTCCTTATATGTAGAACTTTCTGTGTTCCCTGAATTCTACCCTGGCAGGATATCCAGGATAAATAAGGTTAAATCACAGACTACAAAGAATACATATGATTCATCTTAAATGCTAGCAATTTTCCATTTGTGTTGATTAGCCTAAAAAATTAATGTGACCTCTCACAATCAGGCCTATTAGGACCATATGCTTTTCCAAAATCTTGAATGTTACACTGCAATAAAACAAACAACTCCCCACTTACCCCCCAGCAAGAGCCCCCCAAAGAAATGGAGGTTCATTTAACATTTATAATCGATGCAACTGTGATAGCAAAAAAAAAAAATACCTTGTATTCCCCAGTTTACTTTCAGACCAACAGAACCTGCAATGTAAGAAAAAAAAAATCTGCACAATTAGTCACTGAATACATATATATACACACACACACATATATACAAACAGAATATTATTTTAGAACTAGTATATGAGCTTTTTGGCAGTGTAAAAATAGGTATAAAATCAGCTGAGCACTTAGGTATTTGGCTCTTTTTGTCCTACAAAACATTCATAAAGTCACATTCTGACATTAAACATGTATTGTCAGATGCAACTAATTACCCAGTCTTTTAATCTGGCTTCCCTTTCTGAGAGATGGTAAATGTTTTAGTAGTCAAAATACTTTGGCTTTCATTTTGTAATATGTTTGAAAGTATTGTATAATGTAAGTATCTTGAGTTGCCCCCATCTTAAATGGAAAAAAAAAAAAGAATGCCCTCTTTCCAAAAAGGGTAACATGTCTATGAAGTTTTTTTTTTCCTGGCCTAAGTCCCAATCACAGACAAAAACTACTCTGCACTGTGTTCTTGGGGAGTACAGAAGGAAAAAATAGGTGAAGATCTTAAAAAACAAAGAAAACCTACTTTTCCTACTCCAAATATCTCAGGTTCCACTTGCAGATTTCATAAAGTGGACTTGTTTTAAAGTTCCTCAATTTAGTTTTCTTCTTAGATCAAACAATATGTGAGCTTAACCTATGCCAGAAATTAAGCTTTCTAAATTCCAAGCAAAAATTATGATCATAACAATTCTAAATGTAACACTCAAAACTACGTACTCATATCAGTCCCGTTAAGAGGTCTACAGTATTGAATTTCCACTTTCTAATTTTAATATTGTCAGCATATGTATTAAAATAAAAATAAAACAAAGCACTTTTCTGAACTTGAAATAGTAGCACCATAAATAAAAGACTCTACTGATGGAAATTGAGCTGCATACAGCAAGACTTATTATAACTTCAAATTAGTGATCAAGTTTTTCCTATATATGAGACTGATTATCATAACCTACAGCATCAAGATACTCAGTCCCTTATTTATTTCCCAGTTCACAGAAATATGGAGAATGGCTAAAGGCTATTCCAGATATACAGTGAAATATAAAATTCACCAAGAAACTAAAACTGCTATAAAGCAAGTATATGACATCTACTGATAAAAAAATACAATTGCCATCATCTCTCTTAGTAGAATAAATTCAACATATGTGATCCAAAATTTGTACAAGTGTGCAAAATCTAGGGAAACATCTCTGAAAAAAAAAAAAATTACATTTTATATTACAAACGCCACACGCACATACAAAAAAAGCCAGACCAAACAAACCAAAAAAACAACCAACCAACCAACCAAGCAAAAGGAACAGGAGAACTGTTCTCTAGAATCTTCACTGCCAAATACAGAACAGTAAATCCAAATTGTTTAATACTTAATAAATATATATATATATATATAAAATATATATACTCTGGTGTTAGTTTTGGACAATTTTAGTTTAACAGTACACTTAGCATCTTTCCCAGATTTGTCAGTTTTAACCAAGAAGACAAAAGAGCAGAGAGAGAATGTAAGGATGTTAATGTTGTCATAGTGCTAGGATAAATGGAGGGTTTACAGAGTTAATTTTGTCTTTCCCTAGATTACACCCATTGTAGTCTTGACCTAGGAAATAAAAAGACACTTGATATATGGCAGGTCAAAAGAGTACCAACAATACAGACACAAAGAACTGCAAAGGTCTATAGTTCTCTTAAGCCTTCTGTCTATGGATCACATTAGGTTGTTTCACTCTCTTTTAGAGAGGAAAAAAACCAAAATTTTGACTATAGAATAAGACAGGAATAACTAAATATAGATGACATTTAGAGGATGACATAGAGAAGACTTGACATCATTGTTGCCTTGCAGCATGATTTTAGGAATAGTCATACTTCAGTCCTATACAATATCAACTAATACACATTATTTACATGTGCACACATGTATGTACCCACACATGCAGTATCCAAGACAATTGTGATTTACTGTTCCAAGTTGGTATAAGAATGCATGTAAAATGTATGCATAGATTCAGAGGCAAAAAGATTATCAATGAGCTTAGTAACCAATACAGTACATATACAACAAGTAGAGAATGAATCATAAATCTCACAATGTCTACTTCTGTTAGCTATGAAAGTCATTTGGTCATGTAGTACTGATTGGAAATATACATGTAAAGAAAATGAAAGCTTCTGGAAAGAAAAAGCCTCATGTAAGTGACAATTCATTGAACAGTAGGTGGGAAATCACAAATCCACAACATCTGCTTCAATACTACAAATAAAATTAATTTAAATTAAGTACATATATAACTTGCTATGCACATATCATTGTAATCAATAAGCAACAGAATCCTAATCACAACTGCCATTAAGATTTGTAGTGAAAGATAAGAATAAAGAGATAATTGCAATCAGAAAACATGCTGAGTAGAAATAAATTACAGTGGATTTTAAACAGTGTTAAAGAAAAGGAATGTTCAGTGGAAGTTTACTGTAGCATTTGAAAAGATCCCAAAACATGTGACCAAACCACAGCTTTCTCTACTTATTCCTCATCACTGCTTTTCCAAAGTGTGAAACTGAATTCCTTTTCCCTTCTGACTTTGTTTATAGCTTGGAATAAATGTATACCTAAACCTACCATTAGCATCAGAGAGTTTTTGAAAGAGTAAACAAACTCTAAAGACTCATAAGTCTTTTTCATTCCATACTACTATATCACCATTTGTAGTTCTGTCCTTGAGTATGTGTTTTCTTGCAACTTTTCAAGCTTCTTTTTCCTGCCTGACTTCCTTATTATCTCTTTTGTTCTATTTTTGCTTTTGAAGTAGCTTTCTGTACTCCATAAAAACATCCCTGTTACTTGTTCATTTTTCTGTTCTTTCCACCCAAAGTCCAAAGTATTTATGCCTGTTTGGTTTTGATACTTCTATCTCTTCTCCCCATCATCCTCTCTGATTTATGCTTCTAGCCTCTAGCTGAAAAGGTTAACAAATGCTCCTACCCTTCCCTAAAGTCACCTTTTCCTTTCTCTTTCACACTATGATCGAGTGTGTACTCATGGTCTTCTAAACACATCCATCATATGAGGGGACAAAAAAAGAAAATAGGCAATATTCTAAAATTTCAGGAGATGCAATGTTATTTCTGTCAGTTTTTAGTTGTCTTTCTCCAATTCTTTACCCTGATTTCATTTTTGGTCAGTAAATTGGTTGACACCTCTTTTTTTTCCTCCTGTTGTCTTCTCCTCTTACTACTGATTGTTCATTCTCATGGCCTTCTATCTCCTTCCTGCTCTAGACAACGATATGTTCCTTATGTATTAGCCCTAATTTTTTCTTTGTTCCATCAAATTATAATGTGTACCATTACGTTCTTGAATCTCCAAAATTACAAGGTTGTTGGTGTTTTTATTTAATTCATTGTTTTTCTTAATGGCCATGACTGTCTTCTTTTGGATTTCTTTTCAACTCTATCCTGCACTAGGATAACAATTGAGGCTAACAGAGGAAAGACAGTGATGGAAATGCATCTTTGCCAGTATTAATTCTTTGTTAACAGGGACAGTGAGCAGCCTTCCGCTACCTTCAAAACACAGCTCAAATTCAGGTTTCTCAAGTTTTCCATTCTTGTGTAACATCAATAAAGGACATTTATTTTAAGTATACAGCTTATTCTGAATTGCATATGTCTCAATACAAAAATTATGTAACACAAAGATAGTTTTTTGCCCAGTTGTGTACATTTCCAAACAATTACATTATGGAAATAGTAAACATTCACTTTAACAAAGTAGTTCTTTCCGAAGTTACCTCAAATATCAAGGTCAAGTTCTCTATGTCCCCTAAATTCTTAAAGGAGCTGAGGCAATTCTGATTCCATGAGAAAACAGGATAGGTTCTTCTAATGATTTCTGCTTGAAAAATTAGTGACTTACAACGTAAACAATTGGGGTGAAATTCTTCCTTTAATGACTTATCACTCAGGGATGCTAATGACTTCAGTAGAAAACATGGCTGAGCATCCTAGGGTACAATTTGCTTCCTACTGGTTCTGTGTTTACTTAGACTGAAGATTACTCTAGGGAAGACACTGTATGTGCAGCAGAAAAGCTAATTATGTCTGTAAAAACATTGATGAATCAAGAATAAATAAGTAAAATTTCCACACATATTTAAATACAGAACTTAATGTAAATATATACATAAATTGTTCAAAGGCATAAATACTAGAGCATCTATGCTGGAATCTACCCATATGCTATCATTACTAACATGGCATCTGCTAGAAACCTCAATGCGCCCAGCAGCTTACGTCTGTAGCTCCTGAACACCAAATCTCTGATTTAGTAAAGACAATTTGTGACATTAAGTCAAGAAGTGTGAGACAGAGGTAATGAGGAGAGAGAAACACGTTTAGCAGACTGAATACATCACCACAGTCTTGATGTGAGGATATGGCCTCTACATATAATTTGATGAAAACAAATAGCTTTCACTATATTTGGGGCATAAACATTAGCAACACATTTTGATTTCTCTTTTCTTCACAGGAAAAAGTTTGTTTGCAAATCAGAAAAAAAAAAAATCTTCATTTATGAATGAAGTAAATACCCTCATTGATTAGTGTCAACATAAAATATAAGCATTTGTAAATTACATCCATATAACTCTCTGTGTGTAGATATTATTTTTCTACATATATTTAACAGCTATAGATGAATTCTCTGTTACCTAAAACATGTTATAATAAGAAAACTCAAACATACTAGACAGTTCCTAATTAAAAAGTAAACAAAAAAAATTAAACCACCACCCCCCCCGCAAACAACTACTCCACAACAAAAAAACCCACAAAGTGTAATGAGAAGCTTTCTTAGTCCAGTTATGAGCAAGTATTTTCCAAAGCTCCTAATCTGTTCTGACTGACCATAACTAAGTATATATTAAAAAAAAAAAACCCTACAGGTCACCTTACCATCAAAAAGAAGAGAGGAGAGGGTGGCAGAGAAATGGAACAAAGTGTAAAATGTGAATGTCACAACTATTTACAAAATTACATCATTTAAGACAAATATAGACCTTTAATATATTTTATGAAAGTACTTAAAATACTATGCTTTTTCTCCTTTTCTTCTGTCAGGAAAATCTGACCTACCAAGGGAACTCTCTTTAGGAACACTATGTAATATTTTTGTGCTATACACATGCACTAAAAACCAGTTATTCAAATATATATGGGCCTTTATTAGTGTGGGAAGGGGAGTATTTTCAGCAAGTAGGTCAGCTTAACACTGCTCTACCAGGCTGCTGTGCACAGTGTATGCCCTTCAGTTTTGGCACTGCAGTAGTGTTATGAATAACCTTCTGATGACGATGTTTACTAGTAATGAAAATTAAAATGACTGCGGAATTAACTTCTTTATATCAATTCTCCCACTCTGTATGTCAGTAAACACAAAACCTCAGTACACTGTGTTGGGTCCAGGTATCCAGGTGCTGGCAGTGAGGGGCTGCAGGAAAGCAGAGATTCCTCTGCAGCCAGCAGAGGGGAGCCGACACAGGAGCGGGTTTTCTACACTATGAGGGACCAGTCCTAGAGTAGGGTAAAAACTATGAGGAGGAAGGACTGGCAGAGAGAAACCGTTACAAATGGACTGCAACATCTATTCTCCACCCCCCTGCACCACTCAGGCAGAGCAAGTAGAAGCATCTGTAATTAAACTGAGCCTGGAAAGGAGGAAGTTGGGGGGGAGGAGAGATGTGGGGTATGTTTTTAGCTTTGTCTTTGTTTCTCATGATCCCTCTCTTTTTTTAACTGACTGTAAGTTAAATTATTTTTTCCCAAGTTTAGTCCATACTGCTCTTGCAGATAATTGGTAAGTGTTCCTCTCATTTTCCTGACCTACAAGCTTTCCCATCTTGGTTTCTCCCCGCATCCCTGTTGAGAAGGAGGAGTGAGAGAGTGGCTAGGTGGGGGTCTGGCAGCTGGCCAAGGTCAACCCATCACATTTGTGTTCAATGCATGTGGTCACATTATATGGATTTCATCAATATATCTTCCATAATAAACAAGATATATCTCAAGACTGGGAGAACTTGCAAGTGTGAGCTACCCTCGAAATCTTGACCTTTCTTTTTTTTTTGGTTGCTTGTGTGGGGTTTTTCTTGTTGCTGTTGTTTGATTCTTTGGGTTTTGGTTTTTAGTTTTTTTGTAAAATCTCCTAGGACACATTTCATGCTTAAAGTGGCTCTGTAAGAAATTGAAAAATAGGTAACATCAGGTTGCAGTTTTCAATCAGACCATATCTACAGACAAGTAAAATCGTGTCCTTCATTGAGCATGCAATTCAAACTATAATGAATTATCAATTACCGACTGAAGAACAGTTAAGAACATCTGTACATACAAGTTGCTTTTTGGTCCAAAATGGAATTGTCTCTTATTCCCAAGTCCCTAATCATACACCTTGAAATATACGTATGTGTGTTGAAGGGTTTGTTGCTGGGACATTTCTGAAGCGACCACTTTTGCTTGTCATAAAATGCTGTATTGAAAAATACAACAGTGCTTTACAAACAAAAAACAAACAAAAAACCCCAAACAAACAAGCAAACCAACTCCAAATTACTGAAAGATAAAAATTAATATAAACCATCTGTTATGCATATGGAATAAAATTAGCAAATAAAACTACACCAGAAATATCAGAAAATCTGTAGAACAACAGCAATAATTAAAAAAAACCCCCACAAGTATTTACTCAAAAAGAAGGGAAAAAAATTAAGTTAAATATGTATAAGTGATAAAAAAAGCAGTATTGGTTACTAAGTTGCTGGGCAATGGGTGTCAAGCTTAGAATCTCCCAGTCAAATAATAGCACATTCAGAAAAGAAAAGTGTAGCAAAGAAAAGTGAAACCATGGATTCGGTATTGCTTTACAGGAAAATGAGAGAAACAAAAGGCAAACTGAAAATGCTCCTTCATTACTAATTAAAAATCTTCTGTCATGTCTATTTTTCTCTCCATCAGGCCAACTCTGTCAAATATTATGTATCTATTTTTATAAAATCACCAATGCATCCAGAATTGGTAGCACTGATAAAGCACAAAAGCGTCTGGATTTTCAAAGTGATTAAGGCAATTTGTTGATTTATGAAATGGCATTTATATCTTCGGGATCCCTGGATACCTCGTGAACATCAGACTAGTTTACACACAAGCAATGCATCTTCCTGGGTTGTGTATAAATCTCTCTGAATTTCACTTTCTAAAGAAAGCAGAGGATACATCTTAATGCTTAATTCTTTTGAATGAGATTTTAAAATAGTTCCCTGTTAAACAAATATATGTCTGATTACGGATGATATGAATATTTTATTCAGGAAATTTATGAATGGACAAGACTAAGTGTTCATCACTAGGCAGCAAGGTAAGGTTAACTTAGTGAAGACTAACCTTATTAACCAGAGAGACATTTGTAATAATTTTGATACCTCATTTGGCTATAGCCACCTTTGAAATCTTTACTGCTGGAGGAGTTACAGAACAACTTATTTAGAAGTATAGTGAATATTAAAACAAAACATGGAGTTTTGAAAAACACATAGGACATTAGTGATGTACAAATGTTTGAATATATGATTATCAATCTAGCAGGGTTATACTTTTTTAGTGTGGTTAAACTAAGTAATTTGTAGAACTGCTATAGTTCCATTAGAAATGTATGTTTTAAGGTTGTTGACATAGTCTAGAACATATGAAATGATAAATTACTATAGGTCTGATTGTATTCTGATTATATGGACACTTTTAAAAATGGAAATCTAATGATCACTTCCCTGTACTGTGAAATCTTATAGCATGAAATTACAATCATTTTCTTGCTGGGAGGGTTGGATGTGCATTCATATTGAATACAGCAATGATTTGACAGATTTTATTCAGTTGCTTTTTCAGTATGTGATAATGCAAATTATAGACCATTATGCCTTAGGATTCTGTAGCAAATAATATTTCCTATATGTCCACAAAATGAGAATGATACTATAGGACTTATTTAAACGTGCTTTGAAACAGAGTTAAGCTCTGAAACAAATAGCCTAACTTTCAATCTGAATATTTACAAGAAGGTTTATTTGGTATCATCATACAAGTCACAGTTGTCCCCCAAAATTGTTAATAAAATATATCTATGATTTTAATTTTACTGTAAAATTAAATTTATTGCTTTTATTTGCACATAGCCCTTCGGACTTCCAGAAGGTTAAAATCTCTGAGGCAGTCCAGGATCATTAAGTCATTCGGGAAACTGGTTTGACAATGTTACTCTTGCTACTTCAGTTATTTCCTTGGTTACTAGCACTATAAATAGGGAATTTAAAACCCCAGAAACATTCCTAGATGCAAGGCAACATCCTTTTACTTTGTACATCATTCAGCACAAGAAAAATACAGAACTGAAATCACAGAATCACAAGGTTGGAAAAGACCTTTAAGATCATCAAGTCCAACCATTCGCATCCTAAACTAAATCATATCCCTAAGTACATCTACCCTTTTTTTGAACACATCCAGGGAAGGTGACTCAACCCCCTCCCTGGGCAGCCTCTTCCAGGCCCTCACAACTTTTTCTGTAAAAAATTTTTTCTAATGTCCAATCTAAACCTGCCCTGGCTCAGCTTCATGCCATTCCCCCTTGTCCTATCACCTGTCACCTGGCTGAAGAGACCATCACCTATCTCTCTATAACCTCCCTTCAGATAGTTGTAGGTGGTGATAAGGTCTCCCCTCAGCCTCCTCTTCTCTAAGCTAAACATCCCCAGCTCCCTCAGCCGCTCCTCATAGGATTTGTCCTCCAGCCCCTCGAGGTTACACAGGTTCAAAGAAAGGTTATTGACAATACCTCAGTCACACCTCAGAAGTGTGTTTTCTAGTGTTAGTCAATATATGGAAGATCTTATAGTAGCCTTTCAGAACCTGAGGACAGACTACAAGAAATCTGAAGAGGGACTCTTTACAAGGACATGTAGTGACAGGACAAGGGATATTGAGTTTCAACTGAAGGAGGGTAATTTTGGATTAGGTTGTGGCATGGGGCTTGAAAGACAAAGCCTCAAGCACTGCTAGGTTAATAGATAACATGATGGAGCCTTTAGGCCATAAACCATGGGCAAACTAAACAGAGGTGGCAACACTGTAATAAACAAACTTGCAGACTCCCACCTGCTGGGGGCCTCTTCCTTTGCCAGAGGAAGCCTCTTCCTTTGTTAAGATATGCCTGCTGTCTGGGGAGGACTTAGGATTTGTGTTCTCATGATAAGATAGGGGTTGCTGGCATGACAGTAGACTGCTGACCAACCAGATGCAGCCCATGAGCAGTGTGTGTAGGAAAGGAGCAATCTGTTTAAAGCACGCCGTCTGCTGAGCATATTGAAAGGAATGATTTTATACAATACATTGACTTTTCTTGCATCAAGCTCTGTCCCGTCTCTCCATCGCGGCATTAGGTATTAGGAAGAAATTCTTCACTGTGTGGGTGGTGAGGCACTGGAAAGGGGGTCCACAGAAGTTGTGGGTATCTCCTCCCTGGAAGTATGCAAGGCCAGGTTAAATGGGACTTTGGGCAACCTGGTCTAGCAGAGGGTATCCCTGCCCATGGCAGGGGATTGGAACTAGATGATCTTTGATGTCCCTCCAACACAAGCCATTGTCTTATTCTACAACATCTCCAGTACAATCCTGGACTCACTAAAACAATTTTGGCAAGTAATGTGAAAATATGTTACATATAAAATTAAAAAAAATTTACTGTATGTTGATTACTCAAATTCTGGGTGTTCTGATGGACAATATGCTGACTATATATCCACAGTGCACCCTTGCAATCATGATGGGAAACTCCTGGTTGGCATCAGCAAGTTTACAGATAGCATGTTAAGAGATGTGATAATGCTTCTTCATTAAGCTGTTCACAGAAGTTGACACCCCTGGAGATCACCAAGCACAACTTGCTGCTCAGAAAAGGGTTAGTTTAAACAAGTTGCTCACTGTGTGTTCTCAACAGGTTTTAATATCTGTAAGCATGGAGATTCCACAGCCTCTCTGAACTACCTCCACTAATTTTTGACCAACTTCACAGGAAAATACATTTTTATTATGATCAGATGCAATTTCAAATATTTTTGCTTTTTCCCATTGCTTCTTGTTCTTTTCACTGAGCACCACTAAGAGTTTGGCTCTATCTTGTTTGCACACTCCCAGTCAGGTATTTATACAAATAGATAAGATTTCCCTTGGGAATTCCTGTCCCAACTGAACAGATCCAGCTCTCCGAGCCTCACTTTTTATGATGGATGCTCCCATCCCTTAATGATTTACTAGCCCACAGGCTGAATATACTGTGCAGTTGTGGTCCAACAGTTTAAGAGAGACTTTGAATTACCTAAGAGAATCCAGAAACTAATGAAGTGCTTCAGGGACTGGAGAACATTGCATTTAAGACATAAAGTTTGTTTGTATATGGAGTCTTTTTGTCTTTCTGGAGAAGACACAGTCCTGATGGAAACCTCACTGTGGTAATCCAATGTAGTTATGGTGCAAATAAAGGTATTTTCTTCACAGATATACATGATGGCAAGGATTAACAGACACAACAAACAAAAAAACAAACAAAAAATCTGAAATGGAAGAGCAATCACACCTTCAAATAAGTTGCACAGAAAAATGGTGGAATCTCCCTTCACTGGAAATTTTCACAAAGTGGCTTAAAAAGTTACTTGACAACTTTATCTAAGCCTCTAATTTCAACTGCAGGTATGACAAAATGGTGTCCAGATGTCTCTTCCAGCTTAGACATTGCTGTGATTCGATAATTTCATTAGAAAGTTCCTTCTTATAATTATTCAAATGATGTGAACTTTATCAGTTTGGTTTGTCAACTATGGTAACAGAGAACAGTTTCCATTTCTGCAGCTGCCCCAGTTCATATGAAATGACTTTATCTATTCTGGTAGTAACAGTGCTGACTATTTTATAGCTACAAAACATTTCTCATTACAAACCATGTAAATAATTGCTTGCAATTAAAAAAAAAGAATAGATAATTGGTCTAACATTTTATTTCATATATTTGCCTCAGGATCTTTTGAGGGGAGAATAATTCTAGCTGCACAATTCAATTGTTCTACAAAACAGACTAAATGGATTAAGATAGGTTTGGGGGGTTTTGTGGGTTTTTTGTTGTTAGTTTGTTTGGGTTTTTTAATTTGCATAATGCATTCAGATGATCTGAATCTGAAAGTGTGCTCACACAAACCAGGGTGAAAGACATTAAAGCCAGTGGGCTCAGAGGGTGGTGATCAGTGGAACAAAATCTGAATGGAGGCCTGTGACTAGCGGTGTTCCCCAGGGCTTGGTGTTGGGTCCAGTCCTGTTTAATATCTTCATTGACGACCTTGATGAGGGAATAGCATCCATCCTCAGCAAGTGCCCATGATACAACACTGGGAGGGGTGGCTGACACACAGGAACACTGCGCTGCCATCCAGCCAGACCTGGACAGGCTGGAGAGCTGGGCAGGGAGAAACCAGATGAGGTTTAATAAAAGCAAGTGTAAAGTCTTGCACCTGGGGAGGAATAACCGTCTGTATCAGTACAGGCTGGGGGATGAGCTGCTGGAGAAGAGCTCTGTGGAGAAGGACCTGGGGGTCCTGGTTGATGACAGGTTGGCTATGAGCCAGCAGTGTGCCCTGGTGGCTAAGAGGGCCAATGGGATCCTGGGATGCATCAGGAAGAGTGTGGCCAGCAGGTCTAAGTAGGTGATCCTCCCCCTCTACTCTGCCCTGGTCAGGCCCCACATGGAGGATTGTGTCCAGTTCTGGGCTCCCTGGTATAAAAAAGACAGGGATCTCCTGGAGAGAGTCCAGAGAAGGGCTATGAAGATGATTAAGGGCCTGGAGCATCTCCCGTATGAGGAAAGGCTGAGTGAGCTGGGGCTGTTCAGCCTGGAGAAAAGAAGACTGAGGGGGGACCTAATTAATGTTTATAAATTTCTTAAGTATGGGATACAGGGGGAATTGGCCAACCCCTTTTCAGTGGTCTGTGGAGACAGGACAAGGGGCAATGGCTGCAAATTGGAGCACAGGAAGTTCCGCACCAACATGCGGAAGAACTTTTACACAGTGAGGGTGACAGAGCCCTGGCACAGGCTGCCCAGGGGGGTGGTGGAGTCTCCTTCTCTGGAGATATTCAAGACCTGTCTGGATGCCTATCTGTGCAATAGGAGCTAGGGAGCTGCTTTGGCAGGGGGGTTGGACCCGATGATCTCTCGAGGTCCTTTCCAACCCCTATGATTCTGTGATTCTGTGATTCTGTGACAGATGCCTTCCTACACTTGCCATATTTTATGAAGTATACATATTAATTTAGACTGCTTACAGAAAGTATTCACTTGTGAAAATTTTCTACTGAGACTCAGTAAACCTCATGAAGTGTCAAGATGTGACAAAAATTATATAATTGCAGAAAAAATCTCAGAATCCAAACTGAGCAGAGATTTAAAGGACATTTATCTATATTTTTATATGCAGGAGCCTAGTAAGGGGACTGGGGAGTTAATTCATGTCATCACCAGATTCTGAATTGTCTTGATAGTCTGTGTTGACTGGAGGAGGTCTCTGAAGACTAGAAAAATGTAAATATCACTCCTCTGCTCAAGAACAGAAAGTAGGGGAACATGGGGAACTAGAGGCTATTCAGCCTTTCCTTGACTCCTGGGAAGGTGGTGAAGGAAATATGCTTAGAAACTATTTTCAAACATGAAGGGAATGAAGGCATTTAAGAGTACTCGGATATATGAAGTGGAAATCATGCTTAATCAACTTCATAGCCTTCTATGAAGATTGCAGTGATGAACAAGTAGAAAGCAGTGAAGGCTCCTTATCCTGAATTAGGCAAAAAATGTTATCACTGTCTTCCCTAACATCCTCATAGGCAAACAGGTGAAGTATGCACAGGACAAATAAACAATGAGGCAACTTGAAAACTGGTTGAACTATCATGCTACAAGGACTGTGATCAGCTGCACAAAGCCAAACTACAGAAAATTTACTGCTTCTATATCCCAGTGTTCAATACTGTCTACCTGGGTCTAACACTCTTTAATAACCTGGCCAATGGAGAGAGTGCACCTTCAGCAAGTTTGCAGAGCATATCAAAATGGAATAATAGGCTGATGCTCCAGGTATGTGTGCTGCCATTTAGAGGGACCTGGACAGGTTGGAGCAATGCTCAACAGGAATGTCTATGCTCAGCAAAGGGAAAGGCCAAACCCTGCCCTTGGGAATAACTGCATGAAGCAGCAGCCAGCTGGAAAGCAGCACAGCAGAAAAGGCCCTGGTGGTCTTGGTGGACAGTGAGTTGACCATGACCCACCAAATTCTCCCTTGAAGCAAAGAAGCCCAACAGATTCCTAGACTGCATAAGGAATTGCATTGTCAGCAGGTCAAGAAAAGTGATCCTTCTTCTCTGCCCAATATAGATGAGACATATCTGGGTGTTGTGTCCTATACTGGGCTGCCCAGTATAAGAAAGACAAGAACATACTAAAGGAAGTTCAGTGAAAGTGAAAAAAGATGTTCAAAGAACTGGAGCACCTGTCATATGAAGAGAGGCTGGGAGAACTGGGAGTTTAAAGCCTAGAGAAGAGAGTTCCTAATGGGCAACTTGCCCATGTGCATAAACACCGTATGAGGGCAGTCAAGAAGTTGGACCTAGATACTTCTAGTGGTCCCCAGTGACAGAATAAGAGACAACAGACCCAAACAGGAACAGGAAATTCAGTTGCATATAAGAGAAAACTTTTTAGTGTGACGTTAGGGTCATACCATAAAGTATCAGGAAGCACTGCTTTTAGAGTGAGGGTGACCAAACACTAGCACAGGTTTCCCAGAGAGGTTATGGAGGCTGAAATATTCAAACCTGCCTGGACACAGACTGGAGCAACCTGCTGTAGCTGCCTCTGCATGAGCAGAGGTTTGGACTAGATGATCTTCAAAGGTGCACACCTGCCTCAGATACTCCGGTTCTTCTTCTAGGTGTCTCCATACATTCCAGAATAAAGAATCATAAAAAGACAAATCTGCAGCCATCCTCCCTGACACTCATTTGATTCCCTTTTACTAAGTCATATAATGCCCATACATTCCCAGATATTTGTAGTTGTTGCAGTTTTGTGTAGCTGGGTACTGGAAAAGAACAGGGGTGCAGAAAATGGCTGCGGCAAGGAGCTGCTGGAATTGTCCAGAGCTTCTAACTATAAACAATTCAAGGCCAGAATCATTGTTTACTAGGGCCAAGCCAATGAGAGATAGCCATAGCACCTCTGTGAATCACATATAGGAGAAAACAACCCGGAAGCAGCTGCATTTTGCCACCAGAGAAGGGAGTGAAGAGATGTAACGAGCTGTGCAGACACCAAGGCCAGGGAGGACGGGGGAGGAGGCACCCCAGGTGCTGGAGAGAAAGATGCCCCCCGCAGCCTGTGGAGAAACCAACCCCAAGGAAAAGGCCAAGACCCCACCTGTAGCCCGTGGAGGGGCTCCACGCTGGATGGAGCAGGTGGAGAAATAGAGAAGACGCTGTGACCCTACGTTGTGACCCCCCACCAGCACTTGCAGCCCATGAAGAGAAACAGAGACACAGAGATGAGCAGAGAGAGTTTTGCGCCAAATAGGTTTGCTGGGGGGAGGCTGGTGACCCCATGGAGGACTGGGACTGAGAGACATTGTGATTTATGGCTGCCCGCCATAGCAGGGATCCAGGTGGAGCAGCTGATGAAGAGATAAAGCCCTGGGGGAAGAGGCTCACGTTGGAGAAAGTTTGTGGAGGACTGTCTCCCGTGGGTGGGACCCACGGTGCAGCAGGGGGAGGGTGTGTGGAATGAATGCCCCCTCCCCGTCCGAGAAGGAAACCAACTTACAAGGAACTGACCAAAGCCCCCATCTCCCAGTCCCTGACCCCCTGTGCTGTGATCAGGGGGAGGAAGGGAGTGAAATCATGACTAGAGTGAAGTCTGCTAAGAAGGGAGTGAGGGGGGAGAGGTAGAGGTGTTTTAAGATCAGGAAAAGGAAACAGCTCATGAAGAAGTAACCGGGAACCCCATTATTTTTCCTAGTCCCTGCCACTCCCCGTGCTGCGAGCAGGGAGGGAAGAAGGGAGTAAAATCATGGCTAAAGGGAAGTCTGCTTAGAATGGAGGGGTGGGGGGAAGGTGCTACCGAGAACCCCATTTCCCCAGTCCCTGCCCTTCCTGTACTGCGAACAGGAGGGAAGAAAGGAGCAAATAAACCCTGACTAAAGTCTGCTAAGAGAGGAGTGGTGGGGGGAACGTGTGTTTAAGATCTGCTTGCATTTGTATTAAGATTTGGTTGTGCTCCTGACTCCGGTTTTCACTTCTTTTTAGTGTAGTACAATAAATTAGAGTAGTTTCTTTCTTCATTCTGTGTTGAGTCTGTTTTGCCCGTATCGTTGCTGATAAAATGATCTCTACTTGTCCTTATCTGGACTCCTAAGCCTCTTTATATATATTTTCTCCCCTGTCCAAATAACTAGGGGAGCAATAGACTGATTTTGGTGGGTGTCCAGCCTCCGGCCAGGGCTACACCACCACAGTAGTAAAACAAAGAAATATACTCCGAATTACAGGTTATATTTACTAAAGATAGGTGAATAACTCAGAATTTCTACAGGATACATATTTAATATTTTTCATGTTTTTCATGTCAAAGCTGGGAAGTACTTACACAGTAATTCCACTTTTAAAATGTTGCAAAATTGATCATAGAGAAATGCTAAGTGTAGAGAAGAGGCATTTAAAATGTAAAGGAAATTGCAAAAACCCCAAACTTCTACCATCAATAAAAACAATCTATTGTTTTTCTTTGTGTTCCATCTTCCACCAGCTCCAAGCTTCCACCAAGCTATACATTTCAATTATAGCCTCTGTATTCTTTTATAGTCTCCTTTTCAATTAGTAAGAATGCAAACAAACAAGAATTCAAATTGATTTTGTTTGGCTGCAGATGTGCATTTCCTGCTATTCTTCCCACAGTGCTCTATTCTGTTTTTCAGTGTATTGTAATGCAGTATTACCTCCTCCCCTTTGATCTAATAGCTACTTTTAGTGTTCTGAATGACTGACAGTGCATACAATGACCTTCAGATAGAAAAAAAAAAAACCACCCTTCTTTTTAAATGAGATTTAATTCAGTGCAATATGCCATGCCTGATCCAATTTCATTTAGTTCATACATACTTGTAAATTCTTTGCAGCGTTAATGACATTATCTGTCTTAGTATATTCACTGACAATAAGAGCTGTTGTCTACTTTGTGAATCGGCTTTGAGACAGTCCAGGTGCGATGAATGAGAAATGTTTAGCAGAAAGTGAGAGATGGAGAAAGAAAATGTATGTGTACCTTCTAGAGATTCTGTCTCTAAAAAAAAAATAATACTGAAATCAGTCAGTTTAGTGAAAAGCCTAAATTAAATCATGCCCATACAATGACATTTATTATTTTCAAAGTCTCAGCTTTGACTACGTTAAGCTATTAAAACCGAACCAAACCAATCCAAACCAAACCAAGCCTGTTATTCCAGCTGTGGAGCTCTTTGCCTTAACTACAGTTCTAGAAAGAAGTGAAAACAAATCTAGGAACAGTCCTTATGCAGGGAGCTAACTGTAATCATAAGCTTCAAATTTGCATACTTTAACTTGCAGAAGTTGTAGTTAAATGTTTATATATATATCTGCAATCTAAGGAAATTAAGGGTTTGCAGATTAATTCCAAAAAGATGTTGTAATTTCTTCACAAATTCAGTACAGCTACTTCATTCTCTTTGATATCTTTGCTAAAACATTTTTCCAAGAAATAAGAAACCAAAGCCATTCAGTAAGCCGTTCAATTCTTCTTTAAAGAACAATAGGGCTATTTACTCATTAGCCAGAAAAGCAAAATTTTCTATCTGAATGTGATTTTCAATAACATACCATCATCAAAATAAAAGGAAAAATTAATATTAAGTAATTAATAATATATTGACACTTGAATGTGTTAACTTCATACAGAAACAAAACGTATGCAGTCTAAACAATTATAAGACTGTGATTTTAATAAGTTAAACTCTATCCAGAAATCAGTTCCTGTAATGTAAGCTCCCTGGTGAGCTTTCCCAGTGACAGGGAATCTCATGGAACTCTTTCTTCTTGAAAGACTGTTTTTGCATGCAGACTACCCAACAGCAAAGATTTCATCAAGGAATGGGGAATCAATTGCAATATCATGAGAAGTAACATATACAATATGAATAATACTTGTTATCGGTATAAAAATTGAAGTTGCTCAACGTAACTAATAACAGTATGTGTGCTGTCTAGGATAAATTCATTCATATTCCACACCTTTTATCCCAAATTTACTGGATTAGTTGGCTTTTCAATTAACACTACATGGCAGCAGCAAAGCTTATGAGAAAAATTGAATAGAATAAAATAAAAAATTTAATTACTTAAAACACAGTTTAATTTATGGTTTTGTTTGATTTTAAAAAAGCCTACAAATGTGTCCTGGTTTCAGCTATGATGGAGTTAAACTTTTTTTTAGCAGTGAATGGAATGCCATGTTTGGGTGTTAGCATGAGAATAGTGCTGATAGCACCCTGATGTCTCCGATTTGTTGCCGGGCAATCAAGTACCTTTCTCAGCTCTGCATACTTCCTTACTAGTGAGAAAGGAGGGGACAAAGCCAGGACAGGTGACTCGAATTGGCCAAAGAGCATATTCCATGCCAGTTACGTCATGCTCAGTTTAAGGGGGGACTGGGGGGAAGAGGGGGAGACAACGGCAGGACGTGCAGTTTCTGGGGCGGTCGGGTTGTCCGGGACGGGCTCTAAGCTGTGCGGCCTGAGTTGTGTGGTTTGGTGAGAAATTGAATTGTGTATCACCAGTTTCATCTATTTTGTGCTTTAAACTTCTGTTATTGTTATATCTAGTTTTCTGTTATTGTTTAGTAAACTATCCTTATCCCAACCTGCGTGGTTCTGGTTTCTAGGTTGTGGTTTATTTTCCTCCTTTCTTCCTTCCCTTTTCCCCTTCCCCCAACTTTCCTTCCCCTTTCCTTTTAAAAGTACAAGCGACTGTGTGGGGTGCGGCCCCTGGCTGGGGCAAAACCACGACAAAATGCAAAAGAGAAAAGGAAAGAAAAAACTAGATTATCCCTGCCTCCTCTGTTCCAAATATGTACATATTTGAAGCCCATGAGAAAGTAATGAAAACCTCATTTCACAGAATCACAGAATTGTAGGGGTTGGAAGGGACCTCGAGAGATCATCGGGTCCAACCCCCCTGCCAAAGTAGGCTCCCTAGCACATATTGCACAGATAGGCGTCCAGACGAGTCTTGCATATCTCCAGAGAAGGAGACTCCACCACCTCCCTGGGCAGCCTGTGCCAGGGCTCTGTCACCCTCACTGGGGAAAAGTTCTTCCGCATGTTGGTGCGGAACTTCCTGTGCTCCAGTTTACAGCCATTGCCCCTTGTCCTGTCTCCACAGACCACTGAAAAGGGGTTGGCCAATTCCCCCTGCATCCCATACTGAAGATATTTATAAACATTAATTAGGTCCCCCCTCAGTCTTCTTTTCTCCAGGCTGAACAGCCCCAGCTCACTCAGCCTTTCCTCATACAGGAGCTGTTCCAGGCCCTTAATCATCTTCGTAGCCCTTCTCTGGACTCTCTCCAGGAGATCCCTGTCTTTTTTATACCAGGGAGCCCAGAACTGGACACAATCCTCCAGGTGGGGCCTGACCAGGGCAGAGTAGAGGGGGAGGATCACCTACTTAGACCTGCTGGCCACACTCTTCCTGATGCATCCCAGGATCCCATTGGCCCTCTTAGCCACCAGGGCACACTGCTGGCTCATAGCCAACCTGTCATCAACCAGGACCCCCAGGTCCTTCTCCACAGAGCTCTTCTCCAGCAGCTCATCCCCCAGCCTGTACTGATACAGACGGTTATTCCTCCCCAGGTGCAAGACTTTACACTTGCTTTTATTAAACCTCATCTGGTTTCTCCCTGCCCAGCTCTCCAGCCTGTCCAGGTCTGGCTGGATGGCAGCGCAGTGTTCCTGCGTGTCAGCCACCCCCCCCAGCTTTGTATCATGGGCACTTGCTGAGGGTGGATGCTATTCCCTCATCAAGGTCGTTGATGAAGATATTAAACAGGACTGGACCCAACACCAAGCCCTGGGGAACACCGCTAGTCATAGGCCTCCATTCAGATTTTGTTCCACTGATCACGACCCTCTGAGCCCGGTCCGACAGCCAGTTCTCAACCCACCTCACTGTCCACTCATCTATCCCATGATCTCTTAGCTTTTCTATCAGGATTTTCTATCATTTTGTGCAAAAAAAGAGGCAGCTAGGCAAATAAGTGTGGAGGGAAAGCCCATCCATGCCTCCTATATAATTGATGTGCAGCTATAAAATACTTCTAATATGCTTCAGTATTGGATGACAAGTAAGGCAGAAAGTGACAAGCTAAGTGTCTTTCCTCTATCATGCCAAGTAGAGAACACATTAGAGTTTTTGTTGCAAGAAATAAGATATGTGTTTCAGAAGATGAGACAGAATAAAGGATCAAATGGGTGATATTTAGATTCCATGTCAGGGAGAAGAAGACACTCATGGCAGAGAAGAACAGATGAAAAAAATTAATCAGTCAAATCAATCTTCTATGAGAGCAGAATAGGCAGGAAATAGTTTAAAAAAAGGTTTTGTAGTGGGACTTTATTCTTCAAGGAACTAAGAGCAACCACTATCTAGATCATCTGCTGTTGTCCTTATGAGGGACTTCAACTTGTCAGACATTAACTGGGAACACCACACACCTAACACAAAAAAGTCCAGGAGATTGCTAAAGCAATTGGATGATAACTTCCTTGTTCAAGTATTAATGGAGCTGATGAGGAAAAGTGACCTCCTAGATCTCTTGCTTGTAAAGAGAGAGGGTCTCATGGGGGAAGTGGAGGTAGGTGGCTGTCTTGGCCACAGTGACCATGAAGTAGTGGAAGAGAGGAGGAAAACTGCCTCCAACACTTCATCACGAGACAGGGAGAGAGCAGATTTTGGGCTGCTTAAGGAACGAGTTGGTAATGTCTCCTGGGAAACTACTTTTGAAGGCATTGGTGTCTATCAATGCTGGTTACCTTTGAAGTACCACATCCAAAAGGCACAGGAACAGGCAACTGAAAAATGTTGGAAATGAAGTAGGCAGGGCAGGAGGTCAGCTTAGCTGAACAGGAACCGTCTTCTAGAGCTTAGGTGGAAAAAGTAAGTGTGTGGCCAAAGGAAGCAAGGTCAGGCAATGTGGGATGATTACAGGGATGCTGTGTACCTTTGCAGGGAGAAAATCCATGTAGCCAAAGCTCAGTTAAGGTCAATACTGTGGCAGACAATAGAAAGGGTTTTTTCAAATACATTAATAAAAAGAGGAGGACCAGGGAGAATACTGGTCCATTCCTTGATGAGAATGTTCTTGTTACTAGCAGGAACATAAACAAAACAGAGATACTGAACACCGTCTTTGCCTCTGTCTTCAACATGGTTGATGGGCTCTGAGATGCCGTGTGCCTTCAGCTGGAAGACCATGGTTGCAGCAATGATAATGTGGGTGATTTGCTGCTTCACCTGGATCCATAGACGTCTGTATGCTCCAATGGGATTCATCCCAGGGTACTCTGGGAAGTGGGCTGATGTCATTGCGAGAACTCTCTCCACTAATTTTCAGTGGTCTTGTGAGTCTGGAGAGGTCCAAATTGACTGGAAACTGGCAAAGGTTGTCCCAGCTTTAAAGGAGGGTAAGAAAGAAGACCCTGGTAACTAGAGGCCTGTCAGGTTCACCTCAGTGCCTGGTAAAATTACAGAGGAAATCGTGCTGGGATTTACTGAAAAGACCCTAAAGGACAATACAGTCATTGGTCACAACCAATAGAGGTTCAGAAGAGGAAGGTCCTGTCTACATCATCTGATTTCCCTTCATGACAAGGTGACCCAGCTGGCTGACCAAGGGAAATCAGTTGATGTTACTTTTTTGGATTTCACTAAGGCTTTGATACTGTGTCCCACAGTATCTTGCTGGACAAATGTCCAGGACACAAATAGACAAAGACATAATGAGTTTGGTGGGTAATTGGCTGAAGGATCAGGCCCAGAGGGTGATAGTAAATGGAGTGGCCAGTCACTAGTGGGGCTCCCCAGGGCTCCATTTTTGGTCCAGTTCTTTTTTTAATATTTTCATACGTGATGTGGACACAGGACTCAAGGGTGTCTTAAACAAATTTGCAGGCAACACCATATTGGGAACAGCTGTTGACTCTGGTGAGGGTAGAGAAGCTTTAAAGAGAGACCTGGACAGATGAGAGAGCTGGGCAATCACCAGCAGCGTGAAATTTAACAAGGGCAAGTGCCAGATTCTGCACCTGAGAAAGTTCAACCCTGGCTACGCATAACAGACTTGAGGATCGGATGCTGGAGGCTAGCAATGCTGAGAGGGATTTGGGGGTTTGTGTGATCACAAGTTAAACATGAGCCATCAGTGTGTGCAGGCAGCCAGGAGGGCCAACCGTATCCTGCGGTACACCGAGCACGGCAGTGCCAGCTGGTCCAGGGAGATGGTTGTCCCACTCTGCACCGCACTGGTATGGCCTCCCCTTGAGTACTGTGCGCAGTTTTGGGCACCACAGTACAAGACAGACATGAAAGTATTGGACAGTGTCCAGAGGAGGGCAAAAAGGATGGTGAAGTGTCTGGAAGGAAAGTCTAACAAGGAGAGGCTTGATTCCCTTTGTTTGTTCAGCCTGGAGAAAAGGAGGCTGAGAGGAGACCTCATTACTACCTATGGCTTCCTAAAGAGAGGGAGTGAAAGTGCAGGCACTCAGCTCCTCTTTTTGGTGAACAGAGATAGAACCTGAGGGAACAGCATGAAGCTGTGACAGGGGAGGTTTAGGCTGGATATTAGGAACAGGTTCTTTACTGATAGGGTGGTTGGGCACTGGAACAGGCTCCTCAGGGAAGGGGTCACAGCACCGAGCTTGACTGACTTCAATATCTGGACAATGCTCTTGGTCACATGTTCTGACTTGGCTGGCCCTCTGTGGAGCCAAGAAGGGACTTGGTGTTCCTTATGGATCCCTTCTAATTCAAGATATTCTATGATTCTACGATTCTATGATTCAAATTTTAAAAGAAGTGCACTAGTTTTTAATCATGGAAGCTGGGAATAACATTCATATATCTGAAAAAAACATTCAAATACCCCTTTTGCATCTAAAACCTCAGTATAAGATATGATCATCCCTCAAATCTTTTAATTTCTGCAAATACAGAACTCTCAACAGTGACTAATCCCACAAAACTTTTGCTTCCAAAAGGGTTGATAAGCACACATAAAGGGAATCGTTTATTAATGAGAGATGGTACTGTAGCCTGTGAAGGCCTTTATACTCCTTGAGCTGAACTACGAGTAATGTTTTTACCATCAGTTCATTTATTTTTGGTTAAATATCAGATAAACCTAAGCCCTGGGTGATGATCAGCCTGTGTGTCTGTGAAGAATGGTGTGTCAGCACCACTCTTCTATGTCTCCCTGTGCAGGAGGATGCAACAGGTGCAGGGTACCTTCATCACCCTGGCAGCCTATTTTAGTTTGCCTCTACAACAGGAGGCTGCCTGCGCTCAGCACTGATAACAAAACACTATCGCTTTTGAAAGTGACAGGACACACTGACATATCAACAGTGGAACTTAAATGAAAAGCCCCTTCTAATTTAACTGCTAATCTGCTGAAGCTGTGTTCAAACCTGGCACTCTTGTTTTCAATTAAAACTTTCTTGTAGCTAGGAAAAAAAAGTTTGGTGTATACCTTTGCTTTTTTGGATAGCAGTAAAGTCAGGAAGGAGCTGAAAGGCTAAGAAACACGGAGGGGAGTATTTTTTACATTGCTAAATGTCAGATACTTGTTTATCAGATAGAAATTGCTCAGCATACAAATTCTGGAAGCTGTTTTGTAGGAGACTGATGGTAGGTTTGCTGTCAAAATGGGAGCTTTCCTCTGAAGAAAAATACACTATGATTAACATGCTTATATTGGGGGGAAAAAATCCATTAGTGTTAATTTAAAGCTCATATCTACAATTACTAATAGAAGAATGAAAATGGCTAGTAAAAATCCCAGTGCTTTTGGCACTTTGAGCAACAAGAACAACCATTTCATTAGATTTTTAAGGCAATACTGTCAAATAATCAGTCTCTGCTTCTAAGCATTCTCTTTTGCTTTCATTGATGTCTCAACAAGCTAACCTACAGTATTAGGTTTTTCAACTGTTATTTGCAAAAAAAAAAAAAGCGTTCTGTCCTTCAGAGGATAAAAAGACAGTATTTCTGTCTTAGAGAATATTTGAATAAATATTCACATGAAGCTGTTAAAAATTTTGGAACTAAGTTTTGCTCTGGGCAGACAGCAAGTTTTCTGGCAATTTATTTCTTGGAGAACTATTAAGTATAAAGAGTGATTATGATTTTATTTTTTTTCCAAGCAGCTTCCACGCTTCTTGGTTCTGTTCTTCAGAAAGCTGTTTCAGTGGATTGGTTACATATCAAAGTACTGTCTTCTAAGTAATCACATCAGTCAGCCTGCTATTACTGGTGAAGCCTCAACTGACTGGAAAAGGGTAAATATACCCCATATTTTTAAAAAGGGGAACTATAGACCTTTCAGTCCCACCTCTGTGCCTGGCAGATGGATCATGGAGCAAATCCTTCTGAATACTATGCTTAGTCACATGGAGAATAAGGAGGTGATTGATGACAGCTAATATGGCTTCACTGAGGGCAAATTGTGCCTGAGAATTCTAATGACCTTCTACAATGGTATAACAGAGATGTTGGACAAGGGATGGATAACGGACATTATTTTCCTGGACTTGTGCAAGGCATTTGGCACTGTCCAGCAGGATATCCTTGTCTCTAAATTGGAGAGACATGGATTTGAGGGAGGGACCACTTGGTGGATAAGGAACTGGTTGGATGATCGCACTCTAAGGGTTGTGGTCAATGACTAAACGTCCACGTGGAGATCTGTTCCTCAAGGGGTCAGTACTGTTCAACATCTTTGTCGGTGACGTGGATAGTGGCACCGAGTGCACCCTCAGTAAGTTTGCGATGACACCAAACATGCTGGAGGGAGGGATATCATCCAGAGACATCTTAACAGGCTAGAGGGATGGGCCCCTGCAATCTGCTGAAAGTTTAATAAAGCCAAGGTCACGGTCCTACATGTGTGTTGGTGCAATCCCAATTGCAGTTACAGCCTGGGCGGGCAAATGGATTAAGAGCAGTCCTGAGGAAAAGGACTTGGGGTTGCTGATTGACAGTAAGCTCAGCATGAACTGGCAGTGTGCTCCAACAGTTCAGAAGGCCAATTGTGTCCTGAGCTGCATCAAGAACAGCATGGTCAGCAGGTCATAGAATCATAGAATCATAGAATCATAGTTTGGTATGAGTTGGAAGGGACCCCAAGGATCACAGAGCTCCAACCCCCCTGCCACTAGGTTGCCCAGGGCCCCATCCAACCTGGCCTTGAACACTCCCAGGGACGGGGCATCCACCACCTCTCTGGGCAGCCTCTTCCAGCACCTCACCACTCTTTCTGTAAAAAACTTCCCCCTAATATCTAATTTAAACCATCCTTCCTTTAGTTTTAATCCATTCCCCCTTGTCCTGCCATTGTCTATCCTTTTAAAAAGTTGAATCCCCTCCTGCTTATAAGCTCCCTTCAGGTACTGGAAGGCTGCAATGAGGTCCCCCCGCAGCCTTCTCTTCTCCAGACTGAACAAGCCCAGCTCCCTCAGCATCTCTTTGTAGGGCAGGTGCTCCAGGCCTCTAATCATCTTCATGGACCTCCTCTGAACCCTTCAACAGTTCCACATCCTTCTTGTATTGGGGGCCCCAGATCTGGACATAGTACTCCAGATGGGGCCTCACGAGGGCAGAGTAGAGAGGGACAATCACCTCCCTGTCCCTGCTGGCCACCCCTCTTCTAATGGCGCCCAGGATACCATTGGCCTTGTGAGCTGCAAGAGCACACTGCTGGCTCATGTTAAGTTTCTCATCCACCAGAATCCCCAAGTCCTTCTCAGCAGGGCTATTTTCAAGAAGCTCTTCTCCCAGTCTGTATCTATGTCTGGGAGGTGATTCTGCCCATCTTCTCTGCTCTAGCACTGGAGACCCCAACATCTGGATGCCTCAGCACAGGAAAGACATAGAGCTGTTGGACTGAGTCCAGAGGAGAGCCACAAAGATGATCGGGGGATGGAGCACCTCTCCCATGAATACAGGCTGCGAGAGTTGGGCTCGTTCAGTCTGGAGAAGAGAAGGCTCTAGGGAGATTTAATTGCAGCCTACCAATACTTAAATGGGTCTTAGAGAACACTGGGGAAGGACTACTCACCAGGGAGTGTAGTGATAGGACAAGGGGGAATGGCTTTAAAATGAAAGAGGGTAGATTTAGATTAGATGTTAGGAAAGGATTCTTTACTCTGAAGTGTGGTGAGGGGCTGGAATAGGTTGCCCAGAGAGGTTGTAGGAACTCCCTCCCTGGGAGTGTTTATGGCCAGGTTGGATGAGGCTTTGGGCAACTTTGACCTAGTGGAGGGTGTCCTTGCAGATGGCAGGGGGGTTGGTACTGGATCTTTGAGGTTCCTTCCAACCCAAAGCAATCTATGATCCTATAATACTGTGATTCTGTGACTGATCAAGACTTGGACCTATGAGAAATGTAGCACCTGTTCCAACAAAGCTCTATGGATAAATAAAAACACAGAATTAACTGTGGCTAGATATGGAAATTTGAGTTGATTTTGGTTTATCGTTTCTTTTTAATATAGGTGACTGTAATGCAGATAAAAATGCAAATATTTTGATGTTTATAGTTACATGTTATGTAGCATAGATGTTTCTTAATGAACAAAACAATTCCTATAGTTTCTACAAACTAAGGGCAAATAAAAATGTACATGTTAGTGCCAAGGTTATTTCTGTTTAATAGCTAACATAATGCAAAAAGATATCTTGAGCTCTTAATACACATGAGTATAAAAGCATGACCAGCATGCTGTATGTTTTTTTTTCTGAAAACATTCTTATTTACAATTAATTTTAAAATACAAAAGTAAAATTAATGCAGTTGGTAATTCATGAACTTTAGAACTCTGTTTCTAATATTGTATGCTAATCCCAAAATTACACTTTTCTTTCCTTAAAATTCTGTTTGCATATGCAAACTCATCATTCTTAGCCACAAGATACAATAAAGTTTCATTAATTAACTACTTTGCCCAACTTTTGAGACAGAACTTTTATAGCATCGAGTAGTGACTGTCACTTCTTGAATAATATTTTCATTGTGTATCTATGGTCTTGAGGCAAGTTTTATCAGGCAAGTGTCAAATTCTTTACTCAGCAAAATAAGCTGTTCCAAATTTTTAAATCAATTTTAATCTGTTCTCTGGTAAGAAATTTATCTTAGTCATTGTCCTATCTACATGACATAAAATAATGTTCTTTGCTTAGGATTATGTCAGAGAGGAGACTGTGGACATATGTAAAGACTTTCATAGGCAGCATTTTACACAATTTGTGTTCTTGGATTCTAGTGTTTCTCTTTTCTTTTTTCCCAAGATGTGATTCTTAAATTTTCTTAGAAAATATGATACAAGTTTATTAAGGAGTGCTTACAAGTGGCCAAGGTGTTCACTAACCACTTATTAAGTATAAATCATGGAATCATAGAGTATCCAAAGGATCATCAAGTCCAACTCCTGGCTCCACACAGGACCAGCCAAGTCACAGCATGTGACTGAGTACATCATCCAGATGCATCTTGAAGTCAGTCAAGCTCAGTGCTGGGACCCCTTCCTGGGGGAGCCTGTTCCAATGCCTGACCACCCTCTCAGTAAAGAACCTGTTCCTAATGTCCAGCCTAAACCTCCCCTGTCACAGCTTCATGCTGTTCCCTCAGGTTCTTTCTGTGCATAAACACATATGCATGAATATGTAACAGCCTAAATTAATGGGATTTTAAACCTCTGGGTTAACACTATATGTGTAATTTATGTACATGTGATAATTTTATAGGGAATAACAAGGGAAAGAGGAAATATGAAATATCCTAACTGCATGGAATGTTAGGGGAAGGAGAGGATGTACAAATGACATTTGAAATTAGACCAGATTATCCAGATCCTGCTTGTTCTCAGATGCAGAACCCCCTTGCAATATGCAAGAAAAGTCCTTGAGCATTCTCACACAAAATGAGCTGGCAGCACATAGCTTATTAGTGGCCTCACCATATGTATCCCATCCGCAATAATGTTTTTAATCTATGTTGAACAGTAATGAGGACCACAACTGCTGTAAGCGTACCTGTTTCAACTCTGTCCTAATGGAAAACTTCCCTTTAGCTGTTTTTCCATGAGCTGGTTAAACTGCCAACATGGTTAGATCATAGTGAATTGTAGAACAGGAAGAATCAATGCTGATAAAAGTCTTAGCTCTTCATAAACTTTTGTCCTTTCCATGTGATGATAATCTGAATGTTTCTAGGTAGACTGAGGGCCATCTCACTTGACCTTAGACATAAAAGATCCAGTTTGTGAGTTCTATCTCAGAAGTTGCCTAGATTTCATGATTCATTACAGTCTCTCTAGTGCAGGACAGGACAAACTTCTGTGAAAAATCCTAGTGACCAGCTAGTGATCAGCTTCTTAAAAGGGAGTCTGATTTTGCTCTTGGCTGTTTGGTGTTAAATGGCAATTTGCAAGAAAATCTAAAACTGAATCTTTTCTTTACTTAGTGTCCTGGGTTCAGCACTTAGTAAGACAGAAGCCTGCTTAATGCATCAGTTGCCTTGGGAAATAAATGAGTTTAATGTAATCAGTTATAACCAAAGTGAAATTGTTTACATTGCCAGTTCTCTACTGTTTCTACTAGAACTACTAACACAACTTGTAAAGAGTGAGCTTCAGAAATTCACAGATATGTAAAGCATGGAAATGGTGTCTCAAGAGGAAAGTTAGTAAGCATTCTGAAAATCAGGTGCTCAGATAGTTCAGTGGGAGTTATGCCACCTAGTCCTTTTTCAGTGTAGAATTCTGTTCACATACAACCACAGAAAACATAATTCAAAACTTCTGTGGTAAGACAGTAGAAAGTAGGAATGGGGAAATCTCATTAAGACAGTATAGTGGTTTAGAAATAGGAACTCAAATGCACATTTGTTGCATAGTTTTAAAAACTATGTCATAAAATTTAAAGAAAAAAAAAGTTCCAAAAAGAAGAGGGGAAAAAAAAGCCCACCACCTTGCAAAATGTTTTTTATTTTAGGAGATAAAAGCATCAGGTGGCTGGTTGATTGTGGAGTCTTATAAAACTGACAAATGCAGTTTAAAACCATAAAGCCTCCAGCAAAGTGGTACAGAAGATAAAGGTCTAATCATTCATTTGGGAGAATACAGTTCAAGTCTTACAACTTGTGATCCCATATAAAATGTACTATACCTCTGCTCCTTCTCAGAATTTTAAGTAACAAAATATTATGTTACATGCTTTAGAGACAAAATTCTCTTTAGAGGTTATCACATTGGGACCCTGTGCCACAAACCACAGTTTGCACCAGAAAGGAAGAACACCTATAGAGTCAGTTCTGTAGCTGTTGAACAAATTTTGCCATACATATATATCTTCCTTCAGGATGTTGGTCTACCCTACCGATTCCAAATCCAATACACTTACCTGTCTAACATGAATGATAATGACACACGCATTTCTCCTGTTTCCAAAGAAATTGTTGTAAAGTGAAAAATTTTTACTTGAAACTGGTAAGATTCATACTCCTTTCTCAGGTACACACTCTACATGTACCATCTCGTCAGCCCATAGGTGGCCTGCATAACACCATTCTTATCAGATAAACAATCTGAAAATATCCACAGTATTATTTTAGAAGCAAAACTTTTTTTCTATGTGACTTCTCAGATTCAAGGTTATTTCAATGTAAATTTCCTTAAACCTGTTGATTTATGGATCTGGAATATGACATAAGGTTCAATGTGAGACCAAAGCTTTGTTCTGGCAATTCACTGCACTTTCTAATAAAACTGGAAAATAATTTGCTGACAGCAAACGGGTGGCAGGTGTGCTTTATTGTTGACAGCTGCATTTCTGACATGGATCACAGAGAAACTGTAGTGTTCATGCTAGAACATCTGGAACATTTGATCAGATTTCAAGATCTAATTCAGATGGCTTGTCTATTATCATTTCACAAAACAAAGGAAAAATAGTATTATGGTTCAGTGTTACTATTAGCATAAGAATAATTCATTAAAACATTCTCTTAATAATCTTGTACATATTTAAGTTAAAAAAAAAATACTAATAAGAACTATTCAAGAAATACCTTAAATAAATATATTTATTTACACTTGTGTAGTGCCCAGAAGTACTTTTGCAAGACTGACATTAAAGAAATGTGGAACAATTAAAAACCTAAACAAAAGTATGTGGTATATGCTATAGAATATATACATAGATGATGATATTATATAGAACATATATCATTTATTGTGTAGAACTGCAGATTTTTATGAAGACTGGAAGCATCTCTCATCAGAACAGTCACTAAAGTGATAGGATCTGAATTCCTTGTGGCGTCTGTGGCAAATTAAATGCCAGATTACACTGAAATAAATAAATAACAAAAGCATAACAATATGGTAACATTTGTTACATGGAATGCATTTTGTCATCCTATTTTTAATAAGACCAGCTTTCCCAAGGTGCAAAACTAGTATCCACATACATCCATAGACGTATGCATACATGAGCATTTTTTGCAAAATGCATTAGACTGGAACAGGTTCTGTGGCAATGTTAAAACAGCCAGTACTTGGACAAGGATGAAATCTTTGGGCAACTACCTCAAATGGCCCAAAAGAATCTATTCAGTCTGGCACTGATGAGTTTTGAAAGATTTTCTAATTCACATCAGAAGTCTAGAGAAGCTTTCTCTTTCTTTGCTTGCATTTCACAAACCAGCCAGAGGCACAAATATGCCCTCACTCCTGCCATACACAGTCCCTATTAGAGTTCAAATCATAGCAGGAGTTTTAAGTGTGCCACAGTGTGCCTGCCTTACTCTCCTTTCTTCGGGCACAATTTCTTTCGAGCTGCTGCCACCTCTTGTTCACTGTAGTGATACAGACTTACAATGGCACCCCCCACCCCCTGCCGAAAGTAGCAGCAGTTACTGGAGTTGCAGCATATTTACCTTCACTATGCACATCTCCAGTCTTACCTTTGCAAAGTCAAGCGGTGGGACTGACATTTAACTTTGGGAGTTCAGCTCAGATTCCAGCCAGTTTTAACAACCTTCTAAAGGCATCACAGTGGTCTGGACTCCAAAGCACCTGTTTGTCTGCTCCAGACCTACCCATCTGCTCATTTGTGGATGAAAAATTGGAGCAATTTTGAGTGTGGACTAGCAATCAACTAACTGAGCAGAATAAAGATTAAGAAAAGATACTAAATCAACCTGTAGCCTTAGGTAAACTTCTGCAAGAGCATGAATGATTACAAAAACAAAACAACACAGTTTAAAATAGTTGTATAAATAATGTCAACATAATCTCTGTTTATGAAGTACATTAGTATTTTAAGATGTGCTTTTACAAGTAATTTTTATAAAAGCCATTAAATCTGAAACACTGCACGTATACCAGCTAATAACAGTGTTCATCAAGTGAGACACCATTTATGGACCCACCCCCTGCCCTCCCTCCCCCCCAAAAAAATAAAATCAGATTTAATGATTGTTTGGACTATTTTTTTTGTCATTTTTACAAGTGGAATGGGGCAGAAGAGTACCATGGAAATCTATAAATATTTTATATCCATTTTTGTGTTCGACTGATTTTGTTATAAAATCTTGCAGTAGATGTAAGTGCAAAGAAAACTAACTCTTGTAAACACAAGAGAAATAATAAACACAAGAGAAAGAAAATCATAAGGAGGAATAGATGAATAAGATTAAACAGCAAGTAAATCATTCACTCTTACTATATAACTGAATGTTGCAATGACAGAGCAAATGATTAGGACACTGTAACCTTGGAGTATCTGTATACTTTTAAAAGCCTTTAAGAAGAAAAATAAGTTTTGGCCTAAACATTTGTTCTAAGCCTCTTTTAAAGTTTTTTACTTCCAAGTTTGTGCAAAAGTAATAAGAACACCTATGGTTTTTACTTTATATTAAAGAAAATACAGTTAGCTACTGGCACATGGTAATATACCACGGTTGAGCTGAATTGCATAGTATCTCTATGAACTCTGACTGGAATTGCAAGCTTTCCAGATGAAGCAACTTAAATAAGAGCTATTGATGGCTTCTTGACTAGCCATTTAATTATTCTGTGAAATTGCTCTTGTTTATAGGTCCTTCTTACCAATACTGTCCTGTTCCAAGTTGTTCTGTAAAGAAGCTACAAACACAATCTTGTTTGAAAATAAAATGTATGCTGACAAGAGTTCAAAGAAGCATTTTAATATGTTAAAACTCTGATTCCAACCAGAGTTTTGCTTAATAATTATCACCGCTCTCTGTCTGCCAGCTACTATGAGAAAAACAGAACAAATTTGAAAAAAAAAAGTCTACTAGACAGAGATTATTCCTTAAATTTTGCCTACAGAAAGTACCAATAATATTCAACTGCACTACACAGAGGACAAGACAAAAGCCAATCAAAAACATAAGGCAGGCAGGAAGATGAAAGAACACTGACATAAAAACAATGCTGCCGAGCTGCAATGTGAATTGGTCCTTTGAACCTGCCAGGTGTATTGCAGTACTTATATGGCACCATAAATCATCAGGACACTCATGCACAGGACTTGAAATACATGAAAAAAACAAGGTACGTAGTTATTTTAAAAATTAATTTATTTTAGTATGTACTTAAATAAAATGAACACAGGGTACTAGAAACCTAGCTGAGAAATGCTTACTGTTCAGGATCACATATCTAGAAAATAAGAGGCTACTGAATGACCTGGCATTACTGAGAGGGCTATATGTAAAGTAAGACTATGAATTCATGGAAAATTCATTATTATCCTCATTGCTGTTTAGTCAGAAATATATAATTTTTTTTAAGCCTTCTGTGTTTGGAAAAGATGCAGAAGTCTTTAGTTTTTTTAATCATTGTGGCCTAGCACCTTCTTTTTTCTCTGCATAGTGAATGGCATTCTTTCTAAGTCACACCAGTTCTTGACAGATAATTCATAAAGCTTACAAGCAAAAACCCAAAATAATTCACAGAAGTGTGAAATTGTGTATAGAACAATCTGTTAGATGAGAGTCTTCCTTCTGTCCTTCACAAAACTAACTTGTACTCAAATGTAAATGTACAAAAATTATCCTGTACCAGATAGTGTTGTAGAGATAGAGGTATAGCCAAGAACTGCCTAAACACTGATTCCCCATTCATGGCTAAATGCTGCTGTTTCATTCATTCTCAGTTGTTTCCCACATCTTTTTCTAGTTTGCTATATTAGCAATGCCAGTATTAGTAAGAGAGAGACTTTTTATACATATAAGCAGGAGTGAGGGAAAGAGACACATTACAGCACTGCAGAACTTACTACAGTCCTATTGTATATGCTTAAAGAACTGAGGACAGGTAAAGGAGTGAGAACGGATTAGCATTGTTCTTTGGAAAGTGGGTGGTAAACATGACTGTGTGTCATAATGAAGAAATCTATGTTTTGATGTAGACATAACAAAAATTGTGTGATGGTTCACACATCTCAGACAAGTCCTTATGGTCTTTAGCAAGGAGAAATTGAAAGGGTTAATCTATTATTTTTCACCTTGTTCATGGTCAATTATACCCAACATGCTGTGTGCACAGGGCACCATGCCAGATCCTGTGCTATCATTCTTCTCAGATCAATATCTGTAGCCTTGTGACACTTTGGTTATGACAGAATCAGATAGTAACGGTCAAAAGCAGCACTTAATAAGAATTAGATTATTGTGTTGCCTTACCAGTGAACTGCCTCCCAAATCTGCACTTAATACAGGAACTAGTATTGCCCTGTAAACTTGAAGCATCACTCCTGCATCCATATATTGTGTTTTGGGTATTTACTTTCTGTTCAAATTGACTTGCTAGCCTGAAACAAGGTGAAGGAGTAGTTTCTACTCTAGCTAGCAAGGTACTTCTTGAGACCCATCACTACAGCACAAATGTATCAATCCTTTCATAAGGAAAGAGAGCTGCCTGAGAGCAATAATAATCGATCATAACAGATTGAGCCACTGAAGCAAGAACACAACTCTGAGTTATCCTTTATCGATGTCTGTTCTATTTCCTCTGCAAACAAGTAGATTGCTTTGGCTGGAACGGAACATGGAGATAGCATGACATAACACCATCATGGTTTGATATATTTTACAAAAATAATTTTTACACAAGGCATTTATTGGACTTTTCAGAGGATTAGCAAATGGAACACTGGCTCACATTCCCCAAAGGACTAGAAAAGTAAGTTGCCATAACAGAAATTAAGGGAAAGTCATATGATTAGCATTAGAATGGACAGGAGAGTGGTATTCAGTCTTGTGATGGGGGAGAGACATCTGTTCTAGAGAAATACCATGTCCTACATTTGTCAGAATCTCTATTTACATTTTTTTAGTTTTTTAACACTAATTGGTTCAGTAATAGTACTGAAATTAAGATTTATGTCTAATTAAATCTAATAAAAAGAGTCAAACCTGGACCAATACTCATCCTGCTGGAGCGGAAGGAACTCATGAAGAATAAGTCTTTGTGGCAAGCCTGCAAGCTCATGTAGATTCAGTTTTGTAGTTTTGGTGGATGGGAAAGAAACATTCAGGATGAAAGCTTTAATATCCTTCCAGAAACAGCTTCTAGTCTGGGAACGTATGATGCCTATGTAGGTTTCCTTTGGTTTAAACTCTGACATGCAGGCAGAAAGGAGGGAAACTGTGTCACAACATCTCACAAACTTGTCCTGACTTCCTTTCATGTTTTTGAGCTTTTTTCAGATTACATGCCCTTCCCAGTTGACACAAGTCACTGAGCCTAACTAAGATCTGCCCTGTATCTGTTCCATGGTCAGTTTAGGGTCTTCTGTGCACATTAAGAATTACATGCTTCAATACGTCTTCTACATCTAACAGATTTTAGGCAGGTTTATTCCACTGTTTCCATGATCACAAACAAAAATACAAGACAATTCCACAAACCCAGAAACACGTATTGTGTTCTTCTGAGTTTTACGTATCAACCCATAAAGAATAAATTAAAACTTACTTAAACTACCAATAAATTTTCTCTATTTCTGTAAGGTTAACAGAAAATTTAATTCATTGGGATGAATGTAGTTAAAACTATTCTCTTAAAATGTAGATTAAAAAAAAAAAATCAAAGTGTATCTGTGGTGGTGTTTGTATCCCAAAGGGTAAAATTCTCCCATGAGTATAGAATTCTCTTCACCATATTCAAACAACTAGAGGAAAAACAAATAAAATACACTGATGTTACTGCATAGATCTTTAAGATACTTAAGGTAGAGTCCATGTTATGTTTCAAACTAGACGTTTTCAGATGTATGGGAAAGGAGAATATATACTTGAGACTGATGTCTATGGGAAAAATATGAAGAAACGTAATTTGGAGAAATGACAAAAAAGAAAACTGATAGAAATTAGGAAGGTATGATCAATTATTTTTTTTCTAAGGAATTTAGAAGATTAAATAGTGAAAAGAGATTGAACATAGAGAAGACATTCTTTGCTATGAGAATGGTGAGGCACTGGAACAGTTTCTCCAGGGAAACTGTATGCGCCCTCCCTGGCAACATTCAAGGTCAGGTTGGATGGGGCTTTGAGCCATCTGATCTAATGAAAGTTGTCCCTGCCCATGGGAGCCATGGAAGGGGATTTTGACTTGATGATCATAGAATCATAGAATCATAGAATGGCATGGGTTGAAGGGACCTTAAAGATTATAGAGTTCCAACCCCCCTGCCACAGGCAGGGCCACCAACCTCCAGGCCTGGATCTGGACAAGGTTGCCCAGGGCCCCATCCAACCTGGCCTTGAACACTCCCAGGGACGGGGCATCCACCACCTCTCTGGGCAGCCTGTTCCAGCACCTCACCACTCTTTCTGTAAAAATCTTCCCCCTAATATCTAATTTAAACCTTCCTTCCTTTAGTTTTAATCCATTCCCCCTTGTCCTGCCATTGTCTATCCTTTTAAAAAGTTGAATCCCCTCCTGCTTATAAGCTCCCTTCAGGTACTGGAAGGCTGCAATGAGGTCCCCCCGCAGCCTTCTCTTCTTTAGCCTGAATGAGCCCAGCTCCTTCAGCCTTTCTTCACAGGGGAGGTGCTCCAGGCCTCCAATCATCTTCATGGACCTCCTCTGAACTCTCTCCAACATCTTTCTTGTATTGGGGGCCCCAGCTTTGGTCACAGTACTGCAGATGGGGCCTCACGAGGGCAGAGTAGAAAGGGACAATCACCATCCTGTCCCTGCTGGCCACCCCTCTTCTGATGGATCTTTGAAGGTTCCTTCTAACCCAAATAATTCTAAAAATCCGTGGTTCTATGATTCTTTACAAAAGATTAAAAAAAAACAAAAACAAAAACAAAAACATAGCATCTCAAAGACTTTGTCAAACAATTGTATCCCAGTATGAAATCCAGCCTTTCGAACTCAGTTATCAAGTTCTATAGGTGTTTCCTACAGGTTAATGTAGATGATGCACATCACTGTAGCTTTCAGTGTTGTGAGCAAAGGAATGATATGTATTTTGGATTCTGATAATGTTTGCAATCTAAAATTAAAAGTATGTACTGCAGAATAACAGAGTAGTGAAACAATCATTGGGAGTGGGAAAGTGTCACAGTTCTGTCAATTACTCTAGGTCAGTTATGGGTCAGCAGTGGCTGATACTGACAGTAAAGCCATCACAAATGTTTTCCAGAAGCAGCCCTCAGTTAGAGAAGGCTATGAGAGTGATGTGAGAGCCTCACATTTCCTTGGTACTCCTCTTAGTCTCTCTTTTCTAAAGTTCTTTTAAAAGACAGCAGTACAAACATCACTCTGCGTAAAGGTTATTTGCCTCCATCCAAGTCCTAGCAGTGCTAAGAATTTCAAAAACATTCCCAGATTATTAAGTCTTAGATCTTCATACATTTAAAAAGCAGGTATAGCTGGAGGAAGTTACTACAGGTTATTTCCTTTCACAGCAGTAGAATGGATATGAAATGATAGCTTAAAAATAAAGGAAAATAAATTTGTGTGTGTGTGCAGAAGTAATGAAGTGCAAATGATTCTTTGGCAGTGTTACCATATAATCCTGAGTCTGAAATTGAAAAAAGAGAAAAGGAAAAAGACAAGGAAAAAGATATGTTATTTACCTCTATGGTTTTATCTTAGCTTAAAATGAATTCATTAATGACAATTTGTAGCCTGGATTTCATTTTAGGAGCAAACTTTTGCTAGATTTCTCCTAAGACATCGTCCCAAACAGAAATTTCTCTTGAATATGTTACTGCATGCTTATCATATTATTTAATCCTAAATAACTTGAGGTTTGAAAAGTCCTGAGATACATCCAACAAAAGAATATATGCCATAAGTGCATAAACAAACACGGCCTCAAAACAACAAAATCTGTTCCACAATGTGGAATTTCCAAAACGAAACTACCAAAATGTGGTAGTTTCACTCCTTACTCTCTAAAGAACTATTCTGCACATATGGATTACACAATATTTCTTATAGAGTATATCACCTCTCTCTAAGGTTAATAAAACCATTAGACGGTCTCTTATATGTCTTTGGGACTGATCTGCAAAGGAGTTGAGTGGTTTTGGAAGCAAGAAAAAAGAGCTAAAGTATGAAAAATTAAATATCTCTTGTAAAAACATAAGCTTATGTCTCTCTGTTTAGAGAAGGCTGATCTCTACTGTCCACTGGAGTTTTTTTCCAGGATCTTTCACATACTTCAAAGTACAAAAATAGCCCTATCTACTCGTCCTCATTTTCTGTTGTTCAACCTGAGAATAGTTTCTTTGTGTGATACAATTCTGCTGGTGTTCAGAAACACATTAATTTTATAAACTGAATATCATCAACTATGTGGCAGAACGATCATGTATATTTTCTATGTAGAAAAGAGAATGGTTTATACTGAAAGGAGGAAGTGGATAATTAAGAAAAAATTCCAGTCTCAAATTCAGAAATGTCAGTGACTGCTGATTGGTATCTACTGATTAGAGTGGCAGTTTATTAATAAACTGTCGTATAAGGCTGATATATTGTGTGCTGAATTATGCTCAGCTACACAATGAAATCTCATCTGTTTTATTACCTCTGGAATTACCTGATTTCTGTTGAAAGACTTTTGCAGATGTAAATATGCTGGGCTTTTTTTTTTTTTTCTCAATGCAGGTTACATCTTTTTTCCCCTAATTCCTTATTATTGATAAGACAACTCAATAAAACCTCATCTTGATTTCCTCGTATACAGATAGACCAAACAAGTAAGGTTCAAGGTATGAACTTTGATAAAGACTGATAAGGTTATCAGTAGTCAAAAGGAGGAGTTATGGTGCAGAAGTTACTCTTGATATGGTGGGGTGGGGAAAAGACAAAAAGATTATATCTTAGAAGCTGCATATATCCATTCAGATCGTACATTCAGATGTATTGCAAGCAAAGCCCTATGTAATTTGTCAATACACCAACATGAATGAACTGGGAAGAGATGGAAGGAAAAGATTGTATTTGAAGAAATTGCTGAAAGTGTAGAAATTATATAATATTCATTTCACACATACACAGAAATATGTGTTCTAGAATGTGACCTGTTTTCTTCCTCTCTAGTTCAGTTCAATTTTTCAATGAGAACTAAATTTCTAAAGGGATTTGATTCAGAACCACAACATTATTTTTTAATTCCCTAAAAAGATTGATTGATTTGACGCATAGCAAAACATGAGAAATTTTACTCAGCTTATTTAGTAATGAAGTCTAAAACCATACATTTTCAAGATTTCCTCATGATCCTTTCCCAGTTTCCCATTTCAGCATAATACAGGGACCTGAGTGTAACCGACAATCTGACTGACGGAAGCTGGAGGCTATTTTAGAAGAAAAATTACCTAAACCTTTACAGCAAACCACCACTTGAAAAATCATGCTGAGCCAGCTATATCTTTGACCTGACTCAAAGTCCCAGTTTATATGGTGTTCTTTAATCTGTTCATTAAAACAACTGTTTTTAATTGGAGTTACAGATTAAAATAATTTAACAGCCTTTTGTTTAAGAGTAACATTGCATTTAGCTGTATATTTATTTACATGATATACAAGTGATTTTCTCCTAAAAATTCTGAAGCACTCAGTTGAGAGCAGATTTTACTAGAGCTATTGCCCAAGTTAATGTAGGTGAAGATCCTGGCTGTATCTTCTTTGGAAATGAGGTTCTAATTCTTTTTTCTTACCTTTATCTATGCAGAAAATCATGTATTTGCAAGACACTCCATCCATGGAGGCTGGAAAATGATTTGCTTTCACTATGCAATTTTTCTGTTTATATTTCTACAGTTTCTTTCTCTGCACAAAATTTCAGAAAAGCTCTTCAAGAGGGCACACACACACACATGCACACACAAGACAACATGTATCTGAAAGACAACAGGATTTTTACCCTGCTTTAGGTCACTGTTATGAAGTATGTTGGTGACATTTTCAAAATTTCTACAATAACTTTTCGGAAATCAACCATAATGGAATATGAAAAAAAAAATTAAAAACCTCAGAAAATGTTTCTTCTTATACTATTTCAGCAAACCATATTAAACATGTTTGAGCTGGACTCTTCTCAGATCAGCGTATGTTCACAACTCAGATGATACTTTTCAACCCTAATATTATTTGGCAAAGTATGTCTCCTACAGTAGCAGAGGCTGGATGAAGATGAACAGGAAGGCACTACCCTTCGAAGCGTATGTCCAATATGCTCAAGCCCAATATGTAACAGTCCAAATAGCCTACTTCTCTTCTTTATTTCACTACAAATTTTAAATTAACAATCTCTAATAAACTTGTGTTCTAACAGCACTTTCACTCCTGCAGCGAGTAATGCAACCATTTTCTCTGTTTTCATGCTGAACATCAAATAATGAGAAAATAAGAAAAAACAAAGTGTGATTCAATTCCGGCTTCTAATGTCTTAAGCAATAAATCTGACACTGCTTATGGCATTTATAATGTTCCTTTTAATTTTATTGTGCAAATTTCCTCTTTCCCTAAATTTTTAGAGGAGATTTGCACCACTAATTTATTTTATGTTCTTTACAGTCCCAGTGAAAATAATGAATATGGAAGATATAAATACTAATACCTATATACCTAAGTGTAGTATGTGGACCTGAATAACGAGGACTTCAGAGTAAGATCAAGCTCACTAGAAATATATGAAAAAGGAATTAATTTACAGGCCACTGACATTAATAGTAGTCTTTTCACCATGTTTGAGGAAAGACTGCAGAAGCATAATTCTCAGTTCTTTAAAAACTGGTAATTCAAGTATGTCATTACTCTTCTTTTAAGAAAGGAAAGGAAATAGTTACATTTAAAAAAAAAAACAAAATCCTTAAATTAATCCCTGATGAAATTTTATCAATGAACTCAGTGAGGTTAGATGAGTCACCAATTTTCTCTTGTAGCCTTAAAAATGTTAGTACAATATCTTTTGGTCTTGGGGAAAAATTCCTTCTTTCAGAGTTAACAGACCTTTGCTGAAGCAAATGGAAAACTTTTTGCTGTGTTGTATTTTAAATCAACTCTTTGTCAGATATTTAGTAATAATGTTGGAGGCTGAATGAAAGAAATAATTTTACCTTTAGCTTATAATTTCCATTTTCATATCCTTTGCAAATGGGAATAAATCTAAGCTTGTGTTAGCAGATATTGACATGGCCTTTGAATATAAATCAATAGTTTCAAAATATTTTCCTCCATTCCTATAGCCTAACAAGACCCAGAATAATTGTATTTAGTGGGATGGCTGTGAATTGCCAAAGAAGTTCAAAGAAATTTCAGAATATCTCATGATCTATTGACAAGGTAGCCACCAATGTGTTCCTCACCAGTGACTCCTACTGTGTAAGGAAAGACATGTCACCCATCGAATAGATTAAATAATGCAACTGGAGAAATTGATTCTGAAATAAATACCTGTTTAGAAGTATTACACCACCATTTCTTCCTCAATTGACTTAATTTATTCTCTTACAAATCCTCATCATCTATAATTTGTAATTTCCCATGAACCTTCTATAATAGACGTCTTCTTGGTCCATAAACAGTGTCTCTTGGTCCACAAGCTATTTTTAACCTGCATTTATTGCAAAACCCTGAGGACTGTAATGTAGGGCTCCAGTCTGTGTGAGAAGAGATTCACTTCTACTGTATGTTTAGCTCTGTCCACCTGAAAATGAGATTAAAGCTGCCTTTTAAAGCTGATTTGAATGTCAGAAATAATCACACTCCCAAGAAATTAAATGACATTCTTAAAGGTAAAAAAGACAAAATATGATCAAGATTGTATAGCATCATTCTAATGACAATATTCCCAAGGCTGTGGTCATGATTGGACTTTTTAATCAATACTTTCAGAATATGCTTACCAAAAAATGAAAAATGTTTTCAGTAAAGAAGCATCTTTTTTTCTGTTTCATATTTTATGCAAGTTGGTTAACTTTTCATTGGTGCTATTCCCTAATAAAAAAATTAATTTGGTGAATATATTATATTTCAAATAAAATAAATCATTATTTAGGTGATACATTTTAATCTTTTGGGAGGATACAGTAAGTTTCAGCAAGATTAGCTTTTTTGTGAATGTCACAAAAGTAAAAAAAACCCAAAAGTAAAAACCGCACAAAAAGACCCCCAGACTTCATTCCTAATTTACATCCAACCTTTTGCTTTAACTGTGGCGTGACCTGCAAAATTCTAGCCATACCATTTCACACGCTACTAAGTCTATTATTAAGAGTATTAAAAGGTAATTTTGCTGTATTTGCTTTTTCTATATTACACTTACCATGCCTGAAATTTACATTAAAAGAAGTAGCTAAGCACTTTTGCAGTGCTTTTAAGAAAATATTACCTGTCACACTGGAAATATATGAATATACAAGAGCATGTATGTCTAGCTACAAAGCATGTACACACACACATAAGGACTAAACAGGATCATCTAGAATGTATTAAGGATGATTAATATGCTTTTTAACACATATGCTTGTGTTTATGTCTATCTACCCATATGTAAATAATTCATAAATAAAGTTTTCCAAATACACTGTTAAATGTAATATCTAACAGCAAGGTGTTTTCAGGGAATATACAAGGTTATCTTTCGTCATATACGTGAAAATTTGGCGTACAGCATTCTGAAGGGCTTAGGTAAAATGGTATTTTAAATTTAACTCTATAAATTCTGTCTTTAAAAATTATTTTCATTATTTTTTAATGAAAAGGGGCTTTATTTTTTTTTTTTTTATAACAGTACCAATACTTCTCAGATTTTTCTGTGTGTCCCATTTAAAAGTATTTATTATGAATGACTGAATCAAGCACACACAGGAGATTTCTTTTGAACTTCTATCTCAGCCAAACACTGTTTAAAATACTGGACCAGATTTCATCCTGTGTTCAACTTTTGCAAGTATTCCTTGATAATTCAGTGGCTGCTTATATTATTCTAAATTCTGCTTTAGTCATCTTCATCACTTTTAGGGAAACAATGTGTAGACCAATAAAACAATATAAGAAAGTTCTCTAACAAATCCACCAAACCTTCAGTTTACAAACACCACTGGGGAGAATCATATGTCTAACTTACATCATTTGAACTTTGTCAATTTACCCAGGATTTAATTAGATTACTTACCTTTCTACTTTGACTATATTATAAAGTTTATGCTGTTGAACATAAGTCCTCTTCCATGGTAAAACAGTATGAGCTGCATCTTGTAAGTGCTCAAAGTATGTTAAACTTATGTGACCCTATTTAAAAAAGTGGTTAGTAATTTTTAGTGGATTTTCCCCATAAAGGTTTTTGATTTCTGTTGTGTAACATTTGACTTGTAGGGGTTTTTTGGTGGCTTTTTTTTTTTTTTTACTCAAAGAAAAACTTACTTTACCGTAATTTCCTGATAATTATAAATTACTTTGTGAATTCATTACGGTTGCCTCCTATTTTCATAAGCATAAAATATGCTTTAAAATGTCATTGTAACCCTGGTTCCTCAAACCATCAAATATAGAATCACAGAATCATAGAATGCTTTGGGTTGGAAGGAACCTCAAAGATCCAGTACCAACCCCCCTGCCATCTGCAAGGACACCCTCCACTAGGTCAAAGTTGCCCAAAGCCTCATCCAACCTGGCCATAAACACTCCCAGGGAGGGAGTTCCTACAACCTCTCTGGGCAACCTATTCCAGCCCCTCACCACACTTCAGAGTAAAGAATCCTTTCCTAACATCTAATCTAAACCTACCCTCTTTCATTTTAAAGCCATTCCCCCTTGTCCTATCACTACACTCCCTGGTGAGTAGTCCCTCCCCAGTGTTCTCTAAGACCCATTTAAGTATTGGTAGGCTGCAATTAAATCTCCCTAGAGCCTTCTTTTCTCCAGACTGAACGAGCCCAACTCTCGCAGCCTGTATTCGTAGGAGAGGTGCTCCATCCCCCGATCATCTTTGTGGCTCTCCTCTGGACTCAGTCCAACAGCTCTATGTCTTTCCTGTGCTGAGGCATCCAGATGTTGGGGTCTCCAGTGCTAGAGCAGAGAAGATGGGCAGAATCACCTCCCTTGGCCTGCTGTTCTTGATGCAGCTCAGGACACAGTTGGCCTTCTGAACTGCTGGAGCATACTGTTTTGTATGCTTCTTTCTTCAGAAATAAAGTGCTGTTATAAACAGTGCACAGACACACCACACATGCACACACACTTGTGTGCATTTTATATAGCATCAGCTGTTCAAAACATTAAAAAAAAAATGATCACTGGAAATCTTACATTAAGTAATATACCAGTATTATAATAGGAATTCTCTAGGAGTCAAGTCAGTGTTACTAATCACTTTCAGTGTTTCCTTATCAACAAGATATTAAGAAGCTTAACCAGGCAGATATCTATTCAGTTAAGAGTTATGAAAATACTAGATTGCTTATGATTATAGAATTTCTATGACTACAGGACCTTTAGTGTTACCTGAATAAGCCCCATGCTCCTGTACACAATCCAAAACCTAAAAAACCCCCAAAAACCCTCGATTCGATGGATTTGGAATTCAAAATTATTTTATAGACTTACAATAGACACCTTCCAAACCACTTCCTGCAGGGAAGATTCCAGAACTATGCTGTGCAGTGTGTGGGATAGCAATAGTCAGTACACTGATGAATGGATGGTAGTAAAAAAGGAAGAAAGAATCTCATGGAAAAACAAAAGAAACAAAGCCCACCAGACCTGTAGAAATTTTAGGAAAAAATATCTTATATGAGTCTTTTAAATTAATACTACAAAATTCTAAATTTCAGGCTTTCAGAAGAAGTCTCTGAAGCAGGAACATGCTTTAAAACTCAAAGGTTGCAATTAATTTAAAAAAAAAAAAAAAGACAGCATGATAAATGTATCATCACTTCTTCTGTGGTGCTTTTTGAACTACTGCCTTCACACAATGAGTGGAATCACAAAACAGAGCTGAAAGATCCATTCTCCTGGGCTTAGGTTTCCACTGTGTAGGAGAGCTGTTTGTTACCCATGTATGCGGAGTATGACAGCTATTTGTGCTATACTAATGAGCTTTCCTCATAAGTTTGATCTCAATTGCATGCTAATCATATTGTCCCATGTTATGAAACAAGCACTCAACTTTATTATATTTAATATTATGAAACAAGCTTAAAACACAGGAGAATACTTTGGTAACCTGTTTAAGCTTGTTTGTTTCAATAGCTTTATTATATTACTAAATTTTTTCAACACAATTTTCAACTTCATATCAAACATAATGTTCCCTAAAAACTTAGTATATGGAAAAGAGAAAAAAAAAAAAGAACTATAGTAAATGTTTTTAGTAATTTTAGTTTTCATTGTAACAGCTGTCTTGTTTCTCACTCTCCTCTAAAATGATAGTTTTACTATTTACTGTTTACTATTTTTATTTATTCCTAAAATATGTTTTCTCACAAGGGATTTAATGTAGAGAAATACAGCTTATGTCTGGAGAACCTCTCTCATTTTTACAGATCATTGCCTGTTTTGTTCACGTTACTTCTCTCACTTTGAAATTTTGTCAGCTGCTGTGTTCAATGACTGTTAATATTAGTCCCAAAATGCATGTATACATGTATACATGTGGCATTGTAGTATACTTATGTCACAGTCTCTTCAGTCAAACTGCTAAAACAAACACATAAAGAAACAAGAACAAACAAACAAACAAATTATTCTTCTGGTTACAGAGTAAAGAAAAAAACACCTTTCTCCTCACAATCACTTGAAGCAAAAAGAGATTAATTAATCCCTGATATTACCATCTGACCTTATCACAGATTGGGTAGGAAACAGTCATATGCTGAGACACAGTTATTCACAGAACCATTCAAGCTAAAGAAATAACAAAAATAATTACTCACCCTGAGCTTGGAGATTTGGAACTCAGTCAAAAATTCTCTATCCTGAGATCTGAGAAACACAAAACAAGAGCTTTCTATCACCACTGACAATAATTAGTTAGACATTAGATATACAGCTAGATATAGTCAATACTGCAAATAATTAACATACAAATATTTTATAGGAAAATCAATTGGCTTAAATCTTGAATAGTATACTTTGAAAGAAGCACATTTAATGCCAGAAAAAGCAGCCCAGTAAAAGCCTAAGCTTTTAAGTGTTTTCAGTCTTCCTCTCCCTACCCCCCAACAGTGTTCTGAGGAAAAATTAATTTTAAGCTTTCTCCTGGAACTGAGAATTTGTGAATTTCCATGGAGACCAATAAACTCCAGGGCTATCTGGATAGAAGAGGTTCAGACAGAGCAGAACAGTACACGAGATCAGTTAAAACTACGGCTTCAGAAGTTTATTTGAACGTATATATCTCCTTTAGAAAACAAATTAATGCTCAGAAGATATTAAAAAAAAAATCAGACTAGTTTCTAGGATTTTGGTTCTAAGAGTGGAAAATCAAAATAATAAAAATAATAATAGAGGACATGCATTTCATGTTTGAAAAGGATCAGAATGCTCTGCCCCAGTTGAAGAAAGTGCATTGGAGTGAAAAACAGTACAGCATCTGACTGAGGGTGGATGTTTGTAAATCTGGGGATACAAAAATGGAATTTCCTCTATAAAAGCAGAGGAAGAATATAGATTAGTACAGCAAATCTCCTTTATGAGCATCAAATACAAATGATTCATCATTGAATTAACATTCATTTCATGGAACTGGATGCATTTCTTTATAATTGCTAATATTTGTTAAATTTATCAATACTATAACCATGGTTATTTCATTAATAAGACTCGAGGTTACCCATTAGCTTAATAAGAACAATCTAAAATTGATTTTCCTGCAGCAAATTAGTTTCCAACTTTTTGTCTATAAGCATTTTTCTCTTTCCAGTATAACATTAATGAAGATTAATGCTCAAAATTTAAAATCTAGCAAATAAATATCAGAAAATACCCAGAGTAAAAACTGTCTGTTTGAATAATAGAAAAGAAAGATGCATGGAAAAATCGATGTATAAACGTAATATTAAATGTATTTTGCTTTTATGATATCAGTAATTAACATATAAAACAATAAGATTAAATGCTATAGTGGTAATCTGCATGCTTTGGAGGAAATATGTATGGCTCTGTAATTTTAAGATTATTCAAGAAGACATCCTATTAACAGATTATCCATTCAGTGCTTGCAGTGTTTCCAAGTTCTAACATTTTTTTTATGGTGTTTGCATTAGATAAATTATTTATGTGTTTTGCTTTTTTATGAGGTTTTGTTTGTTTCTGTGTGGGAATTTTTGTTATTATTTTTGCTCATTTTTTTCCATGGCTCAAGGAATGGTAAATTTTTTACAAATTTTTATAGACGTTTTCAAAAACTATCTCAGGATAAAAATGTGTACATTTGGTCTTTGTTCACCCTTGAAACAACAACAACAAAAAGTCCTGTTATTCTTAAAGTTTTTAGAAAATTCTTAAGCCACACATTCAGAAAAAATATTGAGGTGCTGTGGGATGTCCAGGGAGGGGCGATGAGGCTGGACTGGAGAATAAATGTTATGAGGAGCGGCTGAGGGAACTGTGTTTGTTTAGTCTGGGAAAGAGGAGGTTGAGGTGAGACCTAATTGGTCTTTACAGCTACCTGAAAGGAGGTTGTAGAGAGGCAGGGGCTGACCTTTTCTCCCTAGTGACAAGTGATAGGGCAAGAGGAAATAGCATCAAGTTATGCCAAGGGAAGTTTAGACTGGGTATTAGGTAAAGCTTCTTCATGGAGAGGATTGCTAGGTATTGGAAGAGGCTGCCCAGGGAAGTGGTGGAGTGTCCATCCCTGGAGATATATAAAAGATAGTTAGACGTGGCGGACATGGTTTAGTAGCGGATAGCAAGTTAGGGTGATGGTTGGACATGGTAATCTAAAGGGTTCCTTCCAACCAAGACAACTCTATGATTCTATGATTTAGAAGTGAAAAATCACATTGTTCTGGTAGAACCTGGTCCATGTCTCCTCGTTAAAGACCTCAGAATTTCCACCACAAAAATACATTTTGCCTTAGGCTCCTTAAACTGCTGAACAGTCTGTTCTTTCATTGCAGAAGTCATACAATATTGCCATTATATTTCTAGGTTGAAACTATACCAAACAAAAACCAACCCTCCACCCCCAAAAAACTAAAACCAAAACCACTTCCCACAAAAAAAACCCTCAACAAAAAAACCCTACAAAAAATCCCAACAAAAAAATCAAACCCATAAACTTAACAAAGCTCCTATCTTGAGAATTTAAATTATCTCAAAACCAAAAAAAAAAAAAAAAATCCAGGACATACTTTTGTATTTCATAATTTTCTTTCCCTTTTCTTTCCTTATGAAAGGACCAGTATATAACCACTAGTACAAGTATTATAACACAAATTAAAAAAAAAAAAAACCTCTTAAGCCAAATACATTTCAAAAACAGATGGTCTAAAAGTCCAAATTAATATGTGACCTTTTTTCTGTTTTATTCTTTTGACTCTGTGTGGGGACAGTTATGCTAGAAAATTTTGCTATAGTTTTACCTCATTGAAATAAAAGAGTTACATAGGATTTAAATTGGGTGAAAAACCCAATCTTTTCACCTTCCCTTAGAGAATCTGTGCATTAAAGCACCACTCTTATCCTTACATAGAAAACTTCTACTTAAAACCAGAAGATTGTTGGTTAATAATTCTCAAGAGTAATCCTAAACATAATTCCTCTGTGAACTAAAATATTGATCTGGAAAAATCATAAATTCTTTCTGTTCACACTTTCCTGCTCCATAAAATCATACTGGTAGTTTCAATTAAACTATCTCATATACTTTGAGAAGTTTAGATGAAACATGCTGGTTTTTTGTATGAGGGATTATTTCTATGTATATAAAAATAAAATATCAATAAGATAATTTGTTATATTGTATTTCCAGCATATTAATCATAGTTAGGAGAGAATATGATCTCTACCTCTTTAAAGTAATTTGTTTTTATTTTAAGTAAAAAGTGATTTATTCTCAAAGTTTGAAAACTCACATCACTTAGGGCATTATTCAGCAACATTAAAATACTTAGCCAGGTCCTACTTTTATAGGCATTTTTTCAACAATAATATTTTTAAAGGCGTCTTTTTCCTGAATGTCTTTAAATTTCACAAGAACTTTTTTGTCTGTAATCATGAAAATATTAGAAAACAGGCAATAGGTTATTATCATGTCAGAATGCTTTATTCCATTGACATTATCACTTAATTAAAAACCACTGATAAGGAATATCAGTAGCTAAAGAGACTATTGCATTTTAAAATTCCTTTTATAACATGCCTTATTGAAACAACATATGACAATTGTACTGGACAGTGTTAGTGTAACTTGCTTTCAATGAGGAGAGGGGGTGGTGTGGAAAAAAGGGGTTAAAATTTGGGTTTCAATGGTCTTTTTGCACTTGAACTATAAAATACTGGTAATAAATCAACACAGCAAACAAGCCCTACTACTTTAAGGATGATTATGATTACCAAGACAGATTCCAGTAAGAAATCTAACAGTGTGCATTATCACCTTACTTCCATTAACTGTTACTTACATGTGCCATGGTTGCACCAATTATCAATAAACAAAAGTCTCTTTATTCACTGATACTTAAATTCAGTCCCAGGAAAAATGCGATCCAAAATGTTATTTCAGTCCCATTAGATAGTATCCTGAAATATCTGCACCAAAATGAGGATATGATTCAAAGTTTTCAAAGTAGACTGTGAAAGACAGGAATTTCTAATATTTCATTAAACTGCAATATTTTTTGGCAGAAATTTCTTATTAATTTTTGAAGGCCTAAAATATTTTGATACTTTTGGAGAATAGATAATACTTCTTTCCTTATTTCCTCTTTAAAAAAAACCCCTTGGATTTTTTGAGAAACAACATAATGTAAAAGAGACATGTTTATGGATTATTCTGTTACCCAGTTCTTCCATGATTGGCAGAAGACTCAAGTAAAGCCTACAGTTAGAGCACTAAGAGTATATTTAGTCTAGGATTGATTTGTCATTTTACCTGCTAATTGTGTCCCCTTCACTTAAAAAACCCAAAAAAACTGTCCCTACTTATTCCCAAATGTATGCTTAATCACACTTGTTTTTCAACAAAAGCCATTTCACAACATTTATCTATTCTTGTTTTTACAAAATCTTTGTCATCCTGATAAAATGTCCTGAAAAGACACAAAAATACCTGCTGAAGAAATCTAAAATTTCCATTAAATTTTACAGTCTTATAATTCCATCCATCTTCATAATCCCATAATCAAGGAATATTGTGGTTTATGGCAAAAAACAGTCATGTATTTCACAGCCAAGTATTCAAAAAGGTATCCAATTTGATTATTTTATGTAATTATCTTCATACTAACCTACATAAACTTCTTGGCAGGTAACCTATATTTTCTTTCTCTTTTTTCTCAGTATTAACCTTAATGGAAAATCTGGGTTTGTTGCCAAAACATTATAGTTTGGGTTCCCCTAATAGAACATAGAACCCATATTTTATATGACAATACTCTCAAATGTTTTCTAATAAAGGCTAACTTTTTCTTGCAGTATCCCTTTGGTAATTCCTTTTGTTTATGTGACCCAGGAAGGCCACATCTGGACTTCAGGGAATATGGTCTCTACCTTAACTTGAGTGGTCAGATACACACCTTAGAGTATGGTACAATTTATCAGGTGAAATCTCACTATATTCATTCCCTTTATGCATTTGACATTAAAAGTAATCTCAGGTGTTTAAGGCAGGGAGAAAAAGTGCTATAGTATGCTTAAACATATCCTGAAATCTGGATGGTTCAAGAAGCAGTAGTGTGGGGTCCATTAAAGAGTTTGTCTATGCTGTACCTGAATTTTCAGTATGAGGCTGTGTTAATTTTTTCTGGGTTTGCTTTACATCCTGTTATTTCTGCTCTGTTTCTGTGCATTTTGTGGCATTATTCTTTCATTTTTATGGCATACTATTGATTTTGGATAAGATCTCTAGTTTTCTGAGATTTTTGTAAATGCTAATGCTGTCCTTTGGAGTATTTACAATCCTGCTCACTGTCTGTCAGCCACAACTTTTTAAAGCTTATGGTTTCTGCCATCATTCAAATAACTTTTTTTCTTTTTTTTAATTTGAAAACAAACATGGCCATAACAGAACCCTACAGGATCCCCCAATAGAATGATTAGTAGGGATTCCTTGTTAATGGAAAGCAATTTTTCAAACAGTTGGTGGTTACATCTGATTCATATTTTGTTTGTCTGCTTAAAAGAATGTAATAGCACATACCCCCTATATCCCCCTTAATAAAACATAACTATATGATATTTCTTTTTCCCCCTCATGCTTTAAAAAATCATGCTTTAGCAATTAATAAATAAATTTCCTTACAGAGACAAAGGCATAAAAATCACTGCAGAAAAAGTATTTTTTCCCTCATAATTAATACCATTTATAAACAGTTTATATTTTCCTCAAGCTGCACTGACTTTAACATTTGCTTTCAGTGCAATGTCAGTAATTTCAAAGTTGAAGTTGTAGGCAGCTTGCCAGTTTAGTTATATACTCTTTCCTAAATGGATACCTCTACCATGCTGTTCAGGTATCAGCATAATTATAATTTAAATACACACTCCATAATAATGATACTTTCTTTACATGTCCATGTTCATGGAATTTGTTTTAAACAGAGCACAAATCTAAGAAAACATGATGTAAACCATTATGGAGATATTCTATTTCATTTTTAAAGTAAGAATGGCTTATGTCAGTTTAGTCTAATGTCTTTCATGTTTGACTGAGTTCTTACTAATGAGTATAAATAAGAGCCTGACAAGTTTTCACATGAAGTCCAACAGTATTTGGACAAAAAAATCTGGTTTTTTCTCTCATGCTTTTGTGTGTGTCTTCAAACTTGCAGCTGTTATCTATTTTCTATTGAATCAATTTGTACATAAAACAGAAACAGAAAGTAACATCAGCATATTATAGTGAATCTAGTAACTGACCAAATAAGAAGGCCAGTCCCACATCACTGAACCTTCAAATCTAGGGCTTTTCTTATGAATACACCATATTGCAGAAATTTGCATTCATGCTTAATTTGTGTCACAAGTTGTTACAACTAAGAAGCCAATATCTCTAAAGAATGTAAAAATACAAAAATATTTTCATTTAAACCAACCTCTAAGACCCTTAGAAAAATTACATTGTGTGAGAAAAAGCAATATCTGCAGAAATGTTTAATCACATTGTTGTCTTGACAAAAGCATCTCATAGTATACACAAAGATCCAGACTTCATCTTGATTGTGTTCATTTGCCAAAGTGTCTGGAGTCTGAAATATTATGTGTGTTTTGACATTTAGAGTTCCTATCATATTCAGCTATCCTATGGTCCACACAATTTTAGAACTGTAGAAAAGCAAAGGCTCAGATAAACAACAACTTCAAAACATCCTCTACAAATCTTAATCAGTTTAAAAAATGAAGTATGTCTTTGTAAAAAGACATGCCATGAAGAATAAGGGTATGACTGATATCCAAGGCACAAAACAGTGCTGAATAAATGATATATACTTACTGAAACTGTGAAGAACTGATATATAACCTGATTCCACAATTCACATAACCCAGTAATACATCAGAATGCTATTTCAAACTAATAGAATTAAGATTGTATTCTTCTTAAAAGAGGGGGGAAAAAAACCCCACAAAAAAAAAAAACCAAAAAACCGAAAACAGAACAACAAACAAATCATCCCCATGTACAAAAAACCAAAACCAACCAAACAAAAAAACCCCAAAACTAATCCTGCAATCTAAAAATTTTCAGGAAAACTTATTATTTGCTATTCCACAGGTAGATGAAGTCATATGATGGTATGAATGATTTTGAAGATGTTTAGCCTGTTAAATGTACTAGTTCTGACCTGGCTTTGGCAGGGAAAGAGTTAATTTTCTTTCTAGCAGCTGGTGTAGTGCTATGTTTGGTAGTTAGAATGAGAGCAATGTTGATAACACACTGATGTTTTAGTTCTTGCTAAGCAGTCAAGGACTTTTCAGTTTTTCATGCTGTCCGGCTATTGGGAAGGCAGGAGGCACCCAAGAAGCCGGAAGGGGACACAAGCAGAACAGAAGGATGATCAAAATGGAACAAAGAGATATTCCATACCATATGATGTCATATTCTGTTTATAATTGGGGGTGGGTTGAGGGGCTGAGCAGTAGTTGGGGATCTTGATTGGCAGCTGGGGCCTGATGTGACAGCTGGAGGCCTAATGTCACAGCTGGGAGTCTTAAGCATCAGCTTTAGGGTGATGTCTGAACCCATGCCTGCAGATGGGAAGTGGTGAATGACTTCCTTGTTTTGCTTTGCTTCTGAATGAGGTCTGAGGAGCTGGGCAGTTTGGGGCCTTGTGCAGTATCAACTTTAGGTGGAAAGAAATTGTGTTGTTAATCACTTGCTTTGTGAAGAATAATAATAATAACAACAACAGCAACAATAATTGATGCTGTTGTTGTTGCTATTATTAATTTGTGTGTTTGTGAGTCCTATTAAACTGTTTTTATCTCAAGCCACTCTTCTGATTCTCTCTCACAACAGTCTGGGGAAAACGAGTGAGTGGCTGCATGATACTTAATTGCTGGCCAGCGCTAAACCACAACAGTTCCCTTCAAAATGTCTGTTTATAAAAGTATTTATATTAATATTGTGTTACTATTAGAAATATATTTATGAAAATATTTTTATTATGAAATCAGGAAAAAACAATTAATAGCAGGAAATTATTTTATAGTCAATGCTGTTTTAAATTTTCAGTTACACTACTATTATTAAAAAAACCCCAGTCTAGCTGGGTTACAAAATACTGAGAGGTAGCATGCAGTATTCTTAAAGCAGCTTCTGAAAATATCAAATATTATTGCAGTACAAATTTCCTCTTTATTTAACTTTCTAAAATGTTGGGTTTGTTTTTGTTTTAAGGAACAGGGTGATTTCTGAAATCACGCTATAAAACAGTTTATTTATAAATAAATATTTTGAATGAAGGAAGAAAAGGCAATTAAAAGGAAAAGCAAAAAATTTCAGAGCCATGGAGTATAATGGTGACAGTTGCCCATTATTTACAGCTGCCAATTTTTTTTTTTCTTTCAGTGCAGCTTCCAGTTAAACCAATGCTTCAGAGTTCTCACCAGAAAATAAAAAATGCACTTCTCATACACAGAGGTTAATGATTTGCTTTCCACAATATTACTTTACAGTAATAAAACTTTACATGTCCTGGTTGACTTCAAGCATACAAGTGTGTGAGAAAGCAATTTTGAAGAAATCAAAGTTCATAAAAAAGCAAGTCTATTCTCACCTCACAGCTTGCTTTGTTGCAATTAACAGAGAAAAATTTCAACTCAAAACCACTTTAGTTATAAATATGTCTCAGCCTATTATTTGTATTGAAGAATACAAATACTGAAGAATATAAATACTGAAGAAGACACAAAATTTCTTTAAGATATATTTGGACTGTATACTTGAAGTTTTAAGGTGTATGTATTTTTTTAAGTGATGAGCTACATAATTTGATTACACCTGCAATGACTCTTGGAGAAAAGAAAGCATGGTCATAAAATAAAAACATTTTTAATACTATGTACTATACTAGTACTCTTCCAGTCTGATTACCTCAAGCACTGCTGAGTAATAAAGAGCTGGTCTACATGACTGATAGCTCATAATGTTAGGAAGATTCTTAACATTCTCTTGTCTCGAATTCTGGAAGAACACATATAATGGTGGACTGTACCATAAAATGGTACATGGGTTGTCAGTGTGACTAAAAAGAATGACATGTTGGTCATTGATGGAGATGATGTAACGTGTTATGTATCACATTATTCATTAATGATGACCACAGAATGGTCTAAAATATTGAAACTCTTTTATCACGTTCGTTAGGACAGCTAGAAACTAAAAAAGATACATTATTAAATTGCTGTCAACAGGGATGTGGAGTTTGCTGTGTCTGAAGGCAGATGATCTGCAGTTAGGAGGTTGGAAAAAGGACTTTGTGTGTCTAAGCTGCAAGAATTCAAAATCTGTTCATTCATGAATGTAGAAACTTACCTTTTAGTGGGGTGGTTAATTTATGGGAAAAGCATGCAAGAAATAAGTTTATTATAATATTGTACTTAAGAAAGAAATGAATGGGTCTTTTGCATTTGTTTGTCAGACACAGAACAAACAGTTTGTTCTCACATCTCTGCTGTATCCAGTTCATTGTTACTTGCTACAAAATATAACTCCAAATCCTACTGGGAAGGACTGGAATTTAGAGCTCCCTCGCCTCTGACCTGTCCCTGTGCCTTTTGATAAGAAAACAAATATTTCATGCTGTCTCTGAAAAAACATACACTTCAAAGCCCCACAAATTGTTCTGCAGAAGAATTGCTGTCTTATGGATGCATTGTTCAATTATAATTAATTATTTTTGTACAGTGGAAAATTAAACTTAACACTATTTGTATCAGTTATATACTTCAGGTACTGGGATTTTTTTTTTTTTTTTTTTAATCAGGATCAAAATCTGAGGTGTTTGTTGTCATGATGAAGACCACCTGATCACATTCTTTAGATGAAAAGATCGGCTATATCTACCTGCCATTAACTGATTAGATAAATAACATTTTAGCTGGAAATCAAAGAAGTAATACACAAACTTCTTCACTGTGAGTTTCACAGTTCTTTAAGACATCTGGGACAGGAGATCAGTAGGTGAAAGAAACCCCAGTGACAGCTCCTAACTGGCCTTAAAAGGGGAGACTGTCACAGATACTGGCCCAGAGCCACATGCTCAGTGTATGAGGACTACTTAACACTCAAAGTAATAGAAAATAGGTTGGGTTGGTTTGTTTCTTTGTTTTTTAATTAGGGATGCAGACATTTATTTATTTATTTATTTATTTATTTATTTATTGAGTGTCCTGCTCCTGGGACCCTGGGCTTGGCTGTGCCTCAACCACTGGGTCCTGGTTTGTCTTAATGTCATGTGTGGACTGGCTGTGGAATAGAAATGTTAGAAAAGAAACCATAATTCACCAGATATATACATCTTTCTTATGAAATTCACATCTGATAATATCTCTGAGCAGAGCTGTTCTGTTCCTGCAGCTCTACAGCCAACACTGTCCCTAAGCTTTTTGTCTACACATGTACAACACCTCTAGGAACAATAACTCAATCACTTCCCTGGGCAGCCTCTTACAATGCTTGATAACCTTTTAGGTGAAGAAATTTTTCCTATATTGAAAATTAACCTTCTCTGGCACACTGCTGGCTCATACCCAGCTGGCTATTAAAAAACACTCCCAGGTTCTTTTCCACTGGGATGCTCTCCAGTGACTCTTCCCCAAGCCTGTAGCATTGCATGAGGTTGTTGTGATCCAAGTGAAGGACCCAGCATTGAGTCTTGTTAAACCTCATGGCCTTGATCTATTAATCCAGTTTGTCCACACCCCTCTGTAGAGCCTTCCTACCTTCAGCAGCTCAACACCCCACCAGATGAGGTAATCTGCAGATTTACCAGGCGTGCACTCAATCTCCTCATCCAAAGGGAATAAAGAGAACCGGCTCCAGTACTGAGCCCTGGGGACCACCACTTGTGATCAGCAACCAGAAGGATTTAACTCCTTTCACGACTCTTTGGCCCTGACCAGGCAGCCTTCATTATATTAATTTTTTAAATAATAATTTAATGGTTTTTAATAACACCTTTAAATACGACTCCTGAGGTATACATGCATATCTTCTATCTGATCACCAGCATTATTGAAATAACATAGATTATTTTTTCATTAAAATTTACCAACTATCCATAAGTAAATCATGCTTCTTGGATACCTTCATATAATTTAGTAACCTTCCATTTTACAAATCCTTGATTAAAAATAGCAATATTTTCTTTTATTGCTTTTAGACCTAACCAAAATAAATATTGTGTTTGGGGTTTTTTTCAACAGGTAAAAGAAAATAATTGTTATTCTACATAAAATTATTACATAGGACTTCAACTACTCTGTGGCTCTAATCTTAATATCTGTAGAAATTTTACCAGACTGGATCTTAAAATTTCAAATTTAAATGCAAGCTTTTTTCTAGATAATGTGTTCCAAGATAATATAAATATAAAAGGAAGTCATAATTGTCAGAGAACACATTGTGAAGTATTATAAAATAATAGTGTGTAAATTTAAAAAAAAAAAGGAAAGTAGACTTAAATAAAAAAAGTATCACATATGTACATTTTTGAGACAACAATTGACAGAAGTAGCAAATTATGTACTTTAGTTCTTCAATGACAAAACACACATAGAAACTAGTGAAATAAATATCTTTAAATGTCACTTATATGATTTATTAGTACCTTGACCTGAAGAAGAAGCTGACAACATCTGAAATGCATTTTCTACTATCAATCCACAAGTTCTATTGAACCTATCAAGGAAGTAGATGCTAAGAAAGCTTTTACATGTAGGTGAGGAGGGACAGGACTGAGAGAGCCATTATAACACCATGTAACATAACGGTTCACTGGAAACTGAGAGACCAAATTTTCATCAGGACCCTACTAGTAAGAAATGCTAGATCATTCCCAGGTCACAAAACAAAGAAAGAATCCAGTGTTCCTGTGTGCAAAAGGAAGAGTAACTTTGCCATTCTTTCAGTAAACTGCGTATATAAACTTCTGGTCCCCAGAAAACTTCAAACACTGTTAAAATGCATTTAGGAAAAATGCCTGTAAAGATGATTCTTGTGTTTTAACCACACCTCTCCTGCACACACTTTTTTTGCCAACTTTGTAGTTTTGTTCTGTGGAGATCCAATTGTGGAAAGAAAGCTGCTAATATGAACCACATTGCTTTAATTCTGATTCACTGTGTGATCTGACAAGAATACTTAAAATTAGCATGTATCCTACAACAAGCTCATAAGGAGTTTCCTTTCACAGGGCAAAATTTTTTTTTTCATTAATACCTCCTATGAAGTCAAATAATTAAATATCAGTGGGGAACATTGATGTTAAAATCCAACCATGCCTGGAGTTAGCAGTATGTTCTATTTTGGATTGAACATGTTTGTTTTTAATTACAAAAATACTTCTATTTCATTGCTGAAGAACAAAGCTCCAATTCATTTACTAAGTGGTATTGTGATAAAAGAGGTAATATAGTACCATGATAATGGTACAGGAGAGCTGGATTCCTTATTTTGTTATCGATTTATTGTTCAGTATTACACAAATAATTTTTTTGTCTTTAAGTCTCCTCATGATTAAACTGGGAAAAACTGTTCAATGACTTCAAAGATCAATAGTTGTTTAATTATTTACATTTATGAGCATACAGGAATATCTAAATATTATAATTTTGCCAAAGCAGAGATAAATTTTTCCTTCCAAATTCTCTTAATCAGCAGAAAATTAAAAATTAAAAAAAAAAAAAAGATAGAGAGTTTAAACAATAACAAAATATGCCTATTGCCATAGGGTTTGCAGAGAAAGGACCCAGTGAAAAGGCAATTACTCAGTAGTATTTTTGTATGGGAATGATTTCTTTGTGCAATCTGTTTTTGGACATTTTAGTTAGATACACAAAGGCTAGTCCACACTGGTTTTAAATTAAATTAGTAGATCAGATCTTCAAACACAACAGTTCCTTCATCGTGTTTTTCATGATAGGGTTTTCATGGAGTTATTCCTATTTATTAGTTTAACTATAATTTCCTCAGGAACTGCCACTATGTGCAAAGTTAAAGATAGCCACTTCCTTTCAAAAGCTCCATCAAGGATTCTTACCATAGAAGATTTCAGCTTTCCCTTTCTCAAAATTTAAAATTAACCAGTTTGGCAATTACCAGTTCCAAATTTAAAAAAAGTTTGATTTAAGGCTCTTGTTAAATGAGGAGATTTTATTGACATAATTTTTTGGACCTACCACTTCAATACATAGTTTGCATATCTTCAGTATTCCCCTTCCCAGTGATGTCTCAGTCTACACTTCATTTTATCTCCAATTTTACATTTTGTGTACCAGTATTTCTTGAATATTTGAGAAAAACTGCTGGAATATTAATGCTAAGACCTAACAGCTCTGAACTGAATCTGGTAAAAAAGGAAGAGATTTCCAAGGAAATTTAGACAAGCGAAATTAAGCCTGTCTGGTATTAGAATCACAAATATAAATCAGCAATTTTAACTCATCAATTCAAATTCAGGTATACGTAGAAACAGTATCAGGCATGAAAGTTTTGGTACCTAAGCACTTGTTAGGAACACTAAGAATTATCTGCTTTATAGTCATATATACATATCCAGTATTTTACTTTTATTCATTGAGATATAATAATCTTAATAAGTCTTCAAAGTGTAGAACAAAGCACTTCCCTTTTTCAATGTATTTCAGCTACAGATCAGAAATATAAATATCAGCACATTAAACAATTACCCTCTCAAAGATTCTCTAAGTCTCTCTGTACATTTTGTCTGCAAAACACAGAATCAGGCAAAATGGTAATGTATGAGACAACCACAGACCCCCAGACAATTATAAGAACACAGGAAGGATGAATCAAAGAGCAACAGCCCCTGTGCTGTTGTCCTCACCTTCACTTTTTCCCTGAAAGTATGTATCTAACTTTCCTCACTCTGATTCCTCCTATGTCCTTCCTTCTTAATGCTTCTCTGTGGTTTCATAAGTACTCTTTATTCAGTCTTAGAGATGTAGCATTACTCCTGAAGATGATGTCAAACGGTAGGTACTTCATGTATAGAAATTATTACTAAGAATTAGGACATTGTGCTTTTCAAATAAAAAATTACATCTAGGAGCTCACCCAAAAAAAGTGTCACACTCTTCCTCTCTTTCCTTTGGTGTAGCTTAGGAAGTAAAGCCTAAAATGAAGGATTTTTTTTTTTTTCTTCCTCATAGATGCATTTCACTGTGATCTCTTTCACAATGTGAGAGAGTTCTGCTTGGTGATTAACCAGCTGCCCCTATTGTTCCAGTATTTATATTACATTAAACAAGTAAAACCACAGTAGATAAATATCTAAACACGATTATGAAAACACACTGAGGAAGTGGAACTGATACCACGAGTGTGCTGCAAGACTGTGGTTTTAATGCTGAAAAAATCGAAAATAGAAGATAATTTTGCTATGAAATTTTACAATTATGGTTCATAATTACTTAGCCTACTTCTGTCTTCCATCTAGCATTCTACAAAAATATTATTCATTTTTAATGCATTAATTCAGAGATTTCTCATATTTCTTCAAATGGATGCTATACATTCCTTTATATAAAAAGAGGTACATTATAAAAGAGTGATTTTTTTGCTGAAGAGATTCAAAGGTTATAGTTAATACACAGAAATAGCTTCTCTTCTCACCCCATCACAGTCATCTCATATATCACTAGTGACTTTTGGCACATTTTTCTCAAAATGAAAAAATGCATGGTGTATGATTGATTTCCAATTCTTTCAGTGACAAGAAGCCAGAGCAGTTTAGTCTGAGGTGTCTGTTAAATATCATAGGATCTAAGTTGTTAGAAAACCAACCCATTTCCACTCATTTAATACCTAAATTTATCTTCGCACAGTGATTGTATAAATAGAAAAAAAAACATGACATAAATGTGCATGAGCAATTAACAAATGGCAGCTTTTTGTATTTTTAACATCACATCAAACCAATATTGTGCTGTAATTTCAATGTTTATTATTTTTCATGTAGAAGTATTATTTAAATATGATAAAGCAGAACATAGCCAAAATTTCCGCAAAGACCTTGCTGGGAAGATTATGTTACAATAAAAGAATTATTCATTGTTTTCAATGTTTCCTAATGTCTTCTCCGTCCTTAAGATACTGTGACTAGCAACATTTCAATTAATATGTACTTCATTGCTTATAAATAATCTTAAAACACATTTTTTTACAATAAAATAAATGCAAGGTATTCCTCCAAGGAGACATAATGATTCTTCACACTGTAAAAAGAAATGAACTGTACTGTTTTTATAGATGCAAAATGCAACTCAGACTCTATAATTTGTAATGCAGATAACTCAAACAATAATTCCACATATTGGCAGAAGTTTCCTCTTCCTGACACTCAGAAATTAGTGGTTTAATAAGCAAAACTAATTCCTAGTTCCAAGGTCCTATTTTAATTAATATATACCTTAAGTATTCCTGAAAAAGTTTCATGGAAAAAAAAGTGCGTGATTGCCAAAAGGAAGAAGCTAACCAGCTATATCTGATAAGAATTAAAACACATCCACAAAAAAGGCACTTTCACACATGCGTTAATGATAAACACTGCCCATCTGTTTCAGGCATTTACAATAGTGAAGAGAGGTACCAACCAAAAAAAAAAAAACCATCTTCATGAAAGTGTTTGCAAGGCAAAATACAATTCATAAGAAGCAGCATCTCAGATCTCTGGAGCATAAATTCCATGTTGTTATTTGGAAAATTTAACAAATACTTTATGGGATCCATATGTACCATGAAATCTTTTTTTCTGAGCTGGCCACAAACATAGCCAGCTGAATAAGCGTGTATGCATATGGATGAAATTGAGTATGTTTCAGTGGAGAAGTGGAGGGAAGAACTAAAGGTTCTTTCCTGTTAACTCCCTACTCCCTTTATTTCTGAAGACATAGCAAAGGAGGACTCAATCAAACAAAACACTGAAGGGCTGAACAGAGGTGATTTAGGTCATTTACTTTTTAATATATGTGGGTAATAAATATGCATTTTCTGTCTGCCTGCAGACCAACAGCTATCATGCATGGGATCAAAGTGAGACAGTCGACAATGTTTGGCTGTGGACATTACACATTTTATTTTTATCTTATTGTTACCCGCTCTAGGTAGATGTTCCCCCTTTTCTTACACTATTGTGTGCATTAAACAAGCAGTTCAGCTGCCTGTTTTGTGAAGATCCAATTGTCTGGTTAATGAAGTTCAAAGTGAACCGATGCAAGACTTCAGGAAGCTGGAGGAAAACCTTCTAAAAAAGCTTCTTTTATCATTATTTCTAAGAAATTGATGTCATACATAGAAAAGGAGTGCACATATATCCTACACAAAATCAAGATTAGAGGTCCGGATTTGTATTGAGAAAACTTCTTTTCAATAAAGAAAACATTTTAAAAAATGAAGTATCTGAAACTCTTCCAAATTCATCCACCATGACTGATAGGAATGCAATCTGGGAAGGTTCTAAATTTATATATATTAGCTTAATTTTTGCTTTCTTTGTTATTTTTTTCCATGTATAATTCATTTTACATTAAAGCACCTTTTATAAAATTGGTTTCTATAATACAAAACATGGTTGAAGACCACATTCAAACTGCAGAAATCACAATCATTATTTTTTTGTTCCTTGAGCTTCAAGTGTAGTAAAAGAAATTACACACAAAACTCACACTTTTATACTTACAGCAAATTTTATCTGGAAGAAAATAACTTTCCTTTTTAGCCACTTTTCCCATTTTAGCATTTTTGATAAGTGAAGACAAAATGTAGTCTTAAGGACTAAGTGGTCACATGTCATTTCTTAAAAACATCACATGCAGAAGGGGAAAAAAATGTCTCAAACGATTCTTTTTCTTTATCCTGTGCGTAAAATTCCTAGAAATATGGTTCTTCAGGACTTAGGTGGGGTGACAATTATAGAATCATAGAATGGTCTGGGTTAGAAGGGACCCCAAGGGTCATAGACTTCCAACTCCCATGCCCTAGGCAGGGCTACCAACCTCTAGGCAAGGTCTAGACAAGGTTACCCAGGGGATATCCAGCTTGTTTAAAAAAGCACGAGCAAAGTAAAGAACAGGTGTTGTGAAAGTATGTTTATGTCACAAAGGTTTAGGTAAGGTTAGGCTGTACTTATATTTTCTTTTTTCCTGTTACTGGAATATATATTCATTAAAATTTATTGAACACTGTGCATTAAGAGGTCTGTGTACTAGATGGTGCACAATCCATCAAGTGCCACTTAGACATGGCTAATTCAGTTCTGAAGATATGTATGTAAAACATCCAGCATTCTCTCATTTGTTAACATCTTCTATTTAATAATGTGTAAATAGGACATACTGGATTCATAAATGAACTTACTAGCTTATTACACACAGTAGAGGATGTTCTTTGCCACTAGTGGTTCAGCTGTCTGATCTTATGTCCTTAATTCAATGGTAATCTATAAAAGCAGCTTTGCAGAGGTTGTGCAGGCACAGCTACAGTGGCCATCTGCCACACTTGCATGCCTCTTCAATTATTTGAAAGAAAAGTAAGTTCCCTGCAGTCCTATGACTGTTTTCAGTTGAGATGAAAATAGATGAAAATGTAGCATAATTCTCCTTTACAGTCTACACAGCTATTTTTGACAGCCAAACACATGACAAGTTAGCACCTTTGCCCTCTTCAGAGCTGATACAAGCTACAATTTCTCATGAACAAATATACTGAGCTCCTTAAGAACCCTTGTACTAGAGTTCAATTCACATGAACCACCGTGTGTTGCGCTTAACTACTTCTTTATAACTGTTTTTTAATTCTCCAAGAATTAAAGGCAGAAGTAGCTAAACACATATGCTGAAATGAATTTTTTTGAGTTTTTCTGATATGGAAAGAGTCAAGTAGTTAAAGGGAGGGATCATATCTTCACTCTTTGTGTAACTGATAAACAGTTCTCTGCAGAAAACACATAGAAATAAGCTAGTCTAACTGGATAATCACATAATGCTTCACTTAGCCCCACACTTTTGGGTGGGTTTTTTTCATTTTGTCACCTCCTTCACATCTAAGAAAAAAATACAAACCAGTAAGGCCTTGGATTATACTGTATTTACTCATAAAATATTGAGACTCACACTATTTACATGCAAATACACTGATGTGAAAGATTAGGTTATCTGTAGATTATCTGCTTTACTTGTTACCATATGAATCAAAAAGTTATGGGAAATTATTTTTTCCAATCAGTAAGCACTGAATCAGTACAATTTAAATAATTTTAAAAATATGCTGTGTTAAAAGGAGATCATCATCTGTTCTTATACTGATATAGCTAAATACTCTTGCCTTTTCATCCAATCTTCTTTCACTATTTAAAAGACTCCAGAGGAAGTGCAAATAGCTGTATTTTGGGAGATGAAAAAAATCAGATTAAAATGGATGTCTCAGCTCTCTTGAAGTGCATCTTTCTAAGTGATGACATGTGTCTAAATGATGCATTACAGAATAATGTCCTTTACTGATGGCCAGTCATTCTTCTAGGTGGAAAATTCACTTTAAAGAAAAAAAAAAAAAGGAGAAAATTGCTTAAAAGTGAAAAAAAAACACCCAAACTTATGTATTGTACTCTTTCATGGTAAATTACATTAGTGATGACATCATAGATACTTATAGATGTCCCTCAAGTGTCTATACTGGGACCGGTATTATTTAATATCTTCATCAATAACATTGACGGTGAGGTTGAGTGCACTCTCAGCAAGTTTGTAGATGACACCAAGCCGAGTGGTGAAGTTGGCACACCAAAAGGATGGGATGTCATCCAAAGGGAACTCGAAAACCTGGAGAAGTGGGCCCACGTGAACCTCATGAGGTTCAACAAGGCTAAGTGAAAGGTTTTGCACCTGGGTTGGGACAATCCTTATCATCAATAAAGGCTGGGAGATGGTGTGCTAGAAAGCAGCCCTGGCGAGAAGGACTTGGGTGGATAAGCTCAACATGAGCCAACAATGCATGCTCACAGTCCAGAAGGCCAACCATATCCTGGGCTGCATCAAGAACAGCATAGCCAGCAGGTCAAGGGAGGTGATTCTTCCCATCCACCCCGCTTTCTTGAGACTCCACATGGAGTACTGTGTCCAGTTCTGGAGTCCCCAACATAAAAAGGACATTGAACTGTTGGAAGAGGTCCAGAGGAGGGCCAAGAAAATGATTAGGGGGCTGGAGCACTTCTCCAGGTGAGAGAGTTGGAGAAAAGAAGGCTCCAGGGAAATCTTATAAGTGGCCTTCCAGTACCTGAAGGGGGCCTATAAGAAAGCTGGGGACGGACTTTTTAGAAGGGCATGTAGTGTTAGGATGAGGGGGAATGGTTTAAATTTGGAAGTATTAGTAAGAAACTCTTTACTCTGATTGTGGTGAGATACTGGTACAGGTTTCCCAGGGAAGTGGTGGCTGCCCCCTCACTGGAAGGGTTCAAGGCCAGCTTGAGTAGTCTGGTCGATTATGAAAGGTGTCCCTGCCCATGGCAGGAGGGTTGGAACTTGATGATCTTTAAGGTCCCTTCTAATCATAACCTTTCTATGATTCCATGATTCCATGATTCTTACAGCCAGTCAAGTGTCAACATTCCAGCTATGCATTTCCTAATTGAGCAATGACTTTCCTTTATATGTTCACAATTTTTAAAATAAGATTCATGAAGTGATTTATCCAACTACTCTATTAAATGCTGCAAATGATTACTCTCAACTGCATTTTATCATTTGGTTTTAGTAGCAATTGCTAGCTTACAGTCAATATAAAATAAAAACATCCTTTCCACCAAGAATAGTACAATCAGATAAATGAGATTATGTCCAAAATTTGAACACAAATTCTCTGCCAAAATTTTATGTTATTGTTTAACTCCAGTAGGCAGATAAGCCTTACCTAGCTGCTCACTCATTCCCCACAGTGGGATAGAGAAAATACTTGAAAGTGTAAAAGTGAGAAAATTCATGGGTTGATGTAAAGACAGTTTAACAGGTAAAGCAAAAACCGTGCATGCAAGCAAAGCAAAATAAGGAATTCATTTCAAACTTCCCATCAGCAGGCACGTGTTCAACCATCTCCAGGATAGCAGGATACCATAACATGTAATAGTTACATGGGAAGACAAACATCATGAGTGCCAACAGCTCCCTGTTCCTTGTTTTTATCCAAGAGCAGAACCTGGCACTGAGCCTTGCTGAACCTCATACAGCTTACGTCAGCCCATTGATCCAGCCAGATCCCTTTGTAGAGCCTTCCTACACTCAAGTAGATCAACAGTCCTGCCCAATTTGGTTTCACCTGAAAACTTACAGATCATTAGTGAGCATGTTAACCATTTTTTGAGCAAAGGTATTGAATATGCTAGAACAAAAAGGGTGGAAGTCTGTTTGGGTAAGGCACTTGAGAGTCATGTGTTTATTATGTGCTTTGCTTGATTTAGATACTATGGTGCACATCTAGGAGAGTAATTTTACAGTGACTTCAGGATGGTCAAGTATCTGATGGTGTTTTCTGCAAAATTCTATCGTATCTCAAATTATACTATCCTTTTCTGATGGCTAATTTATTAATATCTTAGTTATCAATATGAAAAAGAGATCAATTTTCTAAATTACTAATCTCCTGAGACACCCAAATATAAATAATTTTGCACAAGAGTGTTTGTCTCAATGGAAAAATATGAAAATGTAGAGTTAGATGATAGACTGTTCTATGACTCAAACAGAAAACAAATAGGCAAAACAATTATCTTCCAGTCATAACAACTTTCAGGTTTGTAGAAATTACTACTGTATAGCAGAAGCAAAACACTTTGTAAAGCTAAATACAGAATCAATTGAGAAATAATTAAAAACCTGAAAACTGATAAATAAACTTTGCCCTCCTCACTAATTTATAAAAACCTTTAAATTTGTCGTAATTTGTCCTTTGAAGTGTTAAATGTACAAATACACTTTTTTCTCTCTCCATATTTCTAGGGTAGAAAGGATCAGAATTATCCAAAAGCACAAATGTGTGTTCTGGGAGTGTTTCCAAGCAAATAGAACAGCAACAGAAATGCTGTGAATTCACAAGTGGACTTTTATTTTTTTTAATTTGAGAGTTTTCTTTTCCTATTTTGTTGACTAAATGTGTTCCTATTAACTAAAAAAAAAAAAAAAGTTAAATTTTATACATCTCCCAAAATCATACAACACTTTTTGTAATGGTTGTGACACCTCTGTTGTGATTGTTTACTCTATTTATCTGCATTAATACATTACTATGGTTAGGTAAGGAAGGCTTTTCATCTCCCCTAAAATAAGAAAAAACTTGTTTCTACTCTATTATCGTAATAGGAAAGCAATATAATCACACTCTCCATCTTTCATTTATCATCATGACACCACCTTGCGAAGTACATGTATCTTTAATGTGCAAAGGCAGTCCTGTAATACAAAGAAATTAAAATTATTTTTGCCACAGTAGCACTGTCAGAAATTGAACCCAGACTCCTGGGAATGTCACAGAGCCTATGACCATCTTTTACATATGTGATCTGAAAGAAAGGGGAAGGAAAGGAGCATCTCATAGAAAGAGACTTGGAAGCTGTCATCCTGGATGTGTCAGATGCCTGACAATAGATTAACTAGAGAAAAATCATCATCAGGTTGGTATTGATGCTAAAACAAAGCTAGCGCAATATTAATGTTTAATATGCAACTTCTACATGACATTTACTCCTCAACAGTTTTAATGGAAATTAGGAAATCTGGTTACTTCATGTTTAGGGCTTCTCTGGGTCACCAGATTTTCCTTGTTTTCGTTCATAAATATGGTGGAAAGTACTTGCATTTTTGTTGTGATTTGAGGAGGCATACCATGCTTTGAGAAAATGACACCTCATTAAAAATAAGAAATATTTCACTCCTCAGTAGTCTGATAGCTTTTCTGTCATTTCACAGCTCTTTCTCTGAGCTCTAGATGCTGATTATGCTGATCCAAAATGACTGTGAACACAGGAAGGGAATAAGTATTTTGGGATTTGAGCTACCAGTCTTTCTGTTTGAACTTAAATCTGTTGGCAAGGCAACTGAAGGAAAAATTGAAAATTATTTTGTAAAGGAAAAAAAACAATCACAAAATGGTGGCATATATTTTAATCACATCCATTTCTTTTTGGCACTTAGCAATATGATGAACCCGCGAAGGAAATCACTACTATAATATGCTTCCTCATGCTGCAAAACAGCAGACTTGTAGAACTCAAATGCCCCCATAATTCTTTTTTAGCCTTTCCAGCTGTGAGAAACTGCTTCCCTTAGTCCTTGGCCTGGAGGTCTCTCAGCAGCAGTTCATAGCCTACAAATCAGAAAGTTAAAAAGATGGCAAAATTTACACTGTTAACCAACTAGTCTAGGAGATTAAAATTCCATTTAAAAAAACCCCAAAAACCAAACCAAAAAATGCATCTTCTTTTCCTTTAGGCTTTTGTGTTGTTTTTCAAGGTTTAAGTTGCACAGTTTAGCCCAAGATTTTCGGTAGTTTTTGAACACTACTCTCACGTCATAATAGTTTTCTGGTTCACTATCAAAAGTCATAGATCTGCAACTGGTTTGCTTTACACATATGTGTTATCTCCTCAGTCTCTCATAAAAAGCGCTAATTTGCTAAGAAGAAAATACAATATTTTTGAGGTGAAAAGCTAAATTTTTTTCATATTTTATTATTAGAGGGGAAATTCTTTTTTTTTATTGCTACTTTCATCTTCCTCCTTAGCACCTCTTGTTCCATTCAGGTTTCTGTACATGGAACACAATTCGGATAGTTAGACTAAATATGCCTCTTTCTCAGACATTTCACAGTCCACAAAAAAACATGAAAGAAAGCTTTGCTGTTCATTCCTGGGTATATCACACTGAAGACTGATAGCTTCCATATCCCTGAAGAGAATGTTTTTTGCATGAGATTGAAAAGAGAAATTATCTCTGTAAAGATTGTTGTAAACTCACAGGCTTCTTTGGAGATTAAAATACAGTCATTGAATTACACCCAGAAGCTAAAATGGAATACAGAGAAGACACAGGTCATATTCTGGGAGGTAAATCTGTTAATGGGAAAGGAAATTATTTATGACATAGATCTTTCAGATTACCTGATTTTGACCATAAACACTATCAAGGCAAAAATATTCAAGTATAGAATATATTATCACCAATAATACATTCAGTCAGCCAGAAGGAGGTAGAAAAAAATAGATTTTTTTTTTTGTTTTCCTAAGAAGTACTATCATCCATCCTGGAATCTTGACTGTTTTCTTACATTTTATTCTAATTTTTCTGCCATTGTCACGGCTTTCTTACTCTTCTTACCAAATTAAACCAAAGGGATATTCCTTAGTAGGAACAACAGCAGACAACTTGGAAATGATAGATAAGTTTCACTAAAGTAATTAATAAAATGAAGGCTTTTTTTCACTTAATTTTACTGGTTAAGTGTGACAGAGGTATAAATTATATATATCTAGCTTCATGTTTCATTAAGGGAACGTGGCACTCCACCTGTTGTTTTGGGATAAGGGGAGATCATTGAATATTTTATAGCTTAAGTTTGGCATGACATTTGTCACAGTCTCACATAATACCATTATAGTCTGGTAGAATTTGGATTAGAAAGAAAAAAAAGGGTGGTTGTAAAATTGGCTGGACAGCCAGACAAAACGGTTGTGATTAACCCAGTGGGAGGTCAGTTAGCAGTGCTGTATCTCAGGGTTTCATTCTAGAGCAAATACTGTATAATGTCTTCATCAGCTTCTTGGATGCACCCTTAGCAAGTACATGGTGGCTGACTGTGAGGAGCAGTCAAAGCACTGAAACTATCGATTCATTCTTCTATGCAGAATCATTGGACAGGCTGGAGAAGCTGTCAGACAGGAACTTCATAAACCTCATCAAAAGCAAACACAAAGGCTGGGATGGAAAAAGGCCTGAAGAGAACAGGCTGGGGCCAAGTGCCTAAGAGCAGCTCTGTTAAAAGGCCTCAGGACCCCGGGAGACATCAGGCTGTTCACGAGGCAGCAATATCCTTGGGCAGCAGAGAAGCCACTATGTTCTAAACTGCCCAAGCAATGGTACTGCCAGCACATGTGGGGAAGGACCCTGACATACTATCCAGAACCTGTAAGATGCACTTTAGTGCTGTCCACATCCTGAGGTTCCCACATACAGCATTGGTACTGATGTACTGGAACAAGTCCTAGAGAAGCCTCAAGATGGTTGGAGGCTGAAGCACAGGGCACCTGATGAGGGCCTGTGGGATTTGTGTCTCTTCAGTCTGGGAAAGGACAACTTTGGTCCATTTTCATCCTTTTGGATTTATTGGTTCCTGGAGATACCTGAAGGCCAAAATATTCTCAGAAGTGCACAATGGAAGGATGAGAGGAAGTGAATATAGAACAAAATTTAGTCTGCCTTGATGTAAAGAAACCTGCTTAACCTTAAGGATTGCTAAATTTATCTCCAGTGTCATGCTTGGAGATATTTTAAAACCCACTGGAAGGGCCTCGAAGAAACTATGATACCTGCTTTCAGTAGGTCATTGGACTAGCTGACCTCCAGATGTCCCTCTCCTTCAGTGTATATATAGGTTTTGACTGAGATGGAGTTAATTTTCTTCATAGCCACTAGTATGTTGCGATGGTTTGGATTTATGACCAAAACATTGCTGAAATCATACTGATGTTTTAGCAGTTGTTGAACAGCCTGTCAACAAAAGGCATTCTCTGTTTTCCACTCTGCCCTGCCAGAAGCTGGGAGGTGACAGAGACAGGAAAGTTGACATCAACTGACCAATGGGTTTTCCTATACCATATGATTCTGTGCTCAGCAATGAGAGCTGGGGAAAGAAGCAGAAGGAGAAACATTCAGAACGATAGCATTTGTCTTCCCAAGTAAGATTTCTTGGACATGGCCAAGTATCTGTCTGCCAATGGGAAACAGTGAAAGAATTTTTTATTTCAGTTAGCTTGCACATGCAGTTTTTTCTTTACTTGTAAAACTGCCTTTATCTCAACCCATGACTTGTTTTTTTTTCCATTTTTACTCTATTGATTGTGGGAAGTGAGCAAGTGGGTGTGTGAGGTTTAACTTCCTACTAGGGTTATTCCACAATAGTACATCCTACCTCAATGATTCTATGATAAACAAAACTTCAGTAATTTTAAGGCCTGTATCATTTTAGGAAATTAATTATGCTTATAAGGTTAAAACTTTTTGCATTTTTTTAATTTTTACAAAAAAATTCATGTAATTACAATTTTTAAATTATACAACTGCAGTTTTCAGTATTTTTAGTTCTAAGCTATCATTTTTCCTTCACATTCCAACTTCTTCACATTTGCAAACTTCTGTACGTTTGTAAAGTTCTTTGCTCCAACCAGTTTCCCAGCTGATTAATCTTCACTTTGAGAAAAGTTCTGAATACTTGAAATAAACTGCAGATTTTACACATAAACATTAAGTTCATTGTCTTAAGGTTGATAGGTGATTCAGGCTGGTGGGGACCTGGGGAGACCTCCAGACCCAGCCACTACCCAGAGCATGCTCATCCATGGGCTCATATTGGGCTGCTGAGGACTTCAGTAAGTAAAAGCACAAAACCCCTCAGACCTCCATTCCTCTGGTCAGTGCTGGGGATGCTGTTGGATGCCCCCAAACCCACCCCTTCTCCAAGTGGAACTAGACCCAGCACTATAGCCAATCCTTACAGGGTAAGGGATTCCAGCTCCTCTTGGTGGCTTCTGTTGTTTTCATTGTGTTTATCTGTATTTTTCTTGTATTGGAAGCCCAAAGCTGGATACTGTATCTAGATATGATGCTGCAAGATCCAAATAAAGGGTGATCCCTCAATGCTATAACCCAGCTCACACTTGCCTCAGGTGCTGCTGTCCCTGCTAGCTGCAGAACAGCTGCCTCCTGCTCAGCTCAATCCCCGGCAATGCCCAGGGCCACCTCCACAGAACTGCTCTCTGGCCCTACCAGTGTTAAAATGCCATTGCTGAAGGGCTCTGTCTTAGATGAGTTCACAGGGTCAATTGTGTTCCCTTTCTTCTGCCTATCCAGACCCCCAGAAGCCAGCACGGCCCTCAAGCATGTTGACTATTTCCCCACTTGGTGTCATCAGGAAACTTAAGGAACGTGCTCTCCATCCTCTGCTCCAGGTCACTGGGACAGATATTGAACAGAACAAGTTCTGGGATAGACCCTGCAATACAGCAGTTGCTGCCAGCCTTCAGGCTGAGTACAACTCAGTTAACCAGGGCTTTCTGACCCTTACCATTCAACTGGTTGTTCACTGCTCGTTCTCACATCTAGATTGTGATCTCCTGGCTTGAATATAAGAACACTGCAGGAGACAATGTTGAGAGGTAAAAAGCTGAGGTCTTTGGCCAAGGGGAAGGCTACATGACTGTATATGACCACAGGTAAGATGTGAATTGGGTATAAATGGAGTCCCATCAAAGGGCCATTTTGAGATGGTCTCCCTCAGAGCAGTGGGATTGTGGTTGGAGGTTCTTCCTGTGGACACAACATAGAGTTCATCTTTTGTAAAGACTGAGCGACCTCATCTTACACAGGTGAGTGATTTAGTGTATTATGGGTTATCAACCATAAAGATTAAGAGCTCTTTAGTCAGTGGTGTAGTATTAACATCCCAGCCAACATCCTGAACCTGTGGATTGTTAATGTCTGTCAGAGTCTCAAAGCTATTTCAGTTAGATCCTGTAAAATAAATTGGTTGGTTGGTTAGTTTATTATTTTGTTAACTGGCATGGTCTGGTTTATAAGGTTCTGTGACCTCTATTAGGTGAATCCCATCACCCGTCTGCAGTCCTTGATCCTCAGCATGGGTCCCATGGTTATGAAAGATGCAACCCTGCTGTCATCACTTGCTGTGCAAGCAGCTGTTGACCAACAAGATCCATGCACTGCTCCCCAAAATCTTTCCCCCTTATTGGCTGAAGAAAGGGGACATTACCCATTTTTCATGCTCTGTGGCACAACCCTGGCTTTGCTTGCAGCACTAGATCTTGCAAAAGTGCAAGTCCCTCCCTCACACCAGCCAAAAGCCATTGGGTCCTTCCCTTGACTTAAGCAGGCTACAGACAAAACCTCAAACTCCTGTTTGTTGGGAACTGACAGGATTTGTCAGAAATGAATGCTAGAGTTTGCCAGCAGCAATAGCCTCATATGGCAGCCTTTTCTGTTCATCTGAGGGCAGATCAGGGTGTCTAAAGGAGTTCCCAGGAGATCCCAGAGGCAGAGCTCCGAGACTGCTCCACAAACAGCTGCTCATGTGGTAGCACGTGCCAACTGCAAAACAGGAGTTGTCTGGTCGACACACAGCTCCCTGTTGCTACCCAAAGCAAACCCATAATGTATGCAGTCACAAGTCACTGCCTAAAATGCCTTCCCTATGAAATGTCGCCTGCTTCTATGTCTGTAACACTTGTCAGGCAATGGGTCCTTTTGGTTGTTACTAAAATGAGAAAATACTGAAAAGTTCAGATATAATGGAAGTGACTCGTGGAATGGACAGCCTGTGCACCTCCTGTTACCAGAAAATTTTCAGATAGACTGCTGAATCACCAAAGGTTCTTCTAATCTCTTCTTCATGCAGAAATATTCTGTTTAAAATACCAGAATCCAAAATGTTTCACAAAAAATAGTTATCTTAGATTTAGTTTTCATTTTCAATATTAGAGATAGGCAAATTTTATTTTTTTTTTTACATCCAGATTGCTTTCACTGGAAGAAAAATTTATGGAAAAGAACTGCTTACAGAAAATCACTATCTTAAAGCTGATGGCAAATAGTAACAACAAACTAAAAATTGTCTCCTTGTGCCTCCTTACCTTTGTTATTTGGTACATAAATGTATATGTATATGGTGGAGCAGGAAGACTAACCATGATTTTTCATTAGTTAATCGAGGAAAGAGGCACATGTAACATCAGGAAAGATTTCATCACTTACAGATTGTAAAGAAGCACTGGAGGATGAGGTGAATTTTTAGATGAGGAAAAATTAATCTCAATGTAACCAAAATATACTCTAGATTATTGTTTTATTTAGTAATTTTAAAATAAAGTACAACTTTAGTTTCCTAGAAACAAAATCACTATTCCTTTTTTTACTTTCCTTGCCTATTCAAAATTTTTACTGTTCTTTTTTCATCATTGATTATCATTTTGGTTTTGCTTTGTGAAAACTGGAGCATACCTAACAGATTAATGACAGGACTATAAAAAACAACTGATGGCATGACTTCTAAATGGCATGACTTTTTCAAAAGAGATTAGATTTGCTAGATTTCTAATTTGTGATTAGAAAGACTGACCTAACATCGGCAGAGATTTGCAAAGACATGTTGCCTGGAAAACTTCTGAATAAGAAATAGAAGTATTTGTATCCCCTTCCTTTGGGTATTGCTACTGTTCACTCCCTTTGAGCTAAGCCTAAATATTTCAGGTACAGGACACCTTGTAAATTGTTACTGCATTAGTCCACCTGCAGGTACTCCAAACAGTTTAATTCCCTGGCTAATTCAGTCTCTTCTAATTTGCGGAGTGACAGGACAGAAACTGAAATTCTGACAAGGATTGCAACACTAGAAGTAAGACGGTGTAACATTAAATGAAAAAAACCCTATTTGAATCAATCACTTGTTGTAAGTTACTTGGGTAGATTAGAACTTTTTTTACTATCTACCCTTCAAATGTGTAGTGCTGCTCTTCTATAAGCTGGAAGTCATTATTCTGCTTGTTAAAATGCAGAAATAAATAAGCAACATATTATCTACTTTTATCCACATAAAGAAACACTTCTTACACATAACATTTAATGGCTGCTGTGTAATTATTTCTGCAGACAAACATTTCACAAAGATTAAGAGCAATGGGTTTTGTGATACTAGCTACATTTTAATAAATTTTTATTTGCTTTTCAGAGATAATTAATGCCAGAGGACTTAAAAGATTGACAATGGGATGCAGACACTTTCATTAATGAGTCGATGACTCAAATCTACTCTAGGTCAAAAAACCTGATAATTAATACCTGATGATGGTCACTGAGGGGTGTGAAATGTATTTATTGTTAGGTCAATGAGGAGGTTTCAAGATTTAAGAAAAAAAAAAAAAAAAAATTGGGGGAAAAATTACAGTTATTTGGCAATCTGAGTATTATTAGGGTAACCAAAGTTTAGCTATCTTGAAAGATTTTTCTATGGATCCTCTTAATGATGACAGGTGTCAGATAATCTGTATGTCATCTTGCTGTGGTATTGTGAAGATATTCTTTTATGCCTAAGAGAAAACAACATGCTCAATTTCAGATATCAAAGGCTTTTAACCAACACAAGATTTAAACACTTTGGTGCAGAGACGTTTCTTTGCTTCTGCAATATGTGTCATTGAATGAGAATAATTCACAGTCCATGGCAAGATATATACACTCTAATAAAAATTTTAAAAAACCCAAAACCAAAAAACCAAAACAGGAATAAAGATATGGTAACATTATATCATATATTTTTATTATTTGAAGATATAAGATACTGTGCTTTTATAAAATTATGAGATTCAACATTCTTCTTATCCCAAGAGGACAACTAATTACTACAGATATTAGAGGATAACAAAGGTTTGCACTTGATTTCACTTCTTGGTGAATTGGATTAGCATTGAAGTAAAATCAGAAAAAGTATGCCAGTATTGCCAAAACAAGGATTTTGATTCTTATCTTGTCTATGATTAATAACTCAGGTACAATAATATTGAAGTTGCTAGACCTGTGTGTGGAAATGGAAGAATATCTACAATTCAGCTAAGTCTCATGACTCATAACTAGAAATGTTAAAAATACAGAAATCTAAGGCAGGAGACTTATTTAAAACATATAGGCAAGAATACAGTGTGTTATACACTGTATTTTAAAGAGAATTTAAGTGTAAAGTGAAGCATGTCTTAGAAGTGATGTAATTTTTTATATAGCAGACACTATTGACAGCTCAGGGTGGCCTGTCATGCCATGATGGAAATGCTGTGTGTATAGCCAAGAGTTTTCTGGATAGTGCTGTTTTTAAAAAACACTATGTTTCTCTTGAGGGCATCGTTAAAATGAGGTTTCAAAAGCTTTTTAAATGAGTGTCTCAAAACCATAATCTTAGTCGCATGAAGCAATGCTATAAGCAAAATGCCATATGACTCTCTAGAGGGACAAAAGAGTAGGTGCTGGGGCAGAGCTTGATATCTTTGAATTATTACTGCTATGTTTGCTGTACTCAAGTTTAATTTCTCCTGTTTAGTTCTCATTAAACCCGTCATTCAGAGCTACTGTCTGCCAAGATAAATATGTTCATTTTCTGCTTTTCATACTTTGTCACAAGAAGATATATATACACCTTGAAATGAAGTAGTAATTTTCATTTCAAAGTATGACTTTGTAGGTAGAATATCTGCAGTCTGCATATATGTCTACAAACACAGTCCAGACCAGTTCTTAGAAAGAAAGACTACAGTCTTTTCTAAACCATTATTTTCATTAGTCAAGAAAACTTGGTTTATTTATAGAAAATAAATTTATTATAAGTAAATTTTATATAAAATATTTACTGTAAGGATTTTTGGAATAGCAATTACTTTTACACATTACAGCTTCTACTTCCCTGTTTGAGTCTTTAAAATACTATTGCATAGAGACTATTCTAACTAAGTGGTTTCATGTATTCTGCTGAGGTTAGTGTTTCTGAGAGTGAATGATCAAGTTTTGATTTTGCAGGTAGTAATATCATCAAGATATATAGAAGTAGAAACACCTCCCTCAGTCTACAAAAGAATATATACAAATGGTAACTGATTGTTAAGAGAGTCTTATTCACAAAAAGCATGCTCTCAGAGCTGACCATATATCTAAAATCTAAAAAGAAGTTTCACAGTTTAAATTTTTGCTTGCTCATTCTTGTGAATGAAATAGCATTTATGAAACTATACTAGAGGCTATAGTATGAAAAATGTGCTGTCTGATGGATTATAGGAAGAAAAAGGGTTTTCATTCTTTCTTTCCCCTCTTTTTTTCCTTTTTGTGTTCTACTACATAATCTAAAAAAGATAGAAAATTTGTTTTATGTGTTTACATTATCACAGCTTCTACTATAATCTTCAAGAAAACAAAATATTTTTTAAATCTCTGCACATTGTAGTTGACTGTAGTCAATATGTACATATACAGTTTTATTTTTAGTAGGCATAATATCTGCAGTATTAATAAAACAGTGTAGAAGCTTTTGAGGGATTTGAGGGAGAATGAGTTTAACTCTACACTTTTATGTCAAGGCCTTTGTTTTGCCTGAAAATATATTCTTCAAACATTGTCAACTATCTTTTCTGACTACACTTAATGAATAGAAAGAGAAAACGAAAGATAATAGTTATTAATGTTAATAAAAATCATGGTTCTTAAATCTCCACCCTTGGAGATATTCAAAGCCACCTGCTCTTGCTGACCCTGCTTGACTCTGCTGTAGGCTGGACAGGATGACCCACAGAGGTCCCTTTCAAGTTCAGTAATTCTACAGTCTTGTGAAGAAGTAATTAAAAAGAAAGCCAGTGTAAGGACTTGTCTACATGGCCTTACTCTTAAATACTCTAAGAAACAAAGAAGAAATTATGAGAAAAAAAAGGGAAGAAGCAGCTAGGTAAGGGAAAATAATAGAAAAAATAGAAAATCAGTTAGTAGAATATGTACATTTCTGTACAATGGCCCCTCATACGTCTTTCATGTGTGAATCCACTTTTTTTGTCGTTTTTTGTTTTGGTTTGTTTTTTTTCATAATCTCTTTGTATTTCTGAAATCCACAGTCTGCTGTGGTGATGAACTGATGATACATCACAGGTTACCCTGCAAAATATCTGTGCAATACTGATACGTCTTTTTCAAGTGTGGTAGTATGAAATGTCATGAATGTTCTCACCCTATAAGAGGTGATAACTCTTGAAGAACATTACAAGCATAAGACATGTGATTTACCTCTGATGCTCAAATGCTACAAGAAAAAGGGCTACCATGAGAGCTGTCACTAAAGGAGCACTTTTAAAGCTAAGTGCTTTAAGGTGTTGCCATGTGAACTGACACAAATCTGAAAGATTTATTTACCTCAGGTCCTAAAAAAAAGTTTTGGGCCATATGGGTTCTGAATCTAGCTATTTCAGACTGAACGAGGGTTCAGTGATGATGGTGTGGGAACATAACTTGTTCCAGGTTGTTAAATTGACATCAGAAGAAGGGGAGAGGCAAAATTATTCTAACCTATGATTTACATTTTACAGCTGTATCTAAGACACCTAGCAAGTACCTGGACAGCTAGGAAGATTGTAGCAAAGTATTTAAGAAACTCATCAGAGTTTTATTTGGTAATTCAAACTTAATATGATGTTTTAATTTTAAATATTTAACATGCAAATTTTGCTTTCATTTTTGATAAACTGTTTTATCTCTTTCAGACACATCATTTGCTTCTTTAATCTAAACTAATTTTTTTGTTTTTTCTTTTTCCAGATGTAACCTTGCTCTTTTTCTGGATACTCTGTCTCAATTTCTTCTTTTTCAAATACTGCCTTAAAATACAGATCTTCAGTGTCATTCTTTTGCTTTATTATTAGTAACACTGGTAGTGTCTTTCTTAGGGTGTAAACTGCTGATTGAGTTCTCAACTGCCACATCAGTCTTGTTCAGGTCTAAGCTTTGGAAAAGCAAGACAGCTAGGAGTCAGAAAAAAGCTGGTTATGTATTTTAGTTGATGTAAACCAATCTCCACACAGGGTTGTTTCAGCCACAGGATGTCTGTGGGAGCCAAAGAGCTCCTACAGACATGGGCAATTTTTGAGAAGTCACTTGCTGAAGGATAATAATGTTGTTTGCAAAATATAAAAAATGTTACTCAAGCTCCAGAGAGACTTTTAATAAAATGTATAAGATTATGATAACAACATTAGATGACTTCTGATATTAGTAATGACATGTCTACTGATATTAGTAATGACAGAAGCTATCAAAACACAGCCCTTGATTTACAGTAATTTAATGACTCTATATTTTCATGCTCATGTTCCATTACTTTAGAGATAGTTTCATTTCAGTGATGATTAGAGTTCAAGTTTCAGAGACACGAAGCAATGATATTTCCTACTTGAACTGGGAGGAAAAAAAGTGCATCAGAAAACTCAAACCAGAAAAAAAGGAATAAAGCCATATACATGCACACGATAAGCCAGATAAACTGAATATTTGATCACCAGTTCCTTACAAAGACTTGCATAAACTCTTCTCCTTCAGACTTTGAAATCTAAGAATGTAAACCAAAAATTAATTTTAAAAATTTTAAAATGCTATAAATGCCTTCATAGCCAAGATGAGCATAGCCCTGCAGTCGCTCCAAAGATCATTTCAGCCTGTTAAATACCTTCCTATTCTTTTCTTTTTAATACACATACAGGCAATAATAGATGAGGATAAAATATTAACTTCTAGAATGGTTGTATCTGCAAGAGAAACTGTTATTATTGTGTCTAATGTAGTTTTATTTTCTAGCTCAGTCACAATCTTGATATGTAACACTGAACAAGTCCTTAACGCAAACTTTCCTTTCTGTGGAAAGCAGCCAATACTATCTACCTTACGTGGACATTAAAAGTATTGTATTTATGATTGTCAGGTGTCTGATAGTCTTTGACATTTCTTGTCCTGATGTTCAGTCCTCTTAAGAATACTGTGTCTGAAAAATCATATTCTTTCCATCAACTTTGTTACTGATGTGTCAAAGTAAGGTCTGTAGACTAATATCTATTTTTAAATATTTATTTCCATTTTGGTTGCCTGAATGCAGTTATATGAATTACACCAACAGATTGTTAGGCAATGTAAATTTCTGTTAAGAAAAGGTCTTTTGGATCAGTATTTTAGTGAGATACTGAATTATTGAATATATTTCTTTAAAGCGTAAGGTTTTTATGTTTGTAACAGGTACAATCAAGCACTCATTGCTGATTTAGAAACTCATACCCATTATTTCTTTATTTATTCATCCATTCAAAGGTGCTCAGTTGGTAATATCACTTCAATAAAAATATCTACACAACTTTAAGTTAATGACTTGGGTCTTAACGTTTTTTCAACTTCAAGCAACAGAAATCAAGAAACAATCTGTAAGGTAAAAATATATGTTTTATTCTCCTGTTATACCAAAACCAATTAAAAAACAAAACCAAAAAAATACACAAACGAAAAAAAAAGAAAACTGACCAAATGCAAAACCCAAACACAACACCCTCAGTCCCTGCAAACAATATGCTAAGTAAATTTCATTTTACACTGCTTCCTCAGCAGCAGTGCATTTAAATTTCATCCATATAAATAGAATATTCGAATCTTCTAAGATATATAGGAACCTCATCCTGAATTCAAAGTATTTCCTTGAAATACTAGAAAGCAATAATTTGGAAGACACACATCATATGCCAACAAGAGCTCAAAAAATTTAAAAATAGAGAAAACATGGCTTAATTATAGAATATATAACAAGTCAACACAAAGACAACCAAACAAAAGTGACAATAATGTGATTTTAGAAACTTGAAATTATATCTTGAAGGATAAATCTTTACAGCTAGGAAAAATATATCTCTGCTTTAATTTGTTCATATTTATGAAATGATGCTGAACTGGTAAAACCTGATTAAGTTAAAAGCAGGAAACAAAATAAGCTACAAAAAAATGTGCAAAGTAACAACTTAAGATCTCATTTAAAAATGTCATGTTTACAGAGGAGATGTGTTATGAAGAAAATTATACAGAAAAATGTTGGTGGAATCTGAATTAATGCTTTATTTCCTTAATATAATATTTTTAATTAATTTACTTTTCCCTTTTAAAAAAAGAAAAGCCACACAAAAAAACCCTCCCAAACAAATCACACCAAACCCTCCCCCCAAAAAAACCCCAAACAGGTAAAAATACACAAAGCTGTTTCAAGTTAAAAAAAATCAAAAAAAACCCCAAAACTAATCTATCTGTATGGATTTTACGTGTCATTAAATTACATGTCTTTCAGAACCAAACTGGGATGAAAGCAGCAGTGTTTTAGGCCTATATTTGAATAGCATACTGAGATTCAAAGAAAACATTAATACATTGATCTCAGTCCAAAGGACCCACTCATGCAGTTTTATTTTAACCATAACATTTTTTTTTGTAAACTTAATTTTCTATGTTATAACTAAAATCGTTAAAAAAAAGCAAAACAAACAACACCCCACCCCACCCCACCCCCAAAAAAAAGAGATGGAAACACCAAAAAAAACCCTCCTAATCATACAACAAACAAACAAGCAAACAAAAAACTTGACAGGACAGCCATTGTTTAATATAATACTTTCCCCATTTATAGCTTCTCCAAAAATCTTCTGCCTATTCACCTTTCAAAAACAATTTCTAAAAACTTTGTATTTATGCCATCCATTCAGTTTCAATAGACCAGCCAGTCTCTTTGGTTCTGTGTAACTACTGATGACTCATTTTTCTAACGAGTTGCAGATCATCCCATTCCATACACACCTAAATCCTCTTTGCTCAGCTATCCCTAAGGGCTCTTCTTTCTGCACAACCTGCAGGCTCTGCCTTTTTAGCCACCCTATTTAGTCTCACTTCTCTCTCCAAACAAATTAAGGAGTAATGTCAAAGCAAAGGCAGACAGAAGGAGAGGTGGGAAAGCATAAGGGAGGCAATACACTCAAGCCCAGCCACTGTGGTGGCTCTGTGCAGTCAGGGCATCATTTTTGAGATTTCTCCACATATTATACAGCTGTTATGCACATGAGTTTATAAAAGAACTGCAGAACTACACATGTGTTTCAATATTGAAACAGTTTTTGAAACAAATGAAGACCCCTTCTACTAATTTGGCTAGACTTGGGTGTTACATTGAGCCATTCTTCCCTTTTTTCATACACTAGGATCTAATACTAGGAAAGTGCTTGTTCAGCCTGAGAAGGCTAAGGGGCTGAAAAGAAGGAAGAAGGGGCTGAAAGAAGTCTAGTTGGAGGTTTTCAGTCTAGCTTCAGTAAGGACCAAAGTGTCGATACCCTGAGATATTCATGAACATAAAAAAGTGTTTTCAGGAAAGAGCTGCAGTACTACTAATGCAGCCAGGAGTAAGTTCAGACTGACTTAGTACCTAAAGAGAAATTCTGACTTCACAGTAACAACTAGGATGTTCCAAAATTCATTCACATTTCTTATCCCTTGAGGAGTCTTTCCTGGCAAAATGTATGATAACAGTTTGATATCATTCACACCTCATTAGCAGCAATAGTTACATGGTCTCTTCATCTTCTTATTCTCTCTCTCTATATACCTGTTCCACCCCCTATCAAATAATGAAAAATAGAGGGAGAGAACATGTGTCACTATGGGTATACAAGAATTAAGGCTCTGAATTTCTATCTCACACAATGTCAACACATGGTTTCTTTTTCATTAGTGCTTCCTTAATCAGGTTTCTCATGCAGAAAATTTTCTCTGCTTCAGCTATATGTATTACATATTATTTAATTAAATTAACTCAGAAACCACACCTGGATATAAGGAAGGATGTAATGGTAAGCTGAACTTGCCATATTATTCTGAAGAACATCATAGAATACATGAAGGTTAGTATACAGTCCTAGAGATATGCAGCAGCCCTTTTCTTTTTAAGCTAAAAATTAGGAACAGTGATCTCAATTCAAAAAGTATCACATAGAAATGAGAGATTTCTTGGACACAAGGTTACAATTTAAACCTATCTGAAGTTTTCAAAGTTACCTAATATTGGTAACACCCACTTGTTTTCAATTCAGAGGAATGTGCAAGTCTAATTTCCTTGGTCTCTTCTATAGAAATATAATCTGCATTTAAGTATTGGAAACGTATCTATACTGTGGCAAAATTCACATTTCTAACTTTGTAGCCATTTTAGATTAGAGATGGTTCAATGAAAATTAAAAATAGGACACCCCAGATTTTTAAAATGTCTCACAACTCTAGTCTTGATGAAAGCAAATACTGAAGCTCTCATAAATTGGTTTCTCTTAAGTAGAGTTTAAATACATAAACTTTATTAATAACTGGTATTAACAGCAACATTTAAAAAAAAAAAAAAAGGTGTCTATCAGCATGACTTCTACTTTATACATGACAGAGTGGTGGCTTGACCCTGTCTGGAGGCCAGGTGCCAACCAAAGCTTCTCTATCAATCCCCTATCCAGTTGCACAGGGGAGAAAATATTATTGAGAGGCTTAGGAGGCAAGATAAGGCCAGGGAGGAATTATTCTGCAATTAGTATCATGGGCAAAACAGACTCAACACAGAAGGAAAGAAAGAAAACTCTCTAATTTATTACACTACACTACACACACATTGACACCAGAGTCAGATAATGAGAAGTAAAATCAGATATTAAAACACTTCACCCCACCCCTTCATCTTAGCAGAAAACTATAGTCATGGTTTCACTCCCTTCTTACCCCCACACTGTGGCACGAGGAGGGGAAGGGAAAAGGGCTTTCTGTCACTTCCTCATGAGATGTTCTCCTTCTTAGCTGGGGGGAATGACATTCCTCGCACCCTTCCCCTGCTCCAGCGTGGCATCCCACCCACAGGAGACATTCCTCCATGAAGATCTCCAAGGTGAGTCCTTTCTCATGGGGCTGCAGCTCTTCATCAGCTGCCCCAGCATGGGTTACTTCTATGGGGTGCAGTCATAAATCATAGAATGTCTCTTAGTCTCTCAAGACCAGAATGCTCCAGTCTGTGGAGGTCTCTGCAGGGTCACAAGACCCACTTCAGCAGACCCGCTCCAGCATGGATCCCTTCCTCTCTCTCACTCATCTCTGTGTCTCTCTCCATAGGCTGCAAGTGCTGGCAGAGGCTTTCTCGAACACGGGCCACAGCACCTTCTAAATGTCTCCACCTGCTCCAGCATGGGGAGGTGTTTGCTCTCTCAGGCCCACAGAGAGCTTCTAGCTGCCTCTTGCAGAAGCCACTCCTACAGTTTCATCCTTTCCCTCTCTGCCAGAGCCCAGCCACACAAAACTATAACACAAAGTCTGACAAAAGATTAATTATTCATTACTTTAAACATAAAGCTAGCTGTTGGGAAAGGTAAGGTTAAATGTTTTTGATGGTAGGGATTTTTGTTGGATTGTTTTTTTTTTTTTAACACAGTTTTAATTCTTTCTCTACTAATGCCTCTTAAATTGACTGTATTCTTTACTCCTCATCTTGTAAATCTATTCATTTAGTGTAATAACGTGGGGAATCTTTGTGAACAACAGTCTTCAATATAAATTAGAAATATGCAATGAAGCTATTCACAAAAAATTAGGGAGTTAAGGAAAGTCACGAAGAAATCTTACTGAGGATACAGAGGTATAGTTTGCAATCTTGGAAATTTGTATGAGTCCTCTATTTTCACGCATGACAAAATTAAAGGAGGAGATACGTAGAAAGTCACTAAGGAGATACAACAGGATTCTGAACAGCTGTAAGATACATTATCTAAGAGAAGCTTTACAGCAAATGTGTGTTCACATTAGGAAAGAAAAAGTATGATTGTACTAAAACAACCCCAAAGACTACAAAACAAGGACTTAAATTAAGGTTAGATCAGATTTTGGTAAAATATTTTCCTGAAGGAATCAGTTGGACAATTTCATGGATGACTTCTTCATTTGTTTATGTATCAGTCTATTGTGATAAATATCACAGAAAATTCCACATGCAAAACCACACCTTACAATCCAATCAAAAGCTTCTGTAGGAATAACTTAAAAATATTCTCTGTGTAAGAAGCCTCTTACATATGCATTTTATTCAGTAGCAATCTTGCTTAAAAACTTATTTTGTCCTCTAACCTAGATAAATGACATGCAATTTTCTTAATTTCCTTTCATAGAACAACTACCTTACATACAAAAATATTTTTTTTCCTTACACTTCTGCTCAGTCTAGGTAAAAGGATGAAACTATGTGCCACACCTTGCACCTAAACTTAGGACAACTCATCTGCAGATCATTTCAACAACAGGTGCTGCAATAAGCACTGAACAGGAACTGACAGACTGTGGTTAATTTTGCAGTGTGAAGCACCTGAAGAACTTTAATATGCTTTTCTTATAGGACAGTAATAGAAAATATTTCAATAAAACTTAAGGAATCCACTTCAGAAAATCAAAACCACACATTCTTGATTTTGTGAATGCCTGCTGCTGCTTGGAGTGTCACTTTGTATGCAAAAAAAAAAAAAATAAATTAAAAATTAGTGTTTCAGGAATTCAGTTACTGTCCTCAATACCAGCATTTAAGGAAATAAATGGAATTATTACTACTTCTCATAACAATTTCTTTCTCTTTGGCATTCCTGTTAAAGACTTAGTTCAGTAGCAGGCATTCTGGCTTTAGGTCTCCTAGTATGAGCTCAAAAATGCCATGTAGAAAACAATTTAGTTTTACTCTGACAGTTCAGATATCCTACTAAGAAAAAGATAAAAAAGATCAAAGGTAACACTTGCATTCAAGTAAGTGCTATACTGAACCACTTTATGCAGTTTATCGTTTGCTTTTCTGCATATGACATAATATTTATATTCTTTTCACTGGACATGTATTATCATTTGGTCTGGCTAATTCAGTTAAATTGTGGCTCTACCATTTGGTTCATACCACATTTGTGATTGCACAGGTCAGATACTAATACTGAGGAAATCCGGCTTGCATAGATCAATAAAATTAACAAAATTAGCAATGTTTGAATGTGGTCTGCATTTCTTGTCCTTTCCTGAACATTGCTTTCCACTTATACTTCCCACACAACTCCAAATAAGCTTTAATCTTCTTTTTTCCATATATTTTTCTTCATCTTTTTCTGTCATCTCCCAGACATTCAAATACATTCCTATCATTCAAATACAAGAGGTCACTTTTCACACTTCCTTCTAAGTAGCTTGACCCTGTCTTAAAGTGCAAAGAAAAAAACCCCAGGGAACTGAAAGTATTCCGAGGCTTAGGATGCAGAGTAGGCATAGGGAAATCATAAAAACATGGGTAGTAAGTATGTCTTTTTCATTTAGCACATAATTTGTGGTTTCAGAGGGAATTTCTTATCTGGAACCATCTCCTACTAGTAAAAATCTCTAACACATTTTGTTGAGCAATGAGAAGGGATCAAGGTTTTGAAAATTTTCCTGGGAAAAAAGAGTAAGTTGCACATCATCAACATATTGCAGTAGCTAAAACATTTGTAACCACTCATTAGATGAAATCTATGTGAAATATTAAGAGAAGAATCTGAAATTTTGACTTAAGCAGAGGGAACAATATTTTGGTTTTCCCTTTTCAACTCTGAACCCCAGGAATTTTGAATTAGTTTGCTTGCTTGCTTGGGTTTTCTTTGGTTTGGTTTGGTTTGGTTGTTTGTTTGCTTTGTGCAGAAGCAGTGTTTCCACAAAAGAATACTTCCACTCAACATTCCACCTAGAATTGGGACTTGGAGCTTCTTTTATAACAACAATTTGGAAATAAGCCTCTTACATCACAAATGAATGGTCTAATTGCTTGGCTATTATTTAATAGAGATCGGAAATAATTTATTCTCTAATTAAAAATAATACATAACCTGGTTGTTGTTGTTGTTGTTGTTGTTGTTGTTGTTGTTGTTGTTGTTGTTATTATTATTATTATTATTATTATCTGTTTAAACTTAATAGAAACCTGTAATTCTATTACCGCATAAGGTAGTGACATCCTCATGCTAAGTAATAAAATCTGTTAATGTTTTAAAATCACCAGTTGGTAAAAACTTTAGAAAAAAAACCCACAGTCTACAAAATATATTGGAAACCTTATCCCATAGAATTTGGAGTAAGTTTTAAATTTAATAAGGCTTAAACACTGTCTTTGTGAAACATGACTTACATCCATCAGTTTGCATATAAGACAGCCCTTACTGAAGAAATAGATTAAAAATAGGATCTTAAATTTGAAATATAAAATACTGAGATCAAAGGACTCATATGTTCAAAGGACTCTTTCATGAGTACTAACAGAGTTACTACTATACAAAGTTCCTTTCCTTCTAGTAAACGTGTTCCCAGGAGAGGCAATTTAAGTCTGTAAAGGTGTTAACACACAGCTCATGTGTAGCACATAGTTCAGGGGTAATGAAGAGGTGGCATAGTCCTCTCACAGACTCTAGTGGAAGTGAAAGTAATCAAAAAAACTGCCCCAGACAGGGATGGTCAGATATAACTGGAAAAAGAAACCATGCAAGGTAACCAAAAAAGTGGTTCTTTTCACATTTTAATTTGGTAGCTTATTTATCTTAAATTTTAACAAACTTAATGAAAGCTTCTACTCACAAATATTTCCTGAATTGTATTTATGAGGCAGAAATATTTCCAAACACTTGAGTCACAAATGTGTTATCTGGCTACACTGATATATCTGACACTGGTTTTTTTCATCTTTATTAACAAGTGAAGCTTGGTTTCATATCCATATACAAATCATATGAAAGAAAGTTATTTCTCCTGTTCTCAGCTCAACAAAATAATTTCCTTAACTGAGCTACAATAATTTAATTACCAACTTAAAATATTTTGACATTAGGGAAAAAAACAAACTAGACAAGTAATTTAATCTGAATATTAAAGTTTTACATCTTCTTCTTTATGGTGTTTTTCTTTGAAAATCAGGTATGGATTCACATCGAAGCTGCTTCTACACAAAACAGATGCAGCAATGTAGTGTTTATAAAAACACCATTCTTTCATTATGAAAATGATTGTAAAACTAGAAATTAAGAATGACAGTGTCAGAGAAACATCTTCTCCAGATATACATTTGTTATCAGGAGCAAGAACTGGATGCAATATTAGAAAATGTAAAATGTGAATAAGAAGTAGATTTACTGTTCTTTTCGTAATGATAGTCAAGTCAAAATTAAGCATCAGAAAACCAAGTGTACAGTTTCTCCCTTTCTGAAAATAATTTTTATCACTAACAATACAAAATATCATTTTCTCTGCAGCATAGGTTTTTTCTCTGTGCAGTTAAATGAATACTAGGGGAAGATCATGAATTTTCAAAATGTAGTAAGGCATTACTTTCATAGAATCATAGAGTCATAAAATATCCTCTGTTAGAAGGGACCCATAAGGATCATCAAGTCGAACTCTTGGCTCCACACAGGGCCAGCCAAACCAGAGCATGTGACTGAGTGCATCTTGGACCTATTTGCAAATCTAGGATTTAGTAAATACTGCTATAGAAACAGAACCAACTTCTAAATAGCCTTCAAAACACTTATTTGTCGGCTATATTTTTACTTATACTAGCACTCTAGTTACTGGACTATGGTAATTATCAAATTGACTGATACACATTTAGGGGGAATGAAATATTCTTTCCTTGCTGTTAAACTGGTATTGATTCTGTTCCTTATTGCAATAGAAAATAATTGCATTTATGATATATGAATTTTATATTCAATTTTTTACATTATTTTAGCTTTTATTACAAGGGGGCTTTCATCAATTCCTTGAACTACTTAAATTTGAGAGAAGACAATTACCGTAAATCCAAGAAAGCAGCCTGAGTCCTAAACGTTGTTGACTTCAATAAGAACAACATTTTTGTAAAGACCAATTTAAATAAAAACCTCCAGCATGAAGGATGGATGTTACATCTTCAGATAATATGATTAATATATAATGGGGAGAAGGACTTGCAGTGCAGTCCCTAAGCTAGTCTGTTGATGTTACTGAGAAAGCGCAGCTTCCTGAGTTGTTTTTGTTTCATCAAAATCATGATACTCTTGAGTCTTGGCAAGGAAATACGAGGTAATGAGAATGCAGTGAACATGCCTTTCATCAGCTGAAAATCTTTAATTGTAATTGCAGCATGTAATTAGTTGTCTAAGTGACAGGATAGGCTCGAATCTTTCCCAGTGTTTTGCAAAAAGACCATTTAGTTCACAGACACATTTCTTTAGACTACATGAGTGTTGGTGAAAGACTTAAGGGGGGTGGGGAGTTAACTCCTAAGTTTCCAAAGTAATCTTCAGAAAAGCCCTGTGAGGACACAGTGAATTATGTAGAGATATTTGGTTACCAAAATCTTTCAAAAATTTTATGAGAAGTGTTAATTTGAATCAAGAAGAGCAACACAGAAAAAGAGTATTTAAGGATGTGCACAGGAAGCAGCTGAGAGGACATGTTTGGAAATCATTCTCTCATACTGAGGAACAGCCAAGACTGAGTAGTCTTGACTATAATGAACATATATTTATTAATAGGATCAACACAGATTAGGCTAAAAAATAGAAGCAGTTAAACATCTTTGATTCATTTTACAGTATAATTTTATAGTGGGCCAGGTAGCCTCAATTCAGAATTTATTGTAACTGTTGTTCTGCATCTTAAATTTAAATTTAGGATTCTAAAATTGTGGATATGGTGTGGTTAAAAAAAAAAAAAAAAAAATTATTCTGTATTCCCCAGTTCTTCAGAACTTCCACTTTCTCATTCCTCCATAATTCCATTGTTCTCTATGAGATGGCTTCTGGGAGGAACTGAGAAAGACAGGGGAGCAAGCCTTGATTTAAATCCTTGCAAAAGCAAGATCTGTGTGTAATTTGTTGTTTCTGCTGCCTGGTGGCATCTTTAGGAAACTTCCTGAGATATCTTCCTTGAAAGCCTGAGAAAGCCATGCCAGTGGGTATCAGTCATCTTTAACATAGAAAGCTATGCATGTTACAGCTGTAAAAAGCGTTTTAGTAGAATATTGACTTAATCTTATTTTACTGAAGTGTTAAATCAAAGCCAGAATTTTAATGACTGAATTAGAATTTGACTTACACCTCTGGTATTGTGTGGATCCATCTTTCTACTCAGAATCGAATACCTCATGCTATTATATGTTATACCAGAGGTTAAAAATAAATAAATAAATAAATAACCTTACAGACAAACAAAAGATGCAATTTCCAAGTTACACTAAAATCAGAACATAGCATCTTCTACTCCCCTCTCCCTGTACAAGCAAAAAATCAGTACTAGTCCCAACATATTTAAACCCATTTAAAAAACAGCTCTTGGAACAAAGTGTCTCTTTACCAATTAACAAGTCAAAAATGTTAGAAAGCAATTTTTATTTATTTCAAAAATTCATATTTCATAAATACATGACTTGCCACACATTTCAATACTTATCTCCTAATGTGATTAGAAGTTAAGAAAAAGATAATATATTTATATTTTCAAATAAAGATTTTAATCTAATGTATTTTCCTTTACTTTTTAGAAAATAATTTAGTTCTAAGGATCACAGAACTCAGGTTTCAAAATATAACTACCATCTTTGTGCATACACTGCTAAAAAAGCTCTTTCCCAGTAGTGTAAAAAGAATTAAACAGATATATTTGTATACTAAAATTATTTATTTTTAAAGGGTTTTTTTTAAGTTTTCTTTTCCTCTTCCTAATGAAGATTTAGCTTTAAAAATTCAGTTTTATTTATTATTTATTATTTTAGTTTATTTTGGCTATTGAGTAACATCAGGGTTAATTTTATTTTATTTCTTTCTCTCTGGAAAAAATTACAAAAATGTAGGTACCCTTGGATAATTACTATTCTAGTTTAAACATGCAGGATGACTGTAAGTCCAAATCTTCAATATGTAGGAAGAACGTTTTGAGAATTTTATGATAATTTCAGAAGTTGCTTTTTGCATATCACTTTTCCAAAAGTTGTGGTATATGGACATTGCCCTCTTTCTTTTAGAAACTCAGGCCCTTAAATTGCATAAAAAACAGTATCTCTGTCAGTTGATTCATATGTTCTTTTCAAAAATATTCAGACTGTCACTATACAAAATAGATTTTAAAAGAAATTACAAAAAATTAAAATTACACAGGCTTCCCTAATTTCTTTCCTTGATCCTTTCATTGTTCTTCTTGTAACTAAAGAGATTTTGCTTTTTCATAAGATAACCACTTTCTCTCTTTTATCACTTAAAAGTTGTTTGAATGCATTCAGCATCCATTGCATTTCAGGAAATTCTACAGAAGTTTAGGGCATCAGCATTTAGCTGGTTTATTACAAAACTGAGAGCTAGATAATTACTTTTCTCAAACCTGCTCCAGCAAAGACTTGTCTTAGCATTTCTTATATGAAGTTTAATTGCAGAGGTTTTCTCTTAATTCTGCATTTTACTATTATTTAAGAAAATACTCTAGGAAATAACTATCTATTGAAGACTTCACAATTTATGTAGTGGACCAAGATAACATTGGAAACAAGCAAATAGGAGGGTACACAGATAGCGTGGACTATTTATAACAATTATTTATATCCCTTTTAAAAAATAATGTGTATGTCTTTGGTAATCTTTCAATGGATCCATTCAAACCAGGTAAAAATCTAAAAGAACTTTTTCAGCAGTAATCTGGAGACACAGATCTATGAGCCTGAGTAAAAAGTTTTAGATAGAAATATTTTATTATAATTTTTGCAGCAGTCTGATACTTGTCTTCTACCAGATTTCTCCAAAGAAAAAAATGTACGTCCTTTGTACTAAAGCTCAGGCTTCTGTTTTCTAATCAGAATATACTAATCTTCTGACAAGCTATGGTTATAATTCAACCTTTAATATGCAATGAACTGCATCTGCCACTATCCTGTTATTCCAGATTCAGATGTTGAAATGGTAAGCTAACTTTATAAATGACTACATATTACAATATGAAACTAGTTTTTGATTGACAGAATCAAAAATATTTTTTTTTTTAAAAATAGAAAAAAACCCCACCAACACAAACCCCCTCTTTGGTTGAGATAAAGAGAGTTTATTTGGAAAAAAAGACAATAAAAAATAACAACAAAACCAGCAATGATAGAGATGTATAAAACAAGTGGTGAAAAGCACAATGTCTCACCACGTGAAACTGATGCTCCATGAGACTCAAAGCTGCCCTGCCTCCTGGCTTAGCTATATATGAAGCATGACATCATATGGTATGGAATAATGGAATATCCCTGTGGTCAGTTTGGAATAGCTGTCTTGGCTATGTCCTTTCCCTGCATCTTCGGCATCCCCACCTTCTCATTGTCAGGCCAGTAGGAGAGGCTGAAAAGCTTGACTACATGGCAATAATTAAAATCATCAGTGTGTTACTAGAATTATCCTCATCCTAAATCCAAAATACAGCATTAGATTAGTTGCTAGAAAAAAAATAACAGGACAGCACCCCTTCCCGTGTTCAGATCCATCCACACCCGGACCTTCCTGACCTCATCCCTACATAACTGGGCACTGTCCCTGTGCTTTTCCCAGGATACCTGCACCTGCTCACACTGCCTGTGCCTTTCCTTCTTGCACTGTAGTTTGACCAGTAGTCCTTACCTCAGCCACAACGGTCTTTTGCCACCCTTTCCTCATTTCTTACACATGGGGACTGAGAGCACTTGTGCTCAATTGAAAATGTCCTTAAGGATCTGCCAGATCTGTTCTGCTCTGCTGACCCTGATGGCAGTTTACCAGAGACTAAGTCCTTGGACAGCTGGAAGTTTGCTTTCCTAAAATTCAAGGTCCTTATTTTACTCTTCACCTGACCCATACCCCTAACCACTGCAGGCCCCAGTGCATGACGACTGTGGCCCACGATAACTCCAATCTTTATTTCACTTCCTTCATGCAAAAGAAAATATAAAATCAGACCACTTATTGAATTACTATCTCAACTACAATTAATTAAATTTTATGATGAACTAATCCTGCACATCTGTCTTTGTTACACTTCATAATCACAGCTGAGATTTCATAATGCAATAGAGTATTTATGCCTTTCTAAGCTCACAGTGAAGTAGGATGCTTATTATTGCTAATGATTATTCATTTTCTCCCATGTAAAATTACAAAAGGATAACATGGATTACGATAAAAGATTATATTTAAAGATGCTTTTTATCTGACTGCAGGAAAGATGGATATCTACATCTAGATCCAATGGTGCTGCTAAATGTATGAAGAATACATTCATATAATTAGAGAACAGTAACAGTTCAGTCATCAAGCTGATGAAGCACCTTAAGCATCCTCATAAAAGATGCTATCTATGCTCTCTGTAATTTTTGTTATTGCATTAGCTAATGGTGTAAATTATCTAAACATGGTAAAAGACTAGCATAACCCATTTCTTTTATGAAGTCCTGATTGAGGGAAACACCATTCTTCAGGAAAAAAAAAAAAAAAAACAAAACTCAAAAAATCCACAAAACTGCAAAAAAAACACACAAAACAAAAAACTCGAACTTTCAGAAAAAGGCTCAAGTACTTTCTTAAGACTGCAATCTCATCTGAGTGAGTTTTAAGTCTGTATTTTTTTTTCTATGTGTACTCTTTGCAGCTTTTAAAATAGCATCTGAGCTACACAGGGTGTTACTACAAGCCCTGCTGACAAGTTATTCTTGGTGTCTTCCTGATAATCGTAGGTAATATATCTCACATACTTCCACTAGCACAAAACCACAATAAACTCTATTCTACATAGTCAGCATGGATTGTTGCTCATAGATTACTTGGGGCAAATCATGTCATTTGGAGGATGATGTGATAGAGAGCAGCCCTGTGGAAAATGACTTGGGGGTATAGATGGATGAAAAGCTGGACATGAGCCACCAATGTCCATTGCAGGCCAGAAGGCAATCTCATCTTGGGTTTCATCAAAACAAGTGTGGCCAGCAGATCGGGAGAGGTGATTCTCTTCCTCTACTCTGCTCTGGTGAGAACCTACCTCAAGTACTGCATCCAACTCTGGAGCCCTCAACACATGGACTTCCAGAGCGGGTCAAGAGGAGGGACACAAAGATGATCAGAGGGGTGAAGCACCTCTCCTACAAAGAATGGATGAGATAGTTGGGCTTGTTCAGCTTGGAGAAGAGAAGGCTTAGGAGAGACCTTAAAGTGGCCTTCCAGTACCTGAAGGAGACCAACAGGAAAGGTGGCAAAGGGCATGAAGTGATAGGAGGAGGGGCAATGGTTTTAGAGCAGGGTAGGTTTATGTCAGACATTATGAAGAAGTTCTTCAATATGAGAGTGGTGAGACACTCACTATAAGAGGTTAGTGGGAGAGGTGGTGGAGGCCCGATCCCTGGAGATATTCAAGGTCAGGCTTGATGAAGCTCTGAGCAACCTGATCTAGTTAAAGCTGTCACTGCATATTATGCAGGGTTTGCACTAGATGACCTCTAATGGTCCCTTCCAACTTTATACTTTCTATGATTCTATGACTATGTCTATAATGAAGTGACAGGCTCAATGGACAATGGAGAGTGGTGGATACTGTTTGAGTATAGAAAGGCCTTTGGCATGGACTCCCAGAGAATCCTTATAGTCAGACTGGTGAGTTATGTACTGGATACATGGATTATAGGGTGGATAGCAAATTGGTTGGATGACTAATCTCAACACAATATGTTGAGAGGTATAAAAGCTGGTTGTGAGTGACATTCCTCCAGAGTCAGTAGTGCAGCCAAAGTTATTTATTGGTGACCTAAAAATGGAATGGAGTAATCGTCAGCAAGAGTGCAGATAGCACCTAACTGAGAGGAGTGGTAAATACACTGCAGGACAGAGCTCCCACTCAGAAGCACAGGACAAGCTAGAAAAGCAAGCAGAAAGGAAGTTTATAATGATCATCAAAAGAAAAAACAAAGCCCAGCACTTGGGACAGACTTCAAATTTCATCCCAGATCCATTACCTCTTCATTTATCTTTACACTTCATCATTTCTCAACAGGTACAGACAAGAACCCAGTTGTCTATTTTGTTTTTTCTTTTCATTTTGTTGTCCCATTTACTTTTTTCTTTTTTTTTATTTTCCTTTTTTTCTTTATTTTACTCTGTTCCACCCATGGGTCTTTCTGGCTTCTGCCAGAAAGCCTGAAAGCTTCCACCCACTTGTTGCTTCCTTCTCTGGTATTGCAGAATGGATCAAGTGGACTGGGACCTTTGACTATGCTATGGATTTTGGGCTTTTTTCTGCCTGAGGTTTTCAATATTTCTTGCTAAGCATTTCTAGTTTTCTAAGTGAATGTCAGCCATCCCTTTTCCACCCTGATTCAGTTCTCATTCTCCTTTTACCTTAATTTCTTCTTACAAATATCTGTTTAACTTCTTCTAAGAAAAAAAAGGACAAGTCACGAAACTATCTTGTTTGTTTGTTTTTCTCAGCATGGTTTCTTTTTTCCATATATCTCTCCTTCTTTTCTCCCTCCTGTCAAGCCTGTTCTGAGTGACCTTTTTGATAATCCTTTCTTTCTCTGCCACTATACATTTTTTTCTCTTAAATTAGCTTTTCCATTTCTTGTTCTTTCCTTGCAGATGGCTAGGCTAGTGTCTTCAGATTTAAAAATGTCTATTCTTGAACATTATTTTACACCACCCATCACTTTTGTACCTTTTTTTTCTCCAGTCACTGACATGAAAGGAAAACATTCTCAAAGAATCTCTTTTAATCTCTTTTAAGAGATTTGCATCCAAATGTGAGAGACAGGATGCCACTCTCATCTTATGTGATTAATACCAACGGAATAGTCAAAGTGTTTTTCCTTTTCTTCCATGAAATTTCTCTTTATTAATATTTTTTTTGAAAACTTCCTTCCCTCAAAGAATTCTCCTCCGTCTCCATCCATAGCAGTCCCAAAGTTCTGTCCAACACTAGCTAAATTCATTTTTCCTATTTGAGTTCCAGTCTGGATAATCTCACCTACAAATTCAATTACATTCTTTAGGCAAAAATTGTAATTTTCTTTTGTTATTCTAGACCTCTCTAATCAGTTCCAAATTCTATCTTCTAGCCCCAGATAATAGTCCTCACATTATGTTCACCATGGTTAACAGAAACATCTTGACTTCTTGTCTGTATTTTGGCTGAGCAGTTACTTCATTTTCTTATGCACTGTGACTACCAGTATTATGGTTATTGATCTTTCCTTGCTTTTTGTATTCACATCATGTCTAGGCTTTACGATATATATTCTCCTTTCCATTCATATGCAAATATTTTGATTCATGCTCTCACCCTCTCATATGTTGTACTCTTTATCTTGAATACTTCCAATGGCTCTTCTCTCCTTTTATCATATCAAATATTAACCACTTGCCTTCATTTTCAAATTCCCAACTTTTGATCATCTCTCTGCAGTATCAAGAGGATACTTTCTACCTCTCTCTAGCTCATGATATTAATCTTCATAATCACGTTATTAAATTTTCAAATAAACATCTTCAATGCTGTCATTCACACTTTGGAAAAATTCACTGTAAACATCTTCAAAGCTATTTCCTGATCTTCTTTTAAATTTCTCATTAAAACTCTGCTTTTCTCTAACTAAAACCACTCATATAAGTGTTTATGCTCTGGAAGGCCTGTACTGCCATTTGCCATGATGACCAGTGTTTCTCTGTTATTTCCAGTATGTTCTTATCCATATGTTGTTAATTTTGTTACAGCAAAGCACTCTGAAAAGCATGGTCCAGCTTTTGCTTCTGTGCTTGCACGAATCCTGCTGTCATGGAATTTTGAGTCTGTGTTTGCTTTGTGATGATTAATAGTTTTTAAGCATTTACTGAAAAATAGCAAGAAAACGTGGGAAGGAGAAAAGTAAAAGAGAGTTAATTTTGACTTGCTTATCCATGAATGGATATAATGGAACCCTGCACTGATTCCAAGAAATACCTAAAGATGTGCAGGAACAGTATATGTAGCTAAACTGAACTGAATTATTTTGCTTTAAAATGAACGCAGCATAGGTTTTAGGTTTCAGAGAACATTAGAACTCTCACATACTTCTCCTCTGTGTAGGAACAGAACTTCATAAATGATTTGATAATACTTTCTGACTATATCAAGCAATATTGTGGGATTTTTAAATTTTTGAAAATAGATTAATAATTTGCCTTTTAAACAACCAAAACATTGAAACTCACCTATCAACTGATAATGTTTAGTCATCAAAGATTTCATTAGTTTTGTATTTGCCCACTTGTGTATTTTTCTCCCCTCTTAAGAAGTGTATTATTGCAAGTTCCTCAGGGTCAGAGGCATTAATTTCTTATATTTCTATAGGACTGAACAAAATGTTACATTGTGAATTTAACCTGATGCTATTACGCTATGTTTAGAAACAAAATAAAATTTTAAGGTTGTTGAAGAGTGAAAAACTGAAGCCTAAACCTTTTTTTTTTTTTTCCCAGGTTGCTGAATTTGAGCAACTAATCTACAACTTAAATGTTCGAGTGAAATAATTTCCTCCTTTTTAAGCTAATAAGTATTCCACTTCTCTGTACTTAGGATATATTGTTCAGAGAGCTTTTTGATAAAATAACCTCACTGTATAATGCCAGCATAACTTAAAATGTAAAAAATACATGCAACAATATCTTTTCTTCTTGAAATAACAATGTATTGTAATTATAAAGGGCAAATTATTATAATGAGCATAAGCACTCCTGTAACTTGTCATATTGCTCGCTTGATGAATTTGAAATGAAGGGGTTTCTTTTCTTCTGATCCATTTATATAGCTTCAGCTATATATCAATAGAAGAATAAGCCTTCAGATGTAATGAAACTCAAACCAAATTTTATGTAGTGTGTAGGGTGTAGATATGGAATCCTTACAATGGAATATGATTTTTTTTTCACCATACTCTCTTTCTTATAATCACCCTTTCATCTAATGTAAACTACTTGCTTCTATAGTAGATGTAAAATTAATTATGAGGGTGGCATATTTTATAGTCTGTGTTGATTAACTTAGGTTCCATTTTATTTTGACTGTCCCTTGATCATGCAAAGTGCACACATTTATGGCCTGGTTTAAAAAAATCCACATATTTCTCATAAAATTATTGCTCCTTTCTACTCTACTTTCTAATCCTATATCTTAAAACAAGGACTTTAAAGTACTTCCATTTCTTCAGTGCAAAGGAATTCTATTAAAAAAAAGGAATTTAAAAAAAAAAAAGGATTTTGTCTTCCCTGACAGGACACCTGTTTCTAAAGTCTTCCCTCAGTGCATGGAAAGCTGTACTTTTTTTTTTTTTCTTTACAAATAGTTGGAGTGTGTGAGCTTGTGCAGAAATGTGTGTATAATTTGAGTCGCTCATAGTTGCGCTTAGATATCAAAGCCGAACTGAGTTACTTTAATCGCACACTCATTATAAAAGTTATTAAATAGTTATTAAAAACCAGAATAGATTAAAAAAACAACGCAGAATAGTGGCATAAAAAGCAAAATAAAGTTAATTGCTTAAAGAAAACACACTTTTGTGTAACATATGCCTATATTCTTACCCCCTTTCCAGGGAGAGCTAAATACAAAAGATTAGAAAAGTTAATGATCACGATTTTCGTTCCATAGTTATCACTTAATTTAGTTGTAATGTAAAAAACAGCTATAACTCTGTTAGAGTGACATAATTTTGTGGAAAAAATAATAGCATTTATAGTATAAAAATTTCCTCTGACCATGGACCAATTTACTTAATAGACAGCTTTTGAAGCTGTTCTTTCTCCTAACAGATACCTCATTATTTTAATAGAATGAGAGAAATTTAATGCAGTGACATTATTGATATTATTTTATATGGTATCCTGTGTATTGCTGTTTTTTTAATTTTTAGTGTTTCAGTTAACAATAGTTTCACATAACAATATTTTCAAAAGAGGTAGAGTAGTCATAGGACATCTGGCATTCATCAGTATGCAGCAAAGTTTAGCAAATACTTCTAGTAGAACCAAAGGACTAACTAGAATAAAAGTCTTTAACTCCCTCTTCTGACCAGATTTATCTTAGTTTAAATGTGCTAAATCAAGCAAATGAGATATTTTGTAAATATTTCAAGGATTTACAAAGGGTCCTTAATCTTCAATGTTTCTAAACAGGTTATTTTAAACTCCTATCATTGTTTATAATCTTTCCTGACTCAAAAGATACGAAGTATTTTCTTTTCTTTTTTTTAGCCCTGAAAGAGTTTTAGTCTAGTGAACACAGCAAAAGCCTGTCTGAAGCCTTCTGTATTAAAGATACAGGAAAAGATGTGCTGTTTCAGAGGTCCAATGATCAGAACATTCGGAGCTTTTAGAGTTAATAACCCAAATGGAATTCAGAAGTGAAACAGGAATGGAAAAAGAGAAGGTTCGCTGTGTGATGTTCTTGCCACATTCTACCCTGTTCCCAGAGCAGAGGGCTCCAATTGCAACATGTACAGTCTTTAAAAGTAGTTTTGTGTTATAATCTGTATCATCATCTCAGTCAAATATTTTAAGAGGATACTTTAAAGGAAGTTAAAATTTTAAAAGGAAAGAAAAGGAAGGGACATCAAGAAAAACAACAGGCACTGATTTCCAGAGCTATTATGATTTAGGTATTTCTTCATACCTAATTAATGTGTTAATTTACCAGCTTTGTGTCTGGATGTGCTCTGACAGTCTCTTCTGTCCAAAAGACCTTACATTACTGGTTTCCATCTCTTTTTATGGACTACTTCTGTAGTATTTCCCAATGCTAGGCTTCAGAGAAATACTGTTGTTTCTAGCATTACTGGGGATTTTTGTATTCAAATGTAGCAATCTCTTCTTGAAAATGTAAATCTTTAATGCAGTAACTTTTTTTCCTTTTTACACATCTTTTTCAGTTATAAGTATGTATGCATAGTATAGGCTCTTTTTTTTCAGCTTCTGGATTAGAGGATATATTTAAGAAATTAATTGGCCAATACTTTTGGGTTTCTTAATTGATAATAAGTAAACATTACTAAGAAGTAAAAGATTCTACTAAGAATTAAGCTACAGACTGCTATCAAGACAATGTAAAATATAACTGAAGCAAAACAACAGGGTAGGTAACTTTTAAGTATGTTTCAGTATAAAAAGGAAAAACATTAAAAAATATAAATATTGAATCTGCAGTAATCTAAACTAAGTAAACAAGACCGAGGTAGCATATTTCACCAAATTATGAGTCTATCCTCCTCTTTCTTCTGACTGTGTCCTATTTAAAATAGACAGCAGGCCAGCAGTCAGGGTTTCTTGCCCATGGTGACAGGTCACTCTAAGAACTGTATTTTTTTCACTGTCTATCTTCTTGAATTTATTTCTGCCTTTTCTATCAACATCCATTGCCACCTGTACAAGAAAGTTGCCTGCCCTCTGGGACGAACAGTTTTTAACTTAATAGGAGCACAGAACTGGGCACAAGCAATCCATATTTCCCAGCAAGAATCTCTAAGTGATCTCCAGCTTCATCCTGCAAGCTTTTAAGGAGATTGCAGACCACCTGTTGATGTTCACAGTTCCTTCAACTTTGAATATTCAGGCATCACACATCACAATTTAGAGCAATACATGTAAATGTCACCTCTCTTAATTAAACTATTGAGTAATACAGTTGTGCTACACAAGTTTGGGATCCAAAAATGAAAAAAAAAAAAATACTAGAAGGTTTATTTGAATGTTATCTAGCTAGCTGATACTATATAAGCCTCTAATGTATCCAGAATATTGAGAACTTACTACTTGCCTAGAATATGAAGAAAATCAGACTAGGGATAGAACTGACTTTTCTCAAGGACAGTTTCTTGGATAAAACACTTCTTTAAAAAATAATGTGATGGCCTCCCATTAATTCATTGTCAGGAAGGAATACATTTTATGAAACTACAGGCTGCAGAGTAACTAATTAATACTGTCATGTAGACAGGTGGGTTACAATTTTGAACTTTTTCAAACATTTTCTTCTCTCTGGCTTCACCAGCACTGTTGATAACGTAGTACAGAATTATATAGATATATCTGCCAGTATCTTACTGTTCAACTTATTCTGAAAAGGTTTATTAGATAACATAATGTAGGATTTTTGTGGGTTTTTTTTTCCCTTTAGTAAACTTTTCTTACAACAAAGAAACAATAAAATATTAATTTCTAAGTCCTCTTTTGATGAGGGGAGGACAAGCTACTGTCCTTTAGATCAAAGTATGGAAAAGGGTGAGAGAGACAACTGAAACAAAATTTTAAATAGTAACATAAGTGGAACTGACTAATGTTCCCTTTATCCAAGCTTTGACACTGGCCAATTTCTGGTATTCCTCAGAATACTGCAGCTATAACTCCTCCCATAAAGTACAAACCATAACCTTTAATATAAATAAAAGTGATTTATTTCAATAGCACTGTCATGGGTTTGATCCACCCTAGAGCCAGGTACTATGCAGATGCTCACTCTTGAAGTGGCAGAGGGGATGTGTAGTTGAATTGAGGGAGGGGGAAAAGGAGGGAGAAGAAAACCAGAAAAACCAAAACTTCACGGGTTGGGATAAGGATAGTTTACTGGGATAGCAGAGAGATAGATATAACAGGACTTTATAGCAAAATAGACGAGACTGGTGATACACAATGCAGTTTCTCACCAAACTGCACAAACTCAGGCCGTACAGCTCAGAACTGTTCTGAAACCAGACTGTCCCCAAAACTGTGCGTCCTGGACCTGAGTGCTCCACCCATCATCCCCCCGAGCCCCTCTTTATGATGAACATGATGTAATTGGCATGGAATACCCTATTTAGCCAGTTTGGGTCACCTGTCCTGGCTGTGTCCCCTCCCAGCTTCCTAGGTGCCCCCCACCTTCTCCTTAGCAGGGAAATATGAACAACTGAAAAGTCCTTGATTGCCTGGCAACAATGAAGAACATCAGTGTGCTATCAGTACTGCTCTCACCCTAATTCCCAAACACAGTATTCAACTCACTGCTAGAAGGAAAATAAACTCTATCCTAGCTGAAACCAGGCCAAGCACTCAATATACTACAAATTAAACTTTTTTTTTTAATGACTATTGTTCAATCTGCTCCTTCAATAAAAAAATAAATCTTTCTAATCTCATCATTTATGGAAGCATCTCTACTTCTAATGTTATGTGTTTACTTACTCTAAATTATAGCACTAGATATAGATTTTTTTTTCAAAATTTTATATATGTGGATTAAAAATATCTCACAGAAACGTTGACAGCAGGCAGAGATCTCACAGCCATCAGCCTAGATCTTGTTAAACTGAGCATTCCTCTAATATTTGAGCCTCTACCAATTTACCTAAGTAGTCTTTGTCAATGTTTTGGAAATTATGTACAGAACAATATTCCTCAATACAGATTTTTAATCTTAATCAACACATTGCTTTACATGACTGCACTGTACTAATGGAAAATCTGTTAGCAGGCAAAATAAAACTCATACACTTTCTCCAAATGCCATCACCTTCCTTTTACCCATGCTGAATTTAATCGACTGTCATGTTGCTAACTATGCAATTGGCTAGATCATTTTGAAATGGATCTTTCCTTTCTCATCCTTTGCTTAAAAGCATTTTTCAGCTAAGTCACCTCCATTTAAGTATATGTAATATTTTTTTAAAGTAAGAATTCTAATGTACATTAATCTGAAAACCATTTTCAATGGAGCCAGAAAGTTTCATATTCATAGGGAAAAGTTCTGCTTTATGTTAGTACTTTTCTAGAAAGTGTACTTGAAAGAAGAACTGAAAATCAAAAAGGAACAATAATTTTTATGTATATCTGCAACAGTTCATGGACTTACATTTCACAGATGTTAATGTTTGGACTTGATGATCTTAAAGGTCTTTTCCAACCCTGTGATTCTGTGATTCTGTTTTTCACTTCTGCACAGACTTTAAATATTGATTGAAAGTGCAGATTGAAGTATTATGGGTTTTATTCGCTAGCCTGTAATCAATCCTTGGTCCAATGCTTTACTTCACATCAAAAATTTTATCGAGACCTCAAAATCTCAAAAACATTTTGTTCCAATCCTATATTAACAAAAGAAAAATTAAAGGGAAAGTGACTTTTCTCAAAGTCTAGTTTAAAAAAAAAAACAAAAGAAAACAAAAATATAGTGTATGTTTCAAGTTCAAACCAGAATAAATTATGTGCTAGAGAGCAGCCCTGCAGAGAAGGGCTTGGGGGATGCTGGTGAATGAGAAGTTCGACATGAGCCAACAATGTGTGCTCACAGTCCAGAAGACCAACCATATCGTTGGCTGCATCAAGAACAGCATAGCCAGCAGGTCAAGGGAGGTGAATCTCCCCATTCACTCCACTTTCTTGAGACTCCACCTGGAGTACTGTGTCCAGTTCTGGAATCCCCAACATAAAAAAGACATGGAACTGTTGGAACAGGTCCAGAGGAGGGCCAAGAAGATGATTAGGGGGCTGGAGCACCTCTCCAGGTAAGAGAGTTGGGGTTGTTCAGCATGGAGAAAAGAAGGCTCTGGGGAAATCTTATAAGCGGCCTTCCAGTACCTGAAAGGGGCCTACAAGAAAGCTGGGGAGGGACTTTTCAGAAGGGCATGTAGTGATAGGATAAGGGGGAATGGTTTAAAATTGGAAAGGGGTAGATTTAGATTTGATATTAGGAAGAAATTATTTACTCTGATTGTGGTGAGATACTGGGACAGGTTTCCCAGGGAAGTGGTGGCTTCCCCCTCCCTGGAGGTGTTCAAGACCAGGTTGGATGTGGCCTTGAACAGCCTCGTCTAGTGAGAGGTGTCCCTGCCCATGTGAAAATTTTTAAGGTCACTCCCAGTTCTAACCATTATATGATTCTTTGATTCTATGATTAAATCTATTTCCAAATGGGAATGAAACATAACCTTTTAAAACACTTCATAGAAACTGGAGAAAGGCTGCCTGTATGACATTTTTGATTAAGACACAAATAGAATGCTCTACATTCTATTTTTCTCCTAGTTCATGGGGAGGCCTGATCACCAGTATCCTGGCGATACTAGGAGGGCCTTTCTTATGTGATATAATACTTTAACCTCGATTTGAAATATTTTCCTCAATTCAAGACCAATTAAAACACTGTATTATATTCTCCAAATGAGCCACAAATTTATTTAGGCAAATACATGTTCCCAGGAAAAAAATATTTACAGAAATTTATTTATTGTTATTAAAGAAGCATGCATATTATATTTGGTGTTCTCTAATAATTAATATGTGCTTGTAGGAGTATGTTATTTGGTTTTGTTGGGTTTTTTGTGTTTTGTTTGTTTGTTTTTTAAGGAGGTTTTTAACTTGCATCTAAACTAAAGCTAGTATTATGATCCCTGGAAATTTGCTTATTTGACATTTCAAATATTTTTAAATAATAGATCACTGATATGGAAATTCTTTGTTTCTCAGCAACCAGTTACAACCTGTATACACTCAACAAGGTCAAAAGAAACCTACAAAAATCAGTAGTATATACACAACTGGAGCTTCCAAAGACTTAATATCTTTAAGTGGAAAGACAGCTTAAGTGAAATAATTTGTCTAAGAACTCATAAGAGATAACAAATGTTATTTAAGAAAGTTTTACTAGATGGTTAAGAAGTCCTGGTTACAGGTGTGCTCAAAAAGAGAACAGCTAAGAGTAAACTCCCTCTGCTTGAAAGTATTCAGAGTACATAGTCTGTGTGTGTTGTTTTTCAGAAACGATGATAAAACTAACCAGTTATCAGACAGCTTTCATAAAGTACCACATTTTATAAGCAATAAGCACTAAATGAAAATTTGTAATTTTTTTTTTTTAAGGTAGTTTATTATTTACTTTAGTGATATTGGAGTCATTGAATTGTTTAGGTTAGAAAAGACCTTTAAGATCTTAAAGTCTAACCATTAACCACTGCCAAGTCCACTGCTAAACTCTAAGCACTACATCTCCACATTTTACAAATAACTTCAGAGATGGTGACTCAACCACTTCCCTGGGCAGCCCCTTCCAATGCTCGATAACCCTTTTTGTGAAGTTTTTTCCTAATATCCAATTTATACCTTACCCAGTGCAACCTGAGACTGATTCCTCTTGGTGTATTGCTTGTTACATGGGAGAAGACACTGGCACCCATGTCACTACAACTTCCTTGTAGAGAACAATAAAGTGTCCACTCAGCCTCATTTTCTCCAGACTAAACAACCCCACTTCCCTTAGCCACTTTTCCAGAGGGGTTCCTACCTTGTGCTCTAGACCCTTCACCAGCTTTGTTACCCTTCTTTGGACATGTTCCAGTACCTCAGTGTCTTTCTTGTAGTCAGGGGCCTAAAACTGAATACATGATTCAAGGTGCAGCCTCACTAGTGCTGAGTACATCAGAAGTATTGCTTCCATAGTCCCGCTACCCACACTGATAAAAGCCAGGATGCTGTTGTTTTTCTTGGCCACCTGGGAACACTGATAGCTAATATTCAGCTGGCTTTCAATTGACACCCCCAGAACATTTTTCACCTAGAAGCTTTCAAGCCACTCTTCTCCAAGCCTGTAGTGTTGCATGGGGTTGTTATGATCCAACAGAACCCAGCACTGAGGAAATGGCTCCAGAACTGAGCCTTGGGGAACATCGCTTGTGTCTGGCCATCAACTGGATTCAACTCTTTTACCCCTAGTCAATTTTTAAATCAACAATGGGTACACCCATTCAATCTACAGGCAGACAATTTCTCAGGGAGAATGTTGTAGAAAATAGTTTCAAAGGCCTTACTAAAATCTAGGTAAACAACACCCATAGCTGTTCCTTCATCCACTAAGTGGGTCATCTTATCACAGGAAATCAGTTTAGTCAAGCAGGACCTACCTTTCATAAATCCATGCTGACTGGGCCTGATCGCCTGGTTGTTCTGTACATACTGTATGATCACACTCAAGATCATCTGCTCCATAGCATTCCCCAGAACCAAGGCCAGTCTGACAGCCCTGTAGTTTTCTGAATGCTCCTTCTGGCCCTTCTTGTACATGGGCATCACGCTGGCAAGCCTCCAAACAACTCGGTCCTCCTGGTTTGCCAGGACTACAGATGAATGACGTGAAGTGGCTTGGTGAGCACTTCTGCCAGCTCCTTCTGTACCCTTGGGTGGATCGCATTAGGCCCCATAGACTTGTATGTGTCTTGGTCTCCTTTCCCTCTAGGACTACCTCCCAAAGGACACTGTCAACCAGACCCCAAAACCAGGCCAAAGTTTGCCCTCTGGAAGTCAAAGGTAGCAGTACTTCTGACCCCCCTCCTTACTTCTCTAAGATTCATAAACTAACATTTCATGATCATTATGACCAAGATAGCCTACAACTGTTTCGTTATCAACAAGTCTTTATCTCTTCTCAAACAACAGATCCATCAGAGCACCTTCCCTAGTTCACTTACTTTTCAGCTCTGTCAAGAAGTTCTCTTCCACAGACTTCAAGAACCTCCTAGATTTTTTCCTCTGTTGTACTGTATTTCCAGCAGAGATGTGCTATGTTCAAGTGCCCATCTTGAGATAGGCAAGGGCTAGCATTTCAGAGATTGTTCACAGCTGCTTATAGAATATTTTGTCTGCATCTTAATCCTGGTTGGGTGACCTATAAGAGACTCCCACCATGATATCTACCCTATTGACCTTTCCCCAAAAATATTCAACCATATCATCACCATCATTAAGCTCTAAACAATCAAAACAGTCCTTAACATACAGGGCCCCTCCACCTCCTCTCCTTCCTTGCCTATCCCTTGTGAAGAATTTGAAACCATCCATTGCAGCACTCCAGCTGTATGAGTCATCCCACTATGTTTCCATGATGACAACTATATCATAGTTTGTACCCTAAACAAAGACTTCCAGCTTGCCCTGTTTCTTGCCCATGCTGCATGCATTTGTGTAGATGCACTACTGTTGGGCTGTTGATCCCACCCACCTGTTTGAGGGGAGAAACCCTAACTCCTACCTGAATATTCTTAGGTGTTTCCATGGTTTGTAATACATCAGTAGCACTTGTGTGTTTGCAGTTTTTAAAGACATCTTCTAGCTCCACTGAAATGGCAAACTGAAGGATGTCACTAACACACCATCCCACAAACCTTAGCACGCCTCCCCCAGAATTATCTCTATCAAGCCTGGTTTTATCCCCTTCAGCTTTCAAATCAAGTCGAAATCTCTTTTAATGGGCCCTGCTAACTCCTGTGAAAAAATCCCTTCTCCATTTTGAGACTGGTGTACCCCATTTGTTGCCAGCAGACCTGGTGCCATTTCAACCAAGCCATGATCAAAACCCCCCAAATCCTACTAGTGCCACCAGGCTTCCTGTTTCTTTCCTCATAAATCTCTTGAAACTGGAGGGATAGAGGAGAAAACTGCTCCTGAATGCTTAACCAGTTGTCTCAAGGCTCTAAAGTCTCTCTTAATTATCTTCAGATTTCTTATTACAACTTCACCACTGTCCACCAGAAAAATCAATAGTGGATAATCTGAGGGCCATCAAAGAGTAGGAAGCACTCTCAGGGAGACAGTAGACTTCCTTGAGAAGTGGATCTGGTCTGTGTATTTGTCCTATTTTGTTGGTCTCCTATAGCAGCTACATTAGCTACATCTCAGCTGGGTTTGTCATATCTATTATATTTATACTTAACATTTATTTTTTCAAGAGGAAATAAAAACAATTTTTAAATCCTTTATTGGTAAGGGTAAGAAAAAAAAAGATAGAGAAGGAGAACTAGGTACGAACAATTATATTAGTTCGTTTCCCCATAAAGCAAATGATCAAGGGCTCAGGTATATACCTAGTCTATATTGGGAATTCTCATTAACTATTTATGTAATATTTCCCATCAAATGCACCTTCTGATGTAATCATACAAAAAGTTTTTATAGTTTTTGTCCCATAAGTCTTCACTTTGATCACTCAGGGAATGCCATGGAACCTGGCTGTATATGCAATGAAGATAAAATGCAAGTTTTCTTATAAGCAGGTTCCCCCCTCTTCTGCCCAGAAGGATTGTTTAGAAATTAATATTAAATCTCTAGCTAGTCAACTGATAATTTGGAAGTCTGAAGCTCTGTAAGGAAACTGAGGGAATCTCTGCATAATACATGACTTTCTGTGTGAAAATTCCCAGTAAAAAAAAAACATTCCAAAACTTTGGAAGATACATAATGGAAATGTCAACTTCAATAAAAAAATTAGAAAGCATTTAGTAAACTTAGAGAATTCATTTAAGAAAAACTTAATGGAAAGCTTCTACTTATTGAGCTTAGCTACAGGATCGGTTACTAACTCTTCCATATAATTTTCAACCAACAATATATGTGCATACTCTTGAAAAAGAAAAAAAAAATGTTGATTTTGCATTTCATTTCTAAAGTTTCAGGATGAAATCATCCAAAAATCCTACATCAACAGATTATTTTCTTCTGAAATCATAGTTCACTAATATTTCAATGCTTAAAATTTATCCTAAGGACAGGACAGAGTTGTGAAGTATAGAAGTACTTTTGGGTTATTGTCAGTTGTGTTCTATGACCTATAAATAATATTGGTATTTTTTAGGTATCTGAATGCAAATTAAAATAACTCTGTGTCTGGGAACCCAGTGAAACAAACAATTTTGTATAGCATATTCTCTATCATAGCATAGCAACAGAATTCAGAAATACCAGAAAATGCTAACTCCTTGTTGTGGTTTTGTGTGGTTCTGGTGGAGGAGGGAGTGGGGCTGCAGGGGTGGCTTCTGCAAGAAGCAGCTAGAAGCTTTCCCCAGGCACGAGAGAGTAAACACCAGCTGGGCTCAAGGATGGACCTGCCACTGACCAATGTCGAGCCCATCAGCGCCTGTCATAGTGCGTCTCTGATTCACATTTATGAGGGAAAAAATGCAAACATCCACTCTTTGCCACCAGAGAAGGGAGTGGGAAGATGTAAGGAACTCTGCAGACACCAAGGTCAGTGAAGAAGGTGGGGAGGAGGTACTACAGACGACAGAGAGAAAGATTCCCCTTGCAGCCCATGGAGAAGACCATGGTGGAGCAGGTTGTCCCCCTGAAGCCCATGGAAGATGATGGGGAGCAGAGACCCTACCTGCAGCTCATGGAGAAGCCCCACACTGGATTGGGTGGAGACATACAGAAGACACTGTGACCTGTGTTGGAGCAAATCCCTAGCAGGACCTGCAGCCCATGAGGGAGAGGCCCATGCTGGAGCAGGATACTGGAGGGACTTGTGACTCCAAGGGGGACTACACTGGAGGAGTATGGGCCTGAGAGACTACACCCATAGAAGTGAGCCACACCGGGGCAGTTGGTGAAGAACTGAAGTCCTGTGGGAAAGGACTCTTGTTGGAGAAGCTCATGGAGGACTGTCTCCCGTGGGTGGGATCCCATGCTGGAGCATGGGAAAAGTGTGAGGAATGCACCCCTCTGGATAAGAAGAAAAACAACTTGTGAGGAACTGACCAAAACCCACATCCCCATCTCCCCCGTGACACTGGGCCAGGAAAGAAAGAAATCATGAATAAAGTTGAGTCTGCAAAGAAAGGGGGGTGGGAGGAGGTATTTTAAGATTTGGTTTTAATTTTCATTATCCTACTCTGATTGTTTTGTGTGTGTAGTGCAGTGTAGTGTAATATAATAAATTAGATGGTTTTCTTTTTTTTAATTCTGTGTTTATTCTGTTTTTCCCATGACACTAATTGCAGAATGATCTCTCCCTGTCCTTATCTCAACTTCTAAGCCTCTTGATATATATTCTCTCCCCTGTCCACTAAAAAGAGTAGTAAATAGAGCGACTTTTCTGAGCATCTGGCCTTTAGCCAGGGTAAAACTACCAAAGTCCTTTACCAATTGACACTCCTTCCATCATAACATATGCGAAAGCAGAATGACATAGTAACCTAGAAAGTCAATAAAACAAAAGAGGTGACTAATGCAGATGCAGAATTCTCTAGAAGACAGTGCACAGAATCAAAAAAATGACAAGGTCATTTCTGAAATTCAACATGCTAACTTCAAAGTCAGCCCTTGAGAACAAGGTTATTTTTTTTTTGTACATGTCAATACACATTTCTTTTTTTATTCCAAACAGTACAAAAATCTATTAAATCTTTGGTCAGAATTTAAATCAGGGATAATTTAGTAAAATTCTGGGAAATAGCAGACATTAATAGATTCCTGACACATTTAAAGGCAGGGGTTTATTTTATACTTTAAGCAATTCTTAAATTATATCACTATGGTCAATCTTTCATCACAATAACTTTTCTAGTTCTAATGCTGAACAGACTGTAAATCCAGCACAACACAAAATTAAATAGATCAGCTTGTATTCTACATGGAGAATTTTTTTTCATCTCTCTTCTCCTAAGCAACACCAAACATCTGGTCCATAGTTTTCAGTAGTGTTAAGTGATAAAACCCATGAAGCTTCAAAATCTCCAATATAGCATTTTATTCATTATCATACAAAATCCGTTAAGTGCATGGTCAGCATATTGAATTCAGAATCAATAAGAAGATTTTTACGTCATTTCAACAAGTCTATAGAAATTTATTCTTTTTCCCCTAAAAGATATCTTTATGTTTTCATGTATTTTCGCAGAGTAGAGAAAGTTAATTAATAAAGAATTTTAAGCAACTACAGATAAAGTATTTTTTAACAATAAAACTAGATTAAATTTAAGAACTTAGTACTGGTTTTTTATATATATTGCCAAGCTATATTTATAGTCCTGCATGTAAATTTTAGCTCTTTGTAATGGCATTTTTCAGCTCAAGAATGACACAAGATTAAGAAATAATTAGCAGAAGCTGTAGATCTTCATGAGATCTGTTCTTCATTTCCATAGGTCTTCACCACTTGTAACACGTACTTCTCAAAGTGAATGATTCTGATGAATCTAGGCTTCTACTGCAGGCATTTTACTGGATGTCCTAAAGCTATATTTACAGCTGTACAGTGAAGAGCCTTTCAACTAAGAAGCATTTTGTTTCTCGTGGAAAATATAACTCAAAGAGGTACAGTTTTAAAACTCTCTTTTCTTATTTTTCTTGTGAAGTAACTCATAATCATAGTGGTACAACTTATTTTAATGGAGCAGTGTACTGGAAAAAATAATTTTGTGTTAATCTGTGTTGTATTATATGAAAGGTTGTCTCCATGTGCCTTTTTTTTATAGAGTGTCTCAGTTTATTTACATCCTTGATTTTCAAAATCATTTAACTAACAGTTGCAAAATTCAGTTCAGTAATGTCAGCTCTCATTAAGATAATTTTAGGCAGTGCTTGCATGGTTATTTTAAAATTTATTTCCTTAGGGTTAAAAGTCTAGTACTACCATGACTATATGGTAACTAGGAGTTTATTTTAATTGAATTAAAATAATGCTACTAATCCTCAGGTGGAAAGAACATATTGTCAAATGAAGTAATCCACAAATCAGAAGTACTGGTTTTAATCTGGAAAGAAAAACCAAGTTTTGTATCATTAGGGTCAAGAATCAGGCCTCATCATCTCTGCAGAAAAGTTCTAAACCAAGCCATTCATTTATAATTTATTCAGGAAGTCATGCTCTGGACAAATCCTGTTCTTTTTTGTTGTAGTTACACATTGTCATTTTATGTAATTCTTTACAAAAAAAGGATAATAATAATTTTTAAAAAAACCAAAAAAAAACAACCCCAAACACAATATGGAGTTAGCTGACCACAAAGAAGCAGGGGATATCTGCATCTGTAATTTCTTCTTTGTACATTTGGAAAGCTTCAAAGCCCAGATATCTTTTCTACTCTTCCTCAGAAATTTTCTCTAATTTCAAAACAGTCTATCTCAAATCTGACTTTATCTTCTAGTTGCTCATGAGATAAGTGACCTCACTGGGAAGAGCAATCCACATTGTGCTGAACACCTGTACATATAGACATATGTAGGTAGTTACAATCATAAAACCATACATGGTGTTATCATGTGTCTTTGTATATACACAAACTTCAAAGACCAAATCCTTGTCCATGTTGACATCCTCCAAAACCTGTTGACTTGCACGAGAACTGTGCAATTCCTCAGAAGGTAGACTCCTATAAGTTTGCATGTTCAAGCAAAGAAACTAAAACCATAACAATTTACTCTATGCTTGCTTTTACTGAGAATGAAAAGGATATAGCCATGGCACAGGGAATTAGCTTCATTGCATCATTTGAAGCTAGTATCTGATATGTAAGAAACATTAACCACTGCTCTCCCCACAGGTGTAACAATAATGCTGATTTTGTGTTCAAATGAGTACAATCAGTAGGCTTGAATTTTTAATATCTATATTTTCTTTTGTTACACTGGGTTTTTTTTCAAAAGCATATGTAGTGGGAATGAGAAGACAATGAAAAAACAAATTACAGTTCCCACTTAACTTTAACTGCTGTGCTGGATAAAGAGAGGAAAGAATAATTATTTTTAAAGTGTGAGAGGTCATTTGACTTTAAGGGCAGCATGTCATCTTGTAACTAAAAATAATCTGATCTGACTATTTTACTGTTTTATACTGTCCTTGATTTCATAGGTTATCCTAGTGCTTTACAAACTACAAAATTATACATACATTCTCTTTTTCAGTAAAATATGAAGGAATGTTAACATTTTCATTTTCCACTGATGAGAAGTAGAATGTTTAAAAAAAGAGAAAGATTTTTTCATAGATAGCTATTGCATAATTATGTAGAGGTCAGTAAAAGTGGATTAAGTGGTCTAATATGCTTCCTTTTTTACATGAAAATGTGTACACATGCAAAACAATGCTGTCTGAATTGGCACGCTGTTAATTTTAATACATGGCATACACCTTCATTAGATGTATTTGTGTTTAAGGAACTCACAGTGTCAGTCAAAAGTTGCTTAGTACTATATAAATGATCAAATTAACAGGCAGGAACCACCCAAGTAAACTAAACATCATCATAATAGGTATAAGCACTATTATTTTAAGGACACCTGATTTGATTCTGAACTTTTAATCAGATAGAAGGCAGAACCAAGTAAAAAGGGACTTATTTCCATGGAAAGCCAGAAGAGCTTTTACAATTTATCAGAAAGAAAACCTCACTTAATTACTGAACGTTATATCTGATAAAAGTGCTAAAATTTTATTCTGTATCAAAATTTAGGTGGAAAAAAAGAATAAAGACAATCAGTTGAATTCTGACTGAATTTTATGTAAAGTCAATAATAATCTGCTGAACAGTTTTCCTTGTTGAGTGGCATGTATGATTGCATCATCTTTTTTTTTAAACTTACAAATCAAAGGAGATAGGTCAGCTGCTGAATTTATTCATATTATGATGGGCAAGAACTCCAGTAGTTAAAATTTTGTTTATCAGTTATCCTGTAACAAAAGCTATACAGGAAAGAAAGAAACTCTTTTAAGTGCTTTTAATCCATTTTAACCCATTTTCTTTCCCTGACTATTGACAAGCTTAACAGACTTGTTAAACTGATGAATTTGTAATTTGCAGACCATCCTCCTCAGTAACACTTGGATAACAGCAAAGTGCTACAATGTGAACCTACCATGCATTTTAATGCAACTCTTCTCTTAAGCCAACTGCTGGCAGAACAGGTGAGCTTTTTTCAGTAGTCATGGGAATTTAAGAAGACATGACAAGTACCCTGGTTTTGATTCCCATCTCCTTTTTAAAGTTTAAGCTCCATTTACCTAACAAGTTTATTCTTAATTTTTGCAACTCAAAAGAGCTTAAAACACCCTTCAGCCTTATCCTAATTGCTGGTCCATGGTCTCCTTATCTGTATGTACTTGGTACTTAATATCACATGTATGTGGTCTCAATAAACAGTTTAAGTTAAAATACAGACATCATTTAATCTGATAGAGCTTTCTTACTCTCATTTTCTATAGAATGTAGACAGAAAAAAAAAAAAAAAAAACACATTTTGCATACTCTTCTCTGATGCTGCTGTAAAGGTTCCAAATTTGAGGGAAGGAGTACTCATGGTGCAAATCGAAAACAAACCATATTGATGCATTAACTTCTTCTTGTACTATTTTCTCTAATGTATTATTCAAATACTCTATATTATACCTTTTAATATCATCATAAACCTAGGGTTTTTACTTCCAAAGAGGAAACCATGGGTCATCAGGTCCAGTATTAACATGTTGACTTGATCAGTGTAATGTGACTTACAATTGCATCTTTTTCACTAAAAACGAGAGTAAGCAATATTCTAAGGAAATTACAAGTATGTAATTAGCATGCAGATATGGTCTCTGGAACTTAGCCACCAGCCAGTAGAAGAAACCTTGGCATGAAAAATCAAACAAATAAACAGGATAAGAAAGCTATTAAAAGTAGAGTCAGAGTAATTTCCTACACCCTAGCTGCAGACACAGCTCTATTCACAAACAAATTCCCTGTTTATATTCATGGTGTATATGCTAGGCAGCCTTACACTTTCATATATATACTTAGAAGTCAGAGGTCCAAAAGGAATTAAAATATCTATTGAAACCAAAAAGATATAGATAAATAAAAACATCCCTCAGGATCACCAAGTTTTTCAAGTGACCCTCTTCATATGTGCTTCTCATTTGTTTTTATAAGGCACTCTCTAATTAATTTGAGGCTAGAAATTTTTTTCTTGCCAGAGTTATAGGTTGGACAACCCAAATGCAGCCTTGACCAGAGGGCCAGGTCCATGTCTGTTTAGTGACAGAAAGGATACAATTATGAAATATCAAACAAATTTTGAAGTTCAAAAAGGAAACAAGAGGATAAAGGGGAACAACTATTCACAAAGATTACCATTTTACCACATTAATATTCATATCTGTAAGGACATGTTTCCCATGAATAGAAGCCAAGCCTGATCTGCAAGATACAGATGGAGTACTTCAGCTTTTTAGTCATTTCCTTTGATTACAATGACATATGCTGGTAAGGGCAGAGGTGGTCAACTTTAATGCTGCTGAATCCAGAACATGAACACTTAAAATGACAGAAAGTGTCTCTGCTTTTTAGGTTAATGGGCACATAATAGACCTCAATAAACCTGTTTTCCCCTCCCTCCCATCAGCAAAGGCCAAACTTACTAATGCAGCACATGAAAGAGTATTTAACAAGTTAGTATGAACTTGATTTAACCAAGGTCAGACAGGCTAAAGCTGTCTTTCTAGTGCCAAGGAGCATCTAGAATATATATTTTTAAATGTTTAGAATTTTTATTCTTTTTTTCTAAAATACTTAACTTCCTCTATCAACAGATTTACAGGTGACTAAACCATTGAAACCCAAACTATTTTGGTAACTCTAAAATTCACACTACTTAAAACTGCATTATATCATGTGATTTTTCTAAATGAATAACTACATTTTTTGTGTGGGTCTCTAGTTCTAGTCCCTAGAATATGTCTATTTAGCAAAAGAAAGGTGTGACTGCAGCCTGTTTCTGGATGTTCTTCTGCATGCTCCATCTACATAAAATCATAGAATCATAAAATGGTTAGGACTGGAAGGGACCTTAAAGACTGACAAATTCCAAACCCCTGTCAGGTGTCCTCTGAGAGGGACACCTCTCACTAGACCAGGCTGTTCAGGGTCCCCATCCAACCTGGTCTTGAACACCTCCAGGGAGAGGGAAGCCACCACTTCCCTGGGAAACCTGTCCCAGTATCTCACCACCCTCAGAGTAAAGAATTTCTTCCCAATATCAAATCTAAATCTACCTCCTTCCAATTTAAAACTACTCCCCCTCATCCTATCACTACATGCCCTTCTGAAAAGTCCCTCCCCAGCTTTCTTGTAGGCCTCTTCATGTACTGGAAGGTCACTATAAGAGCTCCCCAGTGCCATCTCTTTTCCAGGCTGAACAACCCCAACTCTCCCAACTTCTTTTCATAGGAGATGCTTCAGCCCCCCGATCATCTTCTTGGCTCTCCTCTAGACTTATTCCCACAGTTCCATGTCGTTTTTATGTTGGGGACTCCAGAATTGGACACAGTACTCCAGGTGGGGTCTCACAAGGGCAGAGTAGAGAGGGAGAATCATCTCACTCCTATACACACTGTTCTTGATGAAGCCCCAGATATGGATGGCCTTCTGGGCTGCAAGAGCATATTGTCATCTCAGGATCAAGGCAGATCAACTACATGGTAAAATGAGCTCTAGACAGTGTAGAAACACAGTTGTCACTGCCTGGGTGGATGTTTTTATTTTCTTTTGATGGCTGGAACTTTGTCACTGTAATTTTCCTCCTGTTTCTATTCATTCCAGGTGCTCACCAATGTGGGGGAGATCATTAAAGGTGTTAAGGCTGGAGACAGCCTGGGCTGCAGTGACCATGCTCTAGTTGAGTTTGTGATCTCAAGGAATGTGGGCCTGGCAAAGAGTGGGATCAGGACACTGAACTTTAGGAGAGCAAACTTTAGGCTGTTTAAGGACTTGTTGGCCAAGACCTCCTGGGAGGTGGTCCTTAGAGACAGAAATGTTGAGGACAGCTGGCTACTCTTTAAGGATACTTTTCTGAGAGCTCAAGGGCTCTCTGTCCCTCTGAATAAGAAAGTGGGCAGGAGGGGTAGGAGGCCAGCATGGCTAAGCAAGGACCTGCTGGTCAAACTGAGGGAAAAGAAAGGCAAATACAAGCTCTGGAAGCAAGGGTGTGTAGCCTGGAATGAATACAGGGATGCTGTTCGGACTTGCAGAGACGGGATCAGGAAGCCAAGGCGCAGATGGAACTGAACTTGGCGAGGGATGTTAAAAACAACAAGAAGGGATTTTACAGGTACATTGGCCAGAAGAGATAGGCCAAAAACAATGTACTCCCCTTGGTAAATGAGAAAGGAGAATTGGCTGCAACTGATGAGGAGAAGGCTGAGGTACTGAATGAGTTCTTTGCCTCGGTCTTCTCTGGCAGCCAGGATTCTCATAATTCTCAAGTCCCAGAACCTTGCATCCCTAGAACTCTAGGTTCACACCTAGGCCACAGTTGTCTCATTGAAGACCAAACCACAGAATATAAGCATGGGGATTTAGTGTCAATGTAAATTCCTAACAACTGTTTGCTGATGAATAGCAGTAAGCTTGCCTAGATACTGAAACAGATTGTAGTATGTGCAAAAAGTATATGACTAGCTCATGAGAAATGACAAATGAGCATAGTCTTAGAGCAATTTTCAACTGAAGACAGCGGTTGTGAAAGTTTAAAATTATTGTTTTCAGAAAAGTAAATATTTCTTAGTATCCCAACCTTCTTTAATTGCCATTCATCCACTAATAATGGAACCATGTATATATAGTTTTAACAGTGGTTAAAAATCATTTGTTTTGCTCCATCTCCCTCAGAGGAAGACTAACAGCCCTATAAAGTGGTGGACAGGCTATCAGTGAGGACTTCACATGAAAACTAGATGATAATTTTAACCGGTAGGTGAAATAGTTTTAGCGGAGTTAAGAATATGCTTTTCTGAAAATTGATACTTGGTTTTATGGAACAAAAAGAAAAAGGGGGAGAAAGATTCTGTTTCATTACTGAGAGATTTAAAATTTCAATTTTTCTTTTGTATTCAGAGAAAAACTATTTTAAAATAAAAAATGAATAAGCACTCATAGTCAGGATAATGTTTTATAGTTGTAATATGTAAATATCTAAATCCTCTCTTACATTTTATTAATGGAACTATTCCTTCTTTTGGACAAAAAAATAAAAAAAATGAAAAAGATAGTCAAACTGTTCTGAAGTTCATGAATAAAACTGATAAAAACTTAGAATCATAGAATATCCTGAGTTGGAACAGACCTATAATGATCAAGCCCAACTCCTGGCTCCACATGGGGCCAGCCAAGTCAGAACATGTTACTGAGTGTGTCATGCAGAAGCTTCAGTGCTGTGACCACTTCCCTGGAGAACCTGTTCCATGCCCGACCACCTTTTCACTAAAGAGCATCTTCCTAATATCTGGCCTAAACCTTCCCTGCCGCAGCTTCATACCGTTCCTTCGAGTTCTATCACTGGTCACCAAAGAGACAAGACCAGCTCCTGCCCCTTTGCTGCCCTCTGTCAGGAAGCTATAGAACACGATAAGGTCTCTCCTCAGACTCCTTTTCTCCATGTTGAACAAACCAAGGTACTTCAGCCTCTTCTTGTAAGACTTCCCCTCCAGACTCTTCACCATCCTCTGGACATTCTCCAATAGTTTCATGTCTGTTGTGAACTGTGGTGCCCAAAATTTGCACACAACACTCAAAGTGGGGCTGCACCAGCATGGGGTAGGGTGGGACAATTACCTCCCTGGACCGGCTGGCAGTGACGTGCTTGATGCACCCCAGTTGGCCCTCCTGGCTGCCGGGCACACTGCTGGCTCATGTTCAACTTGCTGTCAACCACAATCCCCAAATCCCTCTCAGCATGGCTGGTCTCCACCATCTCATCCCCCAGTCTGTATTTGTGGCCAGGGTTGTCCCTTCCTAGGTACAGAATCTGGCACTTGCCCTTGTTAATATTCATGCTGTTGCTGATCGAGGGCTACCATATCACCAACATCATAGTCATACTTTCGAACGTCTGGGCTACCAAAAGACTTAATCCTCTTTAACTAAGAAAGGCTGAAAGAACTGGGGATGTTCAGCCTTGAAAAAAGAAGACTGAGAGGGGATCTGATCAATGTTTATAATTATCTGAAGTGTGAGAGGCAAGAGAAATGGCCGACCACTTTTCAGTGGTCTGTGGGGACAGGACAAGGGACAATGGCATCAAGTTGGAGCACAGGAAGTTCCACACCAATATGTGGAAGAACTTCACAGTGAGAGTGACAAAGCACTGGAATAGGCTGCCCAGGGGGGTGTGGAGTCTCCATCTCTGGAGATATTCAACACCTGTCTGGATGCCTACCTGTGCGACCTGTTCTATGGAACCTGCTTTGGCAAGGGTTCTGGACTTGATGATGACTGGAGGTCCCTTCCAACCCCTACAATTCTGTGATTCTGTTCGTTCAGGGCTGTATAGCCAGGCTTTAGAGAGAGTTTCTTCTCTTAAACACTATAGTCCAAAGATAATGTAAGACCCCAAATGAAAATGATGTTGTATCCATAACTTTTTCACATTTTTTTTTTCAAAAAGAAAAAAAAAAGAGGAAAAAAGTTTTGCTAAGTTTTATGTTTAGTCTTGAATGAAAACTATACCTATGTATACATACATGTATTAACTAGTTAAAAAAAACTTCTGAAATGATCTTTAACCTTTTCAGAGTATTCTAGTTAAATCCACAGGTTGTATCTGGACATGTTTTAAATTGTTCGATCAGTTATTCTGATAAATTTATTTCATGTATTGCTGGAGAATGTTGAAGGGGAAGTTAAGACACCACATGACAAAATACACGTTCCCTATACAGTCCCTGTATAATTTTTCACCTTTTAGTTATTTTCTGACATTTAAACCTCCCTTTCTTCCGTGATTCTGCTAAGTTTCATACATGGTCTGTAACCAGCAAATCGGAAAGGAAATAAAATGAATGAATCAAAAAATACCTGAAAGAAACAGAGAAGGTGCTCGTAACATAAACTATAAAATTTACTCAGATGTGTGGGTGTTTGTGACAGCACTGACTAGTGATATGCCAAAGTTGTGATATTAGAGAAACTTACAATCTTTGGTGGAAATTCAGGTTTATAAAACTAGCAGGTTAAAAAACCAATACAACCCGCTCCTTTCAGAATCAGATATGTGGCTTTGTGGGTGCTTTCAGTTGATTCAATAATTTATTCCCTACATACAAAAATAATGATGTCTTATAAACTTTTCTAATTGTAATTCTAGCAACAGTTTCAAAAAGGCGTCATGTACAAGAATGCTATTTTGACGGCATTCTATTTTCTCTGTTTTTCTTATGAACACATATGAAGTTTGGGTGATTTTATTAAAAAAACCCCTTCAATATTTAATAACTTTTCTTTAAGTACCACTTCAGTACAATCTCTGATCTCTTATATCTTATGTATTCCATTTTATGTACTATAGAATCCTGTTGTATCTTCTAATTTAAAAAAAAAAATCCTTTTTTACTTTATATTTTTCTGTGTACTGCTGTTCCTTCTGTAAAAATATTGACTTTTGTAATTTATGTCTGTTATCTACTCTTTTCATTATTTATACCATCACTAGAAAGGCTTTTACAAAAAAAAATAGCATAATTGTACTTTATGGTTCACAAAAATCACTGAAATGACATAGCACAGGGAAAAGATGGATTCTCCATCTCTTTAGATCATTGGACCAAGACTGCACATATCTCTGAAAGGAACTAATTAGTCAAAAAAAGGTTAGTGAGGAATTAATAAAACTGTGTTGTTCTGTTATATAAGGACCAGGAGTAAATGAACAAATTATTTAAAGGATCTTTTCTGCCCTATGTCAAACAATCTCATACTAGAAAGTTTTAAAATAGTCTCTCTTTTACATTTGTCTTTGGTTTTGTCTGAGTTAGAGTTAGTTTTCTTTCTAGTATCTGGTATAGTGATGTGTTTTTGGAATTGGTATGAAAAGAATGTTGATAACACACTGATGTTCTTTGTTGCTAAGTAGTTGTGTCTATACTAAGCTAAAGACTTTTTGGCTTCTCACATCCTGCCCAGGTGCTCAAGATGAGATAGCATAACTAGAGCAGCTGACCCAGACTGATCAATGGATTATTCCCTGCTGTATAACATCATGCTCCATAAAAAATGGAGGAAATAAGCTAGGAGATGGGATTGCTGCTCAGAAACAGACTGGACATCATACTTAGTTTTTTTCTATGTGTGGCAAGCAATTACATTTGTGCATCACTTGTAGTATTATTGTTATTGCTGTTAATGTTATTATTGTTGCTGTTGTCATTATTATCATTATTATTGTTGTTGTTGTTGTTATTTTCTTTTCCTATATTATCCTATTAAACTGTCTTTACCTCAGTCCAAAACTTTTTTTTTCCATTCTCCCCACCCTCTGCTTGAGGGAAGAGAGAGAGGTGAGTCAGGGACTGTGTGGTGCTTAATTATCAGCTGGGGTAAAAACACAACAATTCTTAGGATTATCTTTGTATTCTTTTAATCATAGCCATTATTATATACATAGCATAATACTCTTATTTCATAGGTGGTATAAAATACCATATATTACCAAAAAAAAAACCCAACACACAACCCCAAGCAATTATAAATTCCATTTCTAATACAAAAGAGGTCAGAGAATCAAGGCCTCTATTTGCCAACAGCCATGTTTCCTCTAGTCTTTGAAATCTAAGGAACAATTAAAGTTGCAGCAGTTAAAAATTATCCATTAATTAGAGCTGGAAGCAAGCACCCATGAAATACAGGTGATAACCATAAATCAGAACAATTAGTCTGTCTAAAAAAGCAACATGATCAAATCAGAAACTCTCTACCAGCTGCTCATTTAATCTAAGGTTGCAGTGTTTTTCTATTCTGAGGAGACAAGTCTGTATGGGATGATGTTGAAATTTTACAGCTTTGCATCCCTCAAGGTTATACCCTGCAAGAAAGTACAGCCTGAGTTCCTACTCATTGGGAAGACTTTTTCCATGTAATCAGTTTTAAAATTGACAGTGGCTTCAAAGAATCATGAATAAAATTAAGAAATATGAATAAAATTAAGACCTATGAAGGATTTTGTAAGTCTGAGTAAAATAAATTGATACAATCTGCTTCCCCAAACCATTTATATATATATATCAGTATTCAATTGTATGACAAAGTGTAATATAATAATTAGAATCACAAGTAAAAGCTACAAGTACTAAAACATTATTGTAAAAGAGAAATGGGGAAAAGAAAAAAAAGAAAAAAATAGAAAAGAGAGACCTTATCTAGGGCTCCAAGACTCCTGTAGTGACATGGAGAGAAACATAAATAGGAAAGGACAAAACTAGGGAGGCAAAGTGACATATGCCATTTATCTCTTCACCCTGAGTCCTGTGCCTATCATGGAAGGACAATTAATGGTATGACTCAGATTCTATTAGCACATAAATTTTATTAAACATCAGCTCACCTTTATTTCAAAGCAATTTTTTTTTTGTAATTCTTATAAATAATACAAAATATTAAAAGGATATTTAAGTATCTCTCTTATTTCCAGAAAAAAAAAATAAAAATGCAGGAACAAATAAGAATCTCTCACAAACACAAACAAACAAAAATAACTTGGTCATGCGTGCCTTTGGAGAACACATGTACACTTTCAACACAAAATAGAAACCAGGCACAGTTGGATTATTATTACCACCCCTAATTTTCTTGCTCCAGTCTCACTGATAATTATGAATTTCACAGCAGTTCAGAGAAAGAGCTGATGTGTCAGACCCTAAACTATTGCTGTTACAACTCACTCTCAATAATGCTTTCTCTTCTTTCTCCTCTTTAGCAAAAGAAGATTAATAGAAGAGAAAAAAAAAACTTCTACATGTAAGAAACTTGCAGGATACTACAAGTGACCATCCATTAGAAGTGCTCTGAAATAAAACAAATTAAAAAAATAATACTAAGCAATTTTTTTTTTTTTCCTCTCAGCCAGACTCCATGGCAACAACATTGCAGAATAGGCACTGGCCAGCACACTGCTAAGAGATTATTAACCAGGGTAACTAGGACCTGTTCCTGAAAAGAGAAGAAACTTGCAAAAAATCTAAATGGTGAAATTAGCAACTGTAGTCTAGTTCAGATAATTTAAACTCAACAAAGATGCAAATATGTGAAAGCTTCCATACTGTTTGGAAACAAACCATAAGAAAATCATTGAGAAAAGCTGTGATCTAATAATCTTTGTCTTCTTTGCTCTCCCTAAAAGGTGACATGTAATTGAAACTAAAAATCCAACATTCTTCAGTCATATTCCAGTATTCAAATATAGTTACACATTTAGTTAGTTAGTTAGTTTCACGGGGCCAACTGCTTCTTTCAGTTATGTTGTTTCAAACGTACCAACTTATACTTTCAGTTTTACCATATTAATGCATCATTTACTAGAATATAATTTCATGTCATATGTTTGCAAGTATGTTGGTCAAAACCAAAACCTTTTCAAAACAGGCACCTCAAAATCGCAATAATGAAATGGGAAATGTAAACATGGAAGAGCTATGATGGAGCGAGAAAAAAAGAGAAAGAAAGATTTCAAAGTAAATTTTATATTGTTTCTTTTTCTTCTTCTCCTGGGAATCAGCCTGAACATTTATTGTTTATGCTACAGGGAACCCTTCATAAAGAGCTGGAAATCCATCTTACATACTCAGCTGTATCTTAGGTCAAGTGCTGCTCAGTAAACATTCATAGAATTGCATATGACAGGTAATATTTCATTATGGCTTCTTCAGTCCTAAGCTGCCCATTCTTTAGCACTGAGCTACCATAGCTGACTTAATATTCAGCTGAAATTGGAAATGTATAATTAAGCATGTTATACTAAAATTAATATAATTATGTGAGGAAATAAAGCCAAGGTTTGGAAGTTCATACTTTGAGCCAAAGACAAAAATATTATTAGATGTTACTTCACAAAAGACAATATATTCCTGCTTGATTCCATACTTGCTCCCCACACCCCTTCCCCACACTACTAGAAAGTATTTTAGTATTAGTACTAATAATCATAGGCATAAATAGTGTCATCAATATGCACACTGCTGTTCAGTTGCTGATTGCTTGTCGTGCCATACAAACAAAAGCTCTCTACACATACCAGTCAGAGGCACAAAGTGGTATAATTTTGTACAGTAAACCTCACAATATGTTTTACTTTTCAGGAGGAGGTAGCACAATGCAACCTGTATGTTGTGGTTTCCATAGCACATAGTAACACAACGCAACTGATTCTCTATTACAGCTACACCTTGTACAGCCATTTATCCCTGAGAAAACTGAGGTATAAAACGCTGACAGACCATATGTTTAGCTTTTCACACCTACTTTGTAAGAGAAATGACAACATCAGATGCAATTGTGAGTAATCAAGTTCATGATTACTTTTCTTTACAGGACAGTATTGTCAGAGGTGAACAGTTACTCAGGGTGTTGTTCCAAGGATAGATTTTTCCATAGGAGAAACCAGTTTAAGAAGATGCTTATTTCTCCTTTGAAATGGAGTCAGCCTTCTGAATTGAAGCAAAACTATTGTTGGCAGGGAAGGTTTCACTGCTAGCACCATTACATAAATGTAAAAAGTGTTAGAAAAAGGAACTGTGTTACTGGTTTTTACTCCAATCTTTTCAGCTGTCTGGTTTACAGCACAGTCCCACAAAAAGCTCTGTTAGAACAATTGAGGGAGAAGCAAACTGGTGTGAAGACAGAACTAATAAACAGGAGCAGAAGGAGAAACTTTTGTACTGACTCCTTAACTGAAATTTATTCTTTCCTCAGCTACAGCATCACTGAAATGGTCCTGTTAAGAGTCAGCAGTAAGTGCCCTTGTGAATTAGGATCTCGGTCTTTCTTGCAGAATAGTTGTAGTCCTTTAAGAAACTCACCCGAGCAAAATGATGATCTGCTGTAATGAGCAAATGGCCTAGGTCTAATGTAATAATTTTGCAAAAAAAGGAGATGTATCAGAGACCTTAAATTCACCACAAAGTATCAGCAACATCATTACTGTCCTGTTTTTTTTCTGGGATAATTTTCTTCCTAGTGCTGTATTTTGGATTTGAGATGAGAATAGCAGTGATAACTGATATTTTAGTTGTTGCTAGGCAGTGTTTACAATTAAGTTAAGGACTTTCAGTTCTCATATTGCCCTGCCAGTGAGGAGGCTGGTGTTGCACTGGAAGCTGTGATGGAGCAAGGGGACACAGCCAGGACAGCTGACCCAAACCACGTGAATGGATATTCTCTACCCTATGACATCATGCTCATTACCTAAACTAGAGAGGAAGCTGGCCCACCTCTTGGGAACCGACTGGGTATCACTTGATGCCCTGTGGTGAGCAATTGCATTGTGCATCACTTGTTTTATATTATCATCGTTGTTGTTATTTATTATTATTATTGTCCATTCATTTCTCTCTACTATTAAACTTTTTTTATCTTAATACATTATTTTTTTCCCTAATTCTCTACCTCATTCTACTAAGAGGTAGGGCATGTTAACAAACAGCTGTGTGGTGTTAAGCTGCCTTCCAGGTTAAACCACAACAATTATGTGATGTTTACAAATAAGAGAACTAGCAGAAAACCATTGATTTTTAATATTCATAAATGTTACTGGTTTTCTACCCTGCTTCAAACCAAGGGGGAGTGTGGTTGGGTTTTTTTCCTTATTATACTCCAGGCTAGGATTATAAAATAGAGAAGACAAGTTCCATGATTAAAAATGAATGCAATTAACAGCTTTGTTTTATATATAACCCAAAAAGCAGAATACAGAAAAAATTTTAAAGAAAATTATTTCTTATATTCTAATCTGAAGCTTACTAGTGATAGATACATATTGCCTGGGGAAAAAAAAAAATAAAGGCTTCCACTGTATGGAACACTGAATGAGACGAGATCTTTAAAAAACACAGAATTCTTGTAAAAAAACTTCCCCCCCCCCGTCATATTTCAATCAGTCAATTCCCAGCTATTTTTCTGTCATATCTCTTGGCTCCATTAATGTGAATTCTGTAATCTTACAGAATAGGACAGTTTTCATAAAGTTTATTCATTTACAAATGTCTTCTTCAGACAATCTGTCAAACAGACAAAATCCCCATACTTTTTTCCTACCTCAAAATTTTACAGCTTAATACAATTTAAAATGGAGGTTCTATTCTTTGTCCATTATCTTCCTTTCCCTGATCCGTATCTATAAATCTCTAAGTGAAAATGTTAAGTTTCCCAATCCAGCAAAAATGTATACTAGATGATCCTGAACTGTCTGATTAATAGGTCTGATGAATGCCAAATTGTAATTCCCTCATGGGACTAATTTTTTCATATTTTTTTCAGAAAAAATATATACATCTACAATAGTTGTTGTAAGTACAGCAATATTTAGGCAGAAAAACTTGGCCTTGAGATAGGTTTCCAGAGACTGAATAATTAAATAATTATTTGGTGACTAGTCTTTAGTCCCAGTAGTGAACACATAGGTATTTTTGGTTTTGCTTTGGTTGGCTGTTTTTTTGGGGGGAGGAGGTTGTGTTTAAGATTCTTATTTAAATAACATAAAATATTCATTTTAATGTCATTTTAATATTTTTTATAAAAAACCTTTGCACAAGTGGAAAAATTGATAACCAGAACTATGGCACATTCCTCAATGAAGTAATCTGGAAACATTTCCAGACTAAGCTCTCTCTGTTTTATTTAAGAATCACACAATGATGCATTCAAAGAATAAATCTAAAGTTGCAGTGCACTAATGCAAAGATAGGAATGCCATTAGTCACTGTCTACATTGCACTCCATGGGCAATCACTTTCTCTGGAAAGACAGATGATACAAACATAGAAAATTTATCTATAAATTAATGATTATTAAGATTGTCAATCAAAATTAATTTCCTATCCATTTTTTCTTCTTCAATAACCTTATGAAATATCATAAGATTTAGAATACATTGGCTTCTATGACAGTTAGTTTATGCTATATAAAATAGGAGCTAACGCTTTGTGTTTCAATGTTTAGGCTGCTTTGCCTGACTAGGTGATATGTGAGGTAATACAGGTCAACTTCTTTCTTTTTTTTAAAAAAAGATTTGTAACAAAAAAGCAGCACCTTAGCAGCATAGGATTAGAAAGTAAATTTGTAAGAGGAGTACCCTTGTAATTTAAATTCTAACAAGTGTTTAAAAGAGTTTAAAAGTCTTAAGACATCCCATAATACTCTCTTGAAAAAATAGCTAAATACTACGCTTTTGCACCTGGCCTTCACATACATAAATATGGAAACCGGCATAAATTAAACACATACTCGCATATAAATCAAGCCTAACTCACTGTCTAAAACACACTGACACTATATTCAAAGTCTTGGCTACAGAAGTCAGTTTCCCTCAAGAAAAAATTCGATATTGTCATGCAATATTTGTTATTGTATGTATGAAGCTCATTCAGGTGTGGAAATCTGATAGAATACCAAAAGTGTACTACATAAGTTCTCAGAAACATTAAAATAGAGCAATTGGGAACTGAAAAACACAAATATATGTGCCTATACATAGATTTGTATATATCTGTGCATGTGTCCCTCTCAGAATATATTTTCTGGGCTCCTCACTACAAGAAGGACATCGAGGTCCTTGAGCATGCATAGAGAAGCGCCGCCAGGCTGGTGAAGAGCCTGGAGGGCAAATCATATGAGGATTAGCTGAGGGAGCTGGGGCTGTTTAGCTTAGAGAAGAGGAGGCTGAGGGAAGACCTTATCACCACCTACATTTACCTGAAAGGATGTTGTAGAGAGGTGGGTGATGGTCTCTTCAGCCAGGTGACACGACAGGACAAGGGGGAATGGCATGAAGCTGAGCCAGGGCAGGTTCAGATTGGATGTTAGAAAAAATTTTTTACTGAAAGAGCTGTCAGGGCCTGGAACAGGCTGCCCAGGGAGGGGGTTGCATCACCTTCCCTAGATAGGTTTAAAAAAAGGGTAGATGAGGTACTTAGGGATATGGTTTAGCATAGGACAGGAATGGTTGGACTCTATGATCCTAAAGTTCTTTTCTTACCTTGTAATTCTCTGATTCTATGATATACAAACAAAAAGACAGAAAACCTTTTGAATTCTGATTATCTCTTTGACAGATGGTACTTAATATAATGCATAAATTGTGCCTGCAACAATCACAAACATTAATGTTTTCCCAGAGTTTGTCAAGCCTTCTCCACCTGTCTTTTCCTGGGAGATTTTATAAATCTTATGTTTGGGGTTTTTTGGGGGGAGAATGTGTGTGATTCTGTTTTTTTTGTTTGGTTGGTTGGTTTGGTTAGGGATTTTTTGTTTAGTTGGCTGGGTTTTTTAATCATAAAAACTAGTTAGAAAATTAAATAGCTATTTAAATACTTTTCTGATGACAGCATGTTCACTAGAGAACCTATGGAATACCTATGTCTTTTTATGCTTGCTGTCATGGAGAAGAGAATTTAGATCATTTTAACATATATAAAATTGAGCAATGCATACAAAAATTCAGATATTAAGTAAAGGGATACATTACATAAAGCTAGTTATAGAACAGCAAAAAAATAGAATAGAACTGATAAATTACTATAAAACAAGGAACTTGTAATGAGCTATCTTGATTTATGTTCTTCATTTTCACTTCACATAAGTAATCTATATTAATACAAACACAAAGCTTTGCCTCTGCTTTATTAAGCAATACATTTCATATTTCACACCTTTTAAAATGGGAAAAAAGTAACAATATTTGTGTAATGTAGCAGATCATTCGCCTAAGATTAACACAAGGTGAAATTTAAGCAACTTTCAAAGAGGTAGAGCTACTACTCCACTGTGTAGAGACCTCTTCTCCACTGTGTCTTTGGCCTGAGTGTTGGTTCTGAAGCATAAAATTTTAGCAGAGACATATGACTGGTAATATTACAAACACACCACAACACACCTATTACTTTTTGACCTCCAGATAAGCAAAGTGAAAATTTCAAATAAATTCTATTGGCATGAATTCATGTTACTTTGCATTGACTAAGGTCTTTGTTCTGACTGTACACAACAGCTCAATTTTTACTTCATTTTTATTTTATTGCAGAAAGTAAATTCTACACACCTAAAATGTGCTTTCCAGTAAGAAAGAACGGCTGAAAATTATTTGTTCACTGAGGTACACTAAGCCTCAGAAAGTGCTGATCTCTCAATGAAAGAGTTGGCTCAGCAATTTTAATGTAAGGGTCAGATTAGGCATGCTGTTGTGCTTGTACACTGAACAGAACAAGGAAGAGGAGGTGTCTGGCACTAAATGTAAGAACCAAGATGCTCTCTCACAAACCTACATACAAGCAACCCAGCGTAGCTCAATGTGGTGGTTTGTGGCTTTATAGTCTCTTTTTCTTTCTAGCATAAAAAAGTATGGAAAAAAACCCCAAAAAAAACCCCATCTATATAAAAGAGAAAAGACAGACATTTTTAGTCATGAATCATGTAATATATTAGTCTCACTGCAACTGATCTCCTTCAAAATATAATCAGTATCTGAACTCAAAATGTTATTTCTGACAAATGCTGTATAAACATTAATTACTTAGTGATTATTAAATTTCAAAGATGGGAACAAGAGTGTGGAATCATCAAATTCCAGGTAGTAGTTCAGTACATTGAAAAATGTTACATATGTTTTTATGAAGTTGGTGGTGATTTCATTCTTGATCAGATACAATGTTTTGTGAAGGAAGTGAACTCAATAGATACTGAATAGACTTCCAAGCTCATAAAAATCTCATCACATTCCAGAAATGCAAGGCTCACAGCTTTGATATAGTTAAAAAACCCAAGAAATCAAAAGTTTTTTGTACAATATAAAACCCCCACATCTTGCATTGGAAAGAGGAAATATTTTATGAAAACTAACAGAAATGGTTAGATAGGGTGGTGTTGGAATTTTCTGTTCATTCACAGTTTCTAATTGTTCAAAAATGTCTTTTATTAGACTTAACTGTTTTATTTCTAAGTAATCAGTAAAAAAAGAAAAAAACTTTAATTGAAAAAATGGGTGAAATAATAAAATATTTCCCTTTAAAAATAAAAACTATAGCACATTAAAAAAAAAGGTTTATAAAAAGATGAATTCAAATAAACCGAAACTAGATGTTGAAATTTATGTACTGTTAAATAATTTTTCTATGAATCTGACATTCCTTTTGGCCTCTGTGATAGTCTAAAGTCAGGAGTCTCCATTTCATTGAGATCTCATAGTCATAGAATCACAGAATCATAGAATGGTATGATTTGGAAGGGACCCCAAGGATCACAGAGCTCCAACCCCCCTGCCACAGGCAGGGCCACCAACCTCAGGCCTGGATCTACACTAGGTTGCCCAGCGCCCCATCCAACCTGGCCTTGAACACTTCCAGGGACGGGGCATCCACTACCTCTCTGGGCAGCCTGTTCCAGCACCTCACCACTCTTTCTGTAAAAAACTTCCCCCTAAGATCTAATCTAAGCCTTCCTTTAGTTTTAATCCATTCCCCCTTGTCCTGTCATTGTCTATCCTTTTAAAAAGTTGAATCCCCTCCTGCTTATAAGCTCCCTTCAGGAGCTTATACAGTCATAGTCATAGAAAATTTAGTGTCATAGAAAATTTAGAAAATATAGTCATAGAAAATTTTAGTGGTTTTCTCTTTAGTGAATGTGACGACAAACTCTTTCACTGTGAGGGTGACAGAGCACTGGAACAGACTGCCCAGAGAGGTTGTGGAGTCTCCTTCCCTGGAGACATTCAAAACCTGCCTGAATGTGTTCCTGTGCGATTTAGTCTAGGTGATCCTCCTCTGGCAGCGAGGTTGGACTAGATGATCTTTTGAGGTCCCTTCCAACTCCTAACCTTCTGTGATTCTGTGATTTCCACTGAAAAAAAAACCCCAACAAAACAACCAACTTTCATTCTGCAAGTGAATTTGTCCTAATATTTGTGGAAATTCACTTCCACTCAACAATTGCTCTGTAGTAACACAGAATTGAGTAGTTGACATTTAAGTGGCTTCTGAAGCAATTGCATGACAATGTGGATTGGCTGGTTTGGGGAGGGGGGGGGTTGGGGGAGTGTGTGTGTGTGTGTGTGTGTGTGTGTCTGTGTGTGTCTGTGTGTGTGTGTGTGTGTGTGTCTGTGTGTGTGTGTGTGTGTGTGTGTGTGTGTGTGTGTGTGTCTCTGTGTCTGTGTCTGTGTCTCTGTGTGTGTGTGTGTGTGTCTGTGTGTGTGTGTGTCTGTGTGTCTCTGTGTGTGTGTGTGTGTGTGTGTGTGTGTGTAGGCCAATCAGTGATGGTGGTAGCACCAATGTGATAGCGTATTTAAGAAGGGAAAACCCCTGCAAGCAGCTGCTTTAGGCTGCCAGGGAAAGGAATGAGAAGATGCAAGAAACTTTGCAGACACCAGGGTCTGTGAAGATGGGGGTGGAGGAGGAAGTGCTCCAGGCATTGGAGGAGATTCCCTTCCAGCCTGTGGAGAAGACCATGGTGAAGCAGGGTGTCCCCCTGCAGCCCATGGAAGATTATAAGTAGAGATTTCACCTGCAGCCTGTGGAGGAGCCCACACTGGAGCAGGTTGTCTGGGGGACTTTGTGACTCTGTGAGGGACTAGGCTGGAGCAGTCTGGTCCTAAAGGACTGCACCCCATGGAAGGGACCCATGCTGGAGCAGGAAAAGAGTGTGAGGAAACCTCCCACCACTAAGAAGGAAAACAACTCGTGAGGAACTGACTGAAACCCCCATCTCCCGTCTCCCCCCTGTGACACCTTGTGGAGGGGTTGGTGAGGGAGGGGAAGGAAAGGAGAGAAATCCTTAATAATGTCCATAAGGGGAGGGGTGATGGTAAGATTTGGTTTTATTTCTCATTATCCTACTCTGGTTGCTCTGTGTGTGCAGTGTGTATTTAGTGTAACGAATTAGATGCTGTATTTTTCATTCTGTGTTGAGTCTGTTTTTCCCATGATGTTAATTGCTGAATTATCTCCCTGTCCTTATCTTGACCCATAAGCCTCTCAATAGATATTTTCTATCCTGTCCAGTGATAGAGAGACATCCGTGAGCATCTGGCCTCCAGCCAAGTTTAAGTAGCCACAGAAAACAACTATAAATTTGATTGAAATAATTTTAAAATATTATTTATTCTCATTTACCGGTCAAAACTTACTCATAATTGGAATTAAGATGAATTCATGAAACAACTTTTTTATTTTTATATTAGAATAATAAATATAGGCAATTTCACTTGTGACAACACTTACAAAGCACCTCAGGGAAGCTTTTACTAAAAATAAAATTGATGGGGAAAATATTGGCTCCTCTCTAGTTAACAGAGAGGAGCTATGTTTTCATTTCAGTGTGAGTATTTCTCTGACACAAGAAAAAGCTTAATTTTCTTCAAAGTACCTGATCTGATGCTATGTTTTTGAATTGTGCTGCAGTGATGGTTACAGAGGGGTGTTTTTGTTACTGCTGAGCAGTGTTTACATAGAGTGTTTCTCTGCTTTTCACAGCACCATACCAGCAAGTATGCTGAGGGTGTATGTGAAACTGGGAGGGGACACAAATGTGACAGCTGAACTCCAACTGACCAAAGGGATGTTCCATACCATATGGTGCCAGGGCCAGCTAGGGAAAGAAGAATGATGTGGGGGGCAACATTGGGAGTGATGATAGTTGTCATCCCAAGTAACTGTAACACATGATGGAGCCATGCTTTGCTGGAGAGGACTGAATGTGCATGGGAAGTGGTGAATTCCTTGGTTTTCTTTGCTTGCACACAGTTTTTGCTTTACCTATTTAAACTGTCTTTATCTCAACCCACATTTTCTCACTTTTGCCTTTCTGATTCTCTCCCCCATCCTGCCAGGACAGAGAGTAAGTGTGTGAGTGGCTGAGTGGTGCTTAGCTGCTGGATGGGGCAAAACCATCAAACAAGACCACTAGATTCCTAAAATGTCTTACACCTACTGGGGAAATGACATAATTAAAAAGAACTATGCATTAAATGTCAACTGATTGTTCAGACTTTCAACAGTAGTTACATTGTCTCTAAAGCATCTGGAAATTATATTTTAATGTCCTAGAAAAAAGTAATCTTACCAAATAAAGTATTATATTAGAAGAATGGAATTAATAAATCAATGCATGGCTTTTCAGCAGCTGTCAGAAACATGACAAATTTTTTCAACTAAGACTGAAGTACACAAAAATCTATATCCATAACAATTTTTCATCTGCACATGTGAGTCTTTTCTTTATAGGATTTTTTTTTTTTATTTGGTTTGGTTTGGGTTTTTTACATTTTATTCCATTAATTTTAACCAGAATTAGCAGAAAATTGTTTTCTGTTTGCAGCAATAATTTTAAGATATAGCATTTCTTTTGTTGTTTTTGCTATTGTTGTTACTCTTCTTAACTTTACTTCCTATGTAAGAATATTAGCTATTTCCCCTAAACAGAAATACTTGAATTAGTATTTAAGGAAGTGAATTGGCATTATTATCTTTCTAGCCCTTCTAATTATAATTGTACTATAAAGTGACCTTGCCAGCAAATCAGCTTTAGAAATCTTGCATTTGGAGAAAAAAATCTCAAATTACCATGCACCAAAATGAAAATTCTTACAATTCTGTTAACTTCTGTTTAACTGTGGATATGTGTCACATACAGTATTTGACAATTTCTCATACTCCTAATTCTTAAGTACATTGTAGAGGAAAATTTAAGCTTACAGGTGCATAATCATAAATGTTATGTTATTATTCTATTGTAGCATCAACTCTTCTTTTGTATGAAAATATCTCAAGACTTACCTTAAACTTTTCTACATTCTCCTATTCTATTTTCTTTAAATTAATTTTTGGAAGTCTCAAACAATACAGACTTTCATAACTATCTTTTCTGTAGACCAAAAAAACCCCACCAAAAACCCAAACCAAAATACATTATTGTTCTATACTTGGTTTATCCTTCTTGCAGTTAGATTCTATTTCTCTAAGTGCCAGTCGTGGTTCCTTGACAGACTAAAGAAACAAGGTGCCACCCAGAATTACATTCTATTCCTGCTTAGGGAGGCAAAAGCCACACATCTCAGAAAATGATGTCTGTTCGAATGTCAACTTAAATAACTTTGTGTGAAACAACACACGAGGAAGAAGGAACTTCTTTTGATTCGGAGATCTTTATTTGCCAGGAATTTCCCTTTAATCTGTTTTCTTCATTCTGAATGCCTATCTATGCATGTTTAGTACCTAAATATGAAAGATTTTCTTATAAGATTTGTCAGGTTTTATTTGTTTTGGAAATATAACAGAAAAGCATAAGAATATTTGTGGGTTTACATTCATTTCGGAAGTAGCAAGGTGTGGTGGTAGGTTTCTCCCATTGCCCCCATGTTTTCCTGACTTTTTCCTGTAAATATGGATTGATTGATAACCACTCTTTTTGATTGTGATTTCTGCATCTGTCTCACAGTGAGCTCAGAAAGACAGATAACAACACTATAGCCAAGGGTTATCTGTGCTAATGTGCCCACCCGGACACTGGTCAGTGTCCACTGGCATATACGGGTGGTATGTAAATATGACTATGAGACAATCATCTTACTCCATAAATAGTGAGCAGTCCAAGAGCCCTTTGAGCTCTCCTGAGACAACAGCGGGCTGCACGTCAGGATCTCCCCTTGAAAGGGACACCTTTCAAGGTTACTCCTTGAGGTCGAGAGAAACCTTGCCACAACAGATCTGCAACAGATCTTTGGTAAGTGAGTTGGGAATAAGTGCACTAACATTTGTGATCTTAGCTAAGAAATATAAAGGATTGATTGTATACATAAACCTTTAGACATAAACTGTTGACCAAGTCTGGACTAAGACTCAATCCAGCTGCATATAGGCTCCTCTCTGAGCAGGAGTTTGGAAAGCAAGGGGATTCTTTCTGAACCTTGTGACTCAACAGGAGGCTCTCCCTGATAGATTCATCTGACCCTGTTCTCTATGCACTAACTAATCAAGATTACCTTACCATCGAATCTTAATCATTGTCGCTTTTATTACCAACACCGTTACACCCTTTTGTTTTATATCAATCTACATATTATTGCCTCGCTCTTAAGAGTGAAGTGCATCCCTCTTATCTATCCCGTCTGAGACACAAGGACAGGAGCCAGATATTTAGCATGGCAGAAACATGTAGAAGAAGAAAAGATGTACAAAAGAGATGTGAAGAAGGATGGGTAAGTTTTTTGCTAAAACTATTCCTTTAAATATAACTACTACCTTATTCAAGTAGACCATCACACCAGCTCTTCAGTTGGAGAAATGGTAGTACTCAGACTAGGGGATGTTGGATGAATAAATTCAATACCTATATTGTTTCAGACCGAGGTTCTCCAGGCAAAATTGACTATGCATGGGTCTTTACTAGTGCAGAACAACACCTAGAAAAGGTAGAATCTAATGGAACATATGGAAATTATTGATCAAGATTTTCATGGCACAGTGTGATGCGAGGACCAAGAATTAGATCATTGTCATAGCCCAGATAATTACTCTTGTGGCTGATAATCAGAAAACTACAGAATAATTTAGTTTGAAAAAGACCTTTAAGATCATCAAGTCCAGCTGTTCACCTAACACTGCAAAATGCAACAATAAACCATGTCCCTAAGCACTATGTCTGTATATCTTTCCAATACCTCCAGAGAGGGTGACTTAACTAGTTCCCTGGACAGCCTTTTCCAATGCTTGATAACCCTTTTGATGAAGAATTTTTTTTTCCTAACATCCAATCTAAACCGCCCTGGTATAACTTAAGGCCATTTCGTCAAGTTCGTATTGCTCATCACTTGGGAGAAGAGACCGACACCAAGTTGGCTCCAACCTCCTTTCAGGTAGTTGGAAGAAGGCGAGTTTAATCAAGCAGAACCTGCCATTCATAAACCCATGCTGACTGGGCCTGATCCCCTGGTTGTCCTGTACATGCAACATCACACTCAACATCATCTGCTCCATAACATTCCCCAGCACCAAGGCCAGTCTGACAGCCCTGTAGTTTTCTGAATGCTCCTTCTGGCCCTTCTTGTACATGGGCATCACACTGGCAAGCCTCCAAACAACTCGGTCCTCCTTCCAGGACTGCAGGTAAATGACATGAAGTGGCTTGGTGAGCATTTCTGCCAGCTTCCTCTGTAAGCCTTGGGCAGATCCTATCGGGCCCCAGAGACTTGTCTGTGTCAAAGTGATGCAGTAGGTCATTAAACTTTTCCTCTTGATGCTTCATTCTTCTCCACTTCCCCGTTTTCTAGTTCAGGGGTCTGGGTTCCCCAAGAACAACATAGTTCATTAGACTCTGAGGTAAAGAAGTCATTAAGTACCTTAGCCTTTTCCTCACCCTTTGGCATTACGTCTCCCCCTGCAACATCTAATAAGGAATTGAGATTCTCATTAGCCCTCCTTTTGTTGTTAATGTATTTATGGAAATATTTTTTTAATAATCTTTTATGGCAAGAACCACATATTAAGTTCTTGTTGGACGTTGACCCTTCTAATTTTCTCCCTGAATAACCTCACAACATCTTAGTAGTCCTCTTGAGTTGCCTGCCCCTTCTTTTAAAGGTCATAAGCTGTCTCTTTTTTCCTGAGTTCCAGCCAAAGCTGTCTGTTCAGCCAGACTGGCCTTCTTCCCTGCTGTCTGGTCTTTCAGTACACAGGAACAGCCCACTTTTGTGACTTTAAGATCATGTACTTGCAGAATGTCTGGACTTCTTTGACCCCTTTGCACTCCAGGACTACCTCCCAAAGGACTCTGTCAACCAGACACCCTAAAAAAGGCCAAAGTCTGTCCTCTAGAAATACAAGGCTATACTAACGCCGCCTATCATGCCATCTATAGTGAATTTTATAAGAAGGACCGTCAGTTAAAACAGTTCTTTATATAATTTGAGATATTCCTTAAATTGGAATTTCTATTGACTTGATTTTTTCAGTATCCCTTGCATCAATCTGACTCAAGCTGCTTCCATGTAAGAAAAAACAACAGAAGATTTGTCACTTAGATACAGGAAATTAATGTTTAGCAAAAAAAACAATTTGATACTGTGTAGCATATGAAAAAGGCAAAAGTGCAGCATGTATCCTTAGTAAAAGAAGAAAGAACCTCTCAAAATACTATTTATATTGTTTCACCCATGAGGCATCCTATGTGATATTTGTACTATGTGGGAGGTATGACTTAAAATACATGGCTAAAAATTTTCCAAAGACTGTGCTTCACTGCCACCTGGTAACTAAAAAGATCATTGTGCATATTCTGTGTTAATAGGAAATGAAAATGTTCAAATATATTTTTTATGGGGCTTTTACAGGACAAAATATTATTTTAAAATTTTTTAGTAAAATCTGCATCGTTTATTTTTGCTCATTATATATGCATACGTATATGTAATTATATATATGCATAGTTATTTTCCTGATTGCTACATAAAACTTTTGCTGATTTGTTGTGTATGTATATGTATAATTATTGATATATTTCAAAGTGATTCTACTTTTTACATAACAATTGTCAGAATAACTGTACATTTTGTATGTATATATATTTATAGATGCATAAATATGCATATATTTGACTAATGCTGTTAGTTGAATTAGGAATGGGGGTCACTATAGGAATGTACAGCCCCAAGCAAACAACCAAGTACAGTTGCAAAGTTTTCCTTTAGTTGCACAGAGGGTAGGCACAATATTTCAATAATTTTTTGCCTTTGCAAGCACCAGAACATCTAGTGTATAATTGGGCAACAAGACTGTTTGCTTTGCAGTGGGTGAAAACAATTACTCTTACAATGATAGACCATTTCTCTTGAATTAACAGACAATTTATAAGAAAGAGATGAGAACATATGAACTGCTTCATACTGTTATCTGTAGCACTCCCACAGAAGAAAATGTATATTCCAGGAGATCCCCCCAAGAAAGGAAAAAAACCAAAACAAACCAACCAAACAAAAAAGTGTGTTAGCTTTTATGGCATTATTTTTTCTGCAAATAAATCTTCAGTTGTCATGGAAGTTGCAAATTGTAGCTATATGAGGACAAAATGGAGAAAAAACTTGCATGTGTTCTGAATTTTGATACTCCTGTCAGTCAGTGCACTTTCATGCAATTAATATCTTTAACAAACATATTAAAGCCTTGTGTGAAAGTTAGATAGTGATAAGGAACAGATATCTGTGAAAAGTAAGTTACTACACTTTAAGAAACCATTCAAGATAAAGGGATAGCCTCATTTTACTAGGAACATATGTTATAATTCAAATTCACATAGGGTGAATTCAGTGATAGTTATTAGAAGTACCAAAGCTCTTACTTGGTAATTTCTACTTGCTGTGTCTACGGTATATTCCTATGTTTGACCTAGAATCTAGAGCACACATAAAAGGGGCATAGAAAAATTTAGAGTACTATAAATTAATATTCAAGAAAAAATCAAATGGGTAAAACATCAGATAGTTACTATTGAATTAAGGTAAATTATTAATTTACTGAAACTTAGCATGATAATAAACAGAAACACCAGCCTAGGCAATGCTTCAGGGCTTTAAGCTACTTTTTGCTGTGTGGATATCTCCCTTGGAGTGTTATATTCATACCCAAACAATCTTAACTTTTGAACTTCAGTATCTTTATCTCTGTTTCTCAGCTTAGAGTCGACCAATGCACAAAATCAGAAATAAACATCGTCTGTTTCATCACAACAAAAACATGATAGCTGATATTCTGAACTTTATGTACCATGAGTTAAGAATTGGCAGTACAGCAACATCACTATAATCCTGTTGTGACAGGAGAGCTGAGTCTCAAATCCTCTCTCATGCTAGATCTGCAAATATGGATGTGTGAAACAGAGGTCAAAATACAACATAAATTCTATTTCCCTTCACTGAAGATCTGAAAGCATTTTTTTTATTCAAAGGGCAGATTGGTATCCTCACTATGTAATTAAGTAGTGTATTATAGATCTACACTTCTTTTCAAAATAGAACAAAGGGAGGATATTCCACGTTTCTGTGATCTGAAATTTCAGAGGGTTTTGAAGCACAAAAGCAGCAGGTGGCAGACATTGAAGCTCTGAAGTGAGGGAGTATGTGAGGCCACTCTGACTCTGATTAAGATCTTGAGAATGATGGAAAAATAGAATTAGCACAACCTTTGAATGACCCCAAGTCACAGTCATACATTTCACCTGCATTTAATCCATACACTGCCTGACGTTTTCACTAGCCTCCTGCTGCATTATTCCTCCAAGAAATCATACTATCTTCAGTCATTATCTCCAACAGAGCTAGACATTTTGTGTCTGGGCTACTTAAAAGTGACTGTATTCAACTGAGTTACAACATTAAGATGCGCCTTTCTAAAGCATAGTTACCCCAAATGTCCTCTAGTAGCAAAACTAATTTAAGGAATTCCTTTTTACTGCTCTCCAGAGGTAATTACTCCTGTCTCTCTGATGTGTGACTACCTACCTAGTCCATACCTATCTACTGTGTTGACTCACCTGCTGTTGAACCATTGGGTAAACAGGAGCATAGAAATTACCCTATTTAAAAGTATGGGATGTCCAATGTGTCAGTTTGTCCTGCTTTAACAGCTGTCTTACAGATGAACTGAGTGAGCTATTCGCACCACATTCTTGACAGACTCAGGAGAGTTTCTGAGATCTGAGCAGCAAGTGTTTTAGGTTCAAAACCAAATGCATTTTTCAGAAAGGATTGGGAAGATGATATAAGTGTTAAGGGTAAAGGCAGAGCTATAGTTAGTTGACAAAGAAAGCATATATAGTAGCGGTTAACATAGATGCTGATTGCAGTTTCTTTCATTGCAACTTTGTTGGCCTGTCAGTCTGTTAAAAGCCTTTTCTATCCTATGACCAGAAACAGGGAACTGAGTTACGTGTGAAATGTCTGAAATCCTGTTAACCTCCTGTAGGTAGACCTGTTCATAATTTATAAATACACACACTGATCTGGACCTGGTTGGGTGCTGTGCAAGTCGCATTCGAGGTGAGGACTTCATGGACCTTGACAGTTTTGCATAGGCTCCTGCAGCATATGTAGGAGGTTAATTACAGTAACACATTTAGGAACTTTATATGCATAAATGAAGAAAGGTTCCTGCCAAAGGCCTGGCAGTTCAGTCTCTACTCAGGTAGCTGACTGCACTCCAGCTTTCAGCAGTTCCTAGGGCTACTTATTTCAGCACATAAATGGGGAAAATACCCAAAGAGAAATGTTTCTGACATTACAATCATCTTTCGTATTCAGAGCTTAATATTTACTCTGATGTTCATTTCCACATCATCCATCAAAAACAGAGATATAAGTTAAAATAATCCAACGCTTTTTGTAGCTTGAGGCTTGACTCAGTTGGGTTTTGGCCTTTTTTTTGTTGTTGTTCTTTCTTCTTTTCTTTCTCTCAATTTATTGAAATTCTTCATTTTTAGTATTGCAGTTACGGAATTTCTGACTAAAGAAACTCCTTAATCCAAAAGATATCTCAAAGCCTCAAAACACCTAAGTCAAAATTTCTTGAGGCTCCAACTACCTAGAAGCATAGATACTCTACAGCAACTTTTATGACTTCATGGTGTGTGCAAAATGGGTTTTATATTTCTGTAGAAGATGGACTATAAGGAAAGTGAGATCAGAAAGATGCAAGCACTTGCTGCTCATCTTCAGCATTTTTGCATTTAATTTTAGTCTTGACTATAGAAGTTCTCCTTCTTACTTCTCTGATTATTGCTTACTTAGAATCACAAAAATAAAAAACTACATATTTTGGATTTTTTTTTTTTTTTTAATCTGCTAAGAAACAGAGTCCCAGTAGAGCTAGGCTTCATTTGTTGTAGTATTGGTAGGGGTATAAAAACTCAGCAAAAGAAGAGACTTAAGTAGGTAACACAACATAGCACAGTGAACAGTAGCACTGTCTGTTTTACCCAGGTTATGGATAATTACTTTAAATATATGTTTGTCTTGTGTTTTGGTTTGGTTTGTTTGTTGTTTGGTTTTGGTGTTTGTTTGGTTTTTTTTTAACTTGAGAAAGCTTCCTTAGACATAGTAGGCATGCCTTCTGTAAGAATTTCTGTAATCAAAGTAATAAAAGACCATGTTTGTGTGTTCTTTACTATGGGACCGAGTAATTTTTATCCTTAACAGCTTTTTTCCAGCTTCCTTCCAGGTAGTTACTTCCACTTTGGTTGTGTCAAATCAATTGCTTTTATGATTTTTTTGTTGTTTGTGGATTTGGTTTTGTGGGGTTTTTTAATAGTTTTGGTTTTTAACACATCACAAAGTGACTTTATTTTTTTTTTAAATGCTTAATTAAAATGAAAGAAATGGAAGATAGGTTGGTGGTCGTGTTCTAAATATGGGTTATTGCAGACTGATACACAAGCAACTGAATCTTCACAGCTGGGTCACAGGACCTGCTGATGAAAAAACGGAACACTGGATAGATAATATTTTAAAATATTTATTATTATCACAGCGTCATTTTTTTCTTATCAATCCTAATAGAGAATATCCCCATGCAACATCCTGATGAAAAAGGGAAGAACATGCCAAACAGCCTAACAAGTGGTGAATTATGCAGCTGTCTTGATAGTATAATTACAGCAGGTGGTTAGTTTTTATTCTCTTTCTTTTTCCCTTTAGATTAATTCTTTACTATGTCTGATGAATACAACTCTTAAATAACTGTGGTTGTCTGTCATAACAACCAAAATACCACCTCTGCTTAATATACTTCAGGAAAACAATTACGGAAGACCATTATAATACCTATCTAGAAGAGGAACAACCTATATTTTGGTCATTTTCTCTAAGTGATTTAGTAAATATATATATATTTTAATGCATCACAGACTATTAGAATTATCAGGTTTTTCATTTGGTTTTGGTGTCAATATATTTTTTCAGTAGGTCAATATTTTTGCCTCACAGTTGCGAGATACCACACCACAGCAGTGCCTTAGAAGGCATGGACAAATTTGTGTGATAAGATCAGCTGGACTGAGTGACAAATGAAAGACATCAGCCCCTTTTGATAGCAGCTGAAGATACATCAAAACTGATCATGTGCTACACAGCACAGGACTTCAATAGCAGTGATTGATGGAATAGCTTCTGAGACTATGCATATTCTTTTTCCATTGCCAACACTTAATGCATAAACACTAACCAGATACATAAACTCTAACCAGACAGAACTAATGATGATTGCCCTGTCACTATCACTAATGAATGTGGGAAAAAAAAAAAAAAAAAAAAAAAAAGCAGAAATAAACATCAGAAGAATTAAAAACGAGCCAGTGTGGGCAAGACCAAAATGCTCCTTGGAGTCTTCAGCTTCCAGTAACACCTTCTTCACTGCTTTGTGGTGTGTCAGTATAGTCCTCAGGTTTGCACCAGTGAAAAAAAAAGGTGATAATCACTTTTTTTCCCCAAAAACACTTCTCCCAAACTAGCCCATGTAATACTGGTGTATGTTTATGTCTGCATGGGCGTGTGTGCTCACGCAGGTGTGCATGCACCTTATTATCTTTAGGAAAGTCTGAAGGAAGAGGCTTCAGACAGCTTGCAAATTCCAGTTAATTCTCAATCTTACAGGTGATACCTTCTGCCTAAATCTCAGAAATATTAATTTGAGTGATTACTCAAAATCTACTATTCTAAAAATTTCTTTATTCAATGAAAACTGTTCCTTTTTCCTTTGGTGACCAAGTGTGTATCTTTTAGGCTGAAGCATTGCCTCCATTCAGGTACATGCATTTACATGTAGAATTGATAGCAAAGAATCTAAGTGAAACAGGTCTTAGTAGTTTATTGTTCTTGACTAACGCCTAGCAGGAAGTAAGCTATTTTTTTGACATGAAAATATTTTTTGGGCAATTGACCCTCCTCAACTTCCTTCCAGGAGTGTTATAAAACTGTGGCACACTCCAAAGGAGGAAGCAAAGGTTGGTCAGAGAGAGGTGTCTCCTTTTAGCTTGTGACTGGCTACATCAGTGTATTCACACAAAGTACTCTTGTCTTATAGTCTCTTTGAAGCAGATCTTCACACTGTGGCTGATAGACAAACAAAGGTCCTGCCTGTTTCCTTTTCAGAACTACTATTTCTTAGTCACTGAAGTGCAAAGCTTTGAGTAGGCTTCCTACAAGAAAACTGGGATAAAAGAATCGGGCAATATCTTCAAAATGGAAGAACCTGAGCAACAAAACATATGTAGTCAAGCTGGGCTGACAATTTATAGCCACTACAAATACTACAAGTTGTAATTACAATGAAAAAACAATTACAAGAAGAGTAAATTTTAATTATATTTAAAGTCAAATAGCAAGGCTTTTCTCATCTCAAAGAAAGAATGAAAATGAAATATCTAAACCAAGGTGAACTCTGAAAGTATGTCTGCAAAGGAAGCTGATAGATATTTCATTCCCTTCCCATCTGCCGTCTTGTTCTGTTGACTAAGACATTTAGATTTAGACTAGATATATATCCACTACAATAGCTTGTCCAGTATTGATGTAAGCTAGTAATGAACACCAGAGAACAAACTGTCTTTTCTGCTTACAAAACTGAGTTTAAAAACCAAGGGGAAAAATGTAAAATAGAGCACCTAGCAGGATGTAAATTTAGAATTTATGCAACATAAGAGAAAAAAGATTCAGAATTGTTTACTATGGCATGAAATCCAAGCTACTGACAATTGTTTGAAATGCTAGCAGCACTCTGTATGTATTGTGCATTCCTGGGAGAACAATTGATGGATTTTTTTCAGTGTTTACTGTGCTTGACTTAAGAAACAGGACAAAGTGGTACAGCAGCATAGTGCTAGAACACCACATATGTTGAAATTAAGACATCAGAAATACCAAACAGAAAGGTAGTTTTTAAGGCAACATTTACATATAGACTACACTTTCCATTCTAGATACCCCAAAACAACTTTCTGGATCCTGCCTACTCATGTTTTTTTACCTTTTATGGAATACAAAAGGCTTTAGTAAATTCTGACAGTCACAGGCACACACCAAAGGAATTAATTGCTCATTCAAATAAAATGGAAGTTTTATTTCACACCTTAAAATTTTTGGTATAAACTATGCAAACATAAAGGTACAATCTTTTATTTATTTCCTTTGAAACTATTTTGTAAATAATAACATTCTACTGGGAAAATACAAAAATTGTGTATTTTTCCTAAAAAAAAATATTCAAATTTTCCTGCATATTATTTCTGCAGTCAAAACTGCATAGGTTTATATAAATATGGTGCTTTCTATTTAAATGCTCAACAGCAAAAAAATTAATAAATCATGATAAGCCATATTACTAATACTCCATGTTTAATACAAATACCTGTTTTTTAATCGAAGTGTCCAGTGTGTTATACTGTGCCTGACATTTAATTCTTCAGTATTTTTAGCATTGGATCCATTATTAAATGAGGGGCAAAATTCTGTTTAGTGTAATATTACATCTAAAACTTTTCTTTTTATCCCCAGAGTTATTCACATATTTTGCTCATTATTATCCTATTAAAATTCCTTATATTCTGGCTGTTTGAGGAAATACCACATATTACAGATTTCCTTCACTGCTCTGGGAAATCTAATATTTTAGCTCTTGGGCATTAGAGTCATTAAGGGAATTTTCATGTTCAGTACCCTGCAACAGATTCAGCCTTGCATAATTCAGAACAACTTCACACCACTTATGGTAAATGGCCCATGCAGGAGCATTTGTTTTTCTTATCCATTCTTTTCCCTTCCTCACAGATGATTTTTATTAATTATTAATTCTCTTTCCTAAATTCACAGGAAAAAGTAAAATTATATCATCTGATTACCACAAAAAATGACAGATTGTTATAATCTGGAAAGATCTAAAAAGTTAACTGCCAGTTTTCTGCAACTAACTGATTTCCATGCTGTATATTTAATACCTTCATTCTCCACAAACATCCAAGTGGGAAAACCTCTATAGTCAAGTGCAGTCCCATTACAATTAGTTTGGCAGGCCTGAAGCTTAGGATATAGAACTTCCCCATGATTATTTAGAGTGAAAAAAAGTTCTGAAGCTCTTCTAATTAGTATTTACTGGGAGAGTTGTAATGAACACTTTAGCCTGATTAGTAAGAGAAAAGTGTCCTTAAAAGGGCATCTAAAAGGGAAGAAGGATATGAGATGTCCTGAAGCCTGTCAAAGCAGGAAATGAAGTACAGAGTGATAAAATACACAACAGTAAGCATAGGTTATCTGACATAACGATTGTTTTTTTTCCTTCTTCCGCCCCTCCTTCCCCCCCAGTTTTGGATACACAGCTCTAAAAAAGAGTCAATAATGTATCAGGGATTACTTAGAAATAAGTGTGTCAAAAAAAATCCCATGAGATCTCTCACTGCTCAGTGATGATATTTCCTACAGCACTTCAGGGACTGGTCTTGCACTCTGGTTAGTGTTATTAAGGAGGACTTCATGTGACTACATGTAGCTATAGAGGAGATTCAGAAGTGAATCTAGTCTGTTATACTTCCTTTTTTGGCGAATTTTTCTATTTCAATTTTTTTTTTTTTTTTTTTAATTTTACCTGGAAACACTTCCAGTTTAAAGGGAAGAAAAATATTTTGTTTCAGAAATAGTCACTGAGTACAGCTATTAATTAAGTGAATAAGAAAATCAACTGAGACCACTTTCTTTTTCCTCTTCTTTTTTTTTTTTTTTCTTCTTTTTCCCATTTTAACTTGGGCCTCTAAATTAGGATGTTTTTTGGTTATAAATTTTATGTACAATTCTAAACTTAAAGGGCTAAATTACAAAACCTGGAGGAAAGCATAAATTTCATGTTAATGGCTTGCTGTCATTACAAGGAAATCTGCAGAAAAAAGAAATCCCAAAAAATCCCCTCCAATTTGCATGCTAAAATAAGTGGAAAAAATACAAAAAAAAATTAATTTGACTCTGCACTTGGCTCCATATAAGGTCTGCACACCTGAATTCCTTCTTTTTTTTTTTTTTTTTTAACATTAATCTTTGAAAAGAAGGATGTTTTCTAGAACACATCATTAAAGGGAAGCAGGGAGGGGGCAGAAGATGAAAACCAGGAACCTCCAGACTGATCAGTGAAACAGTTGTAAAGTGTATGCTTGGAAATAGTTTATATTCTAAAGTGCTTGGAGAAACACCTGGAAAAGCACAGTTTAATTTAGGATTGCTACTCAGGCAAGGGAATTCATGCTTAATTACAAAGCATTCTTTGAATATATTTGTGTTATGACAGATAAGAGAAATCCTCCAGATTCATTCAAATTGGATCTGAAAGGGTTTCATACAGATGAGTGGTTAATATAAAAAATACTGCATGCAGGAAAATGACCAGAAAGAGTATATATTTTTGGATATAATGCTGCCCTCATACTACTTGAATTTCCTCACCTGTATAAGCTTATGTAGCATACGTAAGTGAACAAAATAAACTATGGAATCTCTTCTACTCAGTCATTTTTCCCTAGTCTGCATTGTTGAATAAATTAAAAACAAAGATATAATTCCAGGAGGAACTTATATTTTAAATTGGTATTAGAAATAGCAGAACTCTTTCTTTGAGTTTAAAAAAAAAAAAAAAGAGACATATTAGAGCAAATTTTCTATTTCATTAGTAATTCATGTAGGGAAAATATTTGAATGCTCACATTTCATTGCATCATTTCTTATTTCCTTTTTTATTTTTATTTAGGTCCTAGTCAAAACTCTCTCCTATATTTATTTCTTCAAAGTTTGCCAGACTCCTGTAGACTATAGAAGTGGTAAACCAAAACTGTAATAATCTCCATTTCATGTGGGCTTCTGTAGTGTGGAGAAAACTCCACAACTGGGATTGTCCTATAATGCTGTCCTTAATATTAGTCTGTAAAACTCTGCTTCCAATCATGATCAATGGAAATTAATAGTTATTGCTTTTCTAACATAAACATTATCAGTTTATTCCTCAACTGTAAATGGTAATTGGTTTTGACAGAGAAAAATGCAAAATATGTACCTTTTCATTTGGCTTTAGGTTAGTCCTCCTTGTCTTCTTACTTTTAAAAACTCCACTTTGTCCTTCATGACAGGAAAAAATATGTCATATTTTTTGGGGGGGAGTTGGATATTATTACAACCCTTCAAAATGCAGGAAAGTCGTGATGCATTATTGTGCTAGTGTAGTCAGAATGACAAGCCATATTTCATATAAGTTTAATACAAGTTTAAAAGGAAAATCAAAGCATTAAGTGAGGCAAAAATGCGCTATTAAAATAAAAAATCAGGTAAGACAGTGAAGAAATTGCCCCTCACTGCAAGAAGGACACTGAGTTGCTGGAGTGCATCCAGAGAAGGGCAACAAAGCTGGTGAAGGGTCTAAAGAGCAGCTGAGGTGACTGGGGTTGTTTAATCTAGAGAAGAAAAGGATAAGGTGACATCATATCACACTCTACAACTACCGGAAAGGAGGTTGTAGTGAGGTGGGTGTTGGTCTCTTCTCCCAAGTAACTAATGATAGAATGAGAGGAAATCGCCTCAAGTTGTTCCAGGGGTGGTTTAGATAAGTTTAGATATTAGGGGAAAAAAAAACCAAAACAAAATAAACAAAAAAATCCCTAAGAGAGTGGTCAAGCAATGGAAGGGGGTGCCCAAGGAAGTGGTTGAATTACCATCCCTGGAGGTGTTCAAAAAACATGTAGATGTGGCATTTTGGGACAAGGTTTAGTGGTCTTGAGTTGGACAGTTGGACTTGATCTTTTCCAACCTTAATGATCCTATGATTTGATGATTCTAAGTTTCTTTTTTTCAGTTCTAAGTTTTTTATTTTCTATTCAATCCTTTCAAACCACATCTCCATGAGAAAGTAATTCTTCTGAGGGAGACTTCACTGTCAGACAAAGTAACACTACATGTTGAGCACTAAAAATCACATGATCTCTGAATGTACATTGAGATAAAAAAACTAAAAACCATACTGTTGCACATAAATGTATGAAATAGTATTCATCATGACAGAAACTATGGTTTATGTCTTCATAGATAAAAGGTGTGCTTTTTTTCCATTTTTCTAGCTTGCTTTTCAGATTTGCTTTTGGAGAAAGCTAACCAAAACCTTTTTCTTTTTTTTATTTCAAATTAGTTTTTACATACGTAAAAATTCAATGTGTTGAGTGACTACTTACTAATCATACCTGCAGAATGTCTATTAATAATTGTTTTTTGTTATAATATGAAAATACCTCTCCATTACCTTTGGGAAGACACCATCTGAAATATAAAAACACTTTACGAAGTTATAAATTTTTTTGTTTACTGAAGAATTTCTTAAGAGTTATCTTTCTTTTTAGTAAACTTTTGTTTGTTAAAAAAACACATGGAGAGGCCATCCACTTTCTATCTGGCAGTTCAGGAGTTTTTAGAATTCTTGGTCACATAATAGTTTATAGACAGCAATAAACAAAATACTGCTAGGTTGCATGTTTCACAATAAACAAGGTATGAAACACATAACTAAACATTCTTTATCCCTCTCTTACTTAGTCTAAAAACACACTCTTGTGTTTCAGGGAAGTCCTAAAAGAGAGCTGGAAATCTATGGGGATCAACTTAAGGCATAAAATTATTTTTAAAAATGTTTATATTCTAGCAATTTCTTTGGGAAAAAAAAAAAAAAAAAGCTATAGCCCAGTGCTACCCTGAAAACAACTAAAATTGCTATTGTGAAAACGAGCTTTTATAAAACTGTTTATTTTTGCTCTTGGAGCTGTACCTCAGAGTTTCTTTGACAGCAGCAGTTGTCATTGATGAAAACAGTGTTCTTAAGATCCTGAAGCAGAAGCAACAGAACCTGCACTAGCACAGAGGAATCCTCAAGAAACATCATAGTGGGTTGCTGGGTGAGAAAGAGATAGGTGGAAACTGAATCTGTGTGGAAATTTATGGAGCTGAACTGCATGTATATAGTTCAGTAGAAAACAGCCAAAAGCATAGCTAAAACAGATGGAGTTTTGTTTACCAAGAATTTCTAAGGTAAAGACAAACAAGCAAAAAGGTGGACAAACTTCCATTCAGCTGTCAGAGGGACTGAGATCCAAGATTTTTATCCACTGCAGGGAAAAAAGGTAGGATTCTTTGACCAACTCCTTTCAATTCAGACCACACAGAGAGTTGTGATGAATCAGAGAGGATGGAAGGGAAATCTTTCCTTTTATAAACTAGGAAAAAAATGTACTTATTAGCTCTAAAAATAAACAATATAGCATTCCTGTTCCCAAAATGCCAGATATTTTTTGGCAGCCTGAATTCTGTAATTGACATTTTAGATATTTTTTCTCCATTTTAATATTACATTGGGCTTATTTTAAGGTATACAGTGGATTTAAACATATTCTGTAAATAATACAAAATGTACAAAAAGGAAGCACCAGAAGGAAGACAAATGTTCAATAACAAATATAAGCAAATGTTCAATTATTCTCTTTCTGTTTACCATTTTGTTTTACTTATTAATTCCTAAACTAATATACACTAGAAATCTAGAACCTAGAAAGATGGAATCTACATTTTTCACTTACTTATGGTGCTTTACAGAAGCAAAATCACAGAATCATAGAATGGTCTGGGTTGGAAGGGATCCCAAAGATCATACAGTTCCAACCCCCCTGCCACAGGCAGGGCCACCAACCTCCAGGCCTGGATCTACACAAGGTTGCCCAGGGCCACATCCTGCCTGGCCTAGAACACCTCCAGAGATGGGGCATCCACTACCTCTCTGGGCAGCCTGTTCCAGCACCTCACCACTCTTTCTGTAAAAAACTTCCCCCTAATATCTAATCTAAACCTTCCTTCCTTTAGCTTTAATCCATTCCCCCTTGTCCTGCCATTACCTACCCTTTTAAAAAGTTGAATCCCCTCCTGCTTATAAGCTCCCTTCAGTTACTGGAAGGCTGCAATGAGGTCCCCCCGCAGCCTTCTCTTCTCCAGACTGAACAAGCCCAGCTCCCTCAGCCTCTCTTCGTAGGGCAGGTGCTCCAGCCCTCTAATCATCTTCGTGGCCCTCCTCTGAGCCCTCTCCAACAGTTCCACATCTTTATTGCATTGGGGGCCCCAGCTCTGGATACAGTACTCCAGATGGGGCCTCACGAGGGCAGAGTAGAGAGGGACAATCACCTTCCTGTCCCTGCTGGCCACCCCTCTTCTGATGGAGCCCAGGATACCATTGGCCTTCCAAGCTGCAAGGGCATGCTGCTGGCTCATGTTGTTTCTTGCCCATTAGAATCCCCAGGTACTTCTCTGCAGGGCTACCTTCCAGGAGCTCTTCTCCCAGTCTGTATATATGCCTGGGCTTCCTCTGGCCCAAGTACAAGACCTTACACTTTGCAGTGTAAATCTGTTAAGTCTCTCTTCTTTAGACCTTATTTTTCACTTTCAAAGTGGAATTCTTAACTTTTTTTTTTTTTTGCTAACACTAATTCTTACTGAACACTGTATTTTGCTTATTTATTGCACAATAAGGTCTCTGTAGGACTACGTATTGAAGGATGGAAATACTGGAAAATATCTGTCTTTGCTTTATTCCATAAAGAAAAAGAAAGAAAACATGACACGTGCCATGCTTTTTAGTTCTTTGAGTGATTCATACTACATTTATACCTCTACCTCCCTCCCCCCACCCCTGCCACTCCCCAGCTTTACTGGAATTTATCTCCCCAAAGTAAATTTGTAGCAGGTATTATAATGACACAAACAGAAAGGTTTTAATTTCCAAAACCTATTAAAAAAGCTCCTTCAAAAAAAAAGGTTTGAAGTTCAAATGAAAGACAATACCCGAATAACACTAATTCCTGTGAGAATTCATGGCACCTGCCAGACACTGTAAAGGTTTTATAAATGTTTTCTTCTGCAAAGTCTACTGCAAACATCATAAGGCCTTTAGTAAATATGTCTACCAGCCTTTTTGTTTGAGCAGAAATATTGAACTTTCTGTCATTATGGTTATAAAGTAGAGAAGATTATTTCAGATTTTTTTTTTAAATATTTGATTAATGGCCTCTCTTTTTCCTTCAGATCAAGTTTCAAATCACACACAGAGTTAGGTGTTTGAAAAAAGTCTTTTCTAGCAATACAAGGCTAGCAAAACAATCTATTTAGAAGTCATTTATGAGTAAACATAGAAACACCGAGAAGCACAGAAAACCCGAAAAGAAGAAAATAATTTTGCTGCATGAGCCACAATATCAGAATGAGCAGACAAAGTTCTGCACTGCAGGAAAATAATATTGTTGTTTATATTGCATAATGCAAAATATTTATCTCTTTGGCAGAGGCAAAATACCACATTTTGTTTGTCTACAATTATGTACTGATAACTGTGTCAAATTAATTCTATCTGATGATCATTTAAAATGGAATATTCAGTGTTTCTTTTCCTTTTAAAGAACACAAAAACAAAAAAGACACCCTAATAAATATCTGGAAAACAGTACAGGTCTCAAAATAAAGATCAATGAAAGAGTTTCAGTGAATTATATTAACATACATGCTATGGTGCTTTATAGAAACATCAGCATTGGCAAAGCTTGTGCACTTAGATTATTTAGCTTATAAATTGCAGTTAAAATAATATAGTCATAAAAGCAAGCATTTAAAACACTGATGTTTGTATGATGACGAAAACTATATTACCTCACTTTTCTTCATAATGCATTTCTAATTATTTCCCCTTTATTGTGGAAAACACCACAGTGGTAGGTCTTCAAGTAACTTGGAAAATTTTTAATTCAGACAAAAGCATTTAAACCCTTCATCTGACCTCCTCATATCCAAACTTCAGAGAGAGAAAACAGCAGAAAATTTACACATTTGGATTTTTGGCCCTATAGCATTAGGAATGTCAGAAAACATTTAACTGGAAACCTTGTGAATATTAAAAAATAAATAGGAGGGAGGGCCGGGGTGGGGCGGGAGGTGGATCTAGATATCGTTGCGGCAGACACTTGACTTTGGCTGCTGGCTTTGAGAATCAGACTGCAACTTTCCTCTCCAAGACACAGTGTAGCAGCCACCTGACAGTAGCTCTTTTACCTCTCATTTAGTGACCTCACATATGAATCATGTACAAGAGGATAAAAATGCGTTGTCACTGCTTACCTTTACCTTTGCCTTCACACAGGAAAAAAATGAAAATGTTCTCTCAAATTGCAATCATTTCAGTTTGTTAACCACCAACTACATTGATCTACACAAACTACATACTACTACCATCACACTATCAAACCTCTGCAATGCTTTGCATTCCTTTTTTATTGTATTAAATTAATTAATCAACTAACTCACAGAAACTCTGTGAAGCCATAGAAACTAGAAAAAGTGAGATCAGTCTTCTAAGGTTTTAGTAACTTAAGTACCAAAACAGGAAAAGCCCAAACCAAAACGTACTTTTTTATTATATTTACAAAGTCAGTGTTTTGTAAGAGTGTAAAAAAACACCACAGTCTTTTTAAAAGAATCATAAAGTTACTCAGTACATGTATGTTATATATCAGAAACATACTGATGCATATAATGAATTCAGGAGCACCTGACGTGTAAGTTTCAAAGATATAGTTGAGCTGATTTTACTCCTACCTTCCACACAGAATCACAGAGGTTGGATGGGACTGGTGATCATCTAGTCCAAACACTGATAAAACAGGATCACCTACACCAGATTGCTCAGGATCACATCTGGGCAGGTTTTGAGTATGTCTAGACAAGGAAACTCCTTATAAGCTCTCTCGGCAGCCTGTGACAGTGCTCTGTCACCCTCAGAGTGACAAGGTTTTTCCTCATATTCAGATGGAACTCCCTGTTTTTCAGTTTGTGCCCATTGTTCCTTGACTGGTCACTGGTCACCACCGGAAAGAGTCTGAACCCATCCTCTTGACATTCACCCTTGTAAACTTTGTTAAGATCCCCTCTCAATTTTCTCTTCTCTGGGCTAAACAGACCCAGCTCTCTCAGCCTTTCGTCATAAAAGAGACGCTCCAGTCCTCTCATCATCCTCATAGCCCTCCACTGGACTGTCTCCAGTAGTTCCTTGACTTTCTTGAACTGGGCAGCCCAGAACTGGACACAGTACTCCAGATGTGGTCTTACCAGAGTAGAAGGGAAAGAAAACATTCCTCAACCTGCAGGCCGCACTCTTTTTAACGTACCCCAGGAAATTGTTTGGCCTTTTTGGCCATGAAAGTATACTGCTTACTCATGCTTAACTTCTTGTTCACCAGGAGTCACAGATCCTTCTTTGCACAGCTGTTTCCCAGCAGGTCAACCCCTAACTTCTGTCTCGGTTTTTTCCTCCCTGGGTGCAGGAGGAAAATATGTGCCTTCTTTGAACTTTATTAGGTTCCTCTCTGGACAATTTTTAGCCATTTCAGATCTTACAGAACAGCCTTTTGTTGTATCAGTCACTCCTCCCAGTTTTGTATCATCAGCAAACTTGCTGAGGATATACTTTGTCTCTTCATCCAGGTCATAGATAAGCATATTGAAAAAGATTGGACCTACTACTGATCCTTGGGCAACACCATTGGCTACAACATTCCAACTAGACTGCACTGCTTATCACAACCCTCTGAGCTCTGTCATTCAGCCAGTTCTCAATCCACCTCATGGTCCACTCCTCTAGCCCACATTTCCTAGGCTTGCCTATGATGATGTTATGGGAGATGGTGACAAAAGTCTTGCTGACGTAAAAGTAGATGACATCCACTTCTGTCACTTTACCCACCTAGCTACTTATGCCATCACAGAAGGCTATCAGTTTGGTCACACAAACCTTTTCTGAGGACATGAAGAATTTGGTGAATTAACCATTCCCAGATAAGAACACCTCATTGGGACTTTTGCAGAGACTTCAGCAGATCCTATATAAAAGGAAGTTATAAAATCTCATATCCTGGGTTAATGGCAACTGCCCATAGGCTTCTAAGCATGTGAAGTTCACAGAATTACTGCAATGCTAAAACTTTATGCTGAGTTGCTTGTCATATGTTGCAAAGTATTTAGGAACTTGCACCAGTTGCTTAATACACTGGAGGCCTGCTGTTTGTCCTTTTCAGAGAGGGAGGTTCCCATCCTGAAGATGAAAATATTACTTATCTACATTCAAGATACCCGGGTTACATCTGTTGGTTGAGATCATCCCCATGAGAGGTTCACTTTTTCTTTCAACAAAATGTAAATGTCGTGATTATTTTATTTTTGTTTTAGCTGTTTACTGCTATTTATTGGGGCAGGGAGCCTGTTTTTCTGTTCTTTTGGGGTTTATAATCATTTTTGAATACTCAAAGAGAAAACAAACTGTTTCAGAGGCAAAAGCATACATGTAGACAGCTTTTTGGCCACTCTAATTTGAGCTGTAAGATGCATAAACAATTTATGAGACTATAAAATTATCCTAAGTTTATACCTGTCAGATTTTCTTCCTGTGATATTTAAGTAAGATGTAGATGCCTTTTGCTAAGTAGTTTTTAGCACATTTAAGACTGAACTGCTATCTGTTTTGGTTTTACTTAAAAAGAACATTAACAGCTTTCTACTAATTTGGCTGTAATAAATGAAAACGTTAGCAAATGTATTTGATTAAGGAAGACAGAAATTTATTATCAGAATACTAGAAAATGCTTTATGTAGAGAGAGATACAATAATGAAAAATATTTACTAAAATTTGCTCGATTTCATTGCTCAGAAAGTATATTTAGTGGCCCTCAATTCAGAACTGAACAGTTAAGTAGGAGTTTTCCTGGAAATCAAATGAACAAGATGTTCTCAATTCATTTGGACAATACAAATTGGCTTATATAACATGTTTATACATGTTAAAGCACTCTAAAGGATAAAGTTTTTTTTTCATCTTCTTATTTTACAGATGCTGAAGGAAGAGGGTACAATTACTGCTGTCTTATGCAACAGTAGAATTTGATCAATGTTTTTTTTGGTGAGCAATGCAGATTTGGTTACAGTGGTTTATTTTGAAAAATAATCTTTTCACATGATTGTGTCAAAACTGTGAATACTTTTACTTTTAAGCTCTTTTGCATATGAACCTTTGTGTATGTGTGTTTATCCAAGAGATTTATTCTTATTTCTTTCATTCCTTTCTTTCATTCATTTCCTTCAAGCTTATTGTAATGTACAAGATTTTTCAAATGTGTCAATCTGAGGTTGAGCTACATAACATTTTTTTCTGTTTCTTTGGAACAGACAGTGTGTCATAAAGACAAACAAACACTGCAAATTATTACCTACACTGTACAATTTTCTTATGCATTTGATTTATTTTTTTTACTATTAACTATGTTATTGACTAATAGTAATTGTAATAACAACTTTAACCTTTACTTGCAAATAAGGAAAGTAATTATTCTCCCAAATACATTCCTGCTGGCTGTTCAGAAGAAAAGAAACAGGTGAAGATGGTTTTTTAATCCAACATTTTTTAAATGTTTATTTGACTTTGGGCAATGACATGATTGTATCAAAAGAATACAAAAGCTGAAACAGAGAATTTTTAATCCTAATACTATTAGAGATAGAGAGTGGTTTTGTTATAAGAAAGAACACCTTTCCTTTTATCTTTAAAATAAAGTGGGTAAGATTTAGAATAGACATAGAACTAGAAAATTTTCAGTGTCTACAAACTTAGAAGTCTGAAGCCATTTTAAACAATTTAAAAAATAATTTCAAACTTTAATATATACCTGCTTCCAGTTACTATTTTTTAAAAAATTTTCAAAAGATATACATAGTCTGTTGATTGAGTTTATATGGAGTTTCATATTAGTCTGACAGATAAAGCAAATATTCAAAGTAGGTGCTAAACATTTAACATTTGACAGGACAGAGTAGTCAGTTAAAAACTAAATTTCAGACTCCCTATTTTTATTTCTCAAAAAAAGATTCAATATGTTTTTTGAAAGAAAGTTCAGTATCCTGTTCCCCCCATATTCTAACTTTTTTAAAGCTTTCTTGCTAAGTGTAAAATATTTTTATTTTTGTAATCTGTTTTGCATTAAAGTGATTCCAGAATTAACCTGTTGCAAAATTTTGCAAAGTTTATCATACAACTTCTGTTGATACAATGGTATTTAACTCTGTAATCTGAATTTTGTGTTCAGATTGCAGAATATATGTTTATTCTAATGACACCTCTGATGGCATGAAAGTAATTTACAAATTAGTGAACCTAATTTCACCTGCCAATGGGTGTAGATGTGACACTTACAGACATGGCAGTGTTAGGATAACAGTTGGACTCAATCATCAAGGGTCTTTTCCAACATATTCTATTCTATAGTTTTATTCTCTGATTCTATGAATCTGTAGTACATATCTGAAATGAGTAAAAAGTGGCAAGGCATAAATAAGTTTCATGGTTCAGCCTCTGAAGGCTACTTCTTTGGGTCACCTGTCCTGGATGTGTGCCCTCCCAGTTTCCTGGGTGCCTTCTCATTAGCAGTAGAGCATGAAAAGCTGAAAAGACAACTTTGTAAGAACTGAAAAGATTAGGGTGTTATCAACATCGCTGCCACCCTAAATCCCAAACACTAGCTACTAGAAAGAAAATTAACTCTTAGTCAAACCCAGGACAGTAATCTACTGTATTCTGAATCAAAATACTATGTTTACGACATAACATTAACATTTTCCTGTTCACTATCCCTCTTCTTATTTTGCCAGAAATACCTTGCTAAATTGCAACTGTATGAAGTAAACTGCATCCATAGAATCTTCTGTCTGAAAACATCTTAATTTAGGAAAAGCTCAGTATTCTTTCTAAGATCTAAAGGTGTGGCTAAGACTTTGATTATGAATGATCTCATGTTTGCAATAACTTTAAGAATAAAAACCCTGAGTTTTCTCTTCTTGGTTTGCTTCATCTGATTAGAACTTCATCTCTGCTAGTCTAGTAAAAATATCTTGAGGCATTATCAGGATACAACTGTGAATAGTAAAGGATAGCTTCAGAACTAACAAACATCCATGAATGTAATACAATACCAATTTCTCAGTAGGCCTGAAAGCAGCATAGCTCTGAAAATGAAGGGTTTAGGCTAAATGTCTCTTAGAATGCCCTGCAAATGTGAACTGGAAGTATAGCATATTCTCACAAAATACATCAAAAGAAGGGAAAAATGAAGCTCATTAATTGAGGTAATAAAGATTTATTTTCAGGCAGTGAGGTGATGAAAATTAATACTACTCAGCTGAATGGAACGGAACTGTGACAATTGAAATGAATTGAAGATATACTTCAAGTGGTTTCAGTGGCTGTAGGAGATTGCTTTTATATTTGTGGAAATGGGAAAATGAAAGATACTCCCAGGAGCCAGACACAGATGATCTGCTCCCAGTATTGCCCCTACATATATCCCATTGCATCCTTTCTTTTCGTGTGTGTGCAGTGAAATAGGATTCGTTTTCCTGGATAGAAAACTTGTTTCTTCAAGGACTGGAGTTATTCTTTTTTCTAAAATCCAAATCCTAAACTTATAGAACCAAAGGAAAAATTCCAATTGTGCTTATGTTCTCTTCTACAATTGCAGGATTATAGTAGCTTTACTTTTTCCACTCCAATACACCTTTGAGTATCTTCAACAAACAGAAATAAGGATTAGCAGCCAACATTGTAATGTAACATCGTACTACTTGGAAATCAGTATTACTTACATTGTACAAATTTTGATGTAGAAACAGCATGATAACTTCTTGACTCAGAGGAGATTTTACTTCTAGTCATTATCTCAATATTAAGCAGTTAACAGATACTGCTCGGTTATTGGGATAAATTGAAAAATATAGAGAAGAACAATGCTTTAGTCTTGAAGGCTGTCAAGTACTCTATGTGTGACAGAGATATAAATTGCATAGTATCTTTTCTGTAAAAAAAAAAAAAAAAAAAAAAAAAAAAAAAAAGCAAAAGAAATCAAAACAAATAAACCCCACCAAACTCATCTTCCTCTGGTTTTGTTTTCTAGAGGAAAGTGACCTGAAGCAACAAAATCACTTAGGGTGCTTTTCTGTTCACAAAACTTTGGGAGACCATGAGACACATAGTTGTTAAATATTTGATATTAATTTACTATACTGTTCATCTTTAAATTCACTGTACTCAAAGTGCTGTTACTTAGTCGAAGCTCCTGCTGTCATCAAGTCTGAATAAACAGTATAGGACTTGGCGGTAAATACAACTCAGTGGAATTGGCTTACTATTTTTCAGGTTCAAGGATAATAGATCCATTACAATAAAACTCAAGATACAGTACTCAGTAGTTATAATGAAAAAGTTATCAAGGATGAGGAATTTTTTAACTTACTCTTCTCCAAGGCACATCCTGTTGTTATGTCTCAGGATAGAGATCTAGAAAAAAAACACATAAAAAAGCATTTGACACCACTGGTAGTAACAGCTCCATTGTCAAATAACATGGTTTTATGCATACATCAACTTATGTTTGTTGATAGGAATAGTCAGAATGAATTATGACTCATAAATATTGCAATATCTGGTACATACTTGAACAGTTAGCAATAAAAGTGGAAATTCACTTCTGCAGTTCTTTCACTCTCTTAAATGTATCTGATGCTTCTGAATTTTCTTACAGGTCTTATGAATTTAAAATCATATCACAGAACATTTTTAATTGCAATTTTCATAATTGAATGTTTAAAAGATGTCATCTGTGAGAGTCTACGATGATGCAAGATTCAATATGTGTACGCTGGGTCACCATTTCCAAATACATATGTTTCTAATTCTTGAAATATTTTTTTCAGCTTGAATTGTTTAACAGATTTTAATGGTATTTAAAGACCTATTGAAATAAAACCTCTATAATGTAAAGCACTTAAATGCACTGTTTTCAAGGCTGCATAAAATATTCTATAAAATATTAAAAATTGTCTCTGTCTTTTTTGTTTGGTTGGGTTTTTTAATTGTTTTTGGAAAAGTAGTACTAGAGTAATAATAATTAGATAATAACAACCACCATAGGCTAGTAACAGTAACTTCAGTGTTCCTGTATCTGAGTCCTTGATATTGTTGCAACAAAACTAATCATTAAAAGAGTTTTGATATGTCACTGCAGACCTCTGCAATATTTTGTACTAAAGGATGAAAACTTTACCAGATTGATTTGAGAATTGGCACTTTATTGACAAGTGATTTGACCATACTAACACTTCTAATGAGTACATCTAAAGATCTTCAGGCATACAAGAAGAAAATGTTCAAAAGCTGTATTCATCAATTTTCCTCATATTTTTTCCTGTCAGTACAGGTATATATGCATACCCAGCTTGAAATATGTACATGCAGTGTTAACATAAGTATTCCAAAAGCTTCTTTAATGCTTCTAATAACAACAGATATTATTAGGGGGTAAAAGCCTACTATACTAGCACATAAAGATCTTAGTTTTAGCCTGATAAAAATTGCAAATGCTGAATCCTAAGTGTCCAAACAGGAGAAAATTAATTACTTCCAGGAAGGATGTTTCACTTTGTGGGGACAGAGGAAGACATTTTTCTTAGCAATTTGGCTGTGTAAATAAACATTACTTGAAATCTATCTGGGATCGATATTTTTCAAATATATTATTTGGAACATGGACAAGTGTGCAGAAAGGAGATAAAAGTAAAAATTGCTATCAGAATTTATATCAGAAATAACATATGGCCAGTTCATTACATGACTGACTACATGGCTTATAACTGCTCTTTACATGCAGCTGTCGGCCTAAGCAGTTATTGACAATACCAGTTCCTCTGCTGAAACCAACTCCAAAACAAAACAAAAAAAGCACTGAAAACCCCAAGAAAACCAAGCAAATAAACAAACAAAAAATAAGCAGGTCTAACTGAGGGCTCAGAATACTCAAATTTATCTCAGTCTCTGATCATGTCAGTTAGGCTTTGAATGTCTTTACTTCAGAAGCTGAGTTACACTTCTGTGGCTTATTCACATTTTAAAATTTTGCAAAGTTAAAGCACAACTTTTACACCTAATGGAATAATCTAGACACTCTAGAAGACTCTACAACTCACCTTTAGAGAAGTGACTGATCTTGTCACTTGACAGATTTTTTTAAATGTTTCAAGTGCAGTTTACTGATAAATATCTTTATGGAGTGCATGAGAAAGTACATCATACTTTGCAAGAATTCTATAACTGAGTTTAGAATTGGGGGGGGGCATATCTTTGAAGTGAAAGAATTAATTCTTTAGATTCAATGACCCATGCATTTTTAAGAATATGTAAGGATCATTGAAAGCACATAGGACTATTTCAAAGTGTCTAGTTCACAGCTTCTTAATAAAAATAAATTAGAAGAAGGTAAGTACCTAACTCCAGGATCTTGTTCTCAGGATAATAAATACGCTATAGAGCACCAAGCACTTATTCTTGAATACAGGCAAACCAGTCGTCCTGGGTTGGCACTTCGCCAAGCTGATCTGGCAGCTAAATGACATGTTTCCTCATGAAACATTTATACCTTCTGCCACCCTTCTTGACCATTCCTTAAAATACCAACTTTTCTATTGTGTTACTTTATAATTTAAACAAGTTATTGAACAACAGAAGTTCCAGATAACATAGTAATTGGCTTCCAATAACAGTCCAAAGTCCTCTTCTCCATGTCAGTATTACTAGACCTGAAGCTGAATTATGTTCTACTTGAAGGACTAATGTTTACAAAAAATCCTGAAATAAAGAGTTAATGTCAAGAAGAGTGACGGGAACTGAGAAATAAGAGCTATGCACTGAACCTAAACAGAGATCAAAGATGTGTTTTGAGCTTTTATTGATTGCTTACGAAAACAAACCGGTTTCTTGGCAGGAACTAAGTGACCTGTGTGATATTTGGCCAGTGTGAATGAATTCTTTCTTACCTTATTTACATTAGTATCAATTGACAGCAAGGTCACTGAAGTTGGTATGTTACAATGATGAAAATATGCATAGAAATTACAAAATTTCACACTGAAAACATAAAGTGATTTTGTTCGCTCATAAAAGTCCAAAGGATACTTTAAGACAATACATATTTCAACAAATAAATAATGTTTTGCATGAATATAGCTTCTATCAATGAGCAAAAATAGCTGAAACTTTTACAATGTTTTAAATTATGCCTATGGTAACTTCTGATTGATGAACTTCAACCTCACTTACTTCATTTTTGGGGACCTTTATGAATGAATTCTAAAGGGGGCTGGTCACCCACTTCATACCTGAAGAGGAAATAATCTTCCCACCCACTGCAACTGATCAAGCATTTAATGACGTGTAGAATAAGACAAAAAAGGATACAGAAGCTTTGTTTCAAAAATCTCTTAGGATTTTCTTTGAATAGCAGAGGTCCTGTGCTCCAAAATCTAAAGCTTGTTTCTTACTCACTGTATGTCCATGAACTATATAATGTAAAAAAAGAAAAAAACTATTCTGGAAAAGTATATTTCTGTTCCAGGTGTCCTGGTTTTGGCTAGGATCCAGTTAATTTATTTTCTAGCAGCGGATGGAATGCAGTGCTTGAGAGTTAAGATGAGAGCAGTGCTGATAGCACCCTGATGTTTCTAGTTGTTGCCAAGCAATCAAGGACTTTTCAGTTGTTCATATTTCCCTGCTAATGAGAAGGGACGGGGACACAGCCAGGACAGGTGACCCGAACTGGCCAAATGGGGTATTCAATGCCAATTACATCATGCTCAGCATAAAAGGGGGGAAGGGGGTGGGAGGAGCAGGCAGCACCAGGTTTTGGGGATGGCCTGTTTTTTCAGTACAGCGCTGAGCTGTATGGCCCTAGTTGTGCGTTTTGGTAAGAAATTGCATTGTGTATCACCAGTTTCATATATTTTGCTATAAAATCCTGTTATTATTGTTATAGGTATCTTTCTGCTATTCCAGGAAACTATCCTTATCCCAACCCTTGAGGTTTTGGTTCCTTGGGTTTGTTTTATTTTTTTTCCTTCTCCTTCCCTCTCCCCCTCCCTCAACTCCCTCCCTGCACCCCCTTTTAAAGAACAAGTGGCTTCATGGTGCTTGGTTCTTAGCTGGGACAAAATCACTACACCCACTCAAAAGGTTTATTTTCTGGGTTTGTCTTATGCCTTATATTGAGTCTGGCTGAGATGGAGTTAATTTTCCCCACAGAATCTTTCACAGTGCTGTACTCTGCATTGAAAGCTAGCAAAGTCTTGAGAATCATAGAATCACAGTCTTTAATGTTTGAAAAGACCACTAAGAACATCAAGACCTGAGAATCATAGAATCACAGAGTCTTTAATGTTTGAAAAGACTACTAAGAACATCAAGACCAACTGTCTGTCCAATACCATCAAGTGAACTAAACCATCTCCTGGAGTGCCATGCCTACACATGTTTTTTAACACCTCCAGTGATGGTGACTCTTAGTATCCAATCTAAATCTCCCCTCACAGAAACTAAGACCGTTTTGAAAGGTATTTCAGTACATTAAGGATAGATGTAGGCTTGCCAAAACACTTAATCACCTAATTCTCATCAAAATTATTTCTAAAAGCTCCTGTGTAGGTTAGGTGTTCAGGTGCTTTTCCAAGTATGCTAATTCCTTTGAAAATATGGGCTGTAAGACTTACCTCAGAGTTCAAAATTAAAGAGGTGTTACCATGACTAGACAGATGTTAATGTCATCAACAGCTATTCTGAGATTTATTATAGAGGCATCTTAATCAAGAGCATCTGATCCTTCTTTTGGGACTAGGACTGATGGGAGACTTACAGTCTCAGCTATAGCAGTTCTGATGGTTTGTATGTGAATATTTCTTTCATGGATATAAAGTCATTGAGTAAACATTAGCTGTATTTATGGAATGGTATTTCTTAATAAACTTGCAGCTGGAGGCCTCTAAACTAGATCTGACTGTTGTCTACTTACTTGTGCCAACTGTTAAGTGTCAGTCAGTAGTATGAAATATTTACTGAGGCAAATGTTGATGAAGTGAAAAGAAAAAAAATATGAATCTATCAAAGTTACAACTCTCTTGAAAATACATTCAATTACTCTCAAAAGACTTAAAGTATTTAAACATTAATGTACGAATATTTGACTCATATTGATTTATTAGGAATTTCAAGCTAAGAAAATGTGATGTATTTCAGTTTCTTGATTGCTTTGAAGGACCTTCTAGCAAGGCTGTCTAGCAAGGGAATACCTAATTCCTTACAACAGTTTGTCAGTTATAGGCAAATACACACAGGAAAAGCAGAAGTCTTCAGAATAGGGGCAGTAAACTGTTATTTTGTATACCAAAATCTTTCTGCAAGAATGAAGTGGTATCAAAAAATAAAATTAATAACTTATAAACAGGTACATAATGAAAATAAATAGAAAAACATTCTCCCAGACATGGGTTCATAAACACATTATTAATTCACAGCAGAGGGAAAAAAAAAAAAGGAGGAAAATATATTCAAAATTCTGTCTTGGGATACCATCCAGAAACCCTAACTGTATCACAGTTAATTTCATATCTCTGTAAGTGACTTTCCTTAAATAACACAGTACACAGGAGAGAAGAATTCGATTTCTTAAATACTATCTATCTGGATGTAGAATTAGGACTGAAATGAATAGCTTCTAGTCACAGCATATTAATCTCCAAAATCCTCTTCATATGTTACCACTAAATGATAATTTTTTAAAATATTAATTCATCCTTGGAAGCATAGAAGATGCATGATCTTTCTCTTCCTACTTAACTACCCATTATCTAGGACAAATATTTAACATTCAGTCAAAGGTGTTACATCTTCAGTTTTGTATCAGGATAAGAAAGATAAAATACTGACCTCCATTTTTACTGTTACAAAAAAAGGAAACTGCTGAGAATTCTTGGCAATATACTGACAAATTTATAGGCACAAAAAAACGAGACCCATTTAAACAAGATTTGTATGACTGTTTTGTACTAAAAAATAAATGGGTAACATAAATTGTATTTAGTATCTTTGTTTTCTGATAGTCTTGACTTTAAATCCAGGGAGTGCTTTAGCAACTGCTCATTGTCTGATTCCAATATTTTCTAATATTTTTAGGTCCATAAGAAAGTTATTAGCATTTTCATTTACTAGCTTCATAAGTAGAATGCTCCAGAAATTTAATCCCATTTTGCTATTTCTGCATTAACTTGAACATTATACCTCAAATTTTATAGTCCAGAGGTGAGTAAGATCACTGGAATATGCAGACTGGGCCAAAACCACTGAGGTTATTTGCTTTTCTTATAGTTTATGGACAGCTTCTTAATCATAGAGAGGCAGAAATTTAAAGTGACATTGAATGTTTCCAGTCCAAAACAGTTATTCTTAGAGAAAATGTAATTTTTTCTGAATGATCATGCTATACTTGACTCCCATTCTCCTCTTTTACATATGATATAGAGGTATTCTTAATCATGATACTGATAATGACCTAAGAAATGCAATAGCTCTTCATCATATACACATTACCTCATACTGCTAAAAGCACATCTTAACATTATTCTTTCACAATCACTGCAGGACTCTGCTGCTGCCAAAGAGAGTAGTTATATTAATGTGCAATGACAGCAGTGTCAGAATTATGCCCAGACTGATTCATATTAGTTCATAAAGGAGTATCAGAATTTCTGATGGGGTAGGGGGTCAGAATCTGTGTAAATGGTCTGTATTAGTTCTGGCAGCTGAATTGCACCTGTGAGTGATAAAATGGTAATTGTACCATATTATCAGTCTGCAATGCTGACATTAACGTGTCACACCACCACACCATTACCTGGATGGAAAGGTAATATTTGTCTTTGATTTCTTTTTAATTTTCACCAGGGAAAATGTTTTCTGTGCAAGACATATAACACAGAATACTAAAGGAGGAATATTTCCAAAGTTATCATACTAATATCTATGAATGTGGGGGGGGGTTTGTCCAGTAGGTTTATTTTTCTTTCATGTAAAGTTGCTGTATAGTCTTCTCAAAAAAAGCATGTAGAACACAGCCAGAGAGCACTATTCATCCACTAAACAAATTCAAGCTATGTGATTTGTCCTCTGTGTTTCACCATGATAAACTCATTGCTAACTTTAGCTATAGTGACTCAACCCCTTCATAGCATTACTTCAGACCTTTAGGGACCTATGTTTTCAAGTGTCTATGAAGAACTTTGCAACATACTTTTAGCATAAGGCTAACATCAATATCCCTAGGTGCTATCTATTAGCATCTCAGCTTATCTATATCACTTTTAATTTTTCTTTGAGCTGTCCCCAGTAAATAGTCAACCTTATCTAAGGAAATGTTGTTTATTATTAATAAAATTGGAGAGAGGAGAAGAGAAGAGAAAAGGAGACAGACGAGTATGTAAACATTGCCCATTAAGTCTTACTATTTTATGTACATTTAGAGGTACTCCAACTAATTAATGTTTCTGATAGGCATATCCTTGTGTTTACATCACTCTCTTCTCAAAAAAAGTAATACAAACCTCACTGAAAGCTTTACTTTCATCCTCCTCTGCCCCTTCTTACCTGACAGTCTTAACCATTAAGGTTTTCCTGTCCCTCTCCACCCTCTTTAGTAAAACACTATGCAACTGTGTAATATCTTCACCTCTAAAAGCACGGACCTTTTTTGTAATTGTATTTTTTGTGAGAAGGTTTATTTACATCTACTGATTTTTTCCATTAACCCCAAATAACTTCACAAGACTTATCAACTAGTTTGGACTCTTTACAATTCACAGCTAATTAAAAAGCTTTTCCCACTGCACAGTTGTCTTTTCTATTTCTAGTTCTAGCATTACTTCCTTCTGATAAAATATTTCAGAAGCAGCCGTCTCAGTACTCTAAAGAAAATAGTACTTTCTACCGTATCTCTTGGTTGGAAGTGTGCCTTGTTTGAAACAGCACATGTGAAGGATAGGGAGGAAACCCTTGTAGATGAAATAAAGGTAATACTTCATGTTAATGAATTCAAAAAATAAATTAATTAAAAATATCTGTTAAGAAACATTTTAATTGAAGGCATATACTGTAAAGAACTGACCCAAACACGTAAGTGGTGATATGACTAAAAGACAAAGGAGACAAAAGAGCTGTCAACCCTACCACATAATATGTAGTAGGAACAGAGTACCTTCTTACCAGTCCTTGTTTTTTATGCTACAAGACTTTGGAAAACCAATCTTCAAGAGATGTTGCATTTCTGACTCAGCTTTGAGTTCAGGGTTTGAGCAGAACATAACTTGAGACCCAAAAGAACATCTGTGATGGAGTTAAACTGGTGACACTTCCTGCTAAGTTAGCTTTGTTCTGATCTGATAATGTACTGGACTTTCCAAAGAATATCTTCTTTCCATTTGAAAGATATAAGCAGAATTCTAAGGATATACACATTAATGTAGCACAATAACAGACTCATTTTTCTTCTCCCCCAACATAAAAGAAAACCTAGGAAAAGGGATGTATGTTAACCCTAGTATTTTGGACATTTTCCAGCTAGGATAATTGCATTCTGTCTACTAACAATTCTCCTGCAGTTTCAATTAGATACAATGCTCTTTTTCACTGTCCTGAGCTCTTGCGCAGTATTGCCTTTCACTGTTTAACAGCTGCCACATTTCACTCGGGAGGTGCTTGCCCTTCAGTATTTAATGAGATGAGCCTTATAACAGGGTTTTCAATTAGCTGCATTGTGACTTTTAAACTGCAATCTGTATCAAAAAAATTAGATGCTGTGGGAATGTAGAATTTCCCAGAAAAAGTTCAGGAAGCTTAGATAAGAGTCAGACATCCTGTATAACACAGACATGCAGAGAGATCCTGAAAATCCAGGTTTCTACACCCTGAAATAAGCAGTAGCCTAGGGAATCACAATCATTCCACATTTCTTCTTTGTGTGTATAGAACTTGTTTGTTTGTTTCTTTAGGATTCGCTACATTCTGTGCAAAATCAGAAGGCTGAGCATGACTTCACAGCATTGACATCTCCAACTCTTCTCCTATTGAAAACAGACTAGACACGCTCTTGAGTTCCATCAGAAGAAACAGAGATTTGGAGCAGTTTTATCATACCACAAATGAATATTCTGTACTTGGAAGGGCTGGAGTGGGAGGGACATGGGATTGACTGCTATGCGTTGGTATAAAGGAATCACCATAACTAAGAGAAAGGTCTCAGAAATTTTTGAAAGAGAGCTCAAATCAAAGAACTGAAGAAGATACTTGTCTACATGAGTTGGAAAGATAGTGAAACACTGGATGAAATGTGGTGTAAAAAACAACTTTGTCCTTATTATTTACTGTCCAGCTACACATACTTTCTCAGTGCAGTGTTTGTGAATCTCACTGCTTAGCTCTCCATATAAATGTATGGGGGACCTACAGCAAGCATTCAGAGATTCGAGAGTCAGATTTCTGCATTCACAATTCAAATTAAATTTCTGAAAACAGGTAAATATTAAAGGTCACATGGTACAATACCAAGACAGTCCCCGTCCATGCTTAGACTCAACATCTAAACTATATGTGATTCAAGACTTTTAACTGAGTTTAAGTCCTGTATGTCACACACGAATGAATGCCCACTAACAATTGGAACATATTTGATGCACTCCTGAAACAGATATTCCACTTCATTTTCTTACGGAAGGGATCCAGTTTGCAGATCCAAGACACTAAGTGAACAAAATGTGGTCAGCAGAGAAAGTCAGAAGATTCTCTTCAAAAGCCTGGTCCAAACTCTAAGGCTAATGTTAACACTGTTTGTAAAATTTTATTGTAACCCATCCTACTTGTAAATACGAAAGCAAAAAATGTCAACTTTACATTCGCAGATGATGCAAATAAAAATAAAAGGAAAATGGATATTATTTCCAAGATCTCATTGCCTGGATAGATATGAAAATAATATTTCTAGAATGCTGTTGTTTCTGAAACACTTTGTATATATCTGTAGATGAAGCAAGCCATAAAAGTAGTTGTGAGATATGTATGATGTCAACAGATGACATGATGTAGCAAATGCTTAAAATACGGTAAAAGCCCAACAACAGTGGATTTTTAGAGATACCTACACACATTTTGTAGTAAAATAAGGAAAAAACAGGTGCAATTTTTCTTAAAACCAAATTATGGTAGAAGATGCATAACTATCTATATGCACATATTTTCTTAGTTTTAATCAGCTATATATCAATATGATTCTCCAGTTTGGTTAATTAATTTCCCTTTTCTACTTTTCAGCTCTAGGTAATGGAATTATGTGTCAGTAACCACAGAAACAATGTTAAAATGCATAAATACATATAGACATTACTTGGAGATGTTTGAGATACACAAAAGTTCAGAGTTAATCCATTTATCTGGCCAGGTCTATCTTGGATCTTCATAATCAGTATGTAATAAAATCACAGATTCCTGTCATATGGCACCAATAACTATTGCTGAATTAAAAACTTTCTAGCAAGGAATTAAATGTTTTTCTGTTTGATTTGGGGGTTTTGTGGGGGGTTTGGTGGAGTTTATTGGTTTGTTTTTTTTTCTTTTCAGACTAAAAAACAGACAAAATTTTCTGTGATAAAGGAAATACTTACCAGAGGTCTTTCCTGTATTCCTATGTGATACAAGTACTCTTGCATACAAAATTTATTTTATAATATGTTCCATAAGGTTGAAATCTTCTTTCTTTCAACTAATCACTTCACCTTTCAACAAGTTTTGCTAGATCACTGAATCATGACAAATGATTCTTTACATATTAGGATATTCAGTTCACACTGATGAACTAACAAATTAAAATGTAATATGAAATGATGACACAAAGAATATTAGGGACAGTCCTTTTGATATGGTGAAAGAATTCATAATTATGCTAAGATTTGACATTTAATTAAAATATTATAACATTGATAATGCTGAATGAAATGCATTTTTTAGGAATTAAGTGAAATAACATTAAAATGACCAGAAGCTATCACATATTTTTTGTCCTGAAGCAGCCATATTTCATTACACAGCAGTGAAGGTTAGAAAGCAATGAAGTGTGTTTTGCCATCCTCATCTCAGTCTAAGGTAATTATTAGCCTGAGAGTTTCTCTTTCTTCCCCACCCCCCCTTCCTATTTTTTAACCGTGCTTATCCAAGAGGAAAATGAACCACAGTACTTATCAGCACAATGCATACATCAATGATACTGAAGGCAAAAGCCATGGCTGGAGCCATAGGTTAGCTGCAAATCCATTAGCAATCAAAATATAAACAAACAAACAAACAAACAAACAAAATCTGTGAATCTAGGTTACACCTGTGCGATAAGTATAGAAAAGTCACAAAACATGACAATGTAATCTGCATTAATATTGGATCAGGAAATCTCTTTAAAGATCTAGTAATAGAGGTGAAAATTTATCCATAAGGGGACTAAAATCAAACTTTCTAAAATAACAGAAGTTTCAAAAATCCTTCAGTCATATAGTTATTTGCACACTGCCCAAAATAAATAATAATTTTACCAAAAAGCACTGTTTTGTTTCTGTAGAAGATTATAATTACTGGAAGATTAGAGAATGAAAGCTTGAAAAAACAGATTAGATCTTAAGTGGGACAATGAATTTAGACTGAAAAGACAATAGCATTTCAGATTAGAAGTTGAGGCTGAGACATTAGTATTAAAATAATGTGCATATTTTTCTATTATTTATTTATTTATATCTTGATTCTGTTTTAAGTTTATGTTATGCAAGTTGAGCTTCAGTTATTCTCATTTTAATTTCGTATTTTCCACAGTAACCTCCATGTGTTAAAGGCTGTATTTGTTTTTAGTTTATTTAAAATTTTGCCACTATCTATTAACACTTTGAAGCCTTAAGGTTTCACAAAATTTCATGAATAATTTATTTATGTACTTAGTAAAAAATATTTCTTTTATATATTGCATTAAAAATGTCCCTCATAAATGTTGTCAACTTCCTCTTCTGGTCAAAAGAAACTTTAAGAAGGAAGAGGAATCATTTTATATACAGTTATATCTGAGAAAGGAAAGCGTGCTTTTACAGACTTCCTATTATCCAATGTTTTTATTAAAATGTATGCATGCTTGTCATCTCTAAAATAAACTTAAATCATTGTATCCAGAAATTAATAGGAAAGGAGTACTGATACATTCAACACTTGAATTAACTTCATTGAAAGATCAACTGAATTTCTGCAAGATCATCAAATTATAGGAGTGTTTATGTTGGAAAAGCCCTTTAAGATCATCAAGTTCAAACCTTGCACTGCCAAGTCCACCACTAAACCATTTCCATTAGCACTATAGCTGTGTCTTTAATGTCTTTTAGGAATGGTGATTCATCCTGGTGATTGGAGCTGCCTCTTCCAATCCTTGACAACTGTTTTGATGAAGAATTTTTTCTTAATATCCAATCTAAACCTCCCCAGTACAACTTGATGCCATTTACTGTCGTCCTGTTGTACTCAGAAGAAGAGATCCACACCCACCTCACTACAATTTCCTTTCAAGTAATTGAGGAGAGCAATAGGGTCTCCCTCAGCCTCAGATTTTTTTTCCCATCTTTTTTCAAGATGGAAACTCCTTGTTTATGTAAACCTAACCTAGGTAGAAGCTGAATTTATCAAAGTAATTTTGTCTCTCTTAACTTATGCATACTCAAAATTTAAGCTACTCACTATGAAATATCATCAAATAGATGTTGAATGCACACTTTTTCTTATAAATATCATTATTTATAAAGTATGTCAAACATGTCACCTAAAAAACAGCTGTGCAAACTACTGAATTATGTTAGTAAATAGGGGTTGAAAACTTTTATAAACTAAATGGACAAATTCACCAGTTGATAACAAAATGGAAGGTATTAAATAACTTATTAAAAAGAATTAAAGAAACAGAAAATCACAAGGTTTAGTAACTGTTGTTTCTATCAAAGGGAACCCGAATGTTTTTCAACGCAATAGAGATTTGAGAAAGTTGTACGTTCCCTAGGACAAGACCTCTTAAGCAGACCATCAAAACAGCCTCTGTTAAGAAGAAAAGATGGGTCATTGTCTTAGGGGACTCCCTTCTGGAGGGAACTGAGGGATATGATGTCTGCTGAGGGAACCGGATGTCTGCTGCCTTAAGGAAGCCTCAGTTAGAGACTTAAAATTACTTTCAACCTTGGTCAGGCCCATGGATTATTATCCACTTTTAATTTTCCAAGTATGCAGTAATGAAATCCATAAAAGAAAACTGAGGACCTTTAAAGAGCATATAAGGGCCCGGGGACACATGGTGCAAGGATCTGTGGCAGAGGTAGTGTTTTCCTCCATCGTTCCTACTACAGGGAATGGAGAGGGGTGGAATGAGAAGAGACAGGAAATTAATACCTGGCTGTGAGCACGGTGTGAGAAGCAGGGCTTTGGATTCTTTGACAATGCGCTGGCTCGACCCTTGCTGTCTAGGGTTGGCAGCACTTATCCACAAGGGGGAGAAGGGTACTGTCAAAGAAGCTAGCAGGGCTCATTAATAGAGATTTAAACTAGATGAGAAGGGGGACGGGGACAGGGACAGGCTTGATGGAAAAGAGCCTGGGAATGGTGCTTCACTTACAGAGGAATGGTGTGCTGGCAATGACCTCTGGTCAGCCACCCTAGTTAATCAGGGGGATAGTGCTTTAATTTGGAGTATGTATATATTACTGATGGGCTAAGTAACTTAACCAGCTATCACTTGGGAAGCAAGGCTTCCCTTAGGAGTGTAACAAGATCAACAGACCAGCTGAAGTGCATCTACACCAATGCACGCAGCATGGGCAAGAAACAGGAGGAATTAGAAGTCCTTGTAACTAAAGGAGACTATGATGTGATTGCCATCACAGAAACATGGTGGGATAATTCACATGACTGGAGTGCTGCAATGGCTGGTTATAAACTATACAGGTATGACAGGCTGGGTAGGAGAGGAGGTGAGGTAGCCCTGTATGTCAGAGAATGCATTGACAGCCTGGAGCTGGATTATGCTGATGACAGGGTTGAGTGTCTCTGGGTTAAAATCAGGGGAGCACAAAATCAGGGAGATATAGTGATGGGAGTCTGCTATAGACCACCTGACCAGGAGGAGGAAGCTGATGAGTTGTTTTTTAAACAACTGGGAGAAGTCCCACCATCACTAGCCCTTGTGCTTATTGGGGATTTCAACTTACCAGATTTCTCCTGGAGGTACAGTACAGCAGGGAGGAAACAGCCTAGCAGGTTCCTGGAGTGTTTGGAAGACAACTTCCTGACCCAGCTGATAAATGAACCCACCAGAGAAGGTGCCCTGCTGGACTTCTTGCTTGTAAACAGAGAAGGCCTAGTGGGGGATGTGAAGGTTGGAGGATGCCTGGGGCATAGTGATCATGAGCTGATAGAGTTCTTAGTACTAGAAGTAAGGAAGGGAGACAGCAGAACAAGCACCTTAGACTTCCGTAGGGCTGACTTTGGACTTTTCAGAAAGCTGCTCAGTAAGATTCCATGGGAGGCAGCCCTTGAGGGCAAAGGAGCCCAAGAGGGTTGGTTGCCCTCAAGAAGGAAATCTTCGTTGCACAAGAACAGGCTGTCCCAGTCTTTCAGAAGAGGAGTAGGCAAGGAAGGAAACCAGCCTGGCTGAGTAGAGAGATCTGGGAAGATATTAGGAAAAAGAGGGGAAAATATGAGCTTTGGAAGAAGGGGCAGGTGTCTTGGGGTGATTACAGGAATGTAGTGAGATCATGTAGGGAGAAAGTCAGAAGGGCTAAAGCTGAACTGGAACTCAGCCTGGCCGCTTTTTTACCTCAGTCTTTCAGAGTAAATGGATATTCCCTGAGAACTCATCCTCAGGAACTGGCTGACAGGAAGGGGAAGAATAACAAAGCTCCAATGATTCAGATGAAAATTATTAGTGACCTACTTGGCCAGTTAGATACCCACAAGTCAATGAGGCCAGATGGGATCCACCCCAGTGTACTGAAAGAGCTGTCAGATGTGCTTGCCAAACCCCTTTCCATCATCTGTCAGCAATCCTGGCAGACTGGGGAAGTTCCAGTCGACTGGAGGCTGGCAGATGTTACACCCATATATAAGAAGGGTCAGAATGAGGATCCAGGGAACTACAAGCCTGTCATTGTGGCCGCAGACCTGGGGCAGATCATGGAAGGGTCATCTTGGGCGCTATCATGCAGCGCATGCATGATGGCCAGGGGATCAGGCCTCGTCAACATGGGCTTACAAAAGGTAGATCCTGTCAAACTAACCTGATCACCTTCTACAACAAAGTGATCCGCTTAATGGATGAGGGGAAGGCTGTGGATGTGATCTACCTGGACTTTGATAAAGCCTTTGATGTGCTTTCTCACAGCATTCTCACTGAGAATCTGGCTGCCACTGGCCTGGACAGGTGGACCCTAAGCTGGGTTAAAAACTGGCTGGATGGCCAAGCCCAAAGGGTGGTGGGGAATGGAACAAAATCCAGCTGGAGGCCGGTCACGAGTGGCGTCCCCCAGGGCTCAGTCCTGGGTCCAGTCTTGTTCAACATCTTTATCAATGATCTCGATGAAGGTATTGAATGTTCCCTCAGTAAGTTTGCAGATGACACTAAACTAGAAGGAAGTGTTGATCTGCCTGAGAGTAGGGAGGCTCTTCAGAGGGATCTGAACAGACTGGACCGATGGGCTGAGACCAATGGGATGAAATTTAACAAGGCCAAGTGTAGAGTGCTGCACATGGGACATAACAACCCCATGCAGCGCTACAGGCTTGGGGGAGACTGGCTGGAGAGCTGTCAGGCCGAGAAGGACCTGGGGGTGTTGGTTGACTGCAGGCTGAATATGAGACAGCAGTGTGCCCAGGTGGCCAGGAAAGCCACTGGCATCTTGGCTTGTATCAAAAACAGTGTGGGCAGTAGGTCTAGGGAAGTGATTGTGCCCCTGGACTCAGCACTGGTGAGGCCACACCTTGAGTCCTGTGTCCAGTTCTGGGCTCCTCACCATAAGAAGGACACTGAGGTCCTTAAGTGAGTCCAGAGAAGGGCAACCAGGATGATGAAGGGGCTGGAGGGCAAATCCTATGAGGAGCGGCTGAGGGAGCTGGGGATGTTTAACCTGGAGAAGAGGAGGCTGAGGGGAGACCTTATCACCACCTACAATTACCTGAAGGGAGGTTATAGAGAGATAGGTGATGGTCTCTTCAGCCAGGTGACAGGAGATAGGACAAGGGGGAATGGCACAAAGCTGAGCCAGGGCAGGTTTAGATTGGATGTTAGGAAAAAAAAAAAAAAATACTGAAAGAGTCGTTGGGGCCTGGAACAGGCTGCCCAGGGAGGGGATTGAGTCACCTTCCCTGGATGTGTTTAAAGAAGAGGTAGATGAGGTACTTAGGGATATGGTTTAGCTTAGGAGAGGAATGCTTTGACTTGATGATCTTAAAGGTCTTTTCCAACCTTGTTATTCTGTGATTCTGCTAGCGTTTCCAAAGTCATTAGACCAGGATGCTGTCTGTCCCTTGACCATAGACTTTACTTTGTCCCTCTGTTGCTTTTCTTATTCATTTTCCATATACCTTAGTCTTTGGGATACATTCTTATTATATGTCCAATCACTATAGAAGCAGTATAGAAGTACCACAGAGAAGAGGCTACAGCTTGCTGACTGCCAGAAAAATTCAGAAAAAACTCCACTTCCAGCTCATTTCTCATGTGCCTTATCCTTGAAGAGCTTGAAGAGAGTTTGCTGCAAAGGAACAGCTGTTGAATGTTGAGAAAGAAAAAGAGGACAGTGGACAAACTACATCAGTAGGAAAAGAGGAATGTAGAACTGAAAAGCAAAAAAGAGGTCTAGGTCTGTTAGAAGTCAGAACACCAGTGTCAAGGCTGGGTTCCTAATGGTAGAAAGAATATCAGTGTTTTGGTGGAAAGAATGTAAGTGTTTTGGGGGGTAGAAGGTGGGAGTTGCTATATTTCTGGCTTATTGTATTTATAAGGGAATGTCTTTTTTATTACTCTTGTGAATACATGATCCTGCAGACTCTTATGTCACCCTGAAATAGGTGGTGCTGCAAATGAGGACCTGCCCTTAAAAGTGGAGGAGAAAAGACAGTTCTGCTCTTGTTAATGAAGGTAGACATGATTGCTTCACTGGGAAGAGAAGGTTTTCTAGAAATGTAGTTCTCAAACTTGGGTATTTTTGAGTCCTTTCTGTCTTGGGATTAAATTTACCAAAGACATGTACATTTCAAGTGTTCTGCAGAGAAATGAAGTAATTAGTGTTGTGTTGTCTCTTTGATATTATATCACTGATGGGTAATGTGTGCTTTTTTAACCTTAAAGACGATGGTTCTGCTTTCCTTTTACTATAGTTTGACTTTTTAAAAAATTTTTTTCTCTTGAAGAGTAATGATCTTTCTGTCTCTTGTAGAACATCACTTCAGCAGCCTCATAGTCTGTGTTGGACAGATTTGGAACACCTCCCCTACGATGACAAGCTGAGAGGGCTGGGGTTGTTTAGCGTAGAGAAAGGAGGGCTTTGGAAGACCTTATACCAGCCTTACAGTACCTAAAGAGGGCGTATAAGAAAGATGTGGAGGGACTCATTATGAAGGACTGCAGTGGTTCTTAACTGAAAGAGGCTGTTTTTAGTTTATATATGAGGAAGAAAATCTTTACTGTAAATGTGATAAGGCACTGGAAAGTGTTGTCCATAGAAGCTGTGGATGAGTGACAGGAAAAACATACTTCACGTGAATTCGTCAGTCTTGCCCTATCTCCTTTTAAGTTAGATGCATTGATCAACATGCCAAACATGACTTTTCTGCTCTACTATATGATGGACAAAGCTGTTCAGACTCATCAGTTATTACAATATTTACATATGAGGCAGAATCTTAGGAACTAGATCACAGTTCATCTGTTTCTGGCCTATCACGTTCCACTTCAGTATAGAGAGGCTCATGCAACCTTAAGCTATCCTGCAGAGATTTCAGTTCTCCTCCAGAGATTTCAGAAAGATCTGTTGAGAACTTTTTCAAGAACAGAACTGAATGGTAAACTCAGTTATAGACTAATGCTAACTTAATGACAGTAACGTTTGGACAATTGTGCTACTGTTGGATATGTTAAGCCACTGGCTGAGAGGACACCAAAGCACTTGAGTGAAGAGTCAGTCAGGGAAGAGAAAAGGGAAAATGTGAAGAAATACAGGAAAAACTGTTTTACTGAAAGAGTTGTCAGGGCCTGGGACAGGCTGCCGAGGGAGCGGGTTGAGTCACCATCCCTGGATGTTTTTAAAAAAAGGGTAGATCAGGTACTTAGGGATGTGGTTTAGCATGTGATGGGAATGGTTGGACTTGATGATCTTAAAGGTCTTTTCCAACCTTGTAATTCTGTGAATACCAGCCAAATCAGTGTCACAGATGTAGTGACAGGGAATAAAGCAGAAGTTGTTTGCCATACGTCATAGAATGTAGGTAGCTGTAAAAGCTGCTCACCCCCTTCAGTCACGAAGAAAGATGATAAGAACAAATTTCTCTCTCCACAGGACTTGTTCTGGAGACCCTCTTCAGGAAGAGATACAATGTGCTCTCTTTGTAATCACAGACTGTTCAAAAAGGAAAGTTCATGAGTCCACAATCCTGCTCCCAGCACAGTCAAGGCAGCCATGGCCATGAAAGTAAGAAGGAGCAAATGTCAGCTGAAAAGGAGATGATCAGTAAACAGAGACAGTAGCAAACATAGAAGCAAAAGAAACAACAGGATGTGTAGAAGTCATGAGACCAGCACTTTTCAAGGAAGCCAGAAAGGCTCTCTAAATCCTGAAAGAAATACATACAGAGTAGATCATGAGCACACAACAAAAGCCCTGGAGAAAGAAGATCAGGAATCACAGACAGTAGTCATTATTGTTTGAGAGACAATTGCCAAAGTTGAAAACCAGAAGGGTTTTATTTTTATAGTCAGAACATTGTTGAAGATGTCTATCAATCATCATGTAGGAGGAGGACTCAGTCTAACACTCAGTATTCAAGGCAAGCTACTAGTCCTGAATACAGTATATAGGCTTTCATTGAAATGATAGATCTGCGTAGCTGGAGGGGACTCTATGAGAGATGCTGTTTTTATTACGAATGCTATGGGTCAAGGTGTCAATCAAGCAATAGGTTAAGGATACTGTCTGGAAGAATTGATGGAATTCACAGTGAAAAGCCTGCTGGAAAAGACAAAACCAAAACTCACCACTTGGACAACATAAAAATGCAGTTGTCCTCCAAGATATTGCATTTTCTTAATCTAATGGGAATGAGGTTGACAAATATTAATGAATGCCTGCATATATTGGAAAATGTAGTATTTAGACTAAACAGATTTACAGACAATTGCACAACTTTCTGAAAATACTTAAAGGAATGTCCCTAAGAGATAAAAACATGCAGACAAATGTTGAAAGGGGTATATTCCAGGAACTTCACATATAGCTCTTTGGGTTTTATTTCTGATAGTTTCAATTGGGATAGCAACAGACTTGATTTGTGCTATTTTAAGTCCCAAATCATTGTATGTTTGTCTGTTTTCAGACAAGATTCTGATGTTTTCTTTTGGAATGCCTTTAGTCTACACAGATGATGAAAGTTGATAATGCCTAAATAGCATTTAAACATCTACACGTATGACCATAGTTCTTGGCCTTCAATGTATGGGAACAGAACTTTAAAATTTACTGGAATCAATAATAGTGGTAGCTTCTCTTGTATACTGAAATTGTAGTCTAAAAAAATTATTCCTATGGGCAAGATCTCTTTACTTCCCTCATGGAGGGGTCTTGGACTACCAGGCCGGTGGGAGACCATACACTTATGAACTCAGAGAGCTAAATAAGGTGTTTCATTGAATCCTGATCCCATGAAGAAGAGATCTTTCTCCGTAGTCTAAACAAGGGATTTTTTTTTTTTCCCACTAACTTTCTGTAAATATTGGAAAGCAATGATATTGCAAATGGACAAACCCTGGGTAGAGCTAGGGAAATGTTTATAACTGTACTACCTATTGGAATTGTAGTGTGGTGGAATCAATACCATTTTTATTTTAACATAATATTCTTCCAAATTACTGTGTACTTAGTATCTAACTCCTATTAAGTAAACCCTAATGATGTCAGGCCAAAAGCATATCTAGCAAAATACTCTGATGTAAATACTGGACAGCAGCAGGGATGACAGTAAGAACATAAAAGCCGAGCATGGAGTATGTCCCTAGCATACCTTCTTAGCTTTCAATATAAGATATTTAAATACGTGTCAAGCTTCTACGTGCAGTAGTGCAGTACATGTGACAGATGTCCCATACATGCAAAAATATTTTGGTGATCTCTCTTAAGTTTCATTGTAGTGCACTGAAAGGTAATAAATATTACTGTAAGTACTTGGTATTCCCTCTTAGTCCTCTTGGACTGCAGGGATATAAAAAACCAAAATCAAATAAAACTATGACTTGCATGCCAAGTGTGAGCTCAGTGTCAAATATGGGAACTGTTCAAATTGGAAATATTGCCTGACCTTTGAATTAAAACATTTATGATTACTGTTTCATTGTTAAATGAAAAAATATCTTCACCACACAATTATCTGTCCACCAGGCTGGTAAACAGGTTGTTTTTCTTTCTGTTTACAACAAAGTAAAACATATCCAGGCTTGTTTGCATATCTGTTTGCATATAAATAATAGTTTTAATTCCAACAGACAGTTTGAAAAATTGGGGTGTTAAAAGAAAAACTAACATTAGACAGTAGGATAGACAAATGCAGAGTTTGCGTCAGTGAGTTTGGTGCTAAAGAATATAACTTAGTTTACCGTAGAGAAGCAAAAATAAATTCATCATTGGTTCTTAGCTCATGATTCTCCTAGGAGAAGAAGGAGAATATATATAATCCATATCATCACAACCCACAACTTCAATACTTCTAAATTACTGAAGATTTCTTGTATTTTATACTCAAAGTTTTACCACATTTGCAGTTTATCAAATAATTTTACTAACACCAGGCCCAGAAAGAAACAACTAGTGTAAATGTGTAACGGTTCTATGAAAAACAGCCATTGTTTTTTCCTTCCTACTTGCTTGGCTCCATTCCCTCAACGCAGTAACTCAGTGGTGGACTTATGAATTAGCAAGTCACCAAATTATATTTTCAAATAACTTGCAACTATTCCTAACAAATCATATTTTGACATGTTTTTTTCCCACTCCCCTTTTAAAAATATTGTGAAAGATATCCACACTGCAAAATGAGTTTAGTGCATCCAATTGAAAAGGTTCAGAAATGCATTTTGGAATATTGTGATATTACAATACCAGCACTGCCACAAGAACAAAGAGTTTTGCTTTGTGATATTTCTGTTCTCATTGTTCTGAGATTGTCATGAAGATGGATTCTATACAGTTTCCTGCTTTATTTTTGCAGCCTTTGTTATGAATATGGCCTGATTTTGTGCCAACCTTTGTCACTAGAATGAGAATCAGAACACATTATGAAAACTAAAATGTACTAAGCATTAAAATTCTGTGATAGCTCATTCTTGTGACAAAGAGATCACTGGAAAGAATGGCACAAAATTAATCAATTATAGTGACAGTCTCATGATTGTAATAAGAATAGAAAGTGGCACTACATTTTGTGCATTTACATAACTGAGGAATGGTTTAAAATTAACTCATTCATATCTGGACTTTAACCTCTTTTCCTGAAAAACAGAACTGTTGTACTTTGACTAATGACCATAAATAGTGACTATATTCTGATATATAAAACATTAGAAATTCTGCTTATTTTTTTGAATATGTCCCAAACATTTTCTTTTTTTTTTTTTTTTTTTTTTTTTCTCCCAGAAAAAAGACAAGTTTAACATCAGCTCCTAGTACATAGATATACGCTTTGGAAGTGAGGTGAGAAAGAAGGCAAAAATGCTCTTTTTAAAATTAAAAAATAAAAATAAGGAAAGCCCCTGAAATGCTGCTCTTCAGATTCTTTTATCCTATGCTTTTGCTCCGCCCCTCCATTCTTTACTCTCTTTTTTATTCTGATTACAAAAAATACATCAAAACCCAATTATTTTCAGAAGTATCAGAAACTTTATTTTTTCCCCAGAAATATAGCTGTATTTAGAAAACTCCTCTGTCTAGTTATTGACTCTTTCTTCATTTCCTGGTTATGAGGCAAAATTATCAAACCACAATAAGACCCAGGCATACAAATCAAGAACTGAGGCTTCATGTTAGAGTAACTTAGGTAGACACTCCATATAGGTAGTTTTTATTGACAGAAAGCAACTATACCCATCACCAGTCCTTAGGAGCTCTAGAAAGCCTCTTTCATTGGGAACACAGTGAAGGGCAGCACCTAGCATGGTCCATTTTATGCCTGGCAAACCCACGGCAACTCAGACCATAGCAAATTTTAAAATAATTAAGAGGAGCACACAAGCCTTCTCAGCAATGGGTGGAAGCAACCTCCAACTAAGTGGAAACTGAAGGTTGAATTACTGTTCTTGAGGAAGTCTGAAGTGTGAACAGGAATTTTGTTTTGTGTATTTCTCATTATCTTGGATTTAGCACTTCCAAAAGACAAAAATACAGAAGATGGAGCAGCTGATTTGATTTACGTCAGTCTTGTTTTGACATCATTAGAAGCACTATCTTTACTGAGACATGTATTCATTTACCCGTTATTTTGGAATGGTGATTAAAATGGCCCACGGTACTTCTTGGACCTGCCTAGATGTTTACAAAAAATCAAAGAAAATAAAATATCTCCCGTTTCCATTGATCATTTCTTCATTAGATTTGTGACTATGCAACTGGAAAATGATACAGACCTGTGCTTATTATCTTGTTATCTAACAAACAAATAATAGAGTTCTGGAGATTTCTCTCCTACTGTTTGAATTCTTTCTATCGTAGTACAGTTTTTCAGAGCTAAAGGTGGGATCTGATACAAAAATAACCCTCTTTATAGATAAATGTGGTTGTCAGGTTATTATAGTGGCTCATTTTCTCTTCATTAGAGTCACAGACTTACAGCGAGAAAACCATACAAAGTAGGGCTTCTAATAAACTAAAGTATTCTTAACCATTAGGAAATAAATAGATTCCTTTCCTTCTTCCTGACAAACTTCACTGCAGAGACACACAACTAAAGATACAATACTGCTTAGAGGAATGTTCAAGTGCAAAGAAATGGGCATAAGAATGTGTATAAGTCTTTTTTTTTCTAATTGTTTTGAAATTAGATAGATGAAACAAAATGGATTTATCCCTAAAATGATATTTTACTGTTGATAATCTTCCCTTTGCTTTGATTCTTATTAAAAATGCACTAAAAATGATCAATTATAGAGTTTACACAGTTGCCATATAATCATCAAAACTAATCTGAGGTTTACTTGTTTCAACTTAAGTATTCTTGCCACACAATTCTAATAGTAATACTGTTGTTAAATCTATTTTTTGCAAATATCCTACTAACAGTGGTGTAAAATATACTTTTTGTATCAGTGAAAGAATAGAATCAAACACAAAAAGGATCAGGCAAGAATAACCTTACTTAGTTTGGAAACTGGAAATTTTTCAACTGAATGATATCGAGAAAAATAGGCTCAAATTACAGGTGGAGGACAACACCATTTCTTTTATGTTCTTTTAATATTTTTATTATTATGATATTTGGGAAGTAGGAGAGGAAACTTGTTGAAACTTGTGATAAACTGTTTCTTACTGTATTAGTAATAACTAATTTCATTCAGTAAGATAAATTCTTCATAATGTAAAGAACTGACATAAAATATTTCTAAATAGTAAGCCTATAGTTATGAAAGATCTTAATTATTTTCCAACTTCATTAATATATTTTATATGATGTTGCACTTTCTTGATGTTTTAGGAAGATAGTATTTGATTTCTACATTTTTATTTCATCATATATCTTAGGAGAAGAAAAAAAAAATTGCATAACTTGTCCTTAACAACAAAAGACTAATGAGAAATGATGGGTGATCAGTGTATTTATCCCAATAAGAGACTGACTTGGCAACTTATAGCATTAAGAACCAGTCTTGGAAAAGATTCTTGGTTTGGTGACTGAACTTAAATACAAAAATAACTTATCTACTAGTAGAAAAAATCACATCAGGTGAATTATTTTATTGAGGTTTTTTTAAATCTTTCAGAATAAGTTTGTGTTTCCATATATACATCTCTTCCTCTGACAAATAAACTTTCCATAAATTCACAAAGTGCATCTTCCAGAAACTTGCTTCAAACAGATAATTCTTACTGAAGAAAACACAGAATTCCAATTTTTAAAACATAGTATCTATCAGCTGATATCCCAAATTATATTGAATTGCCAGAGAAATAGAGCTAAAGGCTGCACCAATGCCATTGTTTTATTTGAAAAGGAAATAGGATGGTAAATTCCATTTGCTTTCTAGTTCAAATTAATGTAGTGATAAACCCTGTATAAGTATACCTAAATAGAGAATTTATTGGTTCAGTGTGAAACTTTAAATAGGAAATAAGTCTAACAATTTTCCCTAAAATATCAGAACTTATATTTTTGTTTGAAGAAATCAAAATGTGATTTTCTATGTATCACTGTGTATGCACTATTGCCTTGTGTGTGTAATGCCAGAGTAGTTCATTAAATTCTCAAAGATCCACAGACTAAACACTTGAGCTTAATTTGCCCATGGGAAATAATATGCTAAATAATAGTATCATCTGATTAAGTCTTCTCAGGCAAAACATGTGCTTGGTGGCCATAAATTCAAAATTAACATCCTACAACAAACTTAAAATTCAGTGTTATTCCCTCAGATGATGATAAAGTGCTCATGGCATTTAGTCCACTCAAGCATAATATGGTGTCCTGATCATAAAAGTAAACTATTTGTCAAAACGTATTCAAGATATTTTCACCATTTTTTACATTTTTCACCCTTTTAACAAACACTTAAGAAAATGTAAATATAGCAAAACAACAGAAGTCTTCTAGACCTTTGAAGCACCTCTAATTGAATTTAAGGTTGAGAACTCTCACCCTGACACATTAGTATTCTGGAGATCTAGAATGCCTTGCAATTAGATTCATAGGATCTTCAAATTCTGGATTGTGAAGGATGGTTCAAATATTTTGGACTAACACGATTCAGATTCACTAAGTACTTTTTACTGCACAACAGACTCTGGATCTCCTATTAGTTGTTATAAGGCATCTCTCTCCTTTTTCCTTAAAGCTAAGTAATATTTTCTTTCCCTATTCACTACACACAGAGAAATTTGTGCCACTTTTGATCTTTGGATTTCACTGTCTGGAATGCCAATAAAGAACTCATTCTACCAGAAATTCTGACTATGTTCCTGCCTTGGGGAAGGGGTACATTTTTGTGTCCAATCCTGCAGCAATGAAAGTAGGGCCTGGAAAATACCCGTTGCTAACTGGCAGCTCAGAAGGCTCCCTAAAGTTTGACTTAGACAAGAAAGTGCATGCTGTTAGACTTGTTTTCTTTAATCCATCCTGGGATTGAAAGTAGAGTAGAGGAGCTTCACTGCAAAACACAGCAACAGGCCACTGTTATAGTTTTGAATATAATGTAATAATTCTTGGGAACTAAGCCTCCCTTGTAGATACTTCAAAAACTGTTCAATGGCTGGTGGTGTCATCAGAATCTGAGTGGGCAACAGAAGTTGTCAATTTCCTCATTATATTTGAAAGTAAACAATTTCTGAGGCTTCTAAATATTTTGCTACTAAGACTTAGGACTGGGGAGGAGAGACAAAGAATACAGAGTAAATTAACTACTGATCACTGGATAGCCTGGAACTGTTTCAGATTTGCAATACTATGAGGATAGATGTAAAATCACAAATGTTTAAACAATTCTACTCAGGACTGACGAACATATATAATGTAAGAACCCTATTGGATTTGCACAAGGCTAGTTCTCTTCATGTTGAAATACTATATTTTACTGTGTTGTGGTAGATTAACACAGATGAACGTTGTTAACAGCAAACTAAATTATTCAGTATGAATGTTACTTTCTTGATTGTGGAGGCATGGAGAATGGACAGCAGAGTCTGAAAGTAAGTATCATTTTTTCTGAAAAAAAAAAAAAGAAAAGAAAAAAAGAGATCATTAAGCAAAAAAAACCCACTTTTTCTTTAACTCTCTTTACCAAACTGTGACTGTTTTGTTTTTCTTCAGATTCTTTCAAACTAGATTCTTTGACATTATGACAACAAGAAAAGATGTGATCCAGTTCATGACCCTGTGCTTTACTGATTTTTTTACAGTCTAAGGAAAAACCATGGCATTAAATCCAGGCTGGAAAGGCTGGAGAGGCTTCCCACATCAAAATTCTCTTCTCCAAAAGTCATTACCCAAGAAAATATATTTCTTTCATCACCAATGTGCTGAGTAGACAAAAGAGAGGAAAGAACACAGGCCTGGAACATTTCTGCTCCATTTCTTTTGTCATAGCACACCTGCTACCTATTACCATCCCTTTTTTCTCCAATACTTACTCCCAAAACGTGGTGCTAGAAAACAAGTCAGTTTATAAGCTTGAGTGAAAGTAGGGAAAAGGGAGGAATACACTTCCAAATACTTGTTTCTTTTAGATTTTTCTGCTTGGAGAGGAGAATGTCAACAGGGTGCCTAGGATTTTAGAGAGGGAGAGAACTGAGCTTTTAAAGTTGAATTTCTGAGACCAAGACCAAAAAGATCCCCAAAGTTAGGCAAAAGAAAACAGAATTGCACATTGCAATTCAATTCTCTTTTGAATGTTCTCAAGAAAATTCAGTTTTCTTTTTTCTTCTTTTTTTCCACAGGGTTTTTTTGTTTTGGTTTTGGTTTGGTTTGGGTTTTTTGCTTCCTAATGATACCTGTCTTATCCTTCCTCTCTTTCTTTCTTCTGGAGGTAGTATGGCTCCTAAGTGGGAAAAGTCAGATTCTAAATAAAACATTATAAGAGGGAAAAAAAAAAAAAAAAGTCACAAAAACCCAGATGAGAGTAGGAAAGATCTAACCTGGCATAAGGAATACAGAAGGTAGAAAAAGATATGAATGAAACAAGAAGAAAAATCTGAAGAAACTTGAAACAAAAAATGACTGACATGTATCTATGTTCCTATATAAAACAAGAGGGTGATACATTGCTGTTTAAATGGGTCAGGTTGCACAAGCAGCCAGGACACAGACATTTAACCCTAATTCTGGAGAAAGAGAGACACAACAGAGGATACAACTGATGAAGAACTGTGAAAGCAAACAGACCTGTAGCAGTAAGAGTGACAGGCTGGGCTTCAAACAGGGAAACCTGTTTGGTTGTTTGACCCTGGCAAATGCCAAAGGTTCACTTATGCCCCCTCTCCTGAAGGAAAGGAGAAGAAAATAACATGAAAATCTCCTGAGTCAAGGCAAAGGTGGTGAGATCCCTTATCAGTTATGTTACAGGCAAAACAGACTGATTCGGGGAGAAACAGTATAATTTATTAATTACCCATTAAAATAGATCTGGGAATTGAGAAACAAGACAAACATTAAAACAACACTTTTCTTCCACCCTCTCTGAGACTCAGCTTCAGTCTTCCCTCCTGACTCTTCTAGGTGCCCCAGTTTCATCGAGACACAGAGGTTTCACAGAATTTCACAGAATCACAGAATGTTAGGAGTTGGAAGGGACCTCAAATGAGCATCTAGTCCAACCCCCTTGCCAGAGCAGGATCACCTAGACTAAATCACACAGGAATGCCTCCAGGCAGGTTTAAAACATCTCCAGAAGAGACTCCACAGCCTCTCTGGGCAGTCTGTTCCAGTTCTCCATCACCCTCACAGTGAAAAAGTTTCTCCTTATGTTCACGTGGAACTTCCTATGTTCCAGCTTGCACCCACTGCCCCTTGTCCTATCACTGGCCATCACTGAGAAGAGCCTGGCTCCATTCTCCTGACTCTCACCCTGTATATATTTATAAACATTAATAAGGTCACTCCTCATTCTCCTCTTCTCCAAGCTAAAGAGGCCCAGCTCCCTCAGCCTTTCCTTATAACGAAGGTCTTCCATGCCCTTAATCATTTTGGTGGCCCTGTGCTAGACTCTTACAAGGATTCTATGTCCTTCTTGAACTGAGGGGCCCAGAACTGGGCTCAATATTCTAGGTGCAGTCTCACCAGGGCAGAGTAGAGGTGCACATTGTCTTGTGCACATTCTCTTTTGCACCTTCCTCTTCACTCTTTTCCCCTGCTCCAGAGTGGGGGAACTCCAGTTCTCTTCGTGGACTGCAGGGAAATCTCTGCTCCACCACCTGAAGCACCCTCTCCCTCTTCTCCTCTGCCCTTGGTGCTCATTCTTGTGTTCCCACTATTTTCCCTTCCTCTGACTGTCCAGCATCTTTGCCCTTTCTTAAACATGTTTTCCCTGTGGCATCATGATCTCTTCTGAAGGGTTCAGCTGTCTCCTTTGGTGGGTCTGTTAGAGGTTGCTGGAACCAGCACTGGGCAACACCCACTCTTTTAATGGGGCAGAACGTGGGGAACAGCACCTACTGCCAGCACTTAGGCACCTGGGTGCAGTGTACAGCTGTTCACTACTGAGTGATGCAGAGGTTGCAAGAAGCCTTGCAGAAAGATGATCAGCTTAAGGGCTGCAGGAGTTGGATCCATTCCAGCAGAGGGATGACAAGGTTTATGGCTTTAGGTTATTTATGGTCTGGGGATCCATGCCTCCAGGACCTATTTCTTTAGGCAAACTAGCCAGAAGGTGCTACCTGCTTCTACTTGATGGGTATTTCTAGGGTTCAGGAGGCAACTGCCCTTGTGAAGTGACAAAAAACCAGTGCAAACTTAACAGCAGGGTGGTCAGCTTTTAAATATTTAATTAGTACACCTAAAGCACTTAAAGCTTATGCACCATTACATTCCAGGTGAATTACCATCCTTTTCTCTTTTCAGTTTAATTTATTTCTGATAAATTCTCATGCTAAGTGATCTAAAAGCAGGTTGTTTGTGTTTCTGTGTGGTTGGTTTTGGTTTTTTTGTTTGCTGCGTGTTTTATTGATAACGAAATACTTCCAGGAATATTATTCTTGCCACTTGATGAGTAAAAGAAATATTTTTTATTTATTAAAAAGCCAGCAATATTCTATAGGTAAAACATATCATTAACCATTTCTAACTGTTTTTCATCTAATACTTGTCAGATAGGTGAAAAATTATTATTGATACATATGAGAGTTTAAAACAACATTTTTAAGAGTCTTTGGAAAATGCACTTTTTGCAATTTTTCCTGTGGTAGCATAGATAATGTTTTGCTTTCTTGCTTCCCTGTTTTTTTAAGAGAACTGAAAAGTTATTATGTTTGCAAATAGCTGTAGTTTTATATTACCAATTAGACAGGAAAGGAAAGAAAAGAGATTCTGAAGAAGATAAATATTAATTTTAATCAGCACATTTGTGGAATATAAATTTTATTCTGCAATTTATAAATGCACAGAAAAGTGCTTACATACAGACCAATGTCATTGTGAATGTAGGTTAGTTTAGTTTGCTTTTTGTAGCTTTGTGATGTGTATAAATCAGTTGTGCGAGAAAACTGCTAATCCAAAGGATTAAGAGCAAAAAGTTAACTGCAAATCTGTAACTGGAACTGTTTTTTTAAGCATGACAATTTGACTTATAGTAGCGAAGCCAGTGATTATCAACAATGTGTTGTAAAAAATGGAAAACAATGCATTCAGTTCTGAACATTAAAATGTCCTCTTTTTTATTTTTTTTTCCCTCTTAACTTATTTGAATTTTCCAGGATGTGAAGACCCTCTGGTTCCAACTCCACAGATTTGTTTGTGTTGAAATTCTCCACACTTTGCAAGATGTGCTTTTATAGTAAATATTTTTTAGAAGGAAAATTAACTCCGAAAAGACTCATATGAATATGTTGTCTGTATCAAAATTGCACATTTGGTATTGATCCAAATTTTTCATTATCCATCTGCATGTTCAAAATTGAGTACGAATGGCCAACTGCTTTCTATATGTGTACTTTTGCAGCAGAAATGAGATCAAACCTATTGAAAACATCTGAAAAGAACAGACATTGAGCTCTCCTCCATCTGCATTTTGGTGATACATTTCATATCTTTTGAGGATTTTCTTTTAGAAGCTTTCAGAATGATGCACACTTAAAGCTAGTGAAGAATCAACTGAACATTCCCACATCTATTTTGTCCAACCTTTAGTGTTTAACAAAGAAGAATGCTAAGGGAATAGAGGAGAATAGAATCAGAGGTAGGGTGTTTGTATATTTACAACTTCAAGTTCTTTGAATGTGTTTATTTTCAGAGTTGTTTTCATGTGTGGGTGTACCCTGGTGCATATATGCACATGCATACAACTGCTCTCCTAATATTTTACATAAATATTATTACTGTAAGAAAAGAATGAACTTCCTTTTAGGAATGTGTATAAACCATGTAACTGTCTCATCCTGTTTCTGATTAATATTTTTTAGACTGTAAATTTAACATATTTTTACATACTTCCTCTGTAGCTTGCCAAAATCTTCCTTTGCTTGAAGTATTAGCAATAACAGATTTCACTCGTAGGAATTTCTTCTTTCAGTAATCTAAATTGGTTTAGGTGTATACATTTAAAGAAGAAAAAAAAAAATCCCTAAATGCCAAAACTGTTGCGGTGTTACTTTTCCTGTACCTTGGAAATCAAGCTAGGAGTTTGCTTTTTTCCGTTTCAGTTAAAAATAGTTGCCACACTGCCACCTTATGGCTAATACAGAATTTAAAAGTAAAATCTCTCCCACTGATCTCCTGTTTTGACATGTCATTTCATGTGGTTTCCACTGTTGTAATTAAAGAATTAAACTTTATCCCCTCCTAAGAAGTAACTTAACCTTTGGTTTAGACTGAAACATCCTTGCTTGACTCGCGTTCTCTCACAAAGTGTAAGAACACAGTACAAAGCAGTGCACACAGGGGGCTTAACGTTGGGTGGAAAACATCTGATCTCATTTTTACAGTGATGTAAAACTGTATAAAGGACTGATCAAAATCTGCTTTCCTTATGTCGTTCAAGTCTATACATTATACATTAGCTGAATGATGAAAAAAACTCTAAATGGAACCTAAATCCATTTAATCCATTCTTCACTCCCAACAGTGTATCTATGTTGCAGACAGAAACATAGGTACACACTTAATAGATGCACGCACAAACAAGAAAATTATTTTGATTAAATTCAATGGAAGACAAAGGTGATCCAAAGTTCTCTGTAGTAAAATGTGTGGTTCCAAATAAATTTCACAAATGTGTGCAAAATTTCTCAAAGTAAAATTATGCATCACTTTTCTTATTTAAAAGACTAAAAGCGACATAATGCCTGTCAAAGTCAAAACTAGAGGTAAAAAAATATCAAATATATTAAGAATAATATCAAATCACTCTTAAGTAATATAATAATAGAGTCACCATAATTAATCGATCTTTTTGTTATTTAAATCTTCCAAACAAAATTCATGCAAATAAGTGCTTGGGAATAAAAGTAGCCTTTCTGAAAGAGAAAGAATTGACAAATGGCAGAAGCAGGTACTGAAAATCGTAAGTATTACTAAGAAATACACTGCAGTATTACATATTTGTTTAAGTAATCCTTATTTTCGCAGAGTATCAAAACATGCTTGATAATTAAATCAGTATAACTGAACCGAATTACTTCATCCTACAGTTTATGTGACTGAAAAGCTTTGTATGAGGCATCACACATGTTTTCACAATTACTCATCTGAAACTCACTGTCAGTCAGTATTCTCAAACATTTGCTTAACTTTATTCCGTTGGAAACATCTGTGCCAGCAAGTGCATTTGTTGAAATAGTATGGGAAAAATTCAAAAGTATTTTTAATAGACTTGAGATAATGTGGTGGTTCTCGTGGGGTTTTTTTCCCTTTTTCCTTCAGTGTTCATCTAGATGTAGTCACAAGTGTATAAGCACACATAAAAATTCCAGTAGCAAAGCAAGTCTTTTTCCCTGATGGTTATTAAAAAAAGACAATGTAAAACCAAAATAAAACAAACAAACAAAATGGCGGGGGGGGGGGGGGGGGCAGGGGGAGGGGGAGGAGGAGGGAAACGGGACATAGAAACCAAAATCCTGGTGACTCTAATATAAAAAGAAAGATGGGATTCTTTTTGAAGCAAGTCAGGTCAAAAATGCTACTAAAGTAGAAAACAAAGAGAAAACATCCTGAAAGCACATCTGTACTAGACAAAACTATGAATTTCTATGAGAGAAAATTTCCCTGGCAACAGAATGACTCTTATTCCCCCCTCAATCTGATTGATATAATAGATGGATCCTAGCTGCAAACTACTTTAAAATGGTTGTATAGAGCTCAGAAATTCACTCAAATGGATTATGTCTGGAATGCTTAAACATATTTTTTTTTTTTTTTCTAAAAGGGAATCATGAATATAATTCCTACCATAGGATTGTCTAAACTATGTGTAAAGCATAATCCTTTAGTAGAACTGAATAATCTATTATGTTTATATTCTGAAGGACTATTATTGCGTTGTTTGCACAATATGAGAAACAATATATAGCACAATTATTTCATTGTAAACAAAAGGTAATGAAATTATACTCTTTTTTTGCTGAGTTTCATTGAAGTGACAATTTGAGTATTTATTCAGATTTTCATATATTTATGAGACACTAGATTGCAATTGTATGACTGGAAAAAAATCTCAGTTAATGACCTAAATTTCTGAAAAAGAATTGGTGGAAAACATTCCATGAAAAAAAAAAAAAAACCAAACATGCTATACACAGAATCACACACAGAACCACGCACACACAGAATCGCAAGGTTGGAAAAGACTTCTGAAGATCATCAAGTCCAACCACTCTTGTACTCCAAGATATACTTGTACTCAAAGAAAACTCAGCTCATTTTAGATGGGCTAGGCAAACATACCTCCAAATATTATAATTACTATAGTATAGTTTCCCTACAGTGCATTGGAACATGTGACCAAAAAACCCCTGCTTCCTACTAAAGTGTTCCACAACCATTTTTTAAAAATTTTGAACTAATAAATATACACTTTCACTGTGGAACTCAATTCTGAGAAGTAATCTGTAAAAAATATTTTCAGATGGTCCACCACTCCAACTGTCAATTATTAATAGACTATTTTCTCCGTACTTAACAGGATAACTTTCTCAACAGCTGAACTCTCAAGCTCAGTGTAACCTCAGATGAAAACCAAAACAAGACCAAAAAAACCCAAAACATTCATACACACACACACACACAAAACAGGGAAAAAAATTGTAGGAAATTGTACTGTGTAGGAAAATAAATAACAAAATAATTTTTGTTTGTATGTAAGAATCCTGCCTTTTTCAATGTGGTTACATTCACCACTGCTCTAAGTTTCATTCACCCATTGCCTTCACAAAACCAGTTAATCCACTTTTTATTGAATTATTTCAAATTCCTTGTATTTAATGGATGTTTAAAAAGATATAACATATTTTACTATTATTATGTACCACATTAATAAACAAGCACAAAAATTTAATTACTTCCTTTCATATCAGTTTTAATGGGTTTGTACTAAAGTTCTCCTGCCTACTGAATTCAGATTCAGTGATACTGTTTCACTAAACTACTTGCTAGACAAACAAATTAATTGTCCTACACACAAAGGTGGTCAATAAATTCAGAGATCTGCTCAGTGGGTGGGTTAAATTCAAGAGTTAATGTAGATTCATTAAAAATACCTCTGCGTTTTGGAAAATGTCATGGCATTTGCATGGATGAATGTATTTGTTTAAGACTAATCTCAGTAGCACAAATGAGAACATTAATGAAAATTAAGTGTCACTAAATGCAGCAACTCCTTCCTCAAATCCTGAGGCTTCTGGCATATCCTGTTACTATTCCACTGTTACTACTGCTGCATTTGTTATTCAACTTCACTTGCACATGTTACAGCTATAGACCTTTACTATCGTTTGACTGTACCTAATGAGACGATTCCAGCTCTTTGTGGGAGTTTTTTACTTGTTAAAGACTAGGGTTTTAAAAGATCAGTTGCACTTCAAAATGAACCAAGAGTCAGTGGAGTCTGCAAGAGCACAGATTTCATGTTTTCCCCAAGAAAGTTTGGTATGTAAGCAGGCAGTTTCTTGAACAAATACCCCAGGTATAGAGAATGCAGTGATTTAATTTAGAAAATTGTAAAAAAACCATGGGCAACTGAAAAAACAGAACAAAACAAACCCAAAACATTAAAAAGGAAAAAGCCTAAATAACATGAAAATTTCACAGCTTGCTTAGTAGCAGGATTTCTTAACTTATATCTCAACTAATATTTGCTTTATGTCTGTAGTATGAAATGGAAGTTGCACAAGTGAGATCACTCATGGAAAAAAATCCATAACCCTAAATCCAGCGTATAATAGTTTCAATGCCACAACTAATAATTAAGAGTTATACAACCGGCCTCATAACTAAATATTTCCACTTTCTAGCAACATATCTGAACTTTACATCGAAGACAGAAAATAGGATGGGGTGTCACAAGATGACAATTAGAAACAGAAAAAGCAAAAGGAAGTTTCATTTCTCTGCAGCTGGAGCAATCAAAAGGGAACAAGGGCCCTTCAGCTGAAGGTTATTAATTTGTGTCTACTATATTTGAAGATTTAATATGGAAGCTGTAAATAAGCAAATTACCAGCTGTCAGAAAAATTTTCATTATTAATTTAAATGAACATCCTCTAGGCAAGCTAACAATTTTCTAGCCTGCAGGCTAGTTCTACAATAGAAAATTACATAAATAAACTGTTAATTTAATTCAAAGTTCATTTTCCATGTTTGTGAGAATATTAAACTAAATCTTTGTTGCCAAAGCACTGTGTTTATAAAAATGAACATGACGAGTGACCTCCCTGTACGATACACGATTGAACAGATTATTGTTATTCTGTTTGTCCCCTTTCTTTCTTTAAAGGTGACTTTTACATTGTAAAATTTGGTGAGAACACATGTGCCTTGAGAAGGTCAAAGTATAAAGCTTTTTATCATGAATCTGAGGCAGATAAAAGCTACTCTGTAATTTATGTTTGTGCACTGTACAGGATGTCAACTATGAGAAGTAACCTTGGTCAATTCCTCAAACAAAATTGTCTCAGGGATGCCCTCAGTGACTAAAACCACAGTTTGTCCTCTGTAACTTATTAAAGGTTCTGCTGAATACATTTTACCTGACATTAAACGCACCTGCAAAAAGGGAAAAAGTGCCCTTTTGACCATACGCACAGAGTGCAAAGGAGAGCCGAGAGAAGGCACTGCTGTTAGCACCTATTAAGCTCCTATGTCTGTGTAAGGTGTGTGGCACTGCATAGAGACCAAAGGAAGGTCATAAAAAGCAGGAGTTTGTGCACTATTAATCATCAGTGTACTGTCATACTCTGTTTACAATTCAGATAATTAATAAATATTATATGTTAAAAATATGTGAAAATATTATAACAATATTGATAATTATATGTTAACAATATTTGTTAAATAATATAACAAACTGATTATTTATTGAATAATGATTTGATAAGTAAAAATAAATTGTTTACAATTCAGAAAAGCTTTGCTTTTTCACCAAGTACAAGCTTATGAAAATGGGTCTTTATACAATAATGTGAAAGTTACATGATTCACATGCTATTTTTTGCTTTACTCACATCATGTCATGACCTGTTTGGAAAAAAATTAAAATAAGATAAAATATATATATAAAAGAATAAACTTTCTATGAAGCTATAAGGTTATCATATTGATCAAAAATTCTAATGAACCCATCACTGCCATACTTTAAAAGATAACTGGAGAATATACATAAGAAAGAGTTGCAGTAGTCCAAAATAATAAGTTTCTTTTAATTCCCCAGCAGATTTTTAACATTACATTCATAATATGTGGGTTTTTAATATGTCAGGATTTATATTCCTGCTTTACATAACAATAGATATTATCTTTGTTCAGGAAAAAAAGCAAACGTGTAATTTATCTCTTCATGGTTCCTTATAGAGACATCAATATTCCAGTAGTGGTCAAAGTGTTAGTAGTATAATGATTACTGTGCTAATGAGGATGTACCAGATGCTACGAGACTGAAAAATTTATGCAGGATATACCAGATATCTACAGAATCCTTAGCCACTGCTCAGCTACCAGTCAGTCAGTAACATGCTAAGCCTTCTTGACCAAAAGCCCAGCTACCTTTATGATATGAAGGGTATTTGGCTGGTATGAAAATAACATAAAATTATGGGTCTGACAGTGAGCATTTAATTTAAAGACCACAGCTTTAGTGGAAAGCAAGTTGGACGGGGGTACAGAAAGACAGTAATTGACAAAGCCTGAAGCAATATCCACTTCCATATTTCAACCAAACTTCACAAGACATAACTTCACTAGGATTGGTCACTGGGTTTGTACTGTGTATTCTTCCTCCTTTGGAGAAGTACCAGCGCAAAGGGACAAACTTCAATTTGTATTCCGAATTTATACATTGATCCTTTTAAGTCAGCTATCAGCAAATAAATATTTTGCAGTTTCATATAAAGTATTGTAATTACAGTCTCCAAAAACAAATTTGCACTCTAAAGATTAGAATATGAAATAGAAATTCTTATTCCTCTGCTACAGGATATTTATAAAACAGTGTCACATTTTGAAAATTTTTTGTGGTTTCAGTTAATTTTCTACTTCAGCAAGGCTTTCGATACTGTCTCCCATGACATCCTGATAACAAAGCTGAGAAAGTGTAGGATAGAAGAGTGGATGGTGAGGTGGGTTGAGAACTGGCTGATGGGCCAAGCTCAGAAGGTGGTGATCAGTGGAGCAGAGTCTGACTGGAGGCCTGTGACTAGCGATGTTTCCCAGGGCTCGGTGTTGGGTCCAGTCCTGTTTAATATCTTCATCGACGACCTTGATAAGGGAATAGCATCCACCCTCAGCAAGTGCCCATGATACAAAGCTGGGAGGGGTGGCTGACACGCAGGAACACTGTGCTGCCATCCAGAGAGACCTGGACAGGCTGGAGAGCTGGGCAGGGAGAAACATAATGAAATTCATCAAAAGCAAGTGTAGAGTCTTGCACCTGGGGAGGAATAACTGTCTGTATCAGTACAGGCTGGGGGATGACCTCTGGGAGAGGAGCTCTGTGGAGAAGGACCTGGTGGTCGTAGTGGATGGCAGGTTGGCCATGAGCCAGCAGTGTGCCCTGGTGGCTAAGAGAGCCAATGGGATCCTGGGGTGCAATAGGAGGAGTTTGGCCAGCAGGTCAAAGGAGGTGATCCTCCCCCTCTACTCTGCCCTGGTCAGGCCCCACCTGGAGTATTGCGTCCAGTTCTGGGTTCCCGGGTATAAAAAAGACAGGGATCTCCTGGAAAGAGTCCAGCGGAGGGCTATGAAGATGATTAAAGGCCTGGAGCATTTCCTTTACGAGGAAAGGCTGAAAGAACTGGGGCTGTTCAGCCTTGAGAAAAGTTTAAGAGGGGACCTTATTAATCCTTAAAAATATCTCAAGTGTGGGACACAGAGGGAAATGGACAGCCCCTTTTCAGTGGTCTGTGGAGACAGAACAAGGGGCAATGGCTGCAAGTTGGAGCACAGGAAGTTCCGCACCAACATGCGGAAGAACTTTTACACAGTGAGGGTGACAGAGCCCTGGGACAGGCTGCCCAGGGAGGTGGTGGAGTCTCCTTCTCTGGAGATATTCAAGACCTGTTTGGATGCCTACCTGTGCGACCTGTCCTAGGGAACCTGCTTTGGCAGGGGAAGTGGGCTTGGTGATCTCTGGAGGTCCCTTCCATCCCCTACAATTCTGTGAATCTGTGAATCTGTCTTGTGAAGATAAATTGTGGGCATTCATGGAGCTGGATTTTTATCAATGTATTTTAGCAGTGATTTACAGAACAGAAAATTCTGTTTGTTAAATACCTTTGTCTCAGGCACAGAAGGCAACTTAGTCCACTAATGATATAAAGAGGATTCTATTATTTTCATCCAATGCCTAAAATTATTGAGAGGTATTGGTCTGTAATGCTATAAGATATGACATCATGTTAATAAAAATCGGTAAATATACTAGATAAACAGGACAAACACAGTAGCAATAGTACAATACTGACTGAGATTAATGCTTACCGTAAGAGAGAATAGAATTCAATTGAAAGGGAAAACTAGAAAAAAAGCCTGCAAGATCCAAGCAGACAGATTGTAAATGCCTAGGTATTACCGTTTCATTTAAGCTGCAATTACATGCAATTGGAGACAATGGTTATCAGCATTCCACTGTTTTGAACAGCTGAATCAGCTGTTACCATAAAATATTGTAAAACCTAACCTTAAATTGCAAGAAAACTTTCCTTAGCACCAAAATGCTTTGAAGAAATTAAAATTCTCTCTGGAATGAAGGCAAAACTGTAGGAGTTAGGGTCTGAGAATTCATACTCAAAGACTGTATTTTTGACAGCTCTGAGAGATGTATGTAGTTAAAGCTTTTCTTGGCATCTGTATATTAATAATCAAGTAAGCAGAATGTGAAGGACACTTTTACTACTTAACCTGTAGAGACGCTGAGACAATAAAAATAGCATAGCTATACACCAGCATGCATAGAGCTAGAAAAATAATTAGTAGGGCAGGCAGGGGACAATGCAAGTCATACCAATCACAGCAACATATACCTCTTAAATTAAAGAAGCTACTAACTATAAATGCCCTAGCTGGGGCTTAGCCTGATTGGAGAGCAGAAGCAAGTGGTAACAACCACTTCAAGGGTGGTCAGGTGTCCTTGGAGGTGACTTCCAGTTAGAGCTCTTCAGACTGGATGCTGAGTGTATTCCCATGGGAGTTCCCCAGTAGTTGATTAACAGGAGTGGCATTATGAGTGTCCTTGGAGTAGCTGGTACATTTTGCCTGCTAAGCAAAAGGGGGACTTCTGCAGATATAATAAGGAAAATTGATGGCATGATGGTGCTATGATGTGTGAAAATAGGAAAGAACATAATAAACCTAATAAAAATAAAATATGTTTAGTAAAGTGCATCATGGAATTCAGAAAGAACACGGACACACCAATAATTACTAGAGCCATTCTTCAAAACTCATTCTTCAGGATTTAGCTTTTCGAATATTTTATAATTTTCTCTCTGTAATCTATGCACTCCAGTCTCCTTCATGCTTCTGAATCCTGATGTAAAAATTCTGAATAAATATTAAAATTGATACTGGTTTGGGTTTTTTGTTTGTTTGGTTGGTTTTTTTTTTCCTTTTCCACACTTGATTTACAAGTTATATTTTTAAAGATTTTGTAGAAAGGTGCCAATTAGTACAGCTTTGCTGCTGTTGGTCCAAACATGCAAAAAGAACAGGTCACCCAACCAAACAAATATCATCAACATGCCTTCTTCTTAATTTGCAAAATTACACAGTTTATTTAGGGGTTGTTGTTTTTTCCTTTCTTGAGCACCATCTGCAGTATTTCAACCATGAAAAATGCTGTTTAGTGCCATAGGGGGACTTACATAATTTGCATTGAGTTTCCCTGAGAGTAGTACAAATGTATTGTTATGACACGTTTGATCAAGTTAACTCATACTATCTCATGAGTAGCATCAAACACAATAAAATAGCCTTACTGTAGTTTGAGTGAAGTTAAAGAAAAAAACCCCTAACTTAAAAAACCCTCCACCATATCTGGACATGTATGCTTATCAGAAAAACCTTAACACCAAATAAATTAGTCCCATGCTGAGAGCTTGTCTACCTGTGGGAGTTACTATACAATAAGCGAGTATATGAATATATTAGATACAAATTACCTGCATTTACTTGCCACATAGAAGTGTGCTTACAGCAAAGTTAATCAGAGTAACTATGGTAAAATCAATAGTATAGGTGAATTGTCTGAAATCAAAATATTAACCTGCCTATCACAATAAGCTCTTGTGAATTATCTTGCACTTTTTAACAGACAACCATAATTATTTGGAGAATTCCTGGGAATTAGCTGGCAGACACTGATGTACTACATACTAATAGAGGAAGTATTTCATCTGCCAAAGACATTATTTGCCATTAATATCTTCTTATCTCTTGAAAGATGCCAGGTATCAAGAAAATATTCCTATCTATTTAAACAAGATAACCTGAGGTCTTGACACCAGCTTTGGACTATCATAGCAGACCATGAAGTTACATCACAAACAGACAGTGTCCTGTATTATACGGTGGAAGTAGAGATAAATTTATATAATCTTGAAATAAAAGGGACTAAACTCTCCTGAGTTAAACAGAACAGGGATACCAACTACAAAAGATCTCCTGTGGCAAAACTGAGTGATTAACACGATGCATCACTCAAAGGCAGGCAAGGGTGATCCCATACAAAAAAGAACCTTTTAATGGTTATGCTAAAGCTCTGCAACATGCTCATAAGGATTATGCTTAATTAGCAAGAGGTTTTCAGGTTTTCTAAATGGCAATGGCTGTTACACTCGTCAAGTAGAACTATTTCTTGGTAATGGTAAGTTCTATTACTGTGTTAGTATTGCTATTTTGGTATTGAAGACAACCCACAGAGAAGCCATTCAATATGAAAACTTTTCATATCTTAGTTCTCTTGCTTTGCCCCACTGTGCCCCTGTCCTGGTTTCAGCTATGATGGAGTTAAACTTTTTTTTTAGCAGTGAATGGAATGCCATGTTTGGGTGTTAGCATGAGAATAGTGCTGATAGCACCCTGATGTCTCCGATTTGTTGCCGGGCAATCAAGTACCTTTCTCAGCTCTGCATACTTCCTTACTAGTGAGAAAGGAGGGGACGAAGCCAGGACAGGTGACTCGAATTGGCCAAAGAGCATATTCCATGCCAGTTACGTCATGCTGAGTTTAAGGGGGGACTGGGGGGAAGAGGGGGAGACAACGCCAGGACGAGCAGTTTCTGGGGCGGTCGGGTTGTCCGGGACGGGCTCTAAGCTGTGCGGCCTGAGTTGTGTGGTTTGGTGAGAAATTGCATTGTGTATCACCAGTTTCATCTATTTTGTGCTTTAAACTTATGTTATTGTTATATCTAGTTTTCTGTTATTGTTTAGTAAACTATCCTTATCCCAACCTGCGTGGTTCTGGTTTCTAGGTTGTGGTTTCTTTTCCTCCTTTCTTCCTTCCCTTTTCCCCCTCCCCCAACTTTCCCTCCCCCTTCCTTTTAAAAGTACAAGCGACTGTGTGGGGTGCGGCCCTTGGCTGGGGCAAAACCACGACAGTTATTTTGGCGCCCAACGTGGGGCCACGAACGGTTGGGATAACGGTAGATCTGACCCTAACTATCGCAATTAAGATAAGCACTGTTGTTTAAGCAATCTCTGGTCACGATGTTGTGGTATTTATTTACAAGGCTGTGGCAGCAAAACCACCGCATGCTGTATACAATCCTGGCAGGATTCTTTACTCTCTCAGGTCTGTGGCTCCCGTATTTGTTCCCATACTTCATTATAGTGTATTTTATGATATCGGTCTATGATACAATAATATCGATGATCATGAGCTTAAGCTGGTACCTGTATGAGGTTTTGCTGTCCTGTCCATTCTTTGGACAGGGAGGGGTTAATAACAGCAGCCGGTATGGTGGGGGCACTGCTTTCTTTTCCTTTGGGCTAAATACAACAGCTCTTAGGGCAGTTTTTGAAAATCTTCAATATCTCTGGGATATTCAAACTAGCATTTTGCTATTGGTAGGTTTGGTGCAGATGGTTCAGTTTTTGTTATATATCAAGCATAGGTTTATGAATACCACTGAAGAGCTTTCTCCGAGACAGAATAATCACGAGTGGCAGGGCATGTGGCAAAGTATGGGCGAGTACCTAGGTACTTTCTCACGCCCGATGGTTTGGAATTTCACTCCTGAACAGCTACAAGACCCCGATCAAGTGACTGCATACCTAAGGAAAATTGCTGTAGGTTTCCCAGAGATGGACACCTTACTGCACTGTGCTGGGCTCTGGCCACTATTTATCAAACACTGCTTGATAGCAGGCAGCACTGTCAGCACTGTCAGCACTGTCAGGGAGAAGGGAAAGGAAACAGACTGGCAGATACTATAGCTGCTGCAACCACTGGGGCTGACACTGCAGCTACTGCAACCCCTGTGACCAACACTGCAGCTACTGTAATCTCTACAGCAGACACTGCAGATGATCTGAAAAACCAATCCACACCAGTGTCTGTTGCTCCCGTACAAAAGAGGAAAGGCACAAAGAAATCAGTTCGTATAGTGACGGATAAGGATGATGATCAACCGGGATCATCTCGAGGATATCAGGATGAGGCAGAACCAGAGATTGTTACCCGATCCCTGACTCTGAGTGAGCTGCGTGAGGTTCGAAAAGATTTCACTCGCCACCCAAGTGAGCACATTATCACTTGGTTGCTCCGATGTTGGGATCACGGGGCCAGTAGTTTGGAATTAGAAGGCAGAGAGGCCAAGCAGTTGGGATCCCTAGCTAGAGAAGGAGGAATTGACAAAGCAATTGGGAGGAGGCCGGAAATCCTCAGCCTCTGGAGGCGACTACTGTCAAGTGTGAAGGAAAGATATCCCATAAAGGAATATATTACATGCCAGACACCCAAGTGTAACAGCATAGAGACATCTGTCCAGCACCTGAGAGAATTAGCTGTACGGGAGATAATTTATTATGATCTGGACAATTCACGGCTTCCCTCTGATCCCGATGAAGTCCTATGCACTCCAGATATGTGGCGTAAGGTTGTACGAAGTGCACCAGCAGGGTATACCAATTCACTGGCAGCAATTGACTGGAATGATACAAATCCGCCAACCGTAAATGAGGTGGCCTGCCGACTCCGGAAATACCAAGACAATGTTTCCCTCTCCGTCATTGCAGCAGTAGAGAAACTGGTTCAACGACTTGACAACAATGTGTCCAACTCCCAACCCGTATGGAGCAATGTTGCAGCTACTGGGAGAAAGCGTCCATCGTTCCAAGAGGGAGAATACACACCACGACGTACATTGTGGTTTTACCTGCTTGATCATGGAGAGGACATGAGGAAATGGGATATGCAGCCCACCTCAGCCCTTCGAGCACGAGTAAATGAGCTGCGGGGTAAAACATTCGCACAACGAGATTCTGCCAGGAAGAAGGCTGCACCAGTTTCTACTGGGCAGTTCCCTAGACCAACTGGAAGGCCTACCTATATGTCTGATGTGCCTGATCCTCTTGAAGGGACCTCTAAGTCCTTTATGCAACCAGTGGAAAACAAATATGATCAGCAGCAATAGAGGGGCCCTGCCTCCAGCCAGGTGGAGGAGAGGGACAATCGGGTTTATTGGACTGTGTGGATCCGATGGCTTGGCACGTCAGACCCACAAGAGTACAAAGCTCTGGTGGATACTGGTGCCCAGTGTATTCTAATGCCATCGAATCATGAAGGGGTAGAACCTGTTTGTATTTCTGGAGTGACAGGGGGATCCCAACAACTAACTGTGCTAGAGGCTGAGGTGAGCCTAACTGGGAAGGACTGGGAAAAACACCCCATTGTGACTGGTCCAGAAGCTCCGTGCATTTTAGGTATAGATTATCTACGTAGAGGGTATTTTAAAGACCCTAAGGGGTACCGATGGGTCTTGTCGCATTGTGGGTAAGCATCGGAGATGGAAAGCCGCTGTATGGAATCCTATAAGAAGAGTAGCAGAAGCCACTGAAGGAAAAGGTGAATCAAGCCAGTTCGCTGAGGTGAAGGCCATCCAGTTAGCCCTGGACATTGCTGAGAGAGAAAAGTGGCCAAGGCTCTACCTTTATACTGAATCATGGATGGTGGCGAATGCCCTGTGGGGGTGGTTGCAGCAGTGGAAAAAGAACAACTGGCAGCGTAGAGGCAAACCTATATGGGCTGATGACTTATGGCAAGATATCTCTGCTCGGTTAGAGAAACTTGTTGTAAAGGTACGTCATGTCGACGCCCATGTACCTAAGAGTCGGGCCATGGAGGAACATGAAAACAACCATCAGGTAGATAAGGCTGCTAGGATTAAAGTGGCTCAGGTAGATCTAGACTGGCAACGTAAGGGTGAATTATTCATGGCTCGATGGGCTCATGATACCTCGGGTCATCAAGGGAGAGATGCAACATATAGATGGGCTCGGGATCGAGGGGTGGACTTGACCATGGACGCCATCGCACAAGTTGTCCACGAATGTGAGACATGTGCTGCAATCAAGCAAGCTAAGCGGTTAAAGCCCCTTTGGTATGGAGGACGGTGGATGAAATACAAATATGGGGAGGCTTGGCAGATTGATTACATCACCCTCCCACAAACCCGCCATAGCAAGCGTTATGTGCTTACAATGGTGGAGGCAACTACCGGCTGGCTAGAAACATATCCCGTACCCCATGCCACTGCTCGAAATACAATTCTGGGCCTTGAAAGGCAAGTCCTCTGGCGACATGGTACTCCAGAAAGAATCGAGTCAGACAATGGGACTCATTTCCGAAACAATCTTATAGACACCTGGGCCAAAGAGCATGGCATTGAGTGGGTGTACCACATTCCTTACCATGCACCGGCCTCTGGGAAAATTGAACGATATAATGGACTTTTAAAAACTACACTGAAAGCAATGTGTGGTGGGACATTCAAGCATTGGGATACACATTTGGCCCAAGCCACGTGGTTAGTTAACTCTAGGGGATCTACCAATCGGGCTGGCCCTGCCCAGTCAAAATTTCCACGTACTGTAGAGGGAGACAGAGTGCCAGTAGTGCATATGAAGAGTGTATTGGGAAAGAGAGTTTGGGTCATCCCTGCTTCAGGCAAAGGTAAACCCATGTCTGGAATTGTTTTTGCTCAAGGACCTGGCTGTACTTGGTGGGTAATGCAGAGGGATGGAGAAGTTCGATGCGTACCTCAAGGGGATTTGATTTTGGGTGAGAATAGCCAATATAATTAATGAAGTAGAAATTATAATAATTGCCAAATAACCCATTATAGTATATTCATTATTGTTATGATTGCTGTATGTTGTACCATAGCATTATGGCCGGAGTCATACAAGTTAATGAAGAATGAGTGCCATGATGATGGAACTAAAGCCTGGCCTCTCAAGAACTTTTTTCTCCCGTTGAAAATAAACTCTGACCCACAGAGTATGAGCATGGACCATGCCAGGTGTATCAGTCAAGAGCCTGAGATGCATCATGCAACGAGCCAATGGAACATACAATTATCCTGAGAAACTGTTACGACAAATGGAGCCTGAAAATCATGGACTAAATGAACTCAACAACTTCAGAGGGATGATTCACAGACTGAGGGAATAAGATCTGTATGCACGTATGTGTGCATATATGTGTACATACATATATGGGTGTGTGAAACACGAAACTGGTTGTACCCAAAGAAAATTGTTGGATCTGGTCATGACGTAAATGGTATGGAATAAGGGGTGGATAATGTCCTGGTTTCAGCTATGATGGAGTTAAACTTTTTTTTTAGCAGTGAATGGAATGCCATGTTTGGGTGTTAGCATGAGAATAGTGCTGATAGCACCCTGATGTCTCCGATTTGTTGCCGGGCAATCAAGTACCTTTCTCAGCTCTGCATACTTCCTTACTAGTGAGAAAGGAGGGGACGAAGCCAGGACAGGTGACTCGAATTGGCCAAAGAGCATATTCCATGCCAGTTACGTCATGCTGAGTTTAAGGGGGGACTGGGGGGAAGAGGGGGAGACAACGCCAGGACGTGCAGTTTCTGGGGCGGTCGGGTTGTCCGGGACGGGCTCTAAGCTGTGCGGCCTGAGTTGTGTGGTTTGGTGAGAAATTGCATTGTGTATCACCAGTTTCATCTATTTTGTGCTTTAAACTTATGTTATTGTTATATCTAGTTTTCTGTTATTGTTTAGTAAACTATCCTTATCCCAACCTGCGTGGTTCTGGTTTCTAGGTTGTGGTTTCTTTTCCTCCTTTCTTCCTTCCCTTTTCCCCCTCCCCCAACTTTCCCTCCCCCTTCCTTTTAAAAGTACAAGCGACTGTGTGGGGTGCGGCCCTTGGCTGGGGCAAAACCACGACAGCCCCCCAGAGTTTTGTTGAAATACATCCTTCAGCTGAGCCTAGGAACAATTAAAATCATTCTGTTGCCTTAAAATATACTACCCTACACTTTCAAGAGCATAATTTTCTCAACCCAAGTCTTAAATAATAAGTTTTTCACTGAAGGCTAGAGCTAATGTAAGCTACTGTTTCATTTTTATTGCTTGATGATCTCCACAGTGTATTAGATATTTCCCAAAACACAGAAATTATATTAAAGATATGCTCTATGAAACCCACTGAATTTGGTAAGAAACAATCTGAAGTGATCAATATCTCTGGTACCCTAGGTTGAAAATTCACATAAAACACAGTTTTAGGAACTTGTCATAGAAAAGGCTTAGTTGTGTATTTATATCCTACCCACTTCTAACTAATTTAGGAGTCAAAAAATTAAGTGATAGAAAAATAAACAAATAGTTCTCCTGACAACCTAGAACCACATTTACTTTGAAGATAAGTGAGAATCTTCAAAGTTTTAGTGCAAATTCATAGAAAATGAGGAAATCCATAGAAAAGGAGCAAGAGACAGAACAGCTTATATTAGGTTCTTCCGTTTCAAAACAAGCAGAAGTTTTTACCCTCACCTACTTCAGTAAACAACCTGTACTGAAATATATATGCATAACCCATTCTCTCCATCAGATAAGCAGTTCTGGAAAGAAAGTTCTTTCCTGGCAGGTACTGTTAAAAATTATATGTTGCCACAGAAGGTTCAGATTCCACAATTATGAAATTCATCTGCAATCCATCAAGACCTTAGGTAGTAATAATAATACATTGCTTAAATTTTGTTACAGCTATAGAGGTAGAATTTGGCATTAAACTAAGCCCTGAACAAATCAACTCGCGTATTTAGTTTGAGAATTAGGTAAATGTTTTCTAGTTTATCTCAGATGGCTTTCCTCCTCTGCCTGCAGCTATGAATGCACCTTGGAGCTATGAATGCACAGAGAATTTCCCAACTGCTTTCTCACGGGATGGAAGTATTCTGATAAAAATAGTATAATGAAATTGATATTATAGATGGAGGCAGATGACGAACAGCATCTATATAATAAAAAAAAAAATCTTCATGTCTATGCTATAAATATGTCTGAAAATTCAGATAGGAGGCATTTAAGTTTTACTTAATTTGGTTCTTTAGTTTAAATCAAAAAGTCATAAAAAGATTTAATCTGAGGCAAATGTTTCTGGTAACATAAGGACATAAAGGAATACACGTGAGTGTATGTAATGCAAATATATTTATGGAGTACAAGGTCACTAGCATAATTTTTAATACATGGAAAAAATCTTTTGTAAAAATGGTAATCCTGTTTTAACTTTAACCAATAATTTGGCCCAACTCTATATAGACTTTTTAGTCACTGATTGGATCTAAGACGAGGAGATCACAAGCATTAAAAGAGATTGGAAGGACATAGGGAGCTGTGAGTGTCACTTTAAGTACATAACAAAGTGGAGAAAATAGCAATGTTCTAAATAAGTGCATTGATATTTATCCTGTATTTTCTTTATTATGTTCAATCTGAAAACATTAATAAAATTTACTGGTGTAGTATCAATCAAATTGTAGAAAGAAAGAAAAAAAAAAACAAAAAAAAAACAAAAAACCAAACCCTAACCTAAACCTCCATAGGCATTTGTAATATTAAACATATTTGAGACTTGTGCTTATAATATTTTGATATTAGCTTCAATGCTGATTAATTTTTGCTGCTCAAAGGTAAAGAAAAAAATGCCAACAAAATCCTAAATCATTAATTACAAAATATATTTCTGAGATAATAACACTAGCAATATTTTTTTCTAATTTTTGTTTTTAATGCAACAGATCTTCCATCTGATCTCAATAACAGATGATGAGTTTTCATTGATATCACTTTTTTCTTTCAACTGCAAGTTAAATGATACAATATTTCCTACTTCTTTCCAATTAAACCTGTTCTGCAAAGGCGTGAACAGTGCTTCTGTGACAATGTCTTCTTTTCTGGTATCCACAGCACAAGCTGTAACAAAGCTGAAAAAAAATGACGTTTTGTCCGAGAATAAGAGACACACAAAAAAAAGAAATAGGTCCTAATTATAACATTTTAGATAAAAAATACAGAAAGAGTTCTAAAAATATCTGTAACTGAAATGATCAAAAGACACAGAATATACGTTCAGGAGCCCTCTAATGCATCGATATGCAGGTTTTTGTCAAAATCATTATTATCATAATCCTTAATGAGCACCCTAAAGGAAAGTGTAAGAAGCATGTCTTCTCAGTTCTTGTTCCTTTCCAGTGAACAGAACTTTCCACTCATATATCTGTTGGTTCTCTCTTTTATTTTTTTTCTACAGGCTCTACTTCAAAGAACTCCTTTTGTTCATATTTCTATTACTATAGCCAATGTCATCTATTCCATTTAATTTTATTCAAGGAATTATAATTCTCTTTTTTTTTTCCATTTTCTGTTTTGGTGGGCATATATATTTCCCAAATTTTTTTTTTTTTTTTTTTCTAATTAAGATGTTCTTAATTTTTTATTCATTTATTTCATTTGGTTCAAAATTACCCATGTTGACAGAAATGTGACATAATGTTATTTATGACAGGAACACAAAATTTGGAAATTCACTTTACTTGAGAGAATTACAAGAAAACCCTTTTTCCTTTCCAGTTTTCACTTTTCATCTCTGTGTCTTACAATGACTATGAGCTACTTCAGACCACTGTAGATTTTTGCAAGGAATCTTAAGTTATAGGCCTGTCTGTGACAATAGGTTTATATGAAATTATGTAGCTAAGCCAATTTATACACTCTCTGGAATAAGAAATGGTACCATTTTTTCTAGCAGCTATTAAATGATTAAACTGAATTTCTTTAATGAGTTTACCTTTTCCTCTCACTTATTTTTAGCATTAGTGCCCATTATGACACTTTCAAATACAGTTACTGCCACTTCCCCTTTTTTAGAAACATCAACATCATTTTACATTCATTAACTCTGACATTGACTATCTGAATAAATCAAGGACAGCCAGGACAATAAAAAGGCCAGTAACACAGCAGAGGTACCACAGCAGAAGTACTACAGTACACGGACCACATCTTGGACTTCAAAAACTTAGAAATTGAGGAAATATTTCGTACAGACCCTGCACTGTCTAAATAACTGTCTAAATAACTTCATCATTTAGTTGCAGGACCACAGTTTTAGTGTTTTAATCTGGAGGTTGTGGAGACAGATAAACTCTTAAAACATTTGTTGGTGATGTAATCAGAGTATCTAAGACACTTCATATCATGTGATGCTTAAAGCCCTAAAACTTTGCGGAAGAACTTTTACACAGTGAGGGTGACAGAGCCCTGGGACAGGCTGCCCAGGGAGGTGGTGGAGTCTCCTTCTCTGGAGATATTCAAGACTCATCTGGATGCCTATCTGTGCAATATGTGCTAGGGAGCTGCTTTGGCAGGGGGGTTGGACCCGATGATCTCTCGAGGTCCCTTCCAACCCCTATGATTCTATGATTCTGTGATTCTGTGAAAACTGAATGTGCTTGAAATAAAATGTTTCCACTGAAACAGTGAAATACTGTCCAGAAATTAAGATGATATTGCACTAGTGGGAAAACAGCCATGACTGTCTTACTATTATTAGTGGATTCTAGCTAAATAGAGATTACTTTATACGAGTATGGCTGTTCAGCGTTGCTCTGCTTTCTCTTGTAACTGTTCTAGCTCCAGGAAATTGCATAAACATTGCACTGAATGAGAAATTGTAGTGGAGGGTGTCCCTGTGCATGTCTGGGGGGTTGGAATTTTTTTTTTTTTTCTATGCTCCAGACAAATTTTTTTCAATGCCCAATATCCCTGCTGACATCAAAGGCTGTTTCTTACATTTGCACCTGCAAAACTTTTGTTGCTGTTATCCTTTCATGTGATATCAAAGTCAATGAAATCTGTTCTCCTTTGTGGAAGTTTTATTACAGATAAATGCAGAGACTATTTGGTGCATTACAGCTTAATCCCTGTGTTGTTTGCAATAGAGCTTGCTGTTAATGCACTACTTGAAAAAGCAAGTTTCATTAAGGATACTATATAGGGAAATAAACGCCTTAGAAAGTGATGATACTTCTACTTTGTGAACAAGAAAGTAAGGAAAAATTTAGGCTGTTTACATGCACATTAGATGTTATTGCCCAAAATCCTGCAGTTGCTTTCTGCTGTGAAGTCCTATGGACAGAAAGACATAGCTAAAGAGTTCTGAGTAAGCTCCCTGAGTCATTATTCACTAAGCAAGAGCTCTAGCTTCCCAGAGAAGTCTCTACTAATGCTAACCTGGAGGCTGCAAACTCAATTCAAAAATACATCACAATAAATGTGATACAAAAACATGCATTGTGAAATAATCTAGAACTTCATGTAAATATTTCATCAGTGTTTTCTTCTTAATTTTCTCCTATCATTCTTACTTTCTCACTTAGTTTAGATAAGAAGTAGAGATATTATCTGCAATATCTGTGGTCAAGATAACCAATGAAGTGTGTTAAAATTTAAGAAACAGTACAAACACTTTTCAACTTTTATCACTGGTAGCACATTACTTAATTCTAGAACATTTTTTATTAGTTCTCCCACTAGTATGGATAATTATTTCTTTTTAAAAGTTACAGGTGTTTTGCTATAAAGGAGAGGCCCTTAAAAGTATTTATTGAATTATCAGTTTTTCTGAATAATAAAGCAAGGTTAATAATTTCAAATAAAGACAACCAATATTTTTGAAGGTTATGAAACTCCTAAACCCAGAACTTCAAAAATATAATCAAGCTTGGAACCTCCAAGATTTATCTTGCACTGGATCAATGAACTTAGAATTATAGAATTGCAAACAGAAGACGCTATATGCAGCATGTAAAACTCATACTGTTCTGAAAGTTATAGAAAACCTGTGATCACCACTAACACATGGGAAGTACCTGCAAGCATAGAGTATCAGTGATTCTCTTCAAAGTTTTTCCAAGTATGAAAACCAAATAAAACATTCATGACTTTTCATACATATTTATAAACAGGTTATCTACTTTTCACAGTAATAAGTTAAACTACAAAGGTAAAAATAAACTTCACAGTAATTTCCTCTCTTCTGTATTCTCTTCCATGTGAAAAGACGACTGAAAAATCTACTTTCAAGCTCAGTGATGTGCAACTATATGTAAAAAGCATGTTACTGCTTAAATATACTAAGTTTTGTTCATTCATTGTAGATGAACAAGATACCATATTGTTGTGGTTTTGCCCCGGCTGAGGGCCGCACCCCACACAGTCGCTTATACTTTTAAAAGGAAGGGGGAAGGAAAGTTGGGGGAGGGGGAAAAGGGAAGGAAGAAAAGAGGGAACGAAACCACAACCTAGAAACCAGAACCACGCAGGTTGGGATAAGGATAGTTTACTAAACAATAACAGAAAACTAGATATAACAATAACAGAAGTTTAAAGCACAAAATAGATGAAACTGGTGATACACAATGCAATTTCTCACCAAACCACACAACTCAGGCCGCACAGCTTACAGCCCGTCCCGGACAACCCAACCGTCCCAAGAAACTGCACGTCCTGGCGTTGTCTCCTCCTCTTCCCCCCAGTCCCCTTTATACTGAGCATGACGTAACTGGCATGGAATATCCTCTTTGGCCAGTTCGGGTCACCTGTCCTGGCTACGTCCCCTCCTTTCTCACTAGTAAGGAAGTATGCAGAGCTGAGAAAGGTCCTTGATTGCCCGGCAACAACTAGAAACATCAGGGTGCTATCAGCACTGTTCTCATCCTAACACCCAAACATGGCATTCCATCCACTGCTAAAAATAATTAACTCCATCATAGCTGAAACCAGGACACATATTCATACAGGAAAAAGAGAAAGTAAAGATCAGGGAGAGAAAGGTGAAGTATAGTGCAGGGAAGAGTGCCATAGCTAGTGGTAACCCCTTCTCTTTGAGACTGCTGTGCTTCCTTGATATGTTACAGGATAGTGTAATCACAGAAATAACATTACCAAATGTTTGTAGGTATCTGCTCATTTCAAATCCATAAAAGTATTATTTACTTGGCTTTTCTTGTGACAGACATTGCTTCATACACAAGAGAACAATGGTTATTATTGCAACCTATTTCTGTGGTTGGGTATCATTTTAAGCAGATGCTATTTAGTGCTGAAACAGCTATTAAAGGCAGCCATGCATGTAAGTGTTTCTGTGGATCGATTAGCAAAAATGCTCACTCGACTGACAACTCTATGACCTTTACTGTGAACTTTTTCTCTTTCCCTGTCAAACTAGTGTTTGGGCTACTTTCTCAAGTATGCTGAAATGATCCTAGAATTCACCAATTAGCTGAATTTGCTCTAGTGCCTCACCTCAGCTGCTGCTGGTTTACTGGTGCCTACATATAATAGTGCTTCTAGGAAAAAGAATAACCAACAGACAGCACATTCTGATTTCAATATACTGAAATTTATACAAAGAAAGCAGATATAAATTCTCTGTACTTATTTGTAATTATTTGCTTTTGGCTGAACAGGTTATAGTAATTTATAATCACGTCTGATTTCTTGTAGGTTTTCAAAATTTACTCATAATGCTTAACAGCATTTTATTTAAAGTGATATAACTTCAGTGAGAAATGCCCAAACACCATTTTATCAACTGCAGAAGTACAGTATTAGATTTTTTTCCTTATCCAAATTGACTAAATACAACAATGAAAATGATAAAGTACTTTTAAAGATTCCAGAACACACATTGACTCATAGAAACATAAAATCATTTAGGCTGGAGAAGACCCTTAAAATCATCAAGTCCAAACATTAACATAGCACTGCCAAGTCCATCACTAAACCATGTTCTTAAGCACCAAATCTACATAACTTTTAAATACCTCCAGTGAGTCAATCACTTCCCTGGATAGTCTCTTCCAAAGTTTGACAACGGCTTCAGTGAAGAAACTTTTCCTAATATCCAATCTAAACCTCACCCTGGCACAATTTGAGGACGCTTCCTCTTGTCTTACCTCTTGTTATTTGGGAAAAGAGACCAACACCCTTCTGGCTACAACCTCCTTTTAGGTAGTTGTAGGGAGTGATGAGGTCTCCCCCCAGACTCCTTTTCCCTAGACTAAACAACTCCAGTTCCCTCAGCTGCCCCTCATGAAACCTGTTCCCTAGTCCATTCACCAGCTTCGTTAGTCAATCTTTGGATACACTCCAGCCACACCAGTGCTGGCTACAGGGGAACACTTCATTGCTACCAGGGCACACTACCGGCTCATATCCCATCACCTGTTGACTGACACCCACACGCCCTTTTCGACCAAGCATCTTTCCAGTCACTCTTCCACAAACCTGTAGTACTGCATGGGCTATAATGACCCAAGTGCAGAACCCAGCAAACAGCCTTGTTGAACCTCATACAATCGGCCTCAGCCCATTGAGCCATTCTGTACAGATGCCTTCCTACACTCAAGTACATCAACACTCCTACCTGATTGGGTAAAACTGAAGATGCATTCAATCCCCTCGTCATACTAGCTTTTGCTTCTATCCTTCCAGTCAATAAATAAATAAATATATAAATAAATAACGTATAAGACAAAATATCTTACATGTGTAAAAACTCTTATTTCCAAATAAAGGCATAGATCTGTCACATATGTATTGAAAAGCTCTGCAATTTCAGCTCTATTCTGCTTACTGACTTTGTCTGCCAATGGTCGTGTGACAGAAGAAGTAGGAATAGACAATTGCTATTGCTGGACTGGGTTATATTATAAGAATTTAAAGAAGGCTTTTTCCTTTTCATACACACAATTCACAAAAAAATTAGAGATGGTATGTGAGTAATACAGAATTAGATCCTATTGTTAAAAGAACCTGGAATTATCCTAGGTGACTACTGGATCAGTCCTCAAGAATTCAAGAAAACATATCATATAACATAATGCAATGTAATATAACATAAAACAACATGAAATAACATAATAATAGGTTTCTGTTTCAGCATTTACATCCTCCACTACAAATTCTGGTGGAGTAGAAAGTGACTAGTTATCTTGAATAAAATCTTGCCGAAGATATGTCACAGATAAAAATTAAGCAGAATAATTCAGGTACTAGTGAAGAAGCCATGCCAAAATCTATTATATTTTAAATAGTGTGTGAGATCTTTGATGTTCTTCTACACTGATGTCTCTCTTTTTTTTTTTGTCAAAAAATATTTATAATGTGAAAATTATCCTGATTTCAAAATCAAAGTAAATTAACAATTTGCCAAGTAGGTGAAAATGCAAAATCAGAATGAAAACAAATCAATCCCAAATATATATACGTACAGGTTTTCCTTTCTCTGAGAACTTTAATTTTTTATTTATGTGTGTTAAGTGACAACTAGTTCTGACAGTGTGGCTGTGTAAAACACCAGAATGCTTAAATGTATGTTAACACATATCATAGTTCTACTCAGATGGGACCACGGTCTTTAATTTTGAGATTAGATTTCATTATAGTAACTAAGATTTAACTCTGTTTTCTCTATTTTCCTTTTCCACATGTTTTGATTCTAATGCAAGTAATACTGTTTATTGTCTTGATACTACTCCTCGAATTTCCATTTCCAGAGTCTTTGACATAGCAAGAAAAAAAAAAAAAAAACAAGCTTGCATTTTATTTGCCAAGTTTTACTTGCTGAAACTTTAACACCTCCGTTCTGAAATACTCCAGTAATATAAACAACTTCAATAATCCCCTAAGGATCACATAGAATCAACAAATTCCTTTCGTCCAACCTTCTACAGACGGGCTACTTTCATTTGTCCAGTTTGTTTTAGAATCATTTCACAGGCATTACTACTGTGGAAGTCTTCTGTGAACTTCTGTTGTTCGGAACTGCCTGCCTGAAATATGCCATGGCATCTTTTTTGAAATCTCATTGGAAAATGTGTTTTCTGCCTCAGATCTTTGAATCCCTTTATCCTTCACTTAATATTCAGCACCCATTGAATTTTTTAAGATTAAGTTTCTAAGTAAAATCTTACATAAAATACAGTAGAATTGAACCTTCTGCATCTCACATTGAATCTTTCATTCATTCAACCCATGAAATTGTGGAAAAATATTTAATATCATAGCAATAAGTCCATTAAATAGAGGAAGAGAAAGACTGACTAAAAGCAGAGCGACTGTATAACTATATTAAATTTTTACATCTACTTTCTAGTAGCAACAAAAGCAAATTGGTGATATGTGGATGTTTCTTTCCATCACCTATTCAGAGCTACTATTTTTGCTACTTTTTAAAATTCTTTTAGTAGCAGTATAAATGATTTCACCAACTGACTCAATGCAGAATATAGTATAAGAAAATTGAAATTTTTCAAGATATAAGAACAATTATGGATACATGTTATTACGAATGTCATAGTACCAACATTCTCTCAAAACTGTAACATGGAAGATGTACTTGCATTAAATACTGAATCTTTAGAAAAAAATAACTATAAAAAAGATTAATGTTTTAATTTTTTTGTGAACAGTAACCTTTACCACTTCTAGGTATTTGATGAAATCTTGGAGAACCAAATGCTACGCAGTTACATTTTAATTTTTTTTTTCTTTTTTTACAGCCTTAGGTAGTAGCTTTGCATAGTAGCCTTTGCAGAGGCCTGTGACATCTATGAAGTGTATTTATACTTCATATATTGTAATATTATAATGTAATAATGAGAAAATAAATTAGTTTGCCTTGAAATAGAATGTAAGTTTCCTAAGATGACTCAACTAAAACCAGTAAGTATGTCATAATACTATTATGATACAAGCAGATACAAGTTTATATATGTGATCACTGAAGGAGTAAATAAATTGTATTAAATGGATTTCAATGGTGATACATTATATATTGCAGGATTCTATCCCTGAAATGTGGTCTTGTTGGGGACTAAAGAACCTCAACATTTCTCTTATTGTACCTTGATGAGATTTATGTATTGCAGCTGATTTGATACCTTGAGATTCAAGAACCCAAGTGGTTAATGGAGTAGAGGAAGGGGTAAGTGGAAATAACAGAAAGAATGGAAGATTTCCTCACTGTAAGTCTAGGCTATTTTACATATTTTGCAGATTTTTATTGAATTGCTTTTATTGAATTGTTCTTATCCTTCATCTTCCTTACACCACTAGCATTAGGAAATGAAATGTAAAAAATAAGCGATATTATTTCATTTTTCAATGCCCTTTCACAAGATGCGTCTTTAAATAAGGGTGGATTCTACACATCTGCCTTTGCCAATATGAAAAACATAAAATAAATAGTACTCCAAATAGGCTGAGGGATACAGTAGTTTGGCTTTGGTGGGTTTTAATTTTTTTTCTGTAATGGAATGCTTATTTCTCATCTGGCTGTGTGGCAATGAGTATAAGTAGCATTTCACTTGTAAAATGACTGATGAGAATCTAAAAGGTCTGTTTGTCACACTTTGCTACAAACAAGATAGATAAGAGGCTTGTGTCTCAGTCTTTTGTGTAAAAAGACAGATTCATGTTTCCATCTTGCTAGTTTTCTTTTTAAAGAACATGGAAGAATTACATAAAAGTATCTAGATGATATTACTGGTAAAAAGCAAGAACATTTTCTACATCTTTCTGCCTGTTAAGAGCAGCAAGAAAGCCTGAAACAGAGTATGATTATATTTTAGCAAACTATGTCTTAATTTGAAATTATTCAAAAGATGATACATCTTGTAATTAAGGCAACACTTCAACACTTTGGAGTTGTCAGTTTGGTTGTACTGATTTTTTTAACATGTTGATAGTGAAGTAGCAGAAAGTTTGTCACATAGCGCAGAGCAAAATGGAAAAATCAAAAGCAGACAAGAAAATGCAGTAATATAAACTAGATTTAAAATTTGTTGTTACATGATCACCGTCTTGAACATCAGCTTTGATTTCACTGTCTTTAAAATCCAAAAACCAGGTCATGTTTTCAGTATAATATAGAAATTTGAAACTGCATATTAGATATGAAGTCATTTATCATGGGGAAGATACATATACACACACACATACACACATATCTTCAATTTCATGTTTTCAAAATAAATTAAATTCAAAGCATAGGTATATTTTTTCTATATCAATTAAGGTGTTATGTCGAAGTTCAAATCTTTTCCTACAAGAAACATGTCTGAGACGCAGATCTTTGAATATTACTAATCTCTTACTTTTTACATTGTAAAGGAAAACAAAAGTAAGTTTAATCCCTCTGTAGTTCCCTATTAGCTGTACTTCTTTCTACGTATTAAAAGTGATAAATTTTATGTTAAATAATATGGAGAGATATAGGTCTACAATCTTAACATTAAAGAAGTATTTTTTCAAGTGCCTTCCGAAACATGAAAGCATATCTTGGTTTTCAGTAGTTCAAATAGTGAACCAAATGAACTCTCTAAAACTGAGTTTTGCTATATGTGCACATAGTATCAAAACTGGTATCTCCTGATTTGTTTGTATTCCACTGCCTCTGAATTTCCTGTGAGAATAAAGGTGAGGCTATACATTTTTTTCTGCTTTCCACAGCTCTGCTTCAAAATTGCCAGTGAGTCGAAATCACAAGAACAAGGATGTGGAAAAACTTTAATAGCAGGACTGCACTCAGACCTTCCAAAAAGTCATCCATGAAAGGGATGCTGTGACGTTAAAGAAGAATTTTCCAAAGAAAAATGTTGTACATGCTCTTTTTTCAATCAGAACTAAAAGTTTTTAGCCGAGGATTTCATATTTTAGGAACTTTTCTATAATAACTACAGTAAGGTAAATACTTGTTCCATATATTTTATCAGTAGGATGACCAGATTAGCTATCTGATTTGTTTAGTCCCAATGGTGTTTTAACACACATGTCTGCAAAAAAGTTTATGTATGAGTATCAGCTCATGTCTTCCTTACCAAATGCTTTAAATGATTAGTTCAGCTGATTCAAGGTACAGTGGGTTTAAACAGCAGTCCTAATGATTTTACAATTGTCCTGGATTTGGCTAAAAGAATTTTCTTTCTAGTAGCTGGTGTAGTGCTGTGTTTGGGAGTTAGGATGAGACCAATGCTGATAACACACTGACGTTTTAGCTGTTCCCAAGCAGTCAAGGACTTTTCAGCTTCTCAAGCTGCCCTGCTAATGAGAAGGTGGCAGGCACCCAGGAAATTAGAAGAAGACACAACCACAACAGGTGACCCAAAGTGGACAAAGGCAGTATTCAATATTAATGATGTAATGCCCGGCATAAAGGAGAGCAAGTGGGGGAGGAGTACATGGCTCCAGGACATGCAGTTTGGGGCTGGTCCAGCTTCAGGATGGCACAGAGCTGTAAGGCTTGAGTTGTACAGTTTGGTGAGAAACTGTGTTGTGTATCACCAGGTTTATATGTTTTGCTGTGAAGTCCCATTGCTGTTATTTCTCACGCCCTTTGCTGTCCCAGTAAACTGTTCTTATCCCAACCTTCAACGTCTGTCTTTATCTTTTTCCTTTTCATGTCCCCACCCAGCCTTTTCCCCTCTGTGGGTGGGAAGTGATCAAGTGGCTGTGTGGTGCTCACCTGCCAGCTGGGACAAAACCACCACAACAGTCAAGGCAAACATGAGAAGTTACTTCCAAAAAAATCTCCTGCTTAGAAAAATGTGCATGTTTACCATTGTAACAGAAGGGGTAAAAAAAACCCCAAAAATCCACATTCATTTTAAAGTAAATTTTTGCCTTTTCTGTAACTCTTTCATAACATCAAATATGAACACAAGAGTGTCCACACTGTGTGCTTAATTTATCAAAATAACATCTGCCACAGCACACAAATATCAATAACTTTTTTTTTTATTTCCTCCTTTTGTCATACAGCAAAAGGGATTTCTTTTGTTACATAAATTTTACATGCATGCTTGTACATGTAACCCTATTTTGTAAAGAGCTCCATCAAAAAGACTACCTTTTTTCCTTTGACTAGTAGTAGTGGTCTGCACAGGGTTGGAAATAGGATGGCAAAAATATGTAGAAGGCCGTGAGAAGAAAGAAAATGGCCATTTAATCCGTATGTATGTACAAATAGATGGGTTTACTGTACAAACTACACCTCTATCCTGTATTATCCCTATTCTGGGGGGCAAATTTCACTCAAGATGACTCAAGGAAAGCTGACAACAGGTCAATACAGCAGTGTGGTTTAAGCCCTAAGAACTGCACATGTAAATGTATATGACAGACATATTAGGAGGGCAAATGCAATGTGCCAGAATCTAAGAAGACCCACAGACTTCATTGTCCTTTTCTTCTACTGCCCTGTTCCAGTATTTCTGGACCTAAAATCAAAACATCAACTTTTGAATTCACAATTGCAAAATTTTAAACAATACATATTTACTTTCAGAATTTTGATATATGAAAACATTACTAAAAGAATGAAGACTCAGAATGTTTTTTTGTTTGAAAAATTCATTACTGATCATTGCAGTTTTGTGTAGCTGTGCTGCTGAGATGGCTTTTCTAAGCAGCAGTTACAGCTTTCTGCAAGCCGCAGACTGTAAACATTGGCCAATTCAAGGCCAAAGTTGCTGCTGACCAAGGCCATGGCAATCGGAGATGGTCACAGTGCCTCTGTGAATCACATATAGGAGAAAAAAAAACTGCTGGCAGACCCACTTTGCCAACAGAGAAGGGAATGAGAAGATGTAACAAGCTGGGCAGACACCAAGTCCAGGCCTGAAGGGGGCGGGGGGCAAGAATGTGGAAAGAGAGTTTCTCCTGCAGCTGGTGGAGAAGACCACGGTGGAGCGGGTGTCCCCTCTCAGCCCATGGATAAGGACAGGGAGCAGAGACATCTACGCCCTGTGAAGAAATAGATCCACGCCTCAGCAGTTTTGCTGGGGGACTTCTGACTTTGCGGGGAACCAGGCTGGAGGAGTCTGGGCCCGAATGTCGGCACCCATGGAAGGGAGTCCTGCTGAGAGGCCTGTGGTGAGAGGAATGACTCCCCAGTAGAGAAGACTCATGCTGCAGAAGTTCATGGATACGACTCTCACGTGGCTGGGACCCCACAGCGCCACAGGGGAAGTATGTGTGTGTGCAGAATGCCCCCCCACCACAAGCTGAGACGGAAGACAACTCGGGAGGAACAGACTGAAAACCCCCATTCCCCATTCCCTGCCCCTCCCTGTGCTGCAAGCGGAGGGAAGAAGGGAGTGAATTTATGATTAAAGTCAAGTGTGCAAAGAGGCGAGAGATGGGGAAGAAGTAGAAGTTTTAAGATCTGGGGAAGAAAAGCAGCATGTGAAGAACCACTGGAACCCCACTCCCCCTTCCCTGCCCCTCCCCGTGCCATGTTGGTGGGGAAGAAGGGAGTAAAATCGTGATGAAGTTTAAGTCTGCTAAGAAGGGAGGGGTGGGGGGAAGGTGCTTTAAGATCTGTCCGCTTCTCATTATCTCGACTCTGGTTCACTGGGTGTGTGGCTGTAGTAGTAATAAATCACTTTTCTTTCTTTTATTCTGTGCTGAGTCTGTTTTGCCCACTGCACTAATTGGAAAGTGATCCCTCTGTCCTTATCACATGTCCTAAGCCACACAATATATATTTTCTCCCCTTTTCCGCTGAAAGGGGGAGTGACGAGCAGCTTGGTGGGCATTTGGCCTCTAGCCAGGGCCAAACCACCACATTGATCCTTCCTACTACAACAAGAATGAAATTTGTTAAAAGTAAAGTGAATGGAATGCTGTGTTTGAGAGTTAGGAGGGGGAGGAGCAAGCAGCTCTAGGATGCACAGTTTTGGGGACAGTCTGGTTTCAGGACAGCTCTGAGCTGTACAGCCTAAGTTGTGTGGTTCCGTGACAAACAGCATTGTGTATCACCAGTTTCATATATACTGCTATAAAGTCCTGTTACTATTATTATATCTATCTCTCTGCTACTCCAGTAAACTCTCCTTATTCCAACCCGTGAGGTTTTGTTTCCCTGGGTTTTCTGCTCCCTATCTTCCCCTGTCCCTCAATTCCCCCCCAGACCCCCCCCCCCCCCGCCACCGCTTCCCCCTCTCCCTCTTAAAGAACAAGTGGCTGCATGGTGCCCGATGCTCAGATGGGGCAAAACCACAATACTTCTTTACCAGTGCTGATGAAAAAAAAAAAACTCACCAAAAAATCTGAATTTTGATTAGTTTTATATATATCACAATTAACACCTTCAAAAGCCACTGGTCAGAACAAAGTGATGAAAATCCCATAATCTTTCAGGATTTCTTCACAGCTTTTAAGTTTGGCCAATGTCTTTGAATGTCAATTAGAGTTTTTTCATTGACAGTCTGTACCATGACAATATGTCACATCCAAGCTAAGAAAACAGCTAAGAAAAGTAAAGGTCTGCTTAATTAAGCTTCCCATAATTTAACTTCAACGTGTGATTTTTGATGATGGAAAGATAGATGAACTCTGAAAATATTTTTCAAACAGAGGATGCAATAGTTTCTAAGCAAAAATTTAAATCATTAATTGCAATTTCATAGAATTATTGAAAGGTTTGGGTTGGAAGGGACCTCAAAGATCATTTAGAATCAACCCCCTTGCTACTGGCAGGAACACCCTCCACTAGACCAGGTTGCCCAAATTCTCATCCAACCTGGCTATTAACACTTCCTGAGAGGGGGCAGACACAGCTTTTCTGGAAAAACTGTGCTGTTTAAGTAGAACCTACATCACTGGCTTCTCTCATTTGGTTACTCATTACCCTGCCCAAAACAGCAAAGGCTAGCTGATCTCCTAGGACACCATCTTTCTTGATTAGGGTCAGAGGGAAGATAATTCCTGACCTCCCTTTGTTATTAAAGTACCCAAGCCACCTGAGATTAAATTTCAGAGTAAGATGAACAAAATCCAGTTATCTTCCTACAACTAACATAAGCTTGAGATTAAGACTTCTTAATGTGTTCATGTGAGCAACCAGAATGATGGCTTAGTTAGAAGGGGAAAATTACGGAGCAGAATTTTTTGCTGAAAAAATAGTCACAGTGAAAGGTCTGCAAGCCTGAAACATCAACTTTGGGGACTAGGCCTGTGAACCAGAAACATCCTTGGAAAATTCAGCTAGCCTCTTTGAAGTGCATCCAGGAGACCTAGAAAATGGAGACATCCAAGATACCACCAATAAGCACAAAACCAAAGGACTTTAATGGCAACTTTTGTATGAGAAGGTGGAAAACCATCTAGAGAATAAAATTTATCTGAAAGAACTGAAAATGTCATAATCTATTTGATATTACATGTGGAAAATAGAAACTAACAATATCGGATTTTTTAAAGTAGAATGTCCTACAAATTCTTACAGTTGATTTTTATGCATAATGGACCCTCTCTCTCTCCCCCCGTGAACATCCTGGTTGAATTCCACAGCAACCTTCAAGGTCTTGGACTCTCATTCCAGATTTCGTTTCCCAGAACATTTTTGAAGTAAGACTCTGCCTCTTATTGGTTCAGTCTGTTGTCCCCTCTTTTTGGGACAGCTGGGTTCACCTCTGGGATCAGTTTTCTTCCCCCTTTTGGGATTGTTTGGCTCCTTCTGTCTAATTTGTTTCCTATATTAATAGGATATATTAATAGGATTATATATTATATATTCCTATGTGCTATATAACAGTAGAGAAAATGGGTTCAGGAGAAAGAACTTTCTCTGGCAACAACTGTCATGTAAAAGCCCATGTGCAGACTCTTGGACTGTCTTCTAGAAGAGGCTGGACATACCCACTCTTGAGTGTGACACTTTTATTTTATTCTCAACCTTGTTTGCCAATTTGAAGTGGTCATTGTCCTTTTCCTAATCTCTCATATTAATAATACCTTTTTTGGAACTGCCTAAAGTTGTGTGGAAGCATTTCCAATTTCAGCTTCCATAACACCATGTGGCAATGAGTTTCGCATTTTAATAGCAGGGAAATTTTCCCCAAAGAGTGATGGACCCCCAGCCCTATCAGGCAGAAGGGGGAGAAGCGGGAGACCAGAAAGTTGGAGAGGGTTGGAAGATAGTCGTGGCTTGGCACCCAGCCTACCTTGGTTCCCCAGGTCCCCCTAAGCAATAAGTTTGAGGTGCTGGGAGTTGAAGAGGAGGCAAATGGGAAGGTGGGGCACAATCCCCCTAATAGGAGGCTAAGAGTGAAGAAGTCAACTCCATGCCTCAAGACTGCCTCCACTAGGAAAGACAGAAAGGTGATTTTAGTTGGGGATTCCCTTCTCAAGGGAACAGAGGGCCCATATGCAGACCAGTCCCTACCCGTAGGGCAGTGTACTGCCTCCCTGGGGCGTGGATCAAGGACATAACTAGAAAACTCCCAGATCTAGTTCGTCCCTCTGATTACTACCCATTACTCATTGTTCAGGCAGGCAGTGATGATATCTCTCAGAGAAGTCTGAGAAGTATCAAAAGAGACTTCAGGGGTTTAGGAAGGCTGATTGAGGGAGGGGGAGTGCAAGTGGTGTTTTCTTCTATCCCACTTGGGACAGCGAAGAACACAAAGTGTGTTCTTCAGGTGGCTGAGGGGCTGGTGCCACCTCAGGAACTTTAGGTTTTTCAATCACGGGGCACAAACTCATTGATAGGGCTTTAAACTAGTTTGGAAGAGGGAAGGGGATATAATGAGGCTTGCTAGGGTAGAGCAAGTAGCCTCTAGCTTTATACTAGATTCAAAGGGAGAAGAGGGTAAAATTCAACAAGATAGAGAAGGGCTTGGGGATGCTGAAGTTCCACAAGACTGTAGGGAAATACCTCTAAAGTGTCCCATAGGAACTTCTGGGGACTCCTTAGAGGAGGTAGTGTTGCTGACACCCCTTCCAGAACCTTCTAATGTGCCTCTAGGAAGCAGTGGGGAAAAAATTCAGATTCCTCCCAGAGGTTTGAGGGAGGGCTCCTCAAAATAGGTGGTGAAAGAAAGCCCAGCTGAAGTGTCTTTACACCAACATGCACAGCATGGGTAATATGCAGGAGGAGTTGGAAATGGTGATGTCACTGGAAAATTATGATCTAGTTGCAATCACGGAAACATGGTGAGATGATTCCCACAGCTGGAATACCCCTGTAGAAGGCTATCACCTTTTTAGAAGGGATAGGCTATGTAGGAAGGGTGGGAGAGTTGCCCTCTGTGTTAAAAAGTGGATAGACTGGGAGGAGCTCCCTCTGAGAAGTGGTCAGGAGCAGGTTGAGAGCCTGTGGGTCAGAACTGGGGATGGGACTAATAAAAGACAGCTGGTGATGGGGTCTACTACAGGCCACCTGATCAAAGAGAGACTACTGATGAGGCTTTCCTCCTTCAGCTGCAGGAGGCATCACAGTCACAGGCACTTACCCTGATGGGGGACTTTAACCACCCAGACATCTGCGGGGAAAACACACAGTGAGCTGCAAGAGATCCAGGGGACTCCTGGAGTTCATGGATGACAACTTCCTGGATCAGGTATTGGACAAACCAACCAGAGGAGATGCATTGCTGGACCCGGTGGTCACCAACGTAGGAGAGATCATTAAAGGTGTTAAGATTGGAGACAGCCTGGGCTGCAGTGACCATGCCCTAGTTGAGTTTGAGATCTCAAGGAATGTGGGCCTGGCAAAGAGTGGGATCAGGACCCTGAACTTTAGGAGAGCAAACTTTAGGCTGTTTAAGGAATTGTTGGCCGAGATCTCATTCAGTCTATGGGGCTGGATGACATGCATGCCAGGGTCCTGAAGGAGCTGGCTGATGTGGTTGCTGTGCCGCTCTCCATCATACTTGAAAAGTCATGGCTGTCAGGAGATCTGCCCAGGCACACAGGTGAGGCTCACTGGCCTGTAATTCCCTGGGTCTTCCTTGCTCCCTTTCTTATAAATGGGAGTGACGTGACCTTTTTTCCAATCCCCAGGAACCTCTCCTGACAGCTTGGAAGGCCAATGGTATCCTGGGCTCCATCAGAAGAAGGGGGGCCAGCAGGGACAGGGAGGTGATTGTCCCTCTCTACTTTGCCCTTGTGAGGCCCCATCTGGAGTACTGTGTCCAGATCTGGGGCCCCCAATACAAGATGGATGTGGAACTGTTGGAGAGGGTTCAGAGGAGGGCCACGAAGATGATTGCAGGGCTGGAGCACCTGCCCTACGAAGAGAGGCTGAGGGAGCTGGGCTTGTTCAGCCTGGAGAAGAGAAGGCTGCAGGGGGACCTCATTGAAGCCTTCCAGTACCTGAAAGGAGCATACAAACAGGAGGGGAATCAACTTTTTAAAAGGGGGAATGGATTAAAGCTAAAGGAAGGAAGGTTTAAATTAGATTTTAGAGGGAAGTTCTTTACAGAGAGAGTGGTGAGGTGCTGGAACAGGCTGCCCAGAGAGGTGGTGGATGACCCCATCCCTGGAGGTGTTCAAGGCCAGGTTGGATGGGGCCCTGGGCAACCCTGTGTAGATCCAGGCCTGGAGGTTGGTGGCCCTGCCTGTGGCAGGGGGATTGGAACTCTCTGAGCCTTGGGGTCCCTGCCAACCCATACCATTCTATGATTCTATGATAGCATATTATTTAAAAAAAAACTTTCCTTTAAAGAAAAAAATCTGTCACTTATATGACTAAAAGTAGCAATTAATAGTACCTTACTCACTTTTTCCATGTAGTTTATATTTATATAAATTTCTGCCAGAATTACATTTGTTTTACTATTTTGGGAAGGAATGGTAATGTATTCATTCAGTCACTAGTACCTATAGATTTCATCACTCTATCTTCTTTTTCTAGATTTTTGATACACAGTGAAAGGAAGGGGCTGAATTGTATGATAATTACCAGATATACCATCAGATACTTAAATATCAAACTGTATTTTTACTCTGTCTTTATTTACTTCCAAAGAAAGGACAATATTTATTTGCCTTTGTCTGTCATTTGAGTCACTGGAACAAAGTGCTCTCCTGGGCATGGCTATAGCTAGCTCAGATACTTGATAGTAAGTATAGATAGGTAATAGACATATATCTATCTATAGATGGATAATAGATAATGACTTAATATCTTATACTTAACAGATAATTCCCCGAGGTGCTAAACGCAGCAATCTGATCTGGAAAACTAGCTTTAAACTCTATATTTTATTATTTTATTGGTTAAAAATCTGTTTTCAACACAACTGAACTCACAATGCATTAATTTGAGGCATTTTTTATTTATTCACTACAGTAGCAGATTGTAAAAAAAATGCTGTTGCAGATGTTCTTACTTTTCCTAGTAACTTTGTAAAAGCCTACTGAAAGCTCCATTAGAGATGAACTTGGTGTCATTCAATTGGGTCTTTTCAGCTACATATCTCACAGCTATCACACTGACAAAACATGCTCTTTAGGAGCTTTGAGACTTTGAATACTCTCAATTTAGCATCTGCCAGGTTCAAGTGGCTGTGTGTGTAACAGTGAGTCTGCTTATCTATCAAATATTTCAAATGCATTCTGTTCTTTTCTGATTTTCTTTGTCCTAAGAAGTTTCTATGTTAAAATACTGGCTTAATTAAAACAGAACCACTGTGCTTTCAGAAACCTGAAAAGGAATTCCTACATTGGAATCCAGTGATTTTGCTTAATATGCTGCTGCATTCACTTGAAATCTATTAATGATTATAAAGCCTTGCATCAAGTATCGCAAATGCATCTTAAAAGAAGTAGATACACATGCTGCATGAAGAAAAAAAAAGCAATGAAAGTCGAGATTCACAGAATTTAACAGTAATGGCACTACGGTTATATTTTTACTGAAACTACATTAATTTTTGGCAGTATTAGAATTACCACCAGCCTGAGCCAATTTTCATTTCGGTTCTCTAAATGATAGAGGGAGAAAAGTATTTTTTCTTCATTTCTTGTGTTTATTTAATGACTTTTTTGTGGCCACCATACATTCACAAAAAATTGTAATTTTTATGTTGTCAAATCATTAAGCAATTCAACCAAGTGAAGGAATACTAAACACATAGGCCAGGCGCTATAATAAACTTTTGGAGGAGAAGGAAAAATGTATAAAATAATGTTTCCATTTTAACTTAGAAACAAAGGTATTCTAGTTTGAGTATTCTGTGTCAAACTTTCCATAGTAGTAAGTTCTACAGAGTCTTCCTGTACATAAGCAAACTCTTCTTCCTATATCCTCAAAGGTGAAGATAAACAATACATGGGCTCCATTTGAATGCATACCGTATGTGTCTCACACAGATAAAATAAATGTGTGCTTTAGAAAAAAAATGCTCTACCTAAACACATTCCTTAAGCTTAGTATCTTGATAAGGAGTTCTTTGAAAAGCTGCTTCTATTTCCACATCTCCTTGTCCTCATAAGATGTCCGATTCACATTAAAGTTGAACCTACATGCAGTGATCTGCCTATATTTTCACATATTCAAGCACCTGATAGCAAATTGTTAAGGAGGACTAGTCCAAAAATTTTTCTGTAGGATACTCGATGCTCTTGGTTTATTTGAAGACTCTGAATAATGAAAGAAGAACTGAATACATAGATGACAGGTTATTATTAAACTGTATTCAAAAACATTGTCATAAACACATCTTAAGGATTGATGATCTTGAAGCTGCAAACTTAAGCTGCAAGTTCAACTACTCTCTTTTTAAGTCAATCTTTATTGTGTTGAGATCCCGAGTACTAAAAATTTTGTCTTATCTATTTTCTGCAACTTTCATTTAAAAATCAGGTTCTTTTGGTATGAGCTGTTTCTTAACTTATCAAAATGTAACTCTGATTTTACACTTGGGACCTCTCATTGCCACCATATCACAAGCGTATAATAATAAAAAATAATGTATTTTACTACATGCTGAAAACAAATCATAGTTAAATTCTGCAATTGCTAATATTTACTCTTCTCTGGGTTAAAAACTGGCAGGATGACCAGGCCCAGAGAGTTGTGGTGAATGGAGCTAAATACAGACGGCATCATGTTACAAGTGGTGTTCCTCAGGGCTTGGTGCTGTGGCCGATGCTGTTTAACATTTTCATTAATGACCTGTATGAGGGGATCGAGTGCACCTTCAGTAAATTTGCAGATGATACCAAATTGTGTGAGAGTGCTGAGCTGCTGGAAGGTAGGATTGCCCTGCAGAGGGACCTGGACAGGCTAGATCAGTGGGCAGAGGCCAACCTTATGGGTTTCAACAAGGCCAAGTTTCGGGTCCTATACTTTGGTCACAATCACAGAATCACAGAATCACAGAATTGTAGGGGTTGGAAGGGACCTCGAGAGATCATCGGGTCCAACCCCCCTGCCAAAGCAGCTCCCTAGCTCATATTGCTCAGATAGGCGTCCAGGCGGGTCTTGAATATCTCCAGTGAAGGAGACTCCACCACCTCCCTGGGCAGCCTGTCCCAGGGCTCTGTCACCCTCACTGTGAAAAAGTTCTTCCCCATGTTGGTGCGGAACTTCCTATGCTCCAACTTGCAGCCATTGCCCCTTGTCCTATCCCCACAGACCACTGAAAAGGGGCTGGCCGATTCCCCCTGCATCCCCTGCTTCAGATAATTATAAACTTTGATTAGGTCCCCCCTTAGTCTTCTCTTCTCAAGGCTGAACAGTCCCAGCTTACTCAGCCTTTCCTCATAGGGGAGATGCTCTAGGCCCTTAATCATCCTCGTAGCCCTTCTTTGGACTCTTTCCAGGAGATCCCTGTCCTTTTTATACCAAGGAGCCCAGAACTGGACACAATACTCCAGGTGGGGCCTGACCAGGGCAGAGTAGAGAGGGAGGATCACCTCCTTTGACCTGCTGGCTACACTCCTCCTGATGCATCCCAGGATCCCATTGGCTCTCTTGGCCACCGAGGCACACTGCTGGCTCATGGCCAACCTGTCATCTACCAGGACCCCCAGGTCCTTCTCCACTGAGCTCTTCTCCAGCAGGTCATCCCCCAGCCTGTACTGATACAAACAGTTGTTCCTTCCCAGGTGCAAGACTTTACACTTGCTTTTGTTGAACTTCATCTGGTTTCTCACTGCCCAGCTCTCCAGCCTGTCCAGGTCTCTCTGGATGGCAGCGCAGTGCTCCTGCGTGTCAGCCACTCCTCCCAGCTTTGTATCATCGGCGTACTTGCTGAGGGTGGATGTTATTCCCTCATCAAGATCGTCAATGAAGATATTAAACCCCAGGCAACATTACAGGCTTGGGACAGAGTGGCTGTAGAGGTCCCAGGAGGAGAAGGACCTGGGGGTGTTACTTGACAGCAATGTCTGTTGAACATGAGTGAATAGGGTGCCCAGATGGCCAAGAAAAGCAACGGGACCCTGGCCTATATCAGGAATAGTGTAGCCATCAGGAGGAGGGAAGTGATTATACTCAGCTCTGGTGAAGCTTCATCTTGAGTGCTGTGTTCAGTTTTTAGGCCTCTTACTACAGGAAGGATGTTGAGATACTGGAGCACATCCAGAAGAGGGCAACGAAGCTGGTGAAGGGTCTGGACCACATGTCCTATATGGAACAGCTGAGGGAGCCGGGGATTTTTAGTCTTGGGAAAAGGAAGCTGAGGGGAGACCTTATTGCTCTCTACAACTACCTGTAAGGAGGTTGCAGAGATGTTTGCTTTGTTTTTTTTCTCTTGGATGACAAGTGATAGGACAAGAGGGAATGGCTTAAAATTGTACTAGGGGAGATTTAGGTTAGCTATTAGAAAGAACTTCTTTACTGAAAGGGTTGTCAGGCATTGGAATAGGCTGCCCAGGGAGGTGGTGAAGTCACCATCCCTGCAGGTATTTAAAAGGCATGTAGATGAATTCCTTAAGGACGTTATCTAGAGGTAGACTGGTCAGGGTTAGGCTATGGTTGGACTCGAAGGTTCTCTTCCAACCCAGGTGATTCTATGATTTTGTTTGCTTAAGTCAGAATATACAATCAAGCTTTCTTACTTTTTAATGTAAGTACTATTCTGCTTTAAAAAGGACATTCATGGAGTTCTTAAAGATAACTTTTTATTATCTCTTCTTTGATGTATTTAAATATCAGGATTGATAACTTTCTTTATCCCTGTGTCCTGTATATTCTATAACAAATCTTTGAGTACTCAAGCAGTCCAGAGAAATGTCTTCAAGAAGAATTTTAAGAACATTCAGCTTGTCCCTTAGAGATGGCTGCAGAATCCCTATCTTCAGACTAATTTACCATTATTTTCCTTCCTTAACCCAAAGATACAGGGAAATAGTGATTACGCAAAGCTGTTCTGAAGTTTGGAAAGTTGATGTAATTCCTAAATCATACTTTAGGGCAAAGTTGCACGACAAGTGCAGTTTATCTCATTGTTCCACAATTTATGATTAGGATATTATTGCATAAATCTAGACCATACATCATTAGAGTTCTAAGTAGACATTTTTGTTTGAGTCCACCCAATCCATTTTATATACAACTTAGTTGGCCTCTACAGCCTTTTAAGAAGCAGTGATCTTGATCACATCATGTTATGTTCTGTGAGGTGGCTGCTGAGCTTTCCTCCAGATGACAGAAAAAATCTATACCAACATAATGGTTTCTTTCTGCTTCTTATACTTTCCAGTGCTGCAGTTCTCCAACACTGTAAAACGTAACATGTCATAATACACTAAAGCATGAGGAAAGTGAAATATGCAAAGTTAACTCACAATCCTTTAAGAGTCTTTAACTATAGCCAATCTTACTGGATTTAGGGAAAAACAAAACAAAACAAAAACCCCAAATAAAACAAAATTATTATGGACTGAATAAACACCTCATAATTTAAAATCCAAATTTATAGGAAGAATTTAAAGAAACAGATCATATAGTGGTGTATGTTTGGAATAGTAAGTGCAGAAACATGCTATGATGAAAATCATCAATATTAAGCCTAAATAGATTAGATATGTTTTTTTTCAAGGAGAACATCCTAGTCACTAAGGACGGGCATCAGTATCTTATTAACTACAGCCTAGTGTATGCACAAACAAAAACAGGTAATATGCAGTTTTTATAACGTCTTAAAATGTTTCAATACCTAACTCCCTTTGGGAGTCTCTACAGCAGTAGAGACTTTCAAATCATTGTGGTATCTGTTAGTGCCGTGATGGTATGGGGGAAGTCTAAACCCTAGGTACATATGAAAAATACACCCACATAAGAGAATAGAAACAAATTTTGAAATTGACACTTCCTTTTCTATATCCTTTCTGCTTCCTCTCAAAGAAATTTTTTAATTTAATTTGCTAACACATATAAAGTAATGTGTCATTTAACACAGTAAACCACATTTGACTAGCAGAATGCTATGCAAGGAACAAATTAACACAGCTCCACTGAAGCAAAATTGTTTATGAAGTTGGACAGTATATTAATGTAATTTTAAAATGAAAATGAAACCTGAAAATAAATGTTTAGGAAATAAGTCAATGGAATCAGTTAAAGCACCTACTGAGTGACTTACAGGCAGAATCACAACCACAAGACTAGTGACAGGATGATTTCTTTACAAATCATAATTAATATTTTTCAACAGTTTGCATAATACACCTAAATTTTCAAAATATATTTTTCCTTTAGAATAAGTGAGAACATTTTATATATAACTACGTAAATTGGTTTATTCTGTATATACAACTCTGTAACTGTGTTTGAACCCAGTGTAGATTTTTCTTTTTTATTTTCTCTAAGTGGTATTAAGCAAAATCTTTCTGTCAGCACAGAGTATTTATGCCTATATTACAAGATCTAACTGTTGTGAACAGTTGCTTTTTTTGGTTGGGTAACAGGATTTATGTTGTTAATCATAGAAAAAAAAAACTAAGTCAGCAATATGGTCTGAAATGCAGAAATCATGAAAACAAGAATTTCACTCAAACAGTGATGTTTCCCAGTAGTGTTCATGGTAAAATAGTGCAAATCTTGGAAAAGTTTACTGAACCTGGATCCTGCATATGCATTCTGGCTTTATCCAATTGAATCATAATTCAATGTTGCCAACTCCATATGCTGTTCAAGTTTCTTAACTTTGTTTGTTCTTTCTTCAAACCCAAATAAATTAGAGTAATTAGCACTGAATTCTGTTTAATTGTCTTTTTTTTTTTTTTTTTCTTTTTCTGCTTTCAGAAGATAATATTATTCTCTCTGCAATTGTAGAGGGTCACCCCCTCAGACAATGAGGTATTTTGCTGTTCCCCATGCTACAGCAGAAGAAAAGGAAGGAGTGGCAGAGAGAAACTGAGCACAGTTATGCCTTTAGACTGTCTTATTGTTAACTTTGGTCTTTTTTTTTCTTTTTTCCCTTTTTTAAGTATTTCTTCCCCACAGTGAGCGCACTGACTTAATTTTAAGACGTTCAGTGTTCTGAACTTCAAAAACTCAGGTCACATTATTTACCTAAGTAGAGCTTCAATAAAGTATTTAAGTGTAAAAATCAGAACTAAAATGCAAAATCAGTAACTTTGAAAATACATATATTTTATCCAGTATAAACTTTCTTGCAATTATTATTTCAAGAAGGCCTGGGCAGGACAGATTTGCCAAAACAGAATCTATATAGTAGGTTTATTTAGAATATTCTTCCACTACAACAACAACAAAAAATTAACACAGATGTGCACAAGAAAACTATATAAACTAAAAATCAATATTCTGGATTTCTACAGAACTTAACTCTGATGTAAAATATTTAGGTTTAGCCTTATTCCCTGTATTTCTTTAAAATTACATTTTAAAAGTTTAAAATTACAGTTTAAAACATTCAATGCTTGCAAAAGAAACTAAATTTAAAGCCTATTGAATTATATATTGTCCTTTGTTTTTTTGTTTTTTTTCTTCTTCTAAATTTCTCAAAACCTTTGTTTCAATGAGCTAATTTCTGTGGTTTTGCCTTACAGTATGTTGTCCAGCATTTGGCAGGGACAGAGTTAATTTTCATTCTAGTAGCTCCTGTAGTGCATTGTTTGGGATTTAGGATGAGACTAATGTTGGTAACACACTGATGTTCTTAGTTGCAAGGCAGTCAAGGACTCTTCAGCACCCCTCCTGGGAGGTGACACAGCCAGGACAGCTGACCCAAAATGAACAAAGAGATACTTCATACCATACAGTGTCATATTCTGTTTATAGCTGGGGATGTGGTGTGGCAGCTGGGGGGTCTTGTGCAGCATCACTTCAGGGTGATGGCTGAAGCCCTGACTGCCGTTTGGAAGAGATGAATGAATTCCTTGTTTTGCTTTGCTTGTGCTTGTGGGCTGAGAGGCTGGGCAGTTTATGAGGTCCTGCCCATCAGCTGCGGTGTCTCATGAAGCATCAACTTTGAATGGAGAAAAATTGTGCTGTTCATCTCTTGTTTTGTGTGCATATTATTAATATAAATTATCATTATTATTTTCCTTTTTTGTGTGTCTTATTAAACTGTTTTTGTCTCAACCCACAAGTTCTCTCACTTTCACTCTTCTGTTTCTTTTCCTCACCTTGCTGGGGGAGGATAAGCAAGTGGGTGCATGGTGCTTAATTGCTGGCAGGGGCTAAACTGTGACATATGTGCAAATCACATGAAGATTGTCAGTACAAATTTATAAAGTACTTTGAAACATGGCAAACACTTTACCAATTCTTTTTTTACTTACACTGACACTTTTGCATGTATTATCTAATGACCTTTTAAATTTGGGATAATAGAAATTTTTTTCAAATCATGTAGATACAAGGTTGCCTGTTAAAACACATAAATTACATGCAAGTCAGTTTTCAAAATCCAGCTACCTTTAAATTCAGATACTAAACAGGATCTGTTCGAGGAACAGCCTTGAGATGGACAAAAATAGAACTCAAAGATACTGAATTTATTTGGGTTTTAATATATACAAATCACTATAAAAAGTGGACTAATAGTAAATTGAATTAGTCTAGAAATTATTGTATATTGGTTGTTCAGCTGATGTCAAGATAAAACACAAGCATCTTAACATTTCAGAAGATACCATATAGTTTGTCTAACTAGCTGCCCATCAATGTAACAAGATAAAAAGCAAGTGGTCAGTATTATGTTTACATCTAGACTGATAAATGTCAAAATCTAATCATGTATGCTTTATTAACTGTAAAGAAATGCAAAGGTACATTATTATTTGCATTTAACAGATGGAGACACTCTGCCAAAGAGATGGAAAATAACTTGTCTGTGCAATTGACAGTCCAGCCTCCATAACAGAAATTAAAACCTATCTCAGGTAAGCTACATCCTGTAAACTACACAGTCAACACAACAGTGAGCACTGAAAGAAGAAAGGCCTATTCTGACAGCATTTTTATAGCCTACATCCTGGGAATAATAATTTTCTTCTTTAGCCTTCTTTCAGAAAGAAACAGCAGACCCAAATGCAAAGTTCAGCTTCTGCTTTTACTGACTTTAATAGTTTTTGATTGCTGATGCACGTACTTTTCTCATTATAAATTAAACAAGGGAGACAGATTTCTACCTGAAGAAGCATGTCTGTCAAATGTGTGGTTAGCATGGTGTTTTTCATAAAATTCTGCTATGGATGGCTAACATGCTGATTAATGGATTTTAAGGACGAGTTTGCAGTTTTGAAGGATAAGTACTCTTTCCAATTTAGGAACCAAAAAATTGTAAAGGTTTTTTTCCTCCTGCAAATGTATGCACATTTATTTAGACTTGGTATATTAATAAATGACAACTGCTACAGAAAGTAGTCTACCATTAAATTAAATACATTTCATGACCAACTCACTCAAAATGCATTATTTTTAAATATATTACGCATGCAAATATGACACTACGTAAATTACATTCTTAAAGTCCCAGGCAAAAATGAAAGTCAGTTTTCTGATGAGTTAAAATAACCTTGAATTATTTATTAAAATTTGCAATTTTTACAATATTATAGTATTATGTTATTGTTTTATCACTCAAAAGACTTTAAAGGATAGAAAGAATAAAGGCTACTTTATTATCCTTCAGAAATTATCAATAAAGGATAATTAGGATATTTTAGTGCAAGTTATAAGACAAATAATAGAAAACAAGTCTGTAAGGGACCCTTTAAGGTAGTCTGTGCACCAAGACAGTAGTAATTGTGTAATCCATTCTTTTTAAATCTTTTTGTTACAGCACTGAAATTACGGAGCTTCTACAACCTCTACAATATATATTCATCATTGAAGATCTATTTATTGTCTAACTGAAGTCTCACATGTAATCTCCTTACTTCTCCTACCTACCATAAACAGGAAAGTCAGCCTATTAGTTTTGGAGCAGGCTACCAGGTGTTTGAAGAGTGTTACCAGTTCTTATTCAGCTCCTCTCTTAGACAATGTAACTCAAGGTGTTTCAATCTGCTCTCATTGATTAAGTCTTCTGGAGTTTTCTGTACTCTAAACTTTTCTTGTCTTTCTCTAGGTTTTCGAAATGTCTCACCTTTTCTCTAGAGATCAATTTCCAGAGGTTGTGTCAGTACTTCATTTATCAAGACAGTTATTCCTTCCTACACATACCTGGAACTTTTTATTCCTAAATGTCATTTTTAAAAAAAAAGTGTATATGCCAAAGTATAACATTATATAGGCTATGTCTAACATTTGCTACAATACCTTAATCCTGCATTCAGCATAACTGAAGCCCGTTCAAACATAGTAAAGCATATAAAAACTTTTTTCTTGCAAATTCAATGTTGCTTAATTCATGGTGAATACTACTCGATATGAGTTTTGATGGTAAGTCACTAATAGTTGTTCCTCCACTAAGATTATCCATTTTTTATCTTTGCTATGAAACTTTTTCTTAGACCACTATGCTTCCCAATTTAGCTTATGAAAATGACAAAAACCTTAGTAGAGTGATGATGCTGACGTATATTTTGTCTTTGAAAAATTTTTTAGCCTACTCTAGAAGGAAATTAAAATGTTTTGATGAGACATTCTTAGCATAAATTCTAGTTGGCTATTTTTCTTCCACTTGTTTTCCTCCAGGTGTTCAAATACAGTTTTATTTTATAATCTGTCCCAGTGTTTTTCTGAAAACTAAACTTATTGTGGCATGTCTACAATTTTTCAGCAGTTCCTTCTGAAAGCCTGAAAATATATTAATTATTTTTCAGTCTTCTGGAACCTTGTCTGTTCTCTACATGGTCCCAAAGATAAGTGTTAATGAATGCATGAATGTGTCAGATATTTGAAAATGCCTATTTTTTTCCAAGCAGTCTCCAACTGTTCCTTTTCCATTGTGTCCTACGGTCTTATAAATGCTTATCTCATGCAGCTATTCCTGCAGTGGATTTTTCAGAGGACAAAAGGTAGTGAACGATTCTCCTCTCATCATTGTGAGTTAACAGCTTTGTATTTCCATTGAGAATTATTAATTTTTTTCCTGCATTCCTTCTACTACAAATGATTTTATAGTTTATTTATTTTAAAATTATTAATGTAGATTTTTAAGTCTGATTAATCTGGTGCCTAGCTTTGATTTATCAAATACTGCTAATGATGACCCTGAAAACTTTGAATAACTGTACTGACAGAAAATAAACGATTCTAATAACAAACAACTGCTTATTAAGAGAACATTACAAGACTGAGGAGACAAGACAAGTTGAGGGTTTTTTTAATTTCAAGGTACTCCTTCTGCTGAAGGACTATAGTAGAATGATTACAAACATACTTTCAAGAATTTACTGCCTCACAGCTGGAGAATACTTTCTCCTTGCCCAGTGTTCATAAATGGGAAACTACATCTCCTCACAGAATCACATAGAATCTCATAGAATCACACAGAATTGCACAGAATCGCTGAGGTGGGAAAGGACCTCTAGAGATGATCTAGTCCAACACCCATGCCAAGCATGCACCTACAGCATGTCACATAGGAATGTATACAGGTGGGATTTTAAATTCTCTAGAGAGGGAGACTCCACAGTCTCTCTGGACAGTTGGTTACAGTCCTCCATTATGCTCTCAGTAGAGAAATTTTTTCTCATGCTGAGGTGGAACATCCTAATTTCCAGTTTACGTACATTGCCTCTCTTCCTAAGAATTCCCACCAGTGAAAATATACTGGCCCTTCTTCTTGACATCCACCCTTCAGGTATTTATAGACACTGATCAGATCTCCTCCCAGCCTTCTCTTCTCCAGACTGAACAGACCTGAGTGCCTCAGCCTGTCCTCGTAAGAGAGATGCTCCATTTCTTTCATCAGACTTTGCCCAGTATTTCCCTACTTCTCTTGAACTAGGAAGCCCAGACCTGGACACAATACTCCAGATGAAGTTTCACCAGGGTAGAGTAAAGGGGCAGAAAAACCTCCTTTGGCCTGCTGGTCACACTCTTCTTAATGCACCCCAGGATATCATTGACCTTCTCAGCTACAAGGCCACATTGCTCCCTCATGGTCAACTTATTGTCCACCAGGACTTCAAGGTCCTTCTCTGTGCAGTTGCTTTCTAACAGATCAACCTCTAACTTATACTGCTGCATGGGGTTATTCCTGCCCAGGTGAAGGACCCTACATTTGTCTCTGTTGAATTTCATTAGGTTTCTCATCACCACCCAACTTTCCAGTCTGTCCAGGTCTCACTGAATGACAGCATAGCAATCCTGTGTATCAGCCAATACTCCCAGTTTCATATCATCAGCAGACTTGCTAAGGCTACACTCTATTCCTGCATCTTGTACACTGATGAAGATGTTGAACAAGACTGGACCCAGAACTGAGAATAATTTAGGATCTTGCCCTATTTTGGATTAGGAATAAACAAGTGTTTTGGGAACAGAAAGTAGGAAGCCTACACATGTCGTAAATTATCATTCTTACCTGGAAAAACATAGATAATTCTTAAGCATAACAAATGATATTTTATACTTTTTCCATAAATTTGAGAATATTACACAATAAAACAAAACACACATACACTGCCAAACCCATACATTTTCCTGGAAGATCAGCGGTAGCTGCTATTTCATGCCTGCTACACACTTTATGACAATAAAATTGAAATAGCCTTTTTTATTTTCCCTTCAAGACCTAAAATTATAAAGAAATTAATGTAAATAACATTTGGTAATGTTATTTTCCAAGATCTTTAGGTATTTTAATCATAGTGCAAGTTAGAAATGTGTTTATTTCCATGCTGAGAAAAGTATTCAGTCATATTCATGCTTTCTTTAAATAGTAGGGATCTTTTATTTTAAAAAGAAAACAAAATAACCAACAAGTTACGGTTTTCATCCTTTCTGAAACTTCTATGCCATATTCAGTGACAATGTAGGAAAAGAAGCAATCAGATTTCAGTGTGTTTAGAAATTATAACAGTTTATTTTTCTAGTATTATGGTAAAGAAAGAGTGTTGTGGGTTTTTTTCTTTATAAACCTTTTAAAAACATATTCCACCCTATTTGTCAATTTCATTATTTCCTATTATCTTACAATAATGCAAATGCTAATTAAATTTAAATTATTTTTTCAATATTTTAGATAGAATGTATCCTGCTCTATGCATCTGTCCATTTGGCCATGCATCAAGTCAGTGTTATTGAACTAGCACAGACTGATTATTTGAATACGGAAAATCACTTGATGCTTTCTAAGAAGTTTAATAATAATGTGTTTAGAGAGAGAGACAAGACAAATGGTAAATTAACGACTTCAGGTCTTAGCAATGTATCTTCAATGTGGTGGATAAAGCATATAAAGCACTATAGTAATGCAAATTAAACATTATATATGTAGGCTTCAAAATTAATTCAGAGGTACAGGTTGAATGACAGTCTTTAGTACTAGCTCAATATAAAATTTTTTGAAAATATGATACTTACTGAAGTGAAACAGGCTTTAGTATTTAAAGCCTGTATAGTAATAGCCCAACATTTACAGAAGTAAATAGAACATGAATGGAAAAATCCTGAATATGATTTTGTATTTGTATGTTAATTGATTCTGTGAACCTCTGATGTGTCAAGCATTTCTTACCGAGGAGGAGCAAGGATTAACTAGTGTTTGTAAAGTCAGAACCAGTTAGGAAAATCTTGGTTACAATTCAGGACTGTCAGGTACCAATTTCCTTGTAACTTTGTTTCCTTCCTTCCCCAGTCAGTTATGAATATTTTTAGTATTTTGATCTTGCAGGGGGAAAAAAAATCCTCTCAATATACATTCTTATTACTACACTACTGAACTAGGTCCTAAAATATGTGTGGAAGTAATTTTTAAAGGGCTGTTTTTTTCCACAGACACTTTAAAATTCACCTGGAAATGCTGGAATCCATTTTCTGTGATAATCCAGTATATTAATGTAAAAAAAAAAAAAACCCCTAACATTTGAGTGGGAAAATGTTGAGTAAAAATCCCATTAATATGATAAATCTTAGACACGGTCATATCTTTTAATTAAATCACACTGAAAAATCTGATCTGAACTTAGTTAACTTTGAGGTACCACAGAAGTTCCCTTGATTAAGTAGAAGATCAAAGAAAGAGCAAAACTGCACTGGCTGGTAAGTAACTTAAAAGCTGTTTTGATTAAAGAATGTTAGCTAATATTCAATTTAATTGTGTTAGAGGCAGCACCCTACTGACAATAAAGCTGGAAGATATAGTTAGCATGTTCTCCATAAGTTATATCTACAGTTGATTGATTTTATGCAGTTCTGGACACAGATTTGCACTACAGAGATTTCAGGGGGAAAGCTAACCTTAATTTTAAATTTATATATAAATAGAAGCTTTTATTTAAAGGAGAAAAGAAAAGAGGAACAGGAAAAACAAATAAAGAACAAAAGGCTTTAAAATTATAAATACTTCCCATTGGTGAAATATTGGAAAGCAAATCTCCATTATCTTTAACTTGATTTTAACCCCAAGGTCATATGGCTGTTGACCATTTTCTTTGAAAGAAATAAGGTACATAATCAAGACTGAAATTCCTTTAACAAGAAAAAAATACTTCCAGCAGAAATTAACCATTAAGATTTTCTATAGTTAATTTATGCTCAACACGAAAACACCATATTTTTCATTTATTCAGATTTCACTTCAGAAGTTTTATAAGACTTCTTTAAGGAGAAACTATTTCTTTAAAAAAGTAATGACATAACTGGGAAAAAATCAAAAGCTTTCTTTTACAGCAGAATGGTAGATCTAGTCTTGGTTTATCCTTTCATATCCTAGCTTGTACTATCTGAAAAAGCATTTGTATGATCACTCCAGGCCAAGAGATACCTAGTTGTTATTTAGGATTCCAATCTGTAAAGAGGTGAGGAATCTTTAAAGTCTTTTTCTTTCATTCTCTTTTCCAGGTTGAATGTTGCTGCATTTCTGTGTCACAGCCTGGCTCTACATTCCTGGAAATAAATGACTTGTGATAAGAGCAGGGATCTTGCAACAGTCTGAAAAGTACATGCCCCAGTCACTCCTCTCAAACCATTTGTACTTCTCTGTCAAAACTTGAGTGTGGTTAAAAAGATGAAATGGAAAACCTGATAAGCAGATCCATCCCTCAGAGCTGGGGGCCAATGCTCCTTCATCATCTTCCTATGAGAATGCCTCAAGAAAGGAGTGTATTTCGACCCACTCCAGCAGAAAAGCACAGAGGATATGTCCTTGATTCTGGACTTTTATGACTCCTTCAGGGTAAAAATGCATGCTAAGGATATCAACCTGCTCTAGGTGATCTTGCTCTGACAGGAGGATTGGACTAGATGATCTTTCGAGATCCTTTCCAAACCTGACCAGCCTGCAATTCTGCGATTCTTTGATAATCTTCTTGAAGAAGATGCTGTGACCCGTGTTGGAGGAAGCTCCTGGCAGCAGACCTGCAGCCCGTGGAGGGAGACAGACAGAGGTCCAGGGCAGAGCAGGTTTGCTGGGGGGGAACTTGTGACTCTGTGGGGGGACTAGGCTGGAGCAGTTTGGGCCTGAAAGACTGAGAGACATTCTATGATTTGTGACTACACCCCATAGAAGTGACCCACACTGGGGCAGCTGGTGAAGAGCTGAAGCCCAGTAGGAAAGGACTCAAGCTGGAGAAGCTCATGGAGAACTGTCTCACATGGGTGGGACCCCACACTGAAGCAAGGGAAGAGCATGAGGAATGCATCCCCTCTGCTAAGAAGGAAAACAACTTCTGAGGAAGTTCTGACTGAAACCCCCATTCTTCCCCCTCATCCTTGAGAGGAGAAGGGAGAAAAATCATGACTAAAGTTGTCTGCTAAGAAAGGAGGGGTTAGGGGTGGTGTTCCAAGATCTGGTTGTGCTTTTCATTATCTGTCAGTGTGTGTGTAGTGTAGTATAATGAGTTTTCTTTTATTCTGGTTTGGGTCTGTTTTGCCCATGATGCTGATTGCAGAATGATCTCTCCCTGTCCTTATCTCGACTCCTAAGCCTCTCAATATGTATTTTTTCCCCTGTCCAGATAAAATTGCAGTGAGAGATTAGCTTTGGTAGGCACCTGGCCTCCAGCCAGGTCAAACCACAACAAGCAGATTCTGCTTCATTTAGTCATGGCATAAGAGATCCCTATTCTGAAGTCACTGATGTAAACAAGAGAAAGGCAAGTCGACCTTCTCTTTAAAGGTACGGTCCAAATGTGCATACTGCTTGTGGATTGAAGAGGCGCAGATCCTCCTACCTCTTTGTGGTGGTGTGACTCTGTCTGGGGTCTTCCTTCTCCATGGGCTGCAGGGGAACACCCCCTCCACCATGGTATTCTCCATGGAATGCAGGGGAATACTTCTCTCAGGCACATGGAACAGCTCCTCATCCCCTCTTCTTCAGTGACCTTGGTGCCTGAAAAGTTTCTTAAATCTTCTCACTCCCCACTCTGGTGGAAAAAAGCGGCTGCTAGCATTCTTTTTCCTCTTAAATGTGATTCACAGGGGCACTGTGACCATTGCTGATGGGTTTGGCCATGTTTAACAATGACTCCAGCCTTGAGCTGGGTGGTGTTTACTCCATCGGACCTACAGAAAACTTCTAGATGCTTATTGCAGAATTCACCTCTGAAGCATCTCTTCCTCCACCAGATCCCAGCCATGCAAAACTACACCACTGAAAATACTAATCACTGACATAGTGTATCCATTTTAGTTCTTGCTTTAGAACTCCATTCTCTTAGGTTTGATTCATGGCTGAGGCCAGTGGCAATGCAAAGAATATTACAGACTTTGGCAAACATTTAGATCAGATTTGTTTCTATCATACTATTCAGAATGAATGAGGTTATCATAATATGTTTCCTGTATTTCTTTCCAAGACTTTTTGTTATCCTACAATCGGACTGCACCTGTCCACATCTGCTGTCAGAGCATCAGATGCAGTCTAGTCTCTTTGCAAAGAATCCCTTCGAGATTTAGAGTCCACACACTTATTTAGCATCCACTATGTGTCCATACGCATTTTCTTCCTAGATATGAACTATGCAAGGACAACTTAAAAAAATCAAAGTTAATATCAAGGTATGCAGGACTTGGAATTCTAACATGAGAATTGGCTTTTATTTCTTTGCTTAATGTCTTAAAATCGTCCTACCATAATACAATGGTACATTATTCTCTCTTTTTTTTTCAAGCAGTATTTTAGTATAAAGGGCATATAAAATTTTTTATAATAATATAGAAAATAACTGGGAATTTCAACAGGAATAAATGATCTTAAAAGCATCTTTCTTACTATTTGGCAAATTGTAAACTTATCTTGAAGTCTGCTTTCTCCTGAACTCAAGGTCTCTATTTTAAATTGTTGCTGAGGAAAAAGAAATTAGAGTTGGGGAGAACTTTGATTTCTACTTTGCATTAATTATCATTTACCTTTCAGTTTCTGATAACTGATGGAAATTGAATGAATGACAATAAATTACAGGTTTCTTAAATGGGGTCACTTCTTTTAGTTTCATAAGACTGATTAATTACCAAAGAATAAATTAATAAAGATTCCTATCGCTATAAATTTTATTCAATTTTCAACATCATACTTCCTATTTACTTCATTTTGTTTTATAAAATAATATCAATCCTCCTAAAATAGCTACTGGAATGGAAATTTCCATATTGGGACACTACTGTGTCTTTAATAACTCCTAAAAGAACTGTACTGTGTAATGTTGATTGACATTAAAATTGTTTATTTTTTTTTAGCTGGTTTATTTCCCAGAATCTATGTGGCTTTTGTCTTCCCTATTTTTGTATTGACCACTAAAATATAATTGATCTTCTGCCTCAAAATTCATGCTGTTTCATGAGCTCTGTTACGATTCAACATAATCCATTTCCCACTGATGTCGGAAAACATAATAAGGTCACAGCAGGGAAGCTTTAGCTTCATTAAAGCACATTATTATAAAAAATAAAATGATCTAGGGTAAATTGGTTTTGTCCTTGTGGTACAGTTTGCATATATCCACATTAATGTGAGCATACAAAGCAGCAATAAATTTGCTAGCCCTGTTACATTACAAATGAGCCTCCTTATCTTTCATTTCACCATGGGAACCTCTAGTGGCAGATGCAGATGTCAATATTTCATGTTCCAGGTGATATCTACCTTTGTTGGGTAAAAAGTTACTAAACCTCCCTGCAAGAGTCAAAACCAGCAATCAATAAAAATATTTATTTTTGCCTCTAAATTGCTTTGAAGACTTTGCCTATGTCCAGTAAGTGTACACATCAGGACTATTTAAAAGAAATGAGCAAGCAAGGAAATGAATTTAAATTTGACCCTCTCAGACTTTTATTTATCATGGAAACCCATAATAGAGGGATTGTGCATAAAGATTTAAGATAGAGACCCAGTGATTGTTCTATTAATCTAGTTTAATTGATACTAAAATCTGTCAGAACAAATTACAAGTTGCAGGCAGGAAGGCTTATCAATTCATTACTACTTTCAAGGTTCTCCCTTCTCTCTTTCTCTTTGCCTTCAGCTTCTGGCAAAGGATAGGCTTTTGCAGTACAATTTTTCAGTTTATTTTTGACTGCTTTTAATTAAATTTGATGGCCTGCTTCTGCACCAGTGAAGTTATTGGAGTTGCAAAGCACTTTGCTGTTATAATGATGGCTCCCTTGATGTCTGTTCATTATTAACTGCTTTTCAAAAGTGCTTCTCTCAACTCTCATTTTATAAATATTTAAATAACTGTGAATTTCTATAACATAAATATCTGGGCACTAGCGATAGGAATTCTATTGCCTATTTAATAGGTTTTACATAGTAATATGATTTTTAAATAAAGTTACACATTATGATGTTAATTGGGAAATTGTTGTCCCTAAATCATGTTACAAGTAAGTGTCAGCAAAAATTGTAATAATATTTCAAAGCAGCAGTAATCGATGAATTAGTCAGTAGTTTGTGAACTATTGCTTATGTGACTATATTTTTCACACATCTTAATTATTCAGAGCAACAGATAAATAAGTAAATAAACCAAAACAAAATAGACCAGTTCTGATATTTACACTACAAGTAATATTACTTGGATTAACCTCAATGCCTGCTAAAACAAATTTCCATTTTAAATGCAAAGTTACCAGGAAAAAAAGGTAGAGCAAAGGAGGTTTTTAAATAGTAACACTTTGATTAATGTGAGACAAGAGACTGCTTACAGTTAAGTCTGGTAAATAATTTAAGAGCCCTAAAATCTTTCAACAGGCAGGACTTCGTTCTTAAAACAAAAGACTGCTTTACTCTTAATGGGTCAGCTACTTGCCCCATCTCCCATGGGCAGGGAGCCTTAAAGGAATATCACCCTAAACGTTACAGAAGGCAATTTGCACATCCTTTCTTATGTTAGCAACTGCTTTGTTCCACAGCAGTCGTAAGACTACAGTGAAAATTCTCTCAGAGAAGGAATGCATTCACTACGAGTAACACAGGAAAAATGGGGCACAGCACTACTTGGTAGTGAGCAAATTTTGCCTTTTGAACACAGAGAAAAGAAAAAGAAAGAAAAAAAGAAAGAAGAAGTACTTTGTCGTGTGGTTCTGGAAGATTAGAATTATTTTAGAACATTCTGTTTTAAAAAAGAGTAACTTTAAATTGTAAACTGGCAAAAGGTATCATCCTAATTACTTTTGCTCTGCTGTGGACTACAAGTTCCATGCAAAGCCTATGCAAGCATGTTGAACCTCTTTTCTTTCTTCTACACAGGTTTTTCTCTGCTAATAATTATACCATCTCCGGTCTTAGGGATGACCTGCTGCTGTAAGTTCCTCACCTAACTTCATTACTCATTTAAAAGAACATTTTATTTTCTATACTTTTCATAAAACCCCCAGTAATTATACCTGCAAGTTGTTATTATTTAGACTTACGCTTTACATGATAAAAGTGTTTGTGTATACTCCTTCACTTTCTGCCATCCTTGTGATGAAGCCTTTCTACGTAAAGACGCTTTAAAAAAAAAAAAAAAAAATCTTAAAAAAGTAAATTTAAACCACACCAAATTCTTCTACGGACATTCAGAACTCAAATGTTCAAAGTTTTAAGATTAATTTAGTTTGTTGCTTGAACAAACTAAACACAGAATGTGTTCACATGACAACTGAAAATAAAAGGCACAGGAATTCTCCCGTATGATAGTTGAAAGAGGTAATAATAGCAAGTACAGCAAGAAAGCTATTTTTCTATGCATGTAACACAGCCAGGTGTGTATATATATATATATATATATTAGATTTTATAGTGACAGCTATCATAAATATGGCCTTAAAGACTTCTGTCAATCTTAATCAACATACACCTCTAATATTCATTAATTTCTACATATTCAGGAGTATGGAAGGAGTTTCAATTAGTCAGTTGTCCTCTGTTCTTTTATCTTTCTCCTAAATCTTGATATTCCTTGGAATATTACAGCAGCTAAAGATGTGACACCCTTAATTTACTCATTTTTCATAGTTTCATATTTTCAATAATGTTAATATAGCCCCTTCGATTTCTCAGCAGGTGGCATCCCATCTGTCATACACAAATCCTCCAGAAATGTCATACTACTGCAGGAAATCTGTCTGTCATGATCCAGCTGTCCATTACCACAGGAAGAGTGCCAGTTTTCTGTCCCCACTGATTCTCCCACCTTCTACAAGGACTTAAACACTTCAAAGAAAATAAAAATAAACTAGAGAATTCCCTGCACAATAGTTATAACTTACTAGGACTACTTCTCTTCTAAGATCAACCAGGTTTTAGAGGAAGAATATTTTTTTCTATCTGTTCCCTACTAAAAGGGCAACTTTAAAGTAACAATCACAAAGTTTCCATAGATTCAGCAAGTCTTCTTAATTACTTCATTAATTATTTTGTGTGCAGAGCTGCTATCTTTCTAGCTAACAGTGCACAACCTTTATGGCCGGAAAGGAGACAGACATACACTACCACCTCTTTTTTACAGTTTGATTAGACCTAGTTAGCACATAGAGTTTAAGCTGGACATCCATGCCTGATGGTTCCAGGTCATGTGTCCTTTGCAGCCCTGAGGAGCAGAAATAGTGACTACAGACAAAACTGTAGTTTTAGCCTGAAGAGTTGTTTAGAGACAGTGGAACCAAAAATCTATGAATGAAGATGTAATCTATGAATTTATCACACAGTCACCTTTCAGTGTCCTTCTACTGGACAGTGTAAGTCCCCACAATTGAAATTTGAAGTAAATACCTGCGTATCTCTCTAAGGACTATACTGTGATCCACCAATAAGAAAAAAATTGCATGAGACCTTTCTGTGATTATGGAATAGGTCAGCACTGATCTGTCCAAAAAGAACTGCGTTTCATGGGGAAACTTGAAACCCAACAGGTCCAGATTTAGCTTCACAGTTTTCAGAAAGGACCTCTGAAGACAAACAAAACAAAACAGATGTGTTAGCTGCAGTCTTGGAATATTGCTGAGCTTTTTGTAGCCTTGCTGAACATGTTGAGCCTGGAGAGGGATCAGGTGTTATATTTGCCGGTAATATGTTTTGAAGCAGAGAATGTTTAAATATGTGACTTTTGCTGTAGTAAGCAAAGATGTGTTTGTGTGCGTGTAGGCTGCTTGCCAATCCGACGGACACCACTCGAATGCTAATGATTTATTAGAAAACACTAAGTCGGATTTAAATTGTTTAAAAAAAATAAGAAAAACAGGATCAAACTGAAAGGCTTTTGGAATTTTTTAAGACTTACCTGAGGCAAAACAAACGGAAGTTTGTTCTTGTACAACATTTATATAACTGGTTTGTAATGTTAACAATGAATGCAGAAGTTATTTGCTATGAAATATCACAAACATTCCTCAGCAAAGGAAGCTAAAAAACGTTTTCTACAGAAAGAATTCAATCAGATGTATACATCTACAAATTATTTATTTATTTATATGTGAAAATACGAATCAATACGGGGGCAAGGGGAAAGGGCAAGGGGAAAGAGAAAGGGGAAGGGGAAGGGGAAGGGGAAGGGGAAGGGGAAGGGGAAGGGGAAGGGGAAAGGGAAGGGGAAGGGAAGGGGAAGGCTTTGCAAATTGCGGCAGTCTTTTCTAGAAATAGAAGCAACACCAAATCACAGCCTTGTCAAATATCACTCTGTTTTCCAGTGACAGAAGCAATTGCTTATCTTGAGGAAAAGCTGTATTTTTTTTAGAATCATGGACGAAACAATATATTTTGTCCAACCTTCACCTAGGAAATGACTGAACATTTTTAGCTGAAACTAATATTTGACTCAAGGCAAAACACTTTGCACAGAAACTGCCAGGTTGAATGCTGAAGTTTGGCAAGTGAAAAGTTGCTGAAAACAACGTTTTAAAAGATGGGAACTGTAGAAACTCCAGTATAGGGAAATATAGATTTAATTACATGGAGAAAATACATTTTAAGCTGCAATCCTAAAAACCAAAATAAGATCCTTTAATGTTAGTTCTAGCCGAAATGCTGTACTTAAATAATTAATTATATAGTTCCTATGTACTTCATATTATTTCAGATTAGGAGTGATGTTCATATTATTCATCCTATTAAATTCAGCAGACAATTTCAAAATGGAGCATTTCATTCTAGATGGAGGACATTTTCTTGCAAGGGATACAGTGGCACATTTTTTTTGAGGTCAACGTAGCATAAGCACACAAAGATCTGCCCAAATTAATTTAAAAACCCACCAAAAAAAACCCCCAAAACACAATAAAACAAACCAACAAAAAAACCCCAAACAAACCCACAAACCCAAAAACCACACCACAAACCAAAACCAGAATGAAACAAAACACTTAGCTGACTTAAAATATACAGAAAATTCCTTAATAATCCTCTTGTGATGTGTAACATTTTGAATGCAGACACATTTTATCCTTCTAATAATGCCAGTATGTAAAATATGACAAAGAAACTATATTCCCCTTTCAACAAATTATTTCCAAAGAATTTTTTTTGGCTCTTTTTAAATAACAAAGTTTGTATGTAAAATTTAAAGTAATGTGAGCATTTTGGGGTTGGGGTTTTTTCTGTATTATAGACAACTCTTCATAAAGCAGAGCTTCCTTTCCATGACCTTAACCTAGGATTTGAGAAAGCATCTCTCTAACTTTCCATATATTCCTTACATAACATTGGAGAAATTAATTGCTCTTTCTGTGCCTCAATTTTGTATTTGCATAAAGAATAGTTTCACTCTAAAGGACTTATGAAAATAGAAGCTGTCAGGCTCCTACATGTTTGGTAATGATACTGGTATGCCAGAAAAAAATTATGTTCACATATCATTACTGTTTGGTCTGTTCTTAGATTACCTCATTTATTTAGTAGTTTGTATGTCTTTCACATTTAAAGTGTAGTTACTATTAACCATCTTAAAATTCTACAGTTATAAATATGCAAAAGTCCTTAAAATTCTATCTTTGTAGATGTTCTGGCTTCAAACACTATCAAGAATTTATTATTTACATAAACACCCTACTATTCAAAAGATTCTTTAAAGGTTATGTAAAATGCTATGAAGCCTCAATTTTAATACATTAACAGACCTTAGTTTAAGAACTGCAGACTGGATTTTTATCATGTTTAAAGGGAATCTGCTATTTTGTCATATATATATATATATATATATATATATGATTTAAATCTTGTTATCGATGACCAAACAGGAAAACTGCTCCAAAATTGGCCAAATGAGCTATTACCCAGGCATGCTACCTACTTTCCTTCCCTTGATATCTCCAGAGAATCATCAATGCACACATGGCTTCTCTTTTCATGTGTCTAAGTGAAACCAGTGGTTCAGTCTATCTAAAGTCTGGTATCTTCAAACACACAAATGGAACAATTATAAGGGATTATATAATTAAAGACAATTCATAACCAATTCTATCTGGTAGAATTTTGCCATCACAGAGGACTGCAAGAAAGCAGCAAAAATACTGACTTTGACCTTCAGTACATATTAAAATCAGGGATAATCAGCTGATAATCAGGTAAGTGCTCTCTGGGGAAAGAATTGAAGAACTCATCCAACGGGGCAACTAAAAGCTTGTGAAAATCTGATTCTGATGTTATCCAGATGCAAAGCTTTAATCTTTCCTGGAAATGAAAGATGAAGCCCTGTAGCAGGGGGGAAAGATAAACAGGTTTCCATTTATGGCTTAACACCAGACTCCTCGTGACAAATGCTCACTTTGCTGTGGCTTGTAAAATTAATACAGTAGTGTTTCCTTCCCTAGAAAAAGATGGTCTAGAAACAGGCAAGCACAAAGTTAATCTGGTGTCAGGGTATTTTAAGCTGCTGCAACATGAACAATGATAGTCCTTGGGTTTATATCCTTCATTTTAATGAGATTTATTTGTTGTCTTCGGGATTACAAGTGTTAAGCTAAATTGATTAATATACATGGACTTTATTTTTAATCTAAAATAAGCTTTTGCTTTAACTCTTGAACTTTGTTCACTGGAAACACTTATGAAATATAGGACTTCAAAATCTCACCATTCATCTGATTTTTTTTTTTTTATTGCGGATTAAAAAAATGGTTTCCAAATCTTGCACAATTTAGTCAGTCCAGTCTGTTTGTTTTGTAAACCTCTCTCACCATATGCTAGTGAAGCATTTGGGAACTTTTTGAAAGGTATATTCTGAGACTATGCAGCAGGTTGATATTCTAGTCTAAATTTCTTATCATTTAACTTACTCTTCATACTTTTCCTCAAGAAGGTTATCCTGAAATCCAGAATAAAAAAAAGAGGTGTGCATGTTACAGTAAGTAGGTGTCTCTGAATAAATTAACTCCATTCCTCTTTCATAACTCTGATTTGGGCTGGACCTCTGAAAACACATGGAACAGAGACTAGGTAACAGATTTTCATGGGTATGCACTTCTTGAGTAAAAATCAAATATCTAGATATATATTATTTTGGTGGTTTATTTAGTGTTTGCATTCACAAAACTATAAAATTATTTAATTTACATTAAATTATTATAGATCAAGATTTAATCCTTAATCTGTCATTCAGTCCAACCCCTCTACAGACAGCCCATACAATGAAAGCATATTGGTCTGAAAGAGGTCCAGTCCAGTTTTAAGTATTTTTAAGAAAGGAGATTCCAGTGTCTCTGGACAACCTATGTCCCATTACAGTAATCTTGTTTTGTTATTTCTAGTCAAAATTTTCTGTGTTGCAGCTTGTGTTTGTTGTGTCTCGCACTTCCAATGTGCACCTCTGTAAAGAAACTTGTTCTGCATCCTCTACATCTTACAACCAATCATGTGAACCTTATGAGGTTAAATGAGGCCAAGTGCAAGGTCCTGCACCCGGGACAGGGCAATCCTCATCATCAGTCCAGGCTGGGAGATGATGTGATAGAGAGCCACCCCACAGAGAAGGACTTGGGGGATGCCGGTGGATAAGAAGCTTGACATAAGCCAATAATGCGCGCTCACAGTCCAGAAGGCCAACTGTATGCTGGGCTGCATCAAGTACTGCATGGCCATCAGGTCAAGGGAGGTGATTCTCCCCATCTCTTCCACTCACCACTCACGATGAGACCCCACCTGGAGTACTCTGTCCAGTTCTGGAGCACCCAACACAAAAAGGTCATTGAACTATTGGAACAGGTCCAGAGAAAGGCTACAAAGATAATTAGAAGGATGGAGCATCTCTCAAAGGAAGACAGGCTGGGAGAGTTGGGTTTTTTCAGCCTGGAAAAGAGAAGGCTCTAGGAAAATCTTCTAAGTGGCCTTCTAGTACCTGAAGGGGCCTACAAGAAAGCTGGGGAGGGACTTTTTACACAGGTAGATAGTGATAGGATGAGGGGCGATGGTTTTAAATTGGAAGGGGTAGATTTAGATTGGATATTAGGAAGAAACTCTTCACTATGAGGGTGGTGAAGCAATGGAATAGGTTGCCCAGGGGAGCGGTGGATGCTCCCTCCCTGGCAGTGTTTCAGGCCAGGCTGGATGGAGCCTTAAGCAGCCTGGTCTAGTGAGAGGTGTCCCTGCCCATGGCAGGGGGGTTGGAACTTGATGATCTTTAAGGTCCCTTCCAGCCCTAGCCATTCTAGGATATGCAGATGACCAGTAAGTCCTTTCCTCCCCTCAAAAACTGTCCCTTCCTCGGGCTTAAGAAGCCCTGCCCCTATAGCCTGTCCTTGGATGTTCTGTCCTCCATCTCCAGATCCATTCCAGACTATCTCCATTACACCAATATCTGTCTCATACTGGTGTTCCCAAAACTGTGCACAGCACTCCAGAAGCTATCTCACAGGTACTGACCAGAAGAAAATTCTAATAGTTGAATTAACATAAACTCCTGCTCTATTCATAAGCAACTGCAAAATGTTAAAACCTTAAATTGACAATTGGAAAATCTGTACACATTTAGCAGCCTACTAGTCTCCAGGATACCTAGGCAATAATCAGTCATCCTTTTTAGCCTTAGTAGGGCTAATAGGTTAATTATTTTTTAGCTGGAAACCTGCTGCTTGAGATTTCCCCTCGCTAGATATGATTAGCTGTTGGTAAAAAACTAAAAAAACCCATAAAATTAGGGAATTACTGTTAACTAGAGCTAGCTGTTCTAGACTTCATGCAGAATTCAAGGCAGCTTTACTGCATGCTGTGTATAAATATGATCTTTTGGTATAGGATGGTTCCTACTGTCTGTGTTTTAGGATGCTAGTTCCTGTCAGTTCACCCCAAATAACCTGATGATTTTTATCTAGTTTTTCTACTGTTTGAGTCTGCTACAGGTTGCTTATCTAAAGGCCTCCATTAAAACATAAGGAATGGTGGCAAGCAGAGCTTTTAACTGAGGTGTTGCCACAAAAGAAAACATAAGAAGATAACTCAAGGACCCTTTCCCCTTCTACTTTCTCCTCATATGATGTAGAAAATTAGATCAGAATTCAGATTTTTCATCCTTGTCAGTAACAAAAAATACCTTTAGGCTGAAAGCTTTTTTGCTTTCAAAGAGTAATAGAGATTTGGAGAAAAGCTGTCTACATTTAATAGAAGGGTTTCCTAGATACAGATATCAATCACCAGTTGCCCTCACGATTCCAGATAATTTTAAGTCAGACAGTAAAAATTGCTAATTGAAAGTTTTAAAAGTAAATTAACTCCTCACATAAACATTATTCTCAGTTTGAATAAAGTTTCTTTCTTCTCTTTGCCTGATCTTAAAAGAACTCTTAGAAAAGATTAACACATTTTACTCAATATATTTGAAAATCTGTGAAGATTCCTAGCTTTTAGTTTATGTAGCAAATACTGTATATGAGTATTTGCTTGCTTTGTCTAACAGTGGAAAAAAATGACGGACCCATTCAATTTTACCAGCATTTATAATAATCCCTAAAGCAATTGGTGATCGAATATTAACACACCTGGTGATAAGAATTTGGTGCCTCTTTTCAAATAGCTCTGTGTCTTCAAATAGCTCTAAAAATCAACATTTTGAGCAATTTCCAAACTGTCAAGTATCGTAATAATAAGGTAAGAGTTTATTTCACAGTGATACTTGCATGTTTCTTCAGATATTCCATTTTGTTTAACGTTGTATCTTGTGTGTTTCCCTAACAGAATAGCATCACTTCTTCATACTCCACTATCGTTTCATATTTCTTTTTTCTCCTCTTTGTCTCTCTCTCCCTTTTCTCTTTTCCCCAGGCTAATATCTACCAGGTTTCTTAGCAGTTGGACAATAGACTTTCTCTGAGAAATTATACTGTGTTATATTGTGAGTAAAAATCACAGAGAAGATAAAGGCTGGATGTTTTTCAGTCTGTCACATGTAAGTCCTAGTAGCTGTAGAAAAGTAGCAATTTTTTATTACACTCACCAGGAAAAACAAAATATTTGAAGTTGAACTGAGATACCAGAGTTCACAAATAATAAAAGTAAGATTAGAAATATGAGAGGTGTGCTTTAATACAGCTGATGCATTCCACATTTTTCCATTAAGAAGTGCTCTGATTTTTATTTTTTTAATATGTATGTATAATTTCTCTTCTTTGTGGCTTTAGTGCCGCTGTCACCTTAACTCATAAAATACAAAGGATAAATTGTGGGACTCCATCAAAGACCATCTTTTGATACAAAAGTCTTCTGATTCTGTCCTTCATCCACAATTGTCTCATGTTTTCTTCTAGGAGAAATGCCATAGGAAGGAAAGTCCATTTAATTAGTACCCAAGTAACATTCTTTTTTTTTTTCTCCCACCATTTTTTCTTCTATATCAGAGATCACTATTTATATAGATTTTATTGATCATTTAATACATGCATATATATTCATATGCATGTTCTATATTTACATTTTAAAATAATTTGTCATTACTTCAAGTGAGTGCTTTCAATTGTCTAGAACAGAAGGGGAATCATAATGCAATGTTATTAAGTTTGCAAAGTAACATTATGAAGACATGAAGTTACATACTAATTTAAAGATATGTTTAAATGAGATGTTTAATTCTACAACATGGGAAGAAAAATTGCGCTACAGTGTTTTAGAAACCGCTTTTTTTAATTTATGTTTGTTGATAAAAATCTGCAGGCTTTGTAAATTTAGTCTGAAGTAAATCTCAGAACACTCAAGAGTTCACTTACTTGGAGTTGAGGCTGATCAGCCCTTTCACAGCTGGTGCCAACATTCTGTCAGTCAAATTCTTAACTAGATTGTAAAGGGCCAGGAAAGCAATTGTTTTCACCCCCACCTGGAACAAAATATTGTGTTGGTTACTTCTTTTTCCTCACAGTCTTCCAAGTGCAATAAGATATTCATTACAATACCTTTGCTTGTCACATTAAGGGTTCATCAGAACACTCGTACTGAGGATAGAAACATGAACTATTACACTCTGAATTTCGCTTAAAACATTAAATACAACATGTGTGAATATAATACTTCACTTTGCTATTATAAATTACTGTAATATTTACTGTTAATTCATAACTGCTAAATTAAAATATTTTTATATAAGGTATGCATTACTAAATGTTGGCATTGAAGAAAGTAAAATCAGAACATCTACAAGTAGAAGACAGAAGCATTTCACAGAATCCCAGAATCATTAAGGTTGGAAAAGACCTTCAAAGATCATCTAGTCTAACAGTCCCACTACCACCTATATTAATACCTAAACCATGTCCCTAAGTACCTCATCCAATTTTTCATGGAACACCCCAAACGATGGTGACTCCACCACCTCCTGGGCAACCCATTCCAAAGGCAAATTTTTCTTTCTGAGAAGAAATTTCTCCTAATTTCTAACCTGAACCTCCCCTAGTGCAACTTGCAGCTATTCCCTCTTGTCCTCTCACTACTTACCTGCGAGAAGAGGACAACCTCCAGCTCACAACAACCTCCTTTCAGGTAGTTGTAGAAACCAGTAAGGTCACCCCTAAGCCTCCTCTTCGAGGCTAAACAGTCACAGTTCTCTCAGCCACTCCTCATAAGACTTGTGTTTCACAGCAAAGTAATTTAATATAAGTATCCAAATAGTGAGATTCACATTTAATTTGATGTAGAGTACTATTTATTTTTCCCAATTTTTTTTTTTTTACCTGATAACGGACTACTGTTTTCAAAATTATAACAAGCTATTTTTAAAGCAGATAGTTAATGGAAAATTGTCCCGGTTTTGAACTGCTCTCTAGCACCTTCAAAAAGTCACAAAGATAAAAAGGAGTTCAAACTGCCAAAAAAGTTTTGTACTATATCCATCTATAGATAGAGTGAAAGGAGATTCAGAAAACCATGGTCCAATGAGTTTCACTTTAGTTCCTGGGAAAAAATATAGAACAGGTCCTTATGACAACTATTTGAAGTTACAAGAAGGGTGAGCAGTATCAGAGTGCAGGTTTGTGGCAGCAGGCAGGTGTGTGGCAGCATTGTTACAACCTGGCAAAAAATAGTGCCCTCTTCTCAGCTTCTAGTACCTGGCAAAACCAATGCAGCCACACAGATAGACCTCCTGTCCAAGCATGTAACCACCCAGGTTTCCAGCTGTGGGATATGTGAAGGAATATTCTTGTAAGTGGAGAGTTATTGAAAGTTAGCTTGTGGAAGCTGTGACCAGATAGAAGGGTTGCTCCTCTTGGTGGCCGGGCTGCAGGAGGAAGTGGGCATACTGAAGAGTATTAGAGTCTGTAAAGGAGATTGATCAATGAAGCTGCACTCTACCATCTCTGATGCAAGTAAGACAACTCATCACAGTCACTATGGAAGCAGCCCCAGGATTTGATTTGTACCATGAAGAAGGCAATCTTAAAAGGAATAAGAAGGAATGGAAGGTGTTACAGCATGTAGCCATGAAAGAATTTCCTCCTTATTCTCTAAGATACAGTTATGGAATAGATATAAGGCTCCAGGTATAGTGTACAAAGTGCATAATGAGATAGAGGATGAATCTATGCAAGCAGTTGATCAGAGACCAAGCCCTCACAACAAAATCTACATTAAGACCAGTGCTGATAAGAAACAATAGCAAGTTAAGGTCATTGGTGATTTTGTTCTGTCAGAACAGAAGCACATGTTTGCAGACCAGACCCTCTTTTCAGGGAAGTTTGCTGCCTTCCTGAGCTCCACATTATGATGTCACCACAAGACTGAAAAACTTTGTACAACCTTCAGACCACAACTATTGATTTCTGCTGTTTCATGTCAGTACTAATGATGCCACAACAAAAAAAGTCTTTCAATCAAAACTTTTCAGAGCCTTGAGAAAAAATGTTAATTAATTTAGGAACACAGCATTTTCTTCAATCCTCAGAGTAAAGAAGGGAGACTTTGGATGACATAGGAGAGCCCAGAATCTGTCTGCAGAACTGGTGCCTTCACCAAAAACTTGTGGTTTTAAACCATGGAATTGTCTTCCAGACCTTGGTGGTTGCCCTGTACAATGATGTCATCAGTATATTGCTGTTGCTCTGGGGCTTCACCCTGGTCTAATGAAATCTGGATCAGTCTGTGGCAGATGGTGGGACTGTGTTTCCACCCCTGGGGCAGCCAGTTCCAGGTGTACTGGACTTCCTTCCAAGTGAAATAAAACTTTGGCCTGCACTCTGCCACCAAAGGAAAATACCCTCCCATATGCCATGCCACCCCTGACCCTTCAGCACCAGGGAAGATCTCTTGGCAATATTCTTGAAACAGTTCCTGCTAACACATAAGACTAGAAAGACATTCAGGGCAGTGAGCAACAGACATGTACTGGTCTGAACATCCTAGAGATAGTCAAAGTTCTCAAAAGGTGAGGAAGCTTAAAGGAAAAAGGGGAGGAGAAATTATCCCTCTGTCTTCCCCATGAATTGACTATGATTGTTAAATAATGCTAAGATAGGTTGCCCAATAGATGGAAATGACAGAAATGTTACATAGAAATACCCTCTGAGGCTCACTAACACACATAATATTTCATCATAAATCAGTATCACAGAGTATAACAGAATTAGATATCTGACTCCCAAGGTGACAAAGAAGACAGGGGTGTGGGTTTGTATACCAGAGCCAGGTGTTCAAACAAAAAAATCATCGTTGACACCACTTCTTTGAACAACATGATAAACATTTATCTCAGCTTTTTTAACACAATCAGGTTAGATCTACCATTATCCCAACCCTTCAAGCCCCAAGTTGGGTACCAAAAAAGACTGTGGTAGTTCAGCCCCAAGCAGTGCCTGAGCACCGTATGCCATTTGCTCACTCCAGGAGGAGAACCTGACCCATGTGCCTCCATGGGTTTGAATAAGGACAGTTTACTGACAAGCACCACAAGAATAAAAACCCAGGACAAAGAGCACACACCTAGTGATGCCACACAGCACATTACTGGCCTGACAAGACAATAACACTGAACGCTGCACCAATGTGAGGACCAACCTGACACTCCAGCCACACTCAAAATGTCCCAGAGCAGGGCAAAAGCACCCCTCCCCAACTAGCCCCTTTTATGGGGAAATGATGTCAGGTGGTGTGGAAAACAGCCCAGGCTAAGTCAGCTCACCTATGCTCACTACTTGGGGAAGTTAACTCTGGCCTGGTCAGAACTTCATCTTTTTATTCTATGCCATTTCTTGGCTTTTTCCTCTTGTTTCCTACAACTCAGTTTCTTTTTCCCTTAGTGTCCAATTATAGGCATTTCAGTTTCAGCAAACCTATGGACACTTTCACCACTTTCTCATCAATCAGCCCAGGAATTTGTTTTTCTCTGTTGTGACAGGGATGCAGTTGGTCCAAAGTTAATTTTCCCTGTATTTTGCACTTTTTATCAGTTGGGCACAGAATGAAACATCACTTTGGCTTCTGAATGAGAGCAGCAGATAAGCATGAAGCTTTGGGCTGTCTGCTACTTCTGTAAGCCACTACAGGAGCACTGTGCATTATTGTTTCTCTTTTCTATTATGTATGCTGAAATTCCCTGCTAGGAGGGCTAAAACATTTACATTTTCTCAGAAAATTGTCTGAGAAAGCCAGATGCCAATATATAGTTGACAATATTAGAAAAAGGTTAAGCTTCAGCACTGACATTTACATATATGCTTCTGGCCACAATGAATTTCAATTTATTAAATTCAGACTTATGGCACTGCTGCACAAAGACACAAGCTAGACATGTACGGAGAAGTAACATCTCTTAGGTCTGTTGATAAACTGGGAGAAAAAAGAAAAAAAGCAAGATGCTGGCACAAAAGTCCTTGTTCAAGTTAAAAGAATATAGGCAAGAAGAATTCAGTATGCTAGGTGTGACATGAGACATTGATATTCTAGCTTGTTTGAAAATTGCTTACTAAAATCACAAAAGATAATCTGAAACACTGAGTGAGCCACCAGAAAAACAATATATCAGTGATCACAGAATCACAGAATCACAAGGTTGGAAAAGACCTTTAAGATCATCAAGTCCGACCATTCCCATCCTAAACTAAACCATATCCCTAAGTACCTTATCTACCCTTTTTTTACAAACACATCCAGGGAAGGTGTCTCAACCACCTCCCTGGGCAGCCTGTTCCAGGCCCTAAAAATTCTTTCAGTACAAATTTTTTTTCCAAACATCTAAACTGAACCTGCCCTGGTGCAGCTTTGTGCCATTTCCCCTTGTCCTATAACCTGTCACCTGCCTGAAGAGACCATCACCTATCTCTCTACAACCTCAGCCTCCTCTTCTCTAAGCTAAAACAGCCCCAGCTCCCTCAGCCGCTCCTCACAGGATTTGCCCTCCAGCCCCTTCACCAGCCTGGTTGCCCTTCTCTGGACTCGCTCCAGGACCTCCATGTCCTTCTTGTGGTGAGGAGCCCAGAACTGGACACAGTACTCGAGGGGTGGCCTCATCAATGCCAAGTACAGGGGCACAATCACCTCCCTAGACCTACTGGCCACACTGTTTTTGATACAAGCCAAGATGCCATTGGCCTTCTTGGCCGCCTGAGCACACTGCTGACTCATATTCAGTCTGCAGTCAACCAACACCCCCAGGTCCTTCTCTGCCTGACAGCTCTCCAGCCAGTCCCCCCCAAGCCTGTAGCGCTGCATGGGGTTGTTATGTCCCATGTGCAGCACTCTACACTTGGCCTTGTTAAACTTCATCCCATTGGTCTCAGCCCATTGGTCCAGTCTGCTCAGATCCCTCTGAAGAGCCTCCCTACCCTCAGGCACATCAACACTTCCTCCCAGTTTAGTGTCATCTGCAGACTTAGTGAGGGAGCATTCAATCCCTTCGTCAAGATCATTGATAAAGATGTTGAACAAGACTGGACCGAGGACTGAGCCCTGGGGGACGCCACTCGTGACCGGCCTCCAGCTGGATTTTGTTCAATTCACCACCACCCTCTGGGCTCGGCCATCCAGCCAGCTTTTAACCAACTGAGGGTCCACCTGTCCAGGCCAGTGGCAGCCAGTTTCTCAGTCAGAATGCTGTGAGAAATGGTGTCAAAGGCTTTACTGAAGTCCAGGTAGACCACATCCACAGCCTTCCCCTCATCCACTAAACGGGTCACCTTGTCATAGAAGGTGATCAGGTTAGTTTGAAAGGATCTACCTTTTGTAAACCCATGTTGACTAGGCCTGATCCCCTGGCCATCATGCATGTGCTGCATGATAGCTCCCAAGATGACCCTCTCCATCACCTTCCCCAGGACTGAGGTCAGACTGACAGGCCTGTAGTTCCCCAGATCCTCATTCTGACCCTTCTTGTATATGGGTGTAACATCTGCCAGCCTCCAGTCGAGTGGAACTTCCCCAGTCTGCCAGGATTGCTGACAGATGATGGAAAGGGGTTTGGCAAGCACATCTGACAGCTCTCTCAGCACCCTCAGGTGGATCCCTTCTGGTCCCATTGACTTGTGCGTATCTATCTGGCCAAATAGGTCGCTAATCATTTCCACCTGAATTATTGGGGCTTTGCTATTCTTTGCTATTCTTCCCCTCCCTGTCAGCCAGTTCCTGAGGATGAGTACTCAGGGAAAGACTGAGGCAAAGAAGGAAATAAGGACCTCAGCCTTGTCCTCATCCCTTGTCCCTAATGTTACCCCTGCGTCCAATAAGGGCTGGAGATTCTCCTTGACCCTCCTTTTACTGTTAATATACCTATAGAAGGACTTTTTATTATCTTTCACAGAACTGGCCAGGCTGAGTTCCAGATCAACTTCAGCCCTTCTGACTTTCTCCCTACATGATCTCACTACATTCCTATAGTCATCCCAAGACACCTGCCCCTTCTTCCAAAGCTCATATTTTTCCCTCTTTTTCCTAGTATCTTCCAAGATAGCCAAGGAAGACTTCCAAGGAAGCAAACCTGGTTTCTTTCCTCACCGACCCCTCTTCTGACCAACTGGGACAGCCTGTTCTTGTGCCGCCAAGATTACGTTCTTGAGGAGCAACCAACCCTCTTGGGCTCCTTTGCCCTCAAGGGCTGCCTCCCATGGAATCTTATTGAGCAGCTTTCTGAACAGTCCAAAGTCAGCCCTACGGAAGTCTAAGGTGGCTGTTTTGCTGTCTCCTTTCCTTACTTCTCCCAGTACTAAGAATTCTATAAGCTTATGATCACTATGCCCCAGGCATCCTCCAACCTTCACATCCCCCACTAGGTCTTCTCTGTTTACAAGCAACAAGTCCAGCAGGGTACCTTCCCTTGTTGGTACACTCACCAGCTGGGGTCAGGAAGTCGTCTTCCAAACATTACAGGAACCTGCTAGACTGCTTCCTCCCTGCTGTATTGTACCTCAAGGAGACATCTGGTAAGTTGAAGTCCCCAGTAAGGACAAGGGCTGGTGATTACGAAACTTCTCCCAGTTGTTTAAGAAACAACTCATCAGCTTCCTCCTCCTGGCCAGGTGGTCTATAGCAGACTCCCATCACTATATCTGCCTGATTTCTTCCTCCTTTCATGAACAAGGAAGGTTTATATGATCTTTGTGATTTCTGAAGATGGAAAAATACTTCCTAAATTAATAGTACTATAAATTAAAATTAAAATATTTTGTAAAAATTATATGGTATTCTTCTATAAACAGTGACAATAGTAGAGTTCAGGAAGACTTTGCTGATTTCTTTGGGCAGAAAACGTGGCTATATGTGATGTTGATGACTTTCCTTTAAAAGTAGAAAAAAAAATCTTTTTCTGTTTTCCTTCATTCATACATGTGGGATTACAACATACAAAATACAGACTGTCTGTTTTAACTATTTATCCATATTTACCATTAGAAATGTCAATGTAACTGTAAATGTGGAGCATGAGATTATTAGTCTTCTGCTTCCCCAAAGATGAAAGATCTGTATCCTACTGCCCTTTTTACTGACTTCTCTAAATAAATCATTAGATCAAGCTTTCTTTGTCTGAGAAGAAGGTTGTCATCAACTTCAATAGTTTTTAGATAAGATCGCAAGTCCTCAACCAACAAGAGGTGCCATGCTTAGTGTTGGAAGAAACTTGGCAAAAAGGTGATGTTGCAGTCAGGGCAATGGTAGAGACCAACTCTCTCACACATCCTTACAAACTTCAAGATGTTAATAAATAAACTGATGCTGTCTTCAGAACTTAAAGTGACTGAGATTCCCAAAGTCTGCTTTTTGACAGAAAAAATGGGGGGAGGTTATGTAGAAATAAAAGCAAAGGCATCTTCTAAAAACTTTGTGGAACTGTAATAGCTGATTTCTGAGCACAGCTTCATACTTCTCTCCATGTTCCCAAATGTTAATAATTTATTTAGTGCTTAAAGTCATAGTTAGCTAGGATTTTATAAAGTAGATCATATTTTTCAAAATTTCTCCATAATAATGCAAAAATAGTAATAATTATTTTTAAAAAATATGTCTCTGCTTTATTTTAAGAGGTCTTGTTTGCATTAAACATATAATCCCTTTCAAACTTTAGAGTAACTTTACTTTGGATATATTCCATCTAATTCAATTTTAGGTCAATATGATTGTTATACTTTGGGGGGGGGTACGACTTGTGGTTTTTGAGTGGATGGAAGATGAAATAAAGTTTATAATGAGAATCTGGTAAATCCTTTGCAATGAATTAACTCTTCATTCCATAATCTTTTTGTTTTGTTTTGTTTTTTATTTGGGGGGAAGGTTGTTGGGTTGAGTTGGTTTATTTGTTTCTTTTAATTTGTTTGTTTGCTGGTTGGGGGGTTTTGGTGATTTTTTTTTTTTTTTTTTTTAAACGGGGAACTATATTGCATTTACATAGTGAGATTTTGGGGGAGGAAGGGAGCTGCATGGATGTTTTTTGTGAGAAGAGAGTCTTCCACTACATGTGTCAGAGCCAGTTCCAATCAGCTCCAAAACAGACTCTGCTGAGCCCATCAGCAAAGATGATGGCACTTCTGTGATAAGATAGTTAAGAAAGGGCAAAATATACTGTGTACCAGCTATGAAACTAGTGAGAAAAATGTGCAACAGCCCTATGGACACCAAGATCAGTGGAAAAGGAGGAGGATGACATGGTCCTGGCACAGCCCATGGAGAAGTGGGTAGTCTGCCTTCAGCCTGAGGAGGAGCATGCTGGAACGGATATCCACACTGTAGGCCATGGAGTACCCCATACCACATCAGGAAGGCATTCCCTAGAGAAAGCCACAGACTGTGAGAATTCACACAGAAGTCTGTGGAGAGGAAGCCATGTGGAAGCAGATTTTTCTGGCAGGACCTGCAGCCCATGGAGTGAAGTCATGCTGTAGCAGTCTGTTCCTGAAGGGTTGTACCCCATGGAAAGGACTCACATTGGAACAGTTCATGAAGGACTGTATATCCCCCTGCTAGAGCAGGGGAAAATATGGGAAAGAAGAAGAAGAAAAAGAGATGAAGTGTTTTGAACTGTCTGTGACCCTCATTTCCTATCCTCTTCTACTGCTCGCAGCAGGTGGTAGAAGAGTCAGGAGTGAAGTTAAGCCTGGGAAGAACATGAGGGTGTGAAGAAATTTGGCTTAGTTTTGTCTGTGTCTGTCACTGTCCTACTTTATTTTTATTTGGCAATAAATAAAATTAGTTTTCTCCAGGTTGAGTTTGATTTGCCTTTTGACGTTAATTAGTGATGTGAACTCCCTGTCTTTATCTCAACCCATGAGCTTTTCTGCCTTGTTTTTTCCCCTACTGTGTTGAGGAGGGTGAGTGAAAGGGTGGATAGGTGGACATCTGGAAGCCAGTCAAGGGTAACTCACCACAGAAGCATCTAATTTTCAGGAAAATAAAATATGTCAGTTACCTTGTTCCTAAGAAAAAGTGGTAAAAAAAGGAATATTAGGAAAAGTAAAGTACTTAGATTTCCTCGATACTCATCATGTTCATATTTAACTAGACCTGTAAATTAACTATGTAACCTCACTTGTACATTGTTCTTTAAGATAGTACAGATTGTGGGGTTGTTTTTAATCCTAAATGGATAATCAGTAGTCAGGACTCTACTGGGTTATTTGTTTTATTTAATTTCAACTAGGTGCTTTTCCAGTCAGATGTAGTTCTGTCCCCACAAAAAGCATAAAGACATTAATGGATGACAAGGTTTTCCATCTTTATTTTCTTTCCCTGTCCTGCTAAGGAGGGAGAATGAGAGAGCAGCTGGGTGGGGATCTGGCCAGTCTCCAAGATCAACCACGAGAGCTGCCAGCTTTTTGATCCGAGTGCTGCAAGCATTGACAACTTCCCTTTCTTACAGCCCATAGTGTAATCATTGTACACATTTCTCCCCGAGTAGGTAATGGCATTGAGGGAGAGCTGCATGTATTCCTCTGCTCCAGGTTTTTATTAGTGGTAAGATTTTATTATCTGAAAAATACCCAGAGAATCCAAACAAAGCTGAGACCAGTTTTGACACTTCCTGTCAAGAAATGATTTATCCTGACCATAAAATTCAGAACCTGAAAAATAATTTTTACATTATGACACTTCAGAAGCTCCATCTACTCATTTTTTCTATAGAGAAAAGTAAGAAGTTGGCAAAAATCTTTCATACTCCCTACCAGACTGAGCAGGGAAAATTTCTTCCTTGAATAAAAATCTGGTGATCAGAATGACCTTGGACATGTCAGCAGACACACTGTAAGTGTCTTTGTATCTATCTTTTCTTCCCATCTATAGTTGCAGCTAGTCTCTGATTCTTCAGAGGAAGAGGAGAAAAATATATCTAACCGATTGCTCATCAAGACAGTGTACTCCACTTTGCTGATGACTGGCTAAAGCTCTGAAGCATGAAATTTGATTTTGTTACTACTTTAATGTATAGATGCAAGTACAAAGAACATTAAAATGTCAATGCATTAAATTTTGTTTTCCCCGGTAGTCCTGAAAGATGATGATGAAAATGGTGACTCAGAATTTAAAAGATTTCAAGGTTCAAATGAACTAAAACTATCATATATCCATTAATACCATGCACAGAGGTTATAAAATTTTCTATAGTAAAGTATACCTCTGAAACAGCTGAGTTATCAAATGATTGCAAGTTGCACTACTATGACAATATTTAAATATTTCACAACAAGAAAAATTATTTCTAATTTTAATACTATACTTGTCTAAAAGCTGTCTCTCAATAACTGGATTTATGTTGCCATTTTGTCTTCCAAGTTAAACAGCTGCCCTCTCCTTTCTATTATACTTGTGTGCATACACATATATATATATTCCTGTAGAATTCATCCCTCAATCTTCTCTCTGATTAAGCTAGACAACTTAATCTTCAGAGGTCTTGTGTTTTAAGGCTGGCTTGTTTCTATTTTCAGAATGAGAGCTCTGTCTTCCATGCCTGGCAAACAGTTCCATCCTTAAATCGCATGGCTGAATGAATAATCATTCGTATATGCTGCAGTTGGGTAGAGGGTAATTTCTTAAATAAATAGTCCTAATTTTTAATATGGAGGCATGTAAAAAGTTAATGCATAGGGCAAAAAAGTCACTGAAAAGACTGAAAACTGCTTGGGCAGCTATTAAAATAAGACACCATTTCACTTCATTTTGGGACTAGAGACCCTTATTATTATGACTATAATGGTGAACAAATTGTTTATAATTATATCTAAGGGTGAGAAAATGCAAATCCAGCAATTGCTCGAGCAATCCTAACCTGTAACCACTGGGCCAAATTCAGGGTTGGCATTCATAAGCAATAAAAGATTTATAAGCAATAAAAGTTTTCTAAGCAACAAAATCTCCGAAGGATACAGTTAATAAAATCCTTTCAAAAAACAGGAGGGAAAAAAATTGAAAAAAAATTAGGAAGATAACTGTATATAATAGTTAAATTCTATAACATATAAGAATATTAAAGTTTCACCATACTGCCAAATCCCTACTTAGATCATACGTATTTAATACTGTGAGAGCATTTTTTTTTAATTATATTCACTACATATTAAAAAAACCCCAAACAAAACCAAAATCAAAAGAAAACGAACAAAAACAACAACAACATTAAAAGAACCCAAACAACAACAACAACGTGCACGTTTATTAAAGAGGTAGAAAAGAAGAAATAACAATGCACCTGGAAGAACTGTCTGAACAAATCATCTTCTGATATGCTGGTATGCAGTTAACATGATATGGGGGAAGGATAGCTGGCTAGGAATTCTGAGAAAAAATTACCATCACTGTAAATACTTTTCTATCACAGTCCCATAGAATCATAAAACATTTAGGTTGGAAGTGAACCTGGAAATGGTTCTTCTAGGACAGTTCTCCATTGAAACCAGTCAAGTTAGGTTGGATTATGTGTTTCTCTACTAAAGTTTTGCATGGAGACAATTCAAACAAGGAACTCCATGGACTCCAGTTCACAGAGCCTGATCACCAGGAAAACCTTGAATTTAGTAAGGTTTCCTAGATATTACTAGTCATCATTACCCCATAAACCTTAGCAACCACAAACAAAAAAGGGAGACTGAGGGTCTACAAAACTTCAATTTTATTTTAAATTTCGGAATCACAGAATCACAAGGTTGGAAAAGACCTTTAAGATCATCAAGTCAAAGCATTCCCATCCTAAACTAAACCATATCCCTACAGTACTTCATCTACGATTTTTTAAAACACATCCAGGGAAGGTGACTCAACCCCCTCCCTGGGCAGCCTGTTCCAGGCCCTGACAACTCTTTCAGTAAAAAATTTTTTCTAACGTCCAATCTAAACCTGCCCTGGCTCAGCTTTGTGCCATTCCCCCTTGTCCTGTCACCTGTCACCTGGCTGAAGAGACCATCACCTATCTCTCTATAACGTCCCTTCAGATAGTTATAGGCAGTGATAAGGTCTCCCCTCAGCCTCCTCTTCTCCAGGCTAAACAGCCCCAGCTCCCTCAGCCACTCCTCATAGGATTTGCCCTCCAGCCCCTTCACCAGCCTGGTTGCCCTTCTCTGGACTCGCTCCAGGACCTCGACATCGTTCTTATGGTGAGAAGCCCAGAACTGGACACAGTACTCGAGGTGTGGCCTCACCAATGTCGAGTAGGGGGAACAATTACTTTCCTAGACCTACTGGCCACACTGTTTTTGATACAAGCCTTCTTGGCCGCCTGGGCACACTGCTGACTCATATTCAGCCTGCAGTCAACCAACACCCCCATGTCCTTCTCGGCCTGACAACTCTCCAGTCTCTGCCAACCACAGAATCACAGAATCATAAAATCATAGGGGTTGGAAGGGACCTCCAGAGATCACCAAGCCAAACCCCCCTGCCAAAGCAGGCTCCCTAGCTCATATTGCACAGATAGGCATCCAGATGGGTCTTGAATATCTCCAGAGATGGAGACTCCACCACCTCCCTGGGCAGCCTGTCCCAGGGCTCTGTCACCCTCACTGTGTAAAAGTTCTTCCCCATATTGATGTGGAACTTCCTATGCTCTAACTTGCAGCCATTGCCCTTTGTCCTGTCTCCACAAACCACTGAAAAGGGGTTGGCCAATTCCCCCTGCATCCCACACATAAGATATTTAGAAACATTAATTAGGTCCTCCCTTAGTCTTCTTTTCTCTAGGCTAAACAGTCCCAGCTCACTCAGCCTTCCCTCATAGGGGAGATACTCCAGGACTTTAATCATCTTCATAGCCTCCACTGGACTCTTTCCAGGAGATCCCTGTCCCTTTTATACCAGGGAGCCCAGAACTGGGCACAAGACTCCAGGTGGGGCCTGACCAGGGCAGAGTAGAGGGGGAGGATCCCCTCCTTTGACCTGCTGGCCACACTCTTCCTGATGCATCCCAGGATCCCACTGGCTCTCTTAGCCACCAGGGCACACTGCTGGTTCATAGCCAACCTATCATCAACCAGGACCCCCAGGCCCTTCTCTACAGAGATCCTCCCCAGCAGGTCATCACCCAGCCTGTACTGATTCAAGCAGTTATTCCTTCCCAGGTGCAAGACTCTACACTTGCTTTTATTAAACCTCATCTGGTTTCTCCCTGCCCAGCTCTCCAGCCTGTCCAGGTCTCGCTGGATGGCAGTGCAGTGTTCCTGCGTGTCAGCCACCCCTCCCAGCTTTGTATCATGGGCACTTGCTGAGGGTGGATGCTATTCCCTCATCAAGGTCGTTGATGAAGATATTAAACAGGACTGGACCCAACACCGAGCCCTGGGGAACACCGCTACTCACAGGTCTCCAGTCAGACTCTGCTCCACTGATCACGACCCTCTGAGCCTGGTCCGACAGCCAGTTCTCAACCCACCTCACTGTCCACTCATCTGTCCCATGCTCTCTCAGCTTTTCTATCAGGATGTCATGGGAGACAGTATCGAAAGCCTTGCTGAAGTCAAGGTAGATGACATCCACTGCTCTCCCTCCATCCACCCAGCCGGTGATGAGATCATAGAAGGCTATGAGATTGGTCGAGCAATCTCGACTCCCCTTGGTGAATCCATGCTGACTACTCCTCATGACCTTCTCTTCCAGTTGCTTGGAGATGGCATCCAGAACAAGCTGTTCCAACACCTTTCCAGGGACAGAAGTGAGGCTGACAGGCCTATAGTTGGATCCTCCTTCTTGCCCTTTTTAAAGACTGGAGTGACATTGGCCATCCTCCAGTCTTCAGGTATTTCTCCTGTTCTCCAAGAGCTGTTGAAGATGATAGCAAGCGGCTCCGCAATGACTCCCTCCAGCTCCCTCAGCACACGTGGATGCATCCCATCCGGGCCCATGGATTTATATGCATTAATCCCTTTGAGATGCTCCTGGACCACCCCCACCTTAACCAGAGGGAAGCTCTTCATTTCCCAAACTCTCTTGCTTTCTTCCGGTGTCCGAGGGTCCTCAAGGGCCTTTGAAGTGAAGACTGAAGCAAAGAAGGCATTCAGTATCTTCACCTTCTCAGCATATCCTGTTACCAGGACACCCACCTCGTTCAGAAGCGGACCCACATTATGCCTAGTCTTCCTCTTACTATTCACACATCTAAAAAAACCTTTTTTATTATCCTTTATGTCCCTTGCCAGCTTCATTTCCAGGCGGGCTTTAGCCTTCCTAGTCACATCCCTACAGGCCCCGACAACATTCCTGTTTTCTTCCCAGGTGCTCAGACCCTTTTTCCACAATTCACAGACCTTCTGCTTCCCTTTGAGTTTACCTATGAGCTCCCTGCTCATCCACACAGGTCTTCTGCCTCTCTTTCCTAATTGCTTGTTCCAAGGGATTCACCGATCCTGAGCTTGGAAGAAGTGCTGTTTAAATGCTAGCCAGCTCTCACAGGCTCTCTTGCCTTCTAACAGCGTAGCCCACGGGATAGCTCCTATTAAGTTGCAGAAGAGATCCTCTAAAATTCAGAGTAGCTATCCTGCTTTTTGGCTTGCTTCTTCCATTCAGGATCTTGAGGTCTACCATTTCATGGTCACATTGTCCCAAGCTGCCCCCAACTTTCACTTCCCTAATGAGCCCATCCTTGTTGGTTAAAACACAGTCTAGTACCCACTCTCCCCTTGTAGGTTCCTACACCATGTGTAGTAGGAAATTGTCTTCTACACATTGCAGAAATTGTCTGGACTGCATACGACTGACCCTGTTGTTGCCCTGCAAATATCTGAGTAATTGAAGTCTCCCATAAGGACCAGCGCCTGGGATCTTGAGGCTACTTCTAGCTGCTTGGGGTTGTTGTGTCTCATGTGCAGCACTCTAACTTGGCATTTTTAAACCTCATCCCATTGGTCTCAGCCCATCGGTCCAGTCTGCTCAGATCACTCTGAAGAGCCTCCCTACCCTCAGGCACATCAACACTTCCTCCCAGTTTAGTGTCATCTGCAAACTTAGTGAGGGAGCATTCAATCCCTTTCTCAAGGTCATTGATAAAGTCGTTGAACAAAACTGGACCCAGGACTGAGCCCTGGGGGACGCCACTCGTGACCGGCCTCCAGCTGGATTTTGTTCCATTCCTCACCACCCTTTGGGCTCGGCCATCCAGCCAGTTTTTAACCAACTGAGGGTCCACCTGTCCAGGCCAGTGGCAGCCAGTTTCTCAATCAGAATGCTGTGAGAAACCATGTCAAAGGCTTTACTGAAGTCCAGGTAGATCACATCCACAGCCTTACCGTCATTCTATAAGCGGGTCACCTTGTCATAGAAGGTGATCAGGTTAGTTTGAAAGGATCTACCTTTTGTAAACCCATGTTGACTAGGCCTGATCCCCTGGCCATCATGCATGTGCTGCATGATAGCTCCCAAGATGACCCTCTCCATCACCTTCCCCAGGACTGAGGTCACGATGACAGGCCTGTATTTCCCAGATCCTCCTTCCGACCCTTCTTATATATGGGTGTAACATCTGCCAGCCTCCAGTCGAGTGGAACTTCCCCAGTCTGTCAGGATTGCTGATAGATGATGGAAAGGGGTTTGCCAAGCACATCTGACAGCTCTCTCAGCACCCTCAGGTGGATCCCTTCTGGTCCCATTGACTTGTGTGTATCTAACTGACCAAGTAGGTCGCTAATCATTTCCACCTGAATCATTGGGGCTTTGCTATTCTTCCCCTCCCTGTCAGCCAGTTCCTGAGGATGAGTACTCAGGGAATATCCATCTTTACTACTAAAGACTGAGGTAAAGAAGGAATTAATTACCTCAGCATTGTCCTTATCCCTTGTCCCTAAAGTTACCCCTGCGTCCAATGAAGGCAGGAGATTCTCCTTGACCCTCCTTTTACTGTTAATATACCTATAGAAGGACTTTTTATTATCTTTCACAGAACTGGCCAGGCTGAGTTCCAGTTTGTGGTCTGCTTACCATTCTCTTCATCTCACAAAGTGTGCTCCTGGGATATCCTAGTGAAATATGGCCAGAGGTATCAGGTGTTCTCTCACTTCCCATTTACTTAAAGAAATATCGTGATAGGCTTGTTCAGAAGAAAAGGAAGATATGCTATCTGTAAAAGGATGTAATTATCATAGATTCTGATTTGATTTCAGAAATCATAAATATTCCCTGGTTGAATTATGGCTGTGTTATTAAAAAAAAATCAAATCCCTACATAAAGGATGGCATAAATCAGCTGCTGAATACCACCATACGGATGGATCTCATTTTTAAGCTTCATACATCACTGATGGGTTTTTTTCCACAGCTGCAGTAACAATACATATAGTCAAATAAAAGATCTGCATTTTAAAAGTGTAAGGCTGTCTTCCTTATCTTTTTTTCTGAAGCACACCAATTTAACACCAGTTATGGCTGATAAAATTCTTATTTATTCAAGAACTTTAGATGTAATGGCCCCTGGCTGATTTCTAGCATTCTTTGGTATCAGAAGCCATACTGCTACCTGTTTAAGCATGGAGTTTCAATTACATGATCTCCAGAGGTCCCTTCCAACTTTAACTTTTCTGCCTGTTGAATCCTTGCTATGCAGCAACAGTTTTGGATGTCATAACTTCCATTAATTTGCCTTGCTTTCTTCTGTCCTAAAGGAAGAGCTAGCTTTCAACAGTGGACTGTTCCTGAACCTTCTTTGTGGCTTCAGCTGGAAATAAGCCAATAAAAAATATGTGAAGCCATTTTGCTACCAAGGCCAGTACTTGCTATGATGTAGACTGAATATTCAGCACACTAGATGACTAGCCTCAAACGGCAGATGCTCATTATTGTTTTCAGGTCCTGCTGTTTGTTTAGGAGCACACAAGAAAAAGTCTTGAGATATTTTCTTGGTATGATTTAGATGGTGGGAGATTAGCTTCTTACAAGGCATGGAGTCCAGATAATCTGGTTTGTTATTTGTATGAGACTGTCATTCTTAATAAAGGTTTACAAAGCCAAGAAATGATCTAAAGAAAATACAATGCTTTTTTAAAATTTTATTTTTAATAACAGAGAAGGGAACAAAAGAAGATAAAACCTGTTCTAAGCTATAATACATTTTAGACACAGATTAGTATTAGTATTAGACTTTATAGTCTTGCAGGCATCCAGCTATTAGGATTCTATACTAAATCTAGTTTCATATCCAATACAATTATTCAGGAGTATTTTCAATGCATAATCCAATTACTAGTGTTATCATGGTTATGTGATCAGATATTTGCATTTGAACTTGCAAAAAGAATGTAAGAAGTCAAATATCTCCACTAAATGAAGAAACTAGAACTGAAATAGTTTAAAGATATGCAATACTCCTCATTCATTTTGCCTATGGCAATTTAATTAATAATAAAAAAACAAACCCTGAATGTTGAATCAATGAATTCAGGCACTTGTCACTGCAATATATATTGTAAGCAATCTGGGTAGCAGACATAGAAATTTATAATCTTTTCATTCCATTTCCTTGATGTAAAAGATTGGTATAAATCCAGTATGAAGCTGTAATGTATTTAAAGGTCATGCTTAGGTATTGCTGATTCTTTCTACCTACATGTTCTTAAACAAAAAAGTGTAGTGTTATTACTAAAATCAGATTTTCAGCAAAGAATCCTAGACTATGTTGCCGCAACTCAAAACTTGGCAAGAATACTTGCCCTAGGCTTTCCCACAATGTATAAATCCTATGTCTTAAACAATGCAAAATTCAGCCTTCTGTGTTGAACATTATGTTCTTAAACTGTTTCACTTCTGAACATACTAAATTACAAGTAATAAAGACATCAAAACTGATTTTTTTTTTCCCTACAGCAATTCAAATGCAATTCTGCTTCTTAAGTACAGTTCAAATCTGCTTCACTACATAAAACTAAGGAATCAAATATTCCTCAGGGTCTTAGTCTCAAAGCACTTTATACTCAAAAAATAAAGGATTTGTTCAAATTTTCATCATAAATCAGCATACCCATGCAATTCCCTTCTTCTCACTGTTACAAAACTACTGTCAGATCCCTACAACATACCTATAGAGTTGTACCATTTAAGAATCACAGAGTTAGCTGGGACTTTTAAAACATAATCATATTAATTACATTTTCAGAATCTCACATCCTTCAGAATTCTAGCGTGCAAAATAATTAATCTAACGGAGAGCAGGGAGGGGAAGCAACAAAATGAAGCCACACCAAACAAAAAAACCTCTCCCCAGTAAAAACTTTTTCAGTATTTCTTTATTTATTACTTTAGTTTCATTTACCTCAGCAATGAGGCTATCTATACAACAATTTTTTTCATTCCTTCTTACTGCTTTTAATTATCTGTCATCAAACAACATCTTTATGTTTCCATTTCTGTCTTGCCAAAATGCACATCTTTTGATTTTATCCTAAATCTAGTATTTTATTTTCTCATGAGGCAACAAAGTGTCTGCGTATGTCAACAGGGTCATAGTGGAAAACTGTCAAGAAATCTTTACTTCAGCTGTCATAGGAAAACAGTGCAATGATCCTAATCAATAGCCTTTACTAGATTTTTTAAACTGTTATTAAGACACTGTTTTTACATTTTTTCTTTTTTTTTAACTTTGAGATTTCATAATAACAGTTTTGTGGCTTAACCCAGCAGGCAGCTAAAACACCCACACACCTGTTCAATTCCCCTGTCGTCGTCCCCCTCCCATCTCCCTACTGTGCCACAAGTGAGATGGGGGAGAGAATCAGAAAAACAAAAGGTAAAACTCATGAATTGAGAGAACAACAGTTTAATATGACAAAAAGGAAGGTGATGATGGTGGTGATGATGATTATGATGGTTGTGATGGTGCTGACAAAGATGATAATAATAAAAAATAATAAAAAATAATGAAACAATACACAAAAAAAGCAATGCACACATAGTTGCTTATCCCTCTCAGACCACTGATGTCCAGCTAATTCCTGAGCTACAGTCATAGAATCACAGAATCACTAGTTTGGAAAAGACCTTTGTGATCATCAAGTCAAATCATACCTGTCCACTACTAAAGCATATCCCTAAGTAAGTCTAAACTACAAGCCAGCTTCCCCAGAGGTATATATTAAGCATGAGGCCATGTGGGATGGAATATCCATTTGGACAGTTTGGGTCAGCTGTCCTGGCCATGCCCTCTCCCAGCTTCTTGTGCACCCTTAGTCTTCTTACTGTTGGGGGAATATGAGAAGATGAAGAGTCCTTGACTTTGCAAACTTTGCCCAGCAACAACCAAACTGTCAGTGTGTTATCAACATTATCCACACTCTAAATCCAAAACACTGCACTATAATGGCTACTAGGAAGGAAATCTATATTCCAGCTGAAACAACACAGACAGGTAGGCCAAGTTGAAAATGTAGTCCAGTATAAATGATGTCTACCAGGTCTGATACAAGGCCACAGGCTCTGTATTGACCTTCCAGTGCAGTGTTTTAGGACTTTCCTGTACCTGCCTGAGCCTGTACACATTTTAGCTTGCTTTAACAAGTGTCTAGTGACCATTATTTCCAAGAGCTGGCCAACTTTACAAAAGTAATTGGTCAGTGCAGTGTTGACTGTGAGTCTGTATTTCTACAAAGCAATCTGGAGAGCCACACAGGCATACCAGAGAGCTAGTTCTGGTACTTCACATTTGTCTTAGCTTTTCTTTGACTAGCTTTACTAATGGGGTGCTCATTTATAGCTGATTCACTTATTTTCAGTCCCAAGTTATGTCCAACTCAAACAGTATAGTACTGGTTTAGTCACATCCCTATGCTTTGTTCCAAATACCTGCATCTAAAAAGGATCATTACAAGTGTCCATTTAAGGCTGATATGATGGTTTCATTTAATGAGTGATGCTTCTCTGAGACACATTTGGGACTGAAGTCTCAGATTCTCAGTAAAATCAGTCACTAAAAGCCCCAAAGAACAAGCCTCTTCCCACTAAGCAATCCCTTAAAAAACAAAATTTCAAAGATGGGTTAAAATACAGGAACTGAATCAGAACATAATTATAGAACTTTATGTGGTCACAGGAACAGTGCAGCAGGTTCCAAAGGAATACAGTAACACATGGAAAAACAAAACAGCAACAACAGTCCATATTTGAGAAGTAATTCAACAACAGAATGAAAACATGAAGATAATTATGCAATTCTTGGACCAGGCTGATGTCAAGCAAAAAGAAAAAAGCATGCTCCCTGTTCTTTCCCCATCTACCAGTTCTAATCAAACAGCTTCTGAACTTCAGCTATTTGAGCTGGAAAAAATACTGTTTTCTTCTGAAATTAGGTCAAGGATTAAAAATCATCACTGGTCCCCATTTCCACCAGCTTGAAGGAATTAATCAAGTTGTTTCATACTTACCTGTATGAAATTGCAGTTGCACCACCTTCTCAACAGCAGAATAAAGTTCTGGTATAAGAACAAGGTCATCGCATGTTTTGTACAGGAATAGTTTTGATGTTAGCCTAGACTTTTAATGAAGATGTCAGGGAGGAGGAGGGCTCCCTTTAGGGCTCATGGAGGGCTCCCTTTAGGGCTCAGGGAGGAGCTGGCTGCTCAATGTTGGGAGGCAACAGGTCCCATGAGTGAGCGCAAGGCAGGCAGCATAATGCCCTCCCCTTGATGAGCTGAGACAGTAAGTCAGAGTCAGGATCACGCCCAGAGACAATGTCCAGGGACAGTCAGTGCAGTGATACCCTGATAAGTGTACTGGGGCAACGCTGGTCTGAGATCAGGCCAGAAAACCATGTACAAGGGTCAGAGTTGGCTCAAGTATGCTCAGCTGTGACATAGGTCAGACAGGGGCAGCAAGGGCATGCTCTGCTAAGAAGCAGCTCTGCAGAGGAGGGCAGCCCAAGATTCTGGCTTCTCATCAGCAATGGAGGTACCCTTTGACTAAACGTCTTCACTTTTCCCACTGAATGCCTTAACATTGCCAACTGAACTTGAAGGAAGGGGGCTCTGCTCAGGATCCTGACAGAATGGACAACAAGAAAATGCCACATGTCAAATACATCCAGTAAAACCTCTACCCCTTTTGATCTCTCCCAGCTGAGGAGAAACTTGAAGCCAATGTTATTTTAACTAGTTACAGTTCATAATAAGGACTGAGTTTATTTATGGGTTTGTGACTACTGAAATTGAAGCATACGTATAAAACCTAACAGATTCAATTTGTGGTATTGGATTATTAATATTTATTCCTGATGTTTTAAACCAATAGCTTGCCCTGTCATCTTGAGAACTGCTGTATAGTTATTCCACAGTTATTCATTCAGCCATATCCCATATCTGCAAAAATTGACTTGTTCAGTTTCCTGTTGTAAAGTGATGGCCATTATTTTAATCTTCAAAAGTTAAGATGAAAAGCTACAAAGAACTACACACACAAATGCATAAATGTTTTTCTAGAAAAAGTACATATGAAATCTGGACTTAATAGTTTTCATATCCTTTGAACACTTTCTCTTGTATCCACCATTAGCTTAACTTATGATTTCAGGAATGTTTTGCTCTTATTTTCCTTCTATAGTCCTATTTGAAAATTCTTTTTATGCCAAAAATAAAAACTGAAGGAGCATTGTGAAATACTGTATTAACCTTATTTTAAGATTTTTGGCAAGGTCGTCAATATACTATGAAGTCGCAGATGATTTTGAACAGTAGATTACATTTTTACTATGTTGCTTATCACAGAATCACAGAATCACAAGGTTGGAAAAGACCTTTAAGATCATCAAGTCCAACCATTCCCATCCTAAACTAAATCATATCCCTAAGTACTTCATCTACCCTTTTTATGAACACATCCAGGGAGGGTGACTCAACCACCTCCCTGGGCAGCCTGTTCCAGGCCCTGACAACTCTTTCAGTAAAAAATTTTTTTCTAACATCCAATCTAAACCTGCCCTGGCTCAGCTTCATGCCATTCCCCCTTGTCCTATCACCTGTCACCTGGCTGAAGAGATCATCACCCACCTCTCTACAACCTCCCTTCAGATAGTTGTAGGTGGTGATAAGGTCTCCCCTCAGCCTCCTCTTCTCCACACTGTTTTTGATACAAGCCAAGATGCCATTGGCCTTCTTGGCTGCCTGAGCACACTGCTGACTCATATTCAGCCTGCAGCCAACCAACACCCCCAGGTCCTTCTCTGCCTGACAGCTCTCCAGCCAGTCCCCCCAAAGCCTGTAGCGCTGCATGGGGTTGTTATGTCCCATGTGCAGCACTCTACACTTGGCCTTGTTAAACTTCATCCCATTGGTCTCAGCCCATCGGTCCAGTCTGTTCAGATCCCTCTGAAGAGCCTCCCTACCCTCAGGCACATCAACACTTCCTTCTAGTTTAGTGTCTTCTGCTTGTTGTACCTTTGTATTTCATATTCAGATTCTGTATAAAGGCCTCTATCATATTCTTCTACATTGGACAGCATGCCTTAAAATCCACAATGACCATTTCCTGAGATTTTTTTTCCTCATAAAAATTATTTGAATATACTCTTGCATGCCTTTTCTAAATCTTACCTAAAGTAATGACAACTGTAGCTGACATTAATGGCCCCACAACACCATTCTAGAAATTAATTTATGTGCTCTAGTGTACTACTAACTGAGTGTTCTGTGGAAGTCTCATGATATAAAGAAACAGAATTCAAAGATCACTCTTCACTAGAAAGTATGGTTATAGGTTATGGGTTGGAAAAGATGGAGCACAGGCAGATATAAGGTTATAAGTCTAAAGCACTACACACTTTAAATATGTTGGTAGCTGAGTAATTGTTTTGTGATGTCTCCAGAAAACTGTAAAGGACCACTGTGTGAGAGTACAGAATCACATGCATCATGTCATTAGTAAATTTCCACCAGCAACATTTTTAGCTAAATTATTTAAGGGCAGTCAAAGATAAAATGTCTGAGGAGCCTGAAGTGGCTGATACATGAGTAAGGCTGCAAGGACAATTTATCACTGCTGGTGATATACGAAGCTGATGCATGAACAAGTAGGAGATTCAGTAATAATGGCTGTCAATACAACAATTTCTCTCAACAATAAAATCAATAGGGGAATAAAAGTTAAACTCTGACAACACAAACTGGTTTTGCAGCTTTCAGCTCAAGAAGATCCATGTCTCTCTTAGGAGGCACAGCAGGAATTTATTCTCAGACAATCTGGGAATGCTACCATTCTATAAACTTGTCATCTATGAGAAATACTGCTGGGGAAAGCAGATAACCTTCTGGGCTAGGGAAAGGATATATTTCTCCACGACAGGTAAACAATGAATAAGCTAGAAGGGCCAAAAGAAGATGGGAAAAATCATCAAACTAGTATTATATTTAGTAATTACAGCAAAGTAAAATGCCAGCCAATCCTTTTTAAGGAAATATTTTTTTTAGAGAAGTAGCTTTGCCACTAATTCATATTGCTATGAATGAAAAATACCGTACTACCTGACAAATTTCACTCCAGAAAAAGGAAAGTTTTTTTCCACCCAGTCATGCAGCCACAGGCCAATTTAGGACATTCGTATTTCATATGTATTTTCCACAACCTTTCTGGGTATCTGAGGAATGCCATTGATATTTCCCAGCATGGCGTGCCATGACAAATTACACTAGCTCAGCGGGATCTCTTGATTTGTAAAGACAAATTTGGATCCAAATTGCATTAGTGATTTGGGGTTTGGGCTCAGTATAATAAAATATATAAGAATGAAGTGAGGAGTTTGCCTCTGGATATAAATTTCCCTGCATTTACAGATCTTTTCTGATACTTCATTTCACCCTTATCAGTGGTGTCCATCAAATTCTCCAGCAAACAAAAGTTCGGAGTCCACTAGGTTTGCCTTTGTGTTTGATTGAATATCTAGAACTAGGACGGAAAAATATAAACAACATTGTATATATTAAGACTATGTTTACTTACTATTTATATTGGAATATGTCATCTTCACTGAGAGGTACTATAATCTATGGAAATTTAATGCTACTTACACTAAGATAATTTTCTTGACGAGAATTATGATGTGCTTTACTGATTCAAATCAGTTTTGGCTGATTTTAAAATGAATCAGTTTCATATGTTAATATGTTTTTAATCTCTTTATTCTCATCTGAAGTCTGCAAGTGAACTAAATAATAATAAAATTCTCTAGCTGATTAGGATTTCAATTTTAAAAAAAAATAGAAGTCTTGCTTCTCAATTTCTTAAATAGAGAAAACATTTTTCTAAAGAATATCGAAGCAGCACAAGAAGACACTACAGCAAAAATTAAATTGTCTTCTATAACCCAAAAACTTTTGGAATGAAAAAACGCTGGATACACATGAATCCCTATACAGAACAGAACTCTCACGTGTAATGTTTCTGTAACAGAAACAATGTTAGAGGAAGAAAGGTGTCAGAATGGACTTGGGCATGAATTCAAAGATAATAACACCAGAAAAATGCAGGAGTGACAAACAAGGAGGTATGGAAAAGAAAAAAAGAAGTAGGAACTGGTTCAGGGAGGTGGAATCAGAGGTTAAAGCAACTTTGCTCTCTATGTGGCTTGACAGCTACCTTTCACTGGGAAAAAAAAAATGGGAAAGGGAAAATAAGAACCAGCAGCCAACAAAGTTGAGACTTGGGACATCATTCCAAAAGGTTTTTTGGTATGGCTTTGTTCATTCTTGGAAGAGATGTTGAAAATAAGTATGTGCTTACATACCCAAATTAGACTTTAGTGGTCTGGAAAACATTGTATTTAGCTTCTGAGTGAAGGAGACTCAATCTAAATAACAAAAGGAAGTACTAACTTATAAATTAAAATATTACATTTTCTCGTGAAGAATAGTTGTGTATGATGACTTTCAGTGTCATCACAGTACTCTAAATAAGCAGGACACTAGTTTTCCCAGGTTGTGATGAAAAGCTGAATTACTAATAAAGGTCTGCAAACAAAAAATCAGATGTAGGATAAGTCTTAAATGAGCCATTTCAACGTATGCCTTAAAAGGATTTACATTTAAACAGTTTAACAACTTTGAAAATGGTTCATAAATAGCTTAAGTTTAAAATGTAGACCTTAGAACCTAAAAAGTTAGAGCTAGTCTTCCATATAAGAAATAATGAAATGGAAGTATCAACTTTGGTAATGTGACATTTTTAAATGCAGAATAATTTATTAAAAGAGCCTATAGCTAAGGTAGCAGCAAAGCCATCTTTTCTTTTTGTCTTTATCATGCCTGACTCCTAAGCATGATAGTTTTCTATCTTGGAGTCTACAACATTCTTTCTATGTAGCATATATGACTAATGCAGAACAGCTTTACATATTGTAATTCCTCTTAAGAACTAGATAGTTGTTTAAATAAATCTTGTTACTTAACTGGGCTGGGTGTTGGATATTTTCTTCAACAAGATGGATTCTTTCAAGGAAAGGTCTGTTTTGCTTTTTTTTTTTTTTAAAAAAAAAGAAAAAAATATATGACATTACTTGTTATCATGACCAAAAATTAAATAAGCAAGGAAGATGCAGAGGACATGTTAAATAAAGGAAACAATACTCTTCTGCATGATTTTCTGTCAGAGAATCCTCAGGGACAACTATGCTACATTTCAGAGCTCAGTTGCTCAGTCTGCTATCATCTCTGTGGGCTGCCTTCCAGATGAGAACATGTGGGAAAGCACAGTGTCTAAGCTTCGTGTTAGTCAGGGAGGTTAGCCAAAAGTCTGAAACTGATAACTGGGAGCAGAACCAACAAATTCTTGGCATTTGATATGTGGTTAGGTTTTTGGGGAACTAAGCCAAGGAAATATTCATAGGACTCCTAGGAAAAATCTACTGAATGTGTTCTAAATAATGCTCTCACTGTACTATAGGGAAATGGTAAGGACTGGTGAATTCAGCAGTTATCTTGGTGCAGCTCCCACTGAGTCTTATGAAAGTTTTACCTAATGGAAAATGTCTATTAATCTCTCATTGCTATTTTGAATGTCACATACAGAGTGAGGAGGTCTTCCTGTTGAGGTTTGTAGATAATTACGCCTTTTTTAGAAAAAAATTTGAATATCATATGTATTGCAGTGAAATCACTGGAGGCATAATTTCCTTTCTTTTTTAAATCACAAAGGCACTACTATCTAAACTCCTTTACCTGTACAACATAATTTCTAGACAACGTAATTTCTGTACTTTATTAAGTACTGGTGTTACAATCAACCCAGTCTAATAATTTACTTGGAAAAGGGGGAATTAAGAAGAAATCTATGGGCTAGCACAAATAGATGTCTTTGTTTTTAGCTTTCATGTCCCTTTTTTCCATAATATACTGTACTATGAAAACAGTCCAAGTAGTATCAAAAAGATACTAGAATCACTGTGATTGGAACTTTCACAACAAAGAAAAATACATGAAAGATTTAGGTGGTTTACTGTTACTCAGAGAAAAAAAAAAAGAAGGTAATGGAGGCAAACCTAAAATAATAAGCAACGGTTGCTAGAATATAAAACTTAATTTTTCATGAAAACATTAAAGAAAAAACATCAAAGTGTGAAAAGTAGCGATATTATTTCAAAAAATTAGATATTTTTCTCATAAGTGACAGAAGATGTAGTGTAATATTCTGAATAGTCAAAACAAGTGACACTGTGTGATAGATTTTTTTTTTTGTATGATTCCTGACCTTCAATATATTTATGAAAAGAGGTTTGCCTTTTTCACTCTTTGTCATCTTCACATATGTCCTTTCAGAAGACAAATGCCTTCACAGAAAGTCCAGGTTCACCAGCAACATCCTCAGGGATATCCAGTAGTACAGAGGAGACAGAAGATGCTTTATATATTCTCCTCTCTCCCTCAAAGAGAGGTCAGGAACATGTCCAGGAAAAACCTGCTCTTATTAAAGGGCTTAATATCTGAGAATTACTTTGTTGCTTCTGTTACTGACTGAAGAGCTGTGGCAGAACCCACCTGAAGTTTCCATACCTCCATATAGGAGAAGATGGTATAACTTGCTTTGTACTGATCATATCTCTCAATAAACACCATTTGTACCAGATGAAGAACTGTTAATGTGGATGAAAGCTTGTGTTTTCAAAGTGAAGAGCTTAGTGGATCTCCATAATTCTGATTTACAAAATATTCCCAGATCCTGAGATAAAAAAATATTTTTTCATTCACAATTTTTCATATGCTGGAAACAAATAGATTGTTTCCAGCATATACTATTCCATACTATAAAATAACAGAATACTCCCACCAGATAGCAAAGAGTTCAGAGGAATTTTTATTTTTTCAAATGCATTTCTGGGTTAGCCAAAATGTTTGATGTGGTAATTCCCAAATGAATTTTTAGTCCATAAAATTTCTGACCACAAAAGAACCACATTTTACAGATTATTTTTTGCAACTGACAGTAATATGACAATTTCTACATATTCTTCCACAGGAAGAGGGATGGGGGTGGGGTGAGGGGGTTGGAAGCAAGCATTCAAATAAGAAAATAATCAGTTATTTAAAAAATACTTCCTTTTTTTTTTTTTCAACATAGGACAGAACAATGCTGTAGAAACACACCATTTTAAAATCCAACAACAATTTGCTAATGTACAGTTTACCTCCTGCCAGTAGTCGCAATGCCAAACCAGTGTAAGAGAGAATTTTCCCACTGGCTTGGGGTGCTGCAGTAATGGACCTGCCACAGGTAAAGAAAAGCACCTTTTTTCTTTTTAATAATCTTAGATGTTTTCTTTGTCAAATGAAAAAAATATAATAGCAAAAAAAGAAATAAGAAAGTGGACACTAGTTTCTCAAGAACCAAAGCAGCTATCATTTTCTTTCACTTTTTTTCTTTCTGTGTGGTGTTTGATAATTACTAGTGCTGTAGAGCTGGTGATCCAGCTCAACCATGCTGTAACTGGGCCAGGGATCATGTATTTTTTAAACCTTATGAAGTGTGAATTGATTGATTGTTGATCCTACCCAACAGGAAAGGAGGAAATGCACAAAGATCATAATTTAAGATGACACTAAGTGTTTATTCTCCTCTTCTAGTACCGAATCAAGAACTTTGAGCTTAATTTGATATCCTAAATCTTTCATACATTCCAGTTCAAGTCCATTTTAGGCTATAGCTTCAAGCAGGCAAACTTACAGATAGACCTAGTAGTAGAAATGGAAAACTCTTGCCACAGGAATCCAAGGTTATCTCTAGAGGCTTTAAATGTCAATTTACTTCCTCTGCAACACACCTACCAAAGCAGAACCATTAGTACTAAGTTTCCCTAGTGACATCTTCAGCAACAGTCTTGAAAATCATCCCCTCATTATAGTTTCCTTAGAATAAACAATTCCAACAGGAAGGACAATGAAAATAATCTAGTCAATCATTCATCCTTAACATGAAGACATGTTGAGATTACAGGAAAACATCTTGAAGTGAACAGAATAAACCTGAAAGTTTCCAATTAACTACAGGAATGAAAGCAAACACTTTTATTTGTAAAGATTGTAGCAGCAAAAATAATGAAGGAGCATACCTGTAAGGATTTACTATATGTCAAACAAGAGTCATCACTAAATTGAACATGTCCCCTTAGCTTGTCTCCTGAAGAAATATAGCATGATGTGTGGTAGTTCATTCAAGGTCACCTGTCTGTTGCGGCTTTATTGACTGAAAATGTCAAGTTGAACTGATTATCAGTGTATGTTAATTTATATGTCTGTTTTAAATATGACTGATGAGGATGATCTACACAAAATGGATTATTTTAAATGTATAAGATGCCAAACATTGCAAAATTCTTCATATATAAAAGTATTTTATGTGCAGTGGAGCTACCAAGTTCAAATATATTCAGCAGAAAAGAATTATAAGTTTTGTAGCTTGCTGTCTTAAATTAGTCCTGACATTTTACTCGAAACAGCTCTAACCTTCCCATATCAAACACTACATTGCTTTAATCATATCATTGCTATAAACAATTTAGTAAATCTTTAACTTTTGATTCCATTTCCTTTTCATGCATGGGTTATTTAACTCTATACCAGTACAGAAAATAAATCTTATCTTCCCTGTAGAATTTTTCTTTAATATACTGATTGCTAAGTAGAAGATAACTGCTCCACTGAAATTTATTTTTCACTTTTTCACACTAAATGTTATTTACTGTAATATGTAATGAAATCCAACAATGCAGCTCTGGGGTACCATTAAACTGACAGATATGCTGTAGCAGCATATTCATTATAGAAGTGTCAACATTTTATTTCTTACAAGAGACATCAACAGCAAAAACAACAATCAGCTGTTTCTACCAACCCTTCTTGGAATTCTGAAAATATGACTGCTTATACTATATTTGCTTTTCTTACATTTTTTTTTATATTTTTACACATAAAACTTGATTATTCAGTAGCTTGTGATAACTTTGTAGCATGCTCTAGGGAAAACAAACATGAAATTTCACTTTATATAACAACATGAAAATATAGGGTGCAGAATAAATAATAGATCAGCAGTTTATCAAGTTATTTGACATTGATCTACCTGCAAAATATTTTTAATGCAAATGTTTAATCTTCTTCCCACTAACAGTGTCAGAAAACAAATCTTAGGTGAGTACTGTTATTACACACTCCTACTCTATAATCTTTATTGAATCACTAAGTTCAAAAATCACTGACCCTCGCAAAGATGCAGGTCAAGCTGCTTTCTGAGAGCAGTTGATAAAAACAAAAAAAAATTCTATTATGTCAGAGATAAGAGTATATTTTTCAAATTACATTAACAGGGCCACGAAAACCACATTTCTAAGGGTTAGCAACTGTAATTTCTGAGTCCTGCCAGTCATAAATACAGGTCCTTTTTGCCCATATCCAAAAAAGTTCCATCTGTTTTCTAGGAAAATTGATTTTCATTTTGAATAATGAACAATTAGAATCTAGGGAAAAAAAAACACACAGAAAAGTAGTTTGCAAAAGAAGATATTTGCTTTTCTGAGATTGGCTTATCACCCATTGGTGGTTTTTTTTTTTTTTTTTTTTTTATTATTTTACGTGGACACTTGCAGTTATTAGCAAATATACTTAAGCTTTCAATGGGCACCCTGGCCACTCAGACAAGAAAAAGTCCATAGGATGTAGAAATGGATATTAACTCTCTGAGAAACTTTTATATAGACCTTCTAACCTACAATTAATGTAGAAATGGTAATTTTTAGTACTTAACTTCATCCAGAAATTAAATGCAGCCAACTCTGAGGGGAAAAATAATAATTGCTTTACTACGAGGAATTAGCACTACATTTTATTAGGGATTGGAAGTAAATTTTTTAAAAAATCAATACAACTGAAAATACTTTGGGAATTTATATAGGAAAAATATGTAAATAGTTCATTGAGATGTAAAAACCCCTCATTTTTAATTAACTCCAAATAAAATGTCTTTTTCTCTTAAAAAAATAACCTGACTTTTCTAAACGTCTTAATTTGATTTTTATTTGGTTTGGGTTTAGGTTTTTTGAGACAAATACAAAAATGTTTCTCAAGAAAAAAATGTTCAGGAATTTAATCAATTTCTCTCATAAAATTAACCATAACATTTGTATTTTTTATGATGGCACACTCTGTCCAAGATCCAGATTTCAACATGCACAGCATGGTAAAGGCCAGTCTAGATGCAATGACATATTTGCAGTAAATTGCATTGGTATTACATACAGTGACATAAGAAAGAAAAAAACCCACTTATTTCACTTATTTAATTGCGTTACATATCCAGGATTTTTGGTTGCAGTGAAATAAAGTTTCTATCACAATATTTGGTCCTTCATATTATTTGATTCTGACTTAATCACTTGATTATACTTTCCCCAATAATTTAGCACAAACAAGAACACACTCTTTGATTTTCTATTAAGCTCAATGGTTATTTTGCTATGCAGCATATTCTGCCCAACTCCAACATGTCAGAAAACTCCAATGGGGGGTTTATTATATTAAGTAATCAGAATATTGACTCCTAGATATAAATATGAGATCTAGAAAATTGTGTACAATTTTAGGAATAAGAAATCAAAGCAGGCAGACTTTGTCAGCCCATGATAAATATTGCTGATACTGCTGTGATGAAAATATGAAAAAGTTGTGGGTTTTTTTTTCAGAATTCAAGAATTCTGGAACAGGTAAATAGGTGCTTTAAGTAAGATGTAGTATTTTTTTGCCATTTTCAGTTTAGAAATGAAAGCAACCTTTCTACAGGAGATATAGATAGTATGATTCCCCCTCTACTCAACTCTGGTGAGACCCCACCTGATGTACAGCCTCCAACTCTGTAGCCCTCAACACAAGGACATGGACCTCTTGGGACAGGTCTAGAGGAGGGACACAAGGATGATCAGTGGGCTTGAGCACCTCTCCTGCAAAGACATGCTGAGAGAGTTGGGCTTGTTCAGCCTGGAGAAGAGAAGACCCATGTGAGTCCTTACAGTGGCCTTCCAGCAGCTGGAGGGGACCTACAGAAAAGCTGGGAAAGGACTGTTTGTGAAGGCATGCAGTGACAGGATGAGGCCTAATGGTTTTAAACGAGAATAGGGTAGGTTTAGATTAGACATGAGGACAAAGTTCTTTGCTATGAGGGTGGTGAGACACTGGAGTAGATTGTCCAGAGAGGTGGTGGAGGCCGCATCTCTAGAGACATTCAAGGTCAGGCTTGACAAAGCTCTGAACAATCTGATCTCCTTAAAAGTGTCCCTGCTTACTACAGGGGGAATGGACTAGATGACCTTTAAAAGTCCATTCCAACTTAACACATTCTATGATTCTGTGATGTTTGAGACCCATATATAATGTTTTCTTGTTGCATGTCAGTATTACTGTACTAATAATAATTAAGCAGAAAAGTACAGAAGAGAGTTGTATTGGATAAGATCTGCCTCCATTTCAAAAATATAAAAATAAGTTTGCTGAAAAAAAATTTGTATTCAAAATGAGAGTTTGATGTATTCATGCTCATCAGATTTTCATGCTTGCCTTCTGTGCTCCTGAAATTTTGTCTTAAATTACTAGTATTTGAGTTTTCAGAGGGTCTCAAGAAATTTATTCTCAAAAGGGTCAATGACTGTTAGACACCAGAGACAGCACAAATTCCAGATCCTTTTTCTTGCACAAATTTGAATCCATGAACTACTATTAGATGAAAACACAACCAGAGATATTGTAAAATAAAAAAAAAAATTCCAAACAACAAAAAATTTGTACTGGTTATCAATATTTCTCCGGTTACACTCAGAAAACAACAAGGTAGGTGACATTCAGTGACAGAAAAGGAAGACCTTGTTCTATTTGCTGTTTCCCATGATTTTACTATGAAGCATTTCGAACTGTGCTCAATATGAAAGCAGATCATTATATCATCACTTGCAGCTTACAAGTATATTCTCTGTCCATCACAAAGAACTTACATGCCAAATAGCTTCAATACTGTCTTTAAAACATACTCCTCTAAAAACTTTTATGGGGTGCTCTTACAGGTAAGTTTTACAACAGATCACTTGTGAAATAGTTAAGAATTCAAAACATTAACTTTTGATCCCAAAGCATGAGTTGATTAAGATAGAAAGCACAGGAGATGCATTCTTCATTCATCAAGTCTAGCCACTATGCTGTGGGAATTCATCTGGCTACATTCCAGTATCTGAAGTTTTGGTAAATTAAGTTCTGTAGTTTGATTGTATATTATGTGTTTCTAATTAAAAGAGGACATGAAACATTTCTATTAATGAAGCATTAAAAGGAAGTGATAACTTAAAAGCTTTGATCATCTCAGACATAGATATTCTACTTAAGGAATCCTAAAATTATCTTGATTTTTTTTCTCAGTAAGTTCTAGACTGTCAGCTGCAAATTTTCACTGTTAAAATATCACAGGATTGTGTTTCCAAATGTAGAAGAATAAGTTTTCTGTGGAGATGCTCATGCTGGTTCAATAACATTTTGAAAGGTTTCCTGAGCAACCCCACATATCCCAGGTATGCTTAAATACAACTGTGTAGTTTACTGATATTGTCCTTGAGCTAAGCATGATATCTATAGTCACTCACTGTATTTGAATAGTCACTCACTGTATATGAATGATAGTGACAGAATAAAATAGCCTAAATATTTTGTAAGTAATCTTTAAAGTTATCACAAATGTATTTTTTCTCATGAAGACACACTGTATTTTTGTACTGTATTTTTGTAATGATATTGACAAAAACATTATTCACCTGAATAGTCTTTTTGTTCTGTTTCACTTCAAACATCTGCCACTAATTACATCTTTCTCAAAAACAGATAACCGCCAGGGCAATAAAATGAACATTGCAAGATTAATTTTTTATAATGCATGGAAAAATTATATACTATCTTTTGAATGTAGGCATACCTATAGCCTTGAAAAGTATCGTTGCAATTTAAGAAATTTAAAGGGCTGAAATGGTAGACACATATTTCAAAAGAAATCATGCACAACATTCATTATTTTTCTTGTTATAAAATGAAAAAAAAAAACTATCAAAGATAACTAAATTATAAGTTTTCAAATAATTTATAATTACTAATTCTCAGAGAGCTCCATTATATAAGGACACCTCTAAAAATTTTACTCTACATTATGCATTATACTAAGGCTTAAGCAGTAAGCTCACATGCCATGTTTAATCATTCCTATGTAGATTTTGTCTCAAAAATAGCAGAAAATATTTTAATGAAGGAATTTTAGGTTAGCCAAAAAAAAAAAAAAAAAAAAAAAATCAGTGCAATAATTTAGAAAGGAAAAATGAAATGTCATGATAAATATTTTAGTCTTCCTCCAAAAAGAATTTCAAATTGCTCGGTGGCCTTTTCCTTTTCCCTTTCCTTTCCTTTTTCCTTTCCTTTCCTTTCCTTTCCTTTCCTTTCCTTTCCTTTCCTTTCCTTTCCTTTCCTTTCCTTTCCTTTCCTTTCCTTTCCTTTCCTTTCCTTTCCTTTCCTTTCCTTTCCTTTCCTTTCCTTTCCTTTCCTTTCCTTTCCTTTCCTTTCCTTTCCCAGTATAAATTTTTCAACAACCCATGTGAAGTGTAGGAAACAAACTTGTGACAAACAAACCCAGATTTTAAAAGGAAGGGCTGATTTTTTTTTTTTCTTTGTCTCACAAGACAATATTAAATGTGATGCTTCTAAAGAATATTTCACTACCACTATTCTTCCCCATCAAGGAAACAAAGAAATAATTTTTTGAACTTTGAACAGATACAAGAAAATTGTACAATGTAGAAGTTGACTTCTTTTTGAAAAGAAGTATTTCCTACTCTTATATAGGTGTAACTTCTGATATACACTGCTCTGCAGTTGAAGATGGCACCTGAAGATTTTTCTCTGGGATTCCACAATGATTTGATTTGATTTGGTTTGATTTGGTTTTTATTGTTTTGTTTATAAGCACCTTATCTATTCTTAAATTTTTGTCTGTCAACTTAGTCTCTTAGAAAGAATTTGTGATTATCAGAGAGAGATTGGACCCTTGGCTACGTGGTTTTTGCTTTTCCTCTACCACTACATTGAAAACCAAGAAAAAATATGTATATACAAGATAGGATGAAAAAATATCTACAAGGTAGAAAAGATGGGAAAAGAAAAACAATTTTGGTGAATCTGAGCCTCTAGCTGTCAGGGAGAAAAAAAAAAAAAAAGTGACCTAAGTGTAAAACAATTACATGCAAATGAAGATGACAGTAAATGCACCACTTTTGAACTACTGAATCATATTCTCCCATATTTCAGATGGAATCATGTCTCCTGTGTCTTCTTTATTTCTATGTCTCGTTTTCACTCCTGATAAGAATTAACAATGTTTCATCCCTCTCTTTTCTATTTTATACTCTACACTGTGAGGAAATTCCCAGTCATACAGAAGTGCATGCCTAATATTTTCTCCTATTCTGCACATTTAGCTCTCTTCTACAGCATTTCTCTGCTTGAAGAAGAAATTGGATTCCTTCCTTTCCTTCCAGCTCTTTTATTATGAATTTGGTAACTGGGAACCTAGTAGACAGTTTACTTGAAGTAAAAGGGCTACTACTTGCGAATTCTGAAAATATTTCAATGTTATTTGAGGTACAATAATAATTCTGACAATTATAATTATGTTTTTATATGTGGAATTATATATGTCATTTTCAATCCATGTTTTCAAGTGATAAATAATAATTAATATTTATACTAGAAAGTGCAGAAATCTTAAAATAGTCTTTTTATAATAGCATCCTTCCTTATCTACAGCACTATCACTTCTGCAGCTGTTCGGCATTCAAGAAATTGCATCTTGACAAGCTAAAGTTCAGATTTTGTTGAAAAGTAGGTCAGCATTTCTGTTCCACTTTTCTCCTAAGATTAGCTTTGAGAAAATGCAGGGAAGTGCTTTAATTACTTAATTATTTTTTGTATAAGGAAAAAAACCCTGTGCTATTAATATTTAAATTATTAGTACTATTTGTTCATAAATTGCCCCCAAATATGGATTTGTTGTTTCTGATGTAATATGAGCATTTAGTGTTGATAACTTACACATCCTAAGTTTTTCTGGAAGCACTTCTTTGAAAAACGAACAAGAGCAATCTTACATCAGATTTCATGCATTTATCTCACAATTTTGTGATGAAAACCCCCAGATTTGATGAGGAATACAAGGAGAAAAGTGAGCTTCTACCCATCCTTCAGTAACATTCCTCCAGGAAAATTTGTACATACCTGAGAAGACAGCTGTTTACAATAAGGATATTTAACTGTGATTAGTGCAAGTTCTGAAAGCTTTGAATACAACTGATGAAGGAAAAACTTTAAAGATTAACAGTTATTTACAATAGTAAGCAAGAGATACTGAATTCCCATGTTTGAAAAATCAGACCTGAAAACTAGGAGGAAGAGATAATCACAGCATTTTGGCATTGGACCTTTCTGGATGTGTTTTGGTTTGGTTTTGTTTTGTTTTTTAAGATTCTTTTCTTTCCACTCTGACCAGTGCTAGAAATCTGAATTGACCCTAAAAATTGAATGTCACAAGATTTTCTAGGAAAAGGAAAAGGAAGAAAATCACACCTATGTCAGTTTTAAAATAGAATTCAAAGATATATTCATATGTTATATGATAATGTTCATACACAGAAAATTAAAGACATTTTTAGGCCTCAACTTTTAAAATTAATAAATTTCAGATTTAGAATTAGGTTTCAGAATGCCGTTATAGAATCATAGAATCATTAAGGTTGGAAAAGACCTCTAAGATCATCAAGTCCAACATTCAACCCAACACTGCCATGCTCACTAAACCAAAAGCGATTTACCTTACACTTGGAAAAACACCCAACAAAACAGTCAGGACAAGGTTGTTGTGGTTTTTTTTGTTGGGTCTTTTTTTTTTGTTTGGTTTGGTTTTGGAATTTTTCATCTTTTTTTCTTCTTCCCTACTACTCCTCTCCCCCCCCCATCTTTCAGTGCTGCAGAAAGAAAGCAGATATCTACTTGCTAGTCACTTACAAAATTCAAGGCCATAATTTACAGATTCTTGTTCATGTTAGGTTTTGGTCCAAAATAATTGAGTAATTTTTTACTAATTCACATACTGTTACATCACATTGAAGTTACCTAAATAGATTCCCTGGTGTCATGTGTGCTAATGAGATTAATTTTAAAGCATTTCCTCAGAAACAATTTAGACAATTTTAGTGTTTCAACTGTGACCTGTACTGCTGGTAACAGAGTCTGGTGGTACTAGCAGACATTATTTATGAACATAAAATTCAAAAATACATTTAACAAGTTCTTTGGGTTTTTTTGGGTTTTTTTTGCTATGACATTAAATCTTTTCAATCACATTTCATTTCCAGTACTAGTTTATTCACACAAACTTTAGTGTTCCTCTGAGCAAAAGATCACCTTGCTTTATATCTTAACCAGTTAACAGTTAACAGTTAACAGTTGTTTGTCCCACTAGGCTCCTATAGAAAGCTTTTTGTAAGCACAAAACTTAGTTACAAGTACATAACAAGGATTTTGTGGTGCTTTGGTAGGGGTTTTATATGACTTGGGAGGGAGTGGTAATTGGAAATGTAGAAAGCAGGCAACAGTAAAACCTAGGCCACTAATTTAAAAGTGTAATGTTTCAACTTTTGCAGTTTCTTGGGTTGTGGGGGAAGGTGTGTTGGTGGTGGGTTTGGGCTTGAATTTGCTTTTTCTTGTTTCAAACAGTGGCTTAGGTCAACAGTAGCAGTTACAGAAAACCGGATAATGGTAAATTCAGTCAGTGTACTTGTCATGGTAGAATTCATAGAATCAATTAGATGTGCATGCACTTGTTCTCAGAAAAATCATCTTTGCAGAAACTCTTGAAAGTTTACAACTGTTACTTTGCAAATTTAGTACAGTTACATTTGTAAAAAAAAAGAAAATTGCACTGTTGTGTTGCATGCTTTTGTTATTATTTGCCTGTCATCTTAAACTAGGTAGCAAATACTTCAAAGAAGTTAATTTCAAGGAAACTGCAATTAATTTATTAAATAATTTGTGGAGATACTCAAATAAACTATTCTTCATATTCTTTTAATCTTTTAACTCTGTTGTCCTATGGGACATAAATTGCTTTCAGAGATACTTGTTCTGAGAAACAATAACTAAATTTTTAGTCTTAAATTAGCACTTTTTAAAGAAAGTGAGTAATGATAATATTTTTTTAAAGTTGTATAAAATACTTGCTTTTGAAGATCAACAAAAAACAGCATTAAAGGACTTGGCTAATTGTTTGTTAAATTTTTGCAATGCATGGTACTACATGAACTAACACACGTAGTTTTATTTTGGAATACAACTTAGTAATCAATGCTATATCACTGACACAGAGTTGCTTTGCAAAACTACACAATTGTTATGACCTGTATATTGTTCTGAGACTGTGGTGTGGAAGCAGTCTTTAAAAAAATCAATATTATTTCCAAAGAACTGGAGACTTGCCTTACATTTTAAATGAACTTTAAACTTAACTATAAACTGACACCAAAGCAAGTGAAAATAAACCCAATGAAATATAACTAATCTTAAAATGCAACTTACTGAGAAACTATTAAATTTGCTGTAACAATTTTTTACAAAGTTTACAAATGTAATTTCAAACTTAAATAATATACAAAGATTGATAAATTGATAATATTATTTGATTCCTCTTTTCCATATTTTAAAAATAAGTAATTTTGTTCATGCATCAGTAGGAAAGAAACATCCATCAAAACAAATGAAAAACCCAATCTCAGTGGAGCACCATCCTTTTCAAGAACAAAAATTTGCCTAGTAGTTGTAATAGTTGTATAGGGCACCAGAGACATCTTTTGCTTTCAAGCATGCCTAGCACTTGGCCTAACCTCAGGTGTATGAGGGGAAAAATAATCCTACACAGAACAGTCACTTCAGTATTGTTGTAGCAGTTCTGTTTCATGACCTAACAGGTTAGGTCATAAAGAAATTGGCACTAGGCCTTGTATTAGCAACAATGGTCTTTTGAATCTATACTCCTTGGGAGGGCAGACTATGAATACTCCAGTGCTGTGAAATTTCAGTCATCTCTCAGTCTGACAAGCATTTTTATAAAAAATTCTGTTGCCATTCAGCACACCTTTTAGGGAAAGCTTGGGGGGGTGGTGGTGAGAGGAGGTTCTGTTTTGTTTTGTTTTCATAAAAATAAATACTTCAGAAGGGTTTGCTACTAGATCTTACAAACTTTTATATGGTACACAGCATCAAGATCCACAGCATCAAGACACACGTAGTTACAGAATTTAAACAAAACTTTACTTCTAGTTTTCATTATAAGATCAACAGAAACCTGCTGGTGGTCTGTAGAAGAACATACAGACTTCATGACCTCAATTAATTTTAAAAAATCAACAGATGGGAACATTAATATGAAGACCTCCAAGTTCTACAGAATGAACTGTATCTCTACTTAAGCTATACTAAATTTTGCTACACATTCTGAAGTGAAAAGTCATAGAACTGCAGATCCATCACTTCTGCCAACACTACTGCTTTTAGAATTTTTGCTTTCTATGCCATGTCTTCTGTCCTTCTCATCTGCAAAAAGGAAATGTGTCATTACCAGTTTTCCTGCATATGTACAGAATTCACACTCACTGTTAGAGAGACACATGTGCAAAAAGAAGATACAGCAAATAAGCAGGATGGTATTTACACACATACTAGCAGTGTAATCCATTTTCAAAAATGCAGATTAGGTGAGAGAAATTTAATCAATGCCTCCTGCTTATTCATGATAGTCAAAGACACAGTCTGCATCAGTGTATAATTCAAAAAAACTGGGTAATTTCATAGTACAGTGAGGAAAACTGACTTGGCATAGTCGACTTATTGACATCAGCTATCCTCCTGCTGTCACTTTTAATTCCCTATAAACAATTCTCTCTAACATCTTCTACTGCCAGAGACAATTCACACTCTCTGAATGATGGGGGTCACTCAACATTTTTGTGTTTAGTACCTGAAAATGTGGAAAATAAAACCAAGAGAGGGACTTTCAATTTGAGATTATATAATATTTATCTCCAGCTGTAATATAGATAGCTATGTATCTATGTAATAAAAATACATGTATACCTGTATGTTTTTCCCCAGCTTAAATGTATTTGACTTTTACTGACATTTCTTCTCTGCACCAAATAGTTATAGATAAGCAGGGCCAAATACTTATGAGAAGTATTTTGTGGCAGTTTCTTTTTCTTATAAACCAAATAGAATTAAACAACCTTGTTACTGGGAACTGTAAGGGTTTTTTTTAAAAATATATTATTAGATTTATTTTTATACATCAGGTGAGGCATACAGAAGCACAAACATTGCAGCTAGTAAAGTAACCTGCATTTTCTTAACAGTGTTGACTGATAATAGCAATAATAATAATAAAACTCCACCTCATTCTCACCCTGATTAATTAGTTTTACATCACAGTAAATCTGTTCAAATGGTTTTGTCCAGGACTTTTCCAGGATGGAAATAACAGTAAAGATTAACCATAAAAAAAAAAAAAAAAGTCCACTGTAGTAGAAGTTATAATTTGTGTGAGAGAAATAATTTTCCAAAGACATAAAATGTGAAGTTTTACAATTGGACATTTTTTTCTGGTGTGAACCTTATTCCATCAAGTTAACATGTATAAAAAGTCTGTAAGAAACTATAAAAGTCAAGAATTTTCAGTCAGCCATATTGCACTGGGTTATTCTGTTATACATTCCTGTAACTACCAGTAAGAGCTGAAAAAGGCAGCATGCACGTGCACACACACACACACAACCAGCAGTGATAAAAAAAGCAGCTGTAAGCTTGAATATATGTGGTGTGCTTGTTTCAAGTCACAACAGGGGTATAGTTATTAGGCATATAATAAAAACTGTAGAAGTGAAGGGGACTCTAGGAAAAGAGTTTTAAAGCAGCTGTTCTCAAGTTATACATTAGGGCTCTCCCAGAACATAGTCTTTAGATACTTTCAGTTTACCTGATGATATCTCTATGATGGGGTATTCTCTTCAGCTAGAAGAAAGAAGGGTATGTAACACTTCTTCAAAGGTCTATGCATACATTTATGGGTTAATTTGTCCCAGAATTCAGGAACAGTTGCAAAACATAGGTGTAGCACTAAAGAGAAGAACCCCTTAAAAATACAATCTCTGTTATTTTGAGGACACATTCTTGTGACATGTTCTCAGAAAACACTCTACTACTCCTAAGATGTACTTATCAATAACAAGCTGAGAACAATAATCATCTCCTGTGAAACTTAGTTTATTAGAGTGAAATAATCCATAGAGCCCAGAAGCTGTCAGTAGACTTTATTACTAGGAGAAACCTTACCTGGATTGATTTCAGTGGAATGAATTACTTATTTTTATGCAACACAGATATGAATTGTGCTGTGTTAAAAGTTACTAAAGGCACATATAAAATATAGACATATGGAGGGATTTCAATTTATTTGGTCCATCCCATGGTTTAACGTATGGAAGTCTAGCCAAATGCAATTTTAAGGCAGCTGCCAAATCAGTGGGAAAGTATCACAATCAAAGCTAGGTAATTAGCAGTACCCATCTTCAGGCAAATGAAGATTTCCCAACTACTGTAATCAATTTAAGGGACAGGACAAGAGCTTCTTATCCTGAAGGTATCAGTGGATTGAAAACTGGATTGGTTCAGGGCAATTTTCATTGGATTCCCTCTTACTATACATTTTGTTGTACTGTGCTTAAGTTTTGTTGTCTGTGCCATGTACATTACCTGGCATGTTTAGGTGCTTAGATTTTGGATTTAAGTGTTCTGTTAATATAACAAACTTCTCTTTTAGTTCTTTATATTCAATTATAGGACTGTATTATACTGTGTATTTTGGGTTTGGTTTTGGTTTTTTTTCCCTGATAAGCAGCAGAAAGAAAATGGATATTAGGAATATGGGTGGCACTTTACACATATCAAAACCTCAACAGGTGTCATTGCACTTTCATTTAGCACTAGTGTTATGAAGATGTCTATTTATTTCTTCTCCTGTGCATTAGTGACTCTTCTTTCATCACATTTTAACATTGTTTTCTGAAGTTGTAATGTGTCTCAACCTCTCTCCCTAAATTCTTAAGGAAATTCTGTCCTGATCAACCTTTGAAAAAAAAATTATCTGATAACTAGTATAAAAGATCTAAAAATTAGCTTGTGATATTTTGCATAGTACCTTTGTATGTGTCTCTCACTTCAGAAAAAAACCCTCTCTCCCACCTTGGATCAGCCAGAAGAATAATATAATTTTATTTATTCACGACAATCTCCATAAGGAGATGGGATCTAACACCAGGATGGAAGGACAGTATTAGTGACCTCCATAAACATGAAGACTCCCTTTCATATTGCCCGCTGCCCTCCAAAGCAAAGAGCCTTCTAAGCAGACAGCTTAACTGACTGTGTCTTCTGAAACTTTTTTTTCAATTATTTTATATGACTGACATCTTAACAGCCTGCTGCTTGCTTCTGTTCACGTCCGTATGTTTGAGAAAAAGGCAAAGACCACAAATATTTCCAAATTTCTTTTTGACTGTAGGATAATTAAAACATCAATTTTTAATAATCCATTACAGTTTACTTTCAAGAGAAGCATCCTGGATGACTGAACCTTATCCATACAGAAGCCAAAAGGAAAGAAAAAGTGTTAACCAGTGGGTCATTCCTTGCTGCGGGGGCTTGTGGCACTCAAGAGCTGACCTGCCTCAGTGTCTAGGGAAGTCAGCTACTTGACAGGGGCTCAGATCCAAGATACTGTGGAGCAACAATCAAAGTAGGCATCACTCACTGGCCCTTACCCCTACTTTTCTTCCATTCTGGAACTGGGTAAACTACAAGGGACAACCTGGAGGATAACAGATTACAGAGCTCTGAGTGCTATAGTAAGAGCATTGGGACCCAGGTAGTGTTATCTTGACTTCTACAGGTGAGATAAAAGAACCTGAGGCACTTCTTTGATAAGAAATATGATGAAAAAAACTTCAAAATGTTAAATGTAAAATTCAGAAAATTTAATTTTTATACAACACTGATAGGTGGTCAAAAATAAATTACAGAAGAATATTCTGTAGTGAAATAGAGTAAGATTTCTATGGTTAGTGTGAATATTCATGAAATAAAGTAGTAACCAAGCTGAATGATATATTCTTTGAAAACAGCTCATTAAAAATATTAGATAAAAATATTATCAGAACTCCAGATAACACTACACAGGAGAGCCAAAATGGAATATGTTTGGTTTGGCTTGGCTTGGTTTTGGTAGAGGAGAAACTGATCAGTGACAGCACTTCAAATTTTTAGCTTTGATTTCACATCCTGGGGGCGAGAAGCTAACTTTACTAAAAGGCATATAATTGCCAAAGAATTTGGTTGAGTATTTTAAACTTGTTTCTAATTTTCTTGTTCATGGGAGTGAAAGAAATACTGTATGCCACATGTTTCACATAATAAAACTACAGAGAGCTTTGCTTTTCTTAGTTTGATTTCTGGAACTATTTTATATGAGATAGGATGTTTACTTTATAACATCATATAAATGTCTATTATAACATAAATGGTAATTTGCATCAAGCAGAAAATTAGTGTTAACATCACACGCAAAATGGGCTCACGTAGCACATTTTCTTGATGTAACTATCACAAATGAGAACTCCCTCAGCTTTAAAGATTTCCTAAGTAAATGTTACAAATTTTTTCCTTTCCCAAGTACAAACACATCACATGTTGTGCAAATGCTGTATATAAACCAAGATAACACAGGGATTGGGCTGGGATTTGTGTGGAATGATGGTCAGATTGTCTGAATGAAATAAGATTTTCCATGCTGCTGTGTATAATCTTGTGTATTCTTGTATGGAGCTGGCCACTGAACAGTCTCTGGGATGGAACTGGTACTGTGCAGAGACTGACACAGCAGTATCACATGCCCCAAGGAGCAAAAAGAAAGAGATAAGAAGCTGCAGCAGTGTAAAAAGATCTCTGAGAATAATCATAGATAAAGAAGATCTAATCGGTATTTCATTATCTACTAGTAATGTGGTGGCAAAGGATAGCTATTAAGTAGTTTTATTTCTGACATTTTGGAGATGTGGTATTTTAATAGTCTTCATTTAAGTCAGGCAAGTTTGAGACACAAGTTGCAGAACTCAATGCACAAGCATTGCATGCCTAAATAAAATAAAATAATAATAAATAAATTTTAAAAAAACACCCCACAGAAGACACTTGGGGCTAGATGAGTTCATTATAAGATTGCAAACTGGGCAAAATTCTCGGTCAGAGAGAAAATTAAGTCATGGCTATTGAGAACACAAGCAGAGTTTGCAAAGCTGAGGAAGTCACCCAGGGACTGACAATGATGGAAAGAAGGGTATGTTTTAACACTGCAGACAGTAGAGAACTTGAGAAGGAAAAAGAGCCCAAAAATGCAGAGATTCTGGTGAACATTAACTTCCTGTACATAAAACAAATTACAAAATTGGGAAAGAGGGGGTGGAGGCTGGAGGCGTGACACAGAAATAGGTTTTTCCCTATTGAATTAATACCCTACCAGTACAAACACGGTAACTCCAACTAGTGAAGACAATTGATTTTACTAGCTATGCCATGAAACTCTTCAACAGAACAATTTAAACACTTAAAGCAGTATCAAAGTGTTTTCCCAGTAGGAAGAAAAAGCTGTCACAAATATGAATAATGATCACTTACATATGTTTAAGATGGATACATGTAGAGAGAGATCTATGCACAGAAATGTTCTGAATGAAAAAACTGAAAAAAAAATGAATAATAACCTTCACTACAGCAACTCTATATATACTTAAGAGGAAGATACATAATTAATATAATTGTTTTAACCTTCCAGAGTGATTCTGTCAGGAAAAATAAATCACTGATTTTAACAGATACAATTTATTCCCACTCTGACAGTCTCAGTTCGTCTACTTAGATTTAAAATTCCATAAGTCTTTTTTGTGTCACTGCATTGTCTCATGGGACTGTAACTAATATCTTGGTTGTTGTTCTAGCATTATTCCTATCTTGAACCAATTCTAAGACACAACAATTCATTTAAGGGTTTTTAGTTTCCAAAACATCTGAAGCATGTTTCCACATACTCATTAGGAAGTTGAAAGGTATTCTACGATGCATTTTCCCTTTCTTTATATTCTTCTGTAACTCCATGGTTTGTAGTCAAAAACATATACTTCAGTAGTAATCCCTTCATAATTGTACTTAAGGCACAGATATTTCTACCAACAATGAAGTCTCTAAGTTATTTTAGAATTTTTAAACACTCAACTCCATTTATCTGGTACAACATGCGACTCTCAAACTAACTCGTTTCTTTTTTACACACCTCAAGGCCCATTTTGATCCCTTTTGCCTTTCCCAGCTATCTGTATTTCCTTTGGAGGAAATACACCACAGGTGGATTGGTTCTGGGACAGTCTGAGTACAGGCTGATGTGGTAGTTTGACCCTGGCTGGAGGTCAGATGCCCACCAAATCCGTTCTATCACTCCCCTTTTCAGTTGGACAGGGTACAAAATAGATACTGAGAAGTTTCGGAGTCGAGATAAGGACAGGGAGAGATTATTTCACAGTTCGCATCGCAGGCAAAACAGACTCAACACAGAATTAATTTATTACACTACACTACAAACACAGTGAAACCAGAGTCGGATAATGAGAAGCCCGACCAGACCTTAAAGCAACTCCCCCACCCCTCCCTTCTTAGCAGACTTCACTTTAGTCATGATTTTGCTCCCTACTTCCCCACACTGTGGCATGGGAAGGGGCAGGGACTGGGGGTTTCAGTCAGTTCCTCACAAGCTGCTTTCTTTCTTAGCCAGGAGGAAGCACGTCTTACACCCTTACCCTGCTGCACCATGGGGTCCCACCCACAGGAGACAGTCTTCACAAACTTCTTCAACATGGGTCCTTTCCCACAGGGCTTCAGCTCTTCACGAGCTGCCCCACTATGGGTCACTTCTACGAGGTGCAGTCATGGAATCATAGAATCCCTCTCAGTCTCTCAGGTCCAGACTGCTCCAGCCTGGTCCTCCATGGGGTCACAAGCCTCCTTCCCCCAGCAAACCCACTCCAGAGTGGATCTCTCTCTCTTGCTCATCTCTGTGTCTCTTTTCTCTCTCCATGGGCTGCAAGTGCTGTCAGAGGCTTGGTCCAACGCAGGTCACAGCATTTTCCGTATGTCTCCACCCGCTCCAGCGTGGGGCCTCTCCACGGGGTGCAGGTGGGGTCTCAGTCTTTTCCATGGGCTGCGGAGGAATACCCGCTCCACCATGGGTTTCTCAACGGGCTGTAGGGGCATCTTTCTTTCTGGCACCTGGGACACCTCCTCCCTTCCCTCTTCCCTGGCCTCGGTGTCTGCAAGGTTTCTTACATCTTCTCATTCCCTTCTCTCATAGCAAAAAGTGTCTGCTTTTTTTTTTTTTTTTTCCTCCTAAATGTGATTCCCAGAGGTCCTGTGACCATCTCTGATGGGCTCTGGCCTTGAGTCAGCTGGTATTTACTCTGTCGGGCCTGCAGAGAGCTTCTAGCTGCTTCTTTCAGAAGCCACCCCCGCAGCACCCCCTTCTCCTCCAGAACCCAGCCACGGAAAACTATGACAGCTGAGCATCTGGTCAATTTTTGGGTTGGTAAATTGCCTTGTGTTATCACTCGCTTTGTTTATTCTAAGAAGTGATTTTCCTCTCCTTGTGCCCCATCAAACTGTTCGGATGCCAACCCACAAGGTTAGCCTTTGTCTTCCCGGTCTCCTCCCCAACCCACTGGGGAAGGATGAGAGAGCAGCCCTGTGGTGCTGAGCTGCTGGCTGGGCTTAAACCATAACAGTCATGTATCACTTTCCTTTGCACCTTATTTTTTTAAGCTTCCTTTACTGGAAAATTTCAAAGTATATAATAAATATAATTACTTGCTACATTATTTCTTATAGTAAATAATACATTCACAAATTTTTACACATTGAAAATTAGAGAAAATAACTTCTCAAGACTGTCTCAGCAAGCATCACCTTCTATTTCCACTGAAATAAAAATGTTTTTCATCACGTTGTGTGAACTCAGTCTCATAAAAATAAGTTGCTTTTATATTTTATACAACTTTTATTGGTATAAGTAAAAGCTTTCTTCAAGAGGATCTCCTTCCATTTACAAACTTATGTATATAAAGTAAACTCAAACTTGTTATCCCTGGCCACTTTTTATTAAACTCTGAATATTGAGTTCTATTCAAAACACATTCTTATTTGAATTCCTGTAATATCAGGCAATTGAATTCCTATAATACCAGACATGCGACAGTGGCGATGAAATAGTCTGAATATGAGAGTGTAGATTCTCAAGTTTATACATAAAATGTATTTTTGGATTGTATTTGTCTCACCTCAACAAACAACTCATACAATTGGCTTTGGCCCACTGATCAAGCTTGTCTAGGTCCCTTTGCAGAGCCTTCTTACCCTCAAGCAGATCAACACTTCCACCCAGTTAGAGTTGTCTTCAAACTTACTAAGGGTACACTCTATCTCCTCATCCAAACCATTAATAAGGATGTTAACGAGGAGCAGCTCCAGCATTGAGCCCTGGGGAACAGTACCCTTGACTGGCCACCAACGGGGTTCAACTCAATTTAACAAAATTGTTTGGACCCCAGACATATACTGGCAGCAAATGAAGGGGTTTGAGCTGCTTTGGAAGTGACTGGAACCAAAACCCAGCTCCTTCTGGCACCCTGAGTGCAGGTGCTGGAGTGAATGTTCAAAGGGAAGGCCCTTTCTACAAAACATGCCACTATGATATGTGGTGTAAGTGGGTTGCACTGATCACACAGTGGGTCAAACAAGAAAAGTCAATTACCCAGGAATCCTGGAAATAATCACAGACTGGCCAGAAGTCAAAGATTTGAAAATGTCATCACAGGGGGAAGTAACGCATGCTGAAGAGGCTCCACTGTATAGTGAACTGCCAAAAAAGGAGAAAAAAACATGCCTGTCATGGTTCTGCCTCCTCCTGGGAGCTGAGCACCACGCAGACACTTGCTTGTTCTAGGGAGGGGAAAGGGAAAAAAAAAAAAGGCAAACCTAGTAGGTTGGGATAAGGATAGTTTACTGAGGCAGAAGAGAGAGAAATAACAATAATGGGACTTTTATAGCAAAAATATATGCAACTGGTGATACACAACCCAGTTCTCACCAAACTGCACAACTCAGGCTGTAGAGCTCAGAGACCTCCTGACCTGGACCATGTTCAAAAAATGCGTAGTCCAAGAGCTGTGTGCTCCTCCTCCCACAAGCCCCCTGTGACAGTAGGCTTCCCACAAAGCCCCCACCTTTGCCTGACTTTTTCCTGTAAATCTGGATTAATCGATAACCATTGGTGATGGTCGTGATGTCTGCATCTGCATCATGGTGATTTCAGGAAGACAGATAACAATAGCCAAGGGCTACCTATGCTAATGTTCCCCCCTGGACAGAGCGCTGCTCAGTGTCCACTGGCACCTATGGTGGTATGTAAATATTATTATGTGCCAATCATCTTACTCCATAAATAGTGAGCAGCCCAAAAGCCCTTTTAGCTCTCCTGAAATGACAGTGGGCTGCACATCAGGATCTCCCTGTCAAAGGGTTACTCCTTGAGGTCGAGAGAATCCTTGCCACAACAGATCCACAACAGATCGTCATTAAGTGAATTGTGAATAAGTGCACTAAACTTTGTGATCTTAGCTAATTATAAAGGATTGATTTTACATATATAATCCTTTAGACATAAACTGTTGACCAAGTCTATGATTAATACTGGATGCAGATGCACCTAGGTTCCTCTTTGAGAAGGAGTTTAGAAAGCAGTGGGGTCCTTTCTGAACCTTGAAACTCAATAGGAGAGTATCCCTGACAGTTTCATCTGAGCCTGTTCTCTATGCACTAACTAATCAAGATTACCTTGCCATCAAATCTTAACCACAGTCACATTTATTATCAAACCCCATTATACCTTTTTTTTTTAATCACTAAATATATTGTTCCTTCCCTTCCATCTCTCCATCCACTACATCCCCCTTTCTGCTGAGCATGATGTAATGAGTATGGTATGGAATACTGTCTTTGGCCAGTCGAGGTCACCTGTCCTGGTTGTGTCCCCTCACAGTTTCCCAGGAGCTCCCCACCTTCTTGTTAGCAGGGCAGTATGAACAACTGAAAAGTCCTTGACTGCTTGGCAACCACCAAAACCATGTTATATTCTGAATTACCCAAATTAATGAAGGATGGACTTTGATGAAACAGAAAAGTTCTGTGACGATGAGACTAGAATTTACTTCAGTAACCGATGCCCAGCACCTCCCTTGAGATCAACATCTTCAACACGTAGACTGCAAGAATGGACCACATCAGACACAGTGGCTGCAGCTTTCAGAAGCAGCATTTAACACTCAATCTCACATACCATCACTCCTGCCCTGAGAGACTGTTACGACAAATTGAACCTGAAGTCATGGTTCACACTAAATGAACTCCTTCGATATTTTAGAAGGATGTCCCGTGAACTAGAAAAACGACTTCTGTATATGTATATATCAAAGGTGGGGAAAGTCGTAATGGTTAATTAAAAATGCAGGATCTAGGCATGCCACAGATGGTATGAATAATGTACTAGTTTAGGCTAGGACAGAGATAATTTTCACAAGGAGCCAACACAGGTAAGATGAGCTGGCCAAGGTTGTTTTCCATGCCATGGGACATCATGCTGCTCATAAAAGGGGGCTGGGCAGGGAGCAGCGGGGCCATGCAAGTCCGGCCAGTCTGATTATGGGATGAACAACCGGTCAGTCACCAGGTCACAGAATCACAGAATCACAGAATCACAAGGTTGGAAAAGACCTTTAAGATCATCAAGTCCAACCAATCTCATCCTAAACTAAATCATATCCTTAAGTACCTCATCTACCCTTTTTTTGAACACATCCAGGGAAGGTGACTCAACCCCCTCCCTGGGCAGCCTGTTCCAGGCCCTGACAACTCTCACTAAAAAATTTTTTTCTAACGTCCAATCTAAACCTGCCCTGGCTCAGCTTCATGCCATTCCCCCTTGTCCTATCACCTGTCACCTGGCTGAAGAGACCATCACCTATCTCTCTATAACCTCCCTTCAGGTAGTTGTAGGCAGTGATAAGGTCTCCCCTCAGCCTCCTCTTCTCCAGGCTAAACAGCCCCAGCTCCCTCAGCCGCTCCTCACAGGATTTGCCCTCCAGCCCCTTCACCAGCCTGGTTGCCCTTCTCTGGACTTGCTCCAGGACCTCATGTCCTTCTTACGGTGAGGAGCCCAGAACTGGACACAGTACTCGAAGTGTGGCCTCACCAATGCCGAGTACAGGGGCACAATTACTTTCCTAGACCTACTGGCCACACTGTTTTTGATACAGGTCAGTAAAGTGCTTTGTGTTACCATCATTTCTGTATTCTGTCATAAGTTCTGTTGTAGTTCCTCTCTCCCTGTGCCGTCCCAGCAAACTGTCCTTATCTCAACCCATGAGGTTTTTCTTTGTCTCCCCATTCTCCTCCCCATCCCATCAGGGGAGTGTTGAGTGAGCAGCTGCATGGTGCTCAGCTGTTAGCTTGGGCTGAACCACTACTCTTGAGTGTAACTAAGTATACTTGGGAGTAGTTAAAAGCTTAAGGTAACTATATATTACTGCTTCATCCTATCTTAGCCTTAAGATCTCTTGGTTTCAGGCTTTTTTTCATCATCATTTGCATTTTTATTCATGACAGAGTTCAAGCTTTGGAATTTTGGAAATATAATTCCCTTTGTAATTACAGATATTCAAAATGTACTGCTGTTACTACAATATATTTATATATTACTATGCATCAAGCCTTTTCTCTCTCATAAACACCCCGAATCATAGTAAACTAACAAACAAACAAAAAAACATGCAAAGAAAGAAAAAAATGTAGAGTAGGTACTCGGTGGGGGGGTGTGGTGCAGAAAAAATTCTTTCCAACTACACTTAGCTAGTTAACATTCTTGGAAATAGGGATTTATAATGAAAATATTTCTAGAGCCTATCTGTAGTTATGCTGCAACCTGTACAGTGCTAGCAGGAGTTTTATGCATGGGAGACACACAGACTTACGCTCTAGAATACCCACAAAATAGCAAGGCATTTTCCATAATTTACTTTTATGAGCTTCAGTTTAAAATGGATTTTACAGACTTAATGGTTTGGGAAATTATTATGGGAAATAATAATTCAGAGTTGACCTTTTCTGAGCTACCTGTTATTTGATTGGTTTAGCTAGCAATGTCTTTAATTGAATTTGTCAGCAACAAAAATATGTGTGCTAACAGCTGCTGACTTACATATTATAATTATTGTTATTACCACAGATAAATATTTAAGCAGGCAAAGAAAGAGTGGGAGTAGGACAAAGTCACCTAAAATAGCACAAAGTCAATGTTGCAGTAGAGAAGGTGTAATACTCACTGTTTCTTTAGAAATACATTTCTGAATTAGCTGAACTTAAAACATATTTTTGTCATTTAGTGAAAACAATCACAATTTATACATCAGAGGATGTGGGTAAATAATGACTAAATACTGTGTTATTTCCTCAGATGGAGCTTCACGGTATCATCAGAAAAATATTTGAAAATTTAGGCTGAAATTCTGCAAATCCCAACTGCTGCTCACCAGCCCAAAAGTGTCAGACAAATACAGACTTATTCTTCATGCACAGGCTTGTTCTTTGTGCAATTCACTGTTGGATTAACAGATATAATTAAAAACAAACAAACAAACACCAAACCTAATTCTGAAAGTCTCTAATTAAAATAATGGGACTAAGAAACCAGAGTGCTGAGTTTATGTGGAAAAAAAAAATCATACACAAAATGAAATTCAATTCCAAATAATGTAGTTCTCATCTCTTAATGTTTAAAAAAAACCCAAACAAACAAAAACCAACTCTGCATGGATTTTGTGAGGAGTGAATTCTTGAGTTTTGCTTGTTTGATTGTTTCTAATGTATCTTAGTGTCATTAAATAATATTGCAAAGAAAGGAATCATGAAATGTGTCTTCCAGTCTTAAAAGAAATTTTTTTGAGAATAAACAGCATTTTCTTTTGAACATACTATTTCTTTCACCCTAACTGACAAGCATTTCTGTAGTTCTTTAATAGTGTTCTGCTTAATTTCTTGCCATAGAATTGAAAGGAATGTTTCACATACTCTATGTCATTGTTAAAAAACCCCACATCTTTGAGGAAACTAGGAGACTGAATGCATGTGAAATCATTTCTAATTCCAACTCAAACACCACAATTAATTCGGGATCAGGCCTTCTGATTTTCTAGATATTATTCTTTTTTCCTACTGCCATTACTGGAGCTTTTCAATTCGGAATTTAATGAATAGTTTAAATCTGGTTATTGTGACATAAGAACATCGTATATTAATGCTGTGTTCCGATAATATGTGCGTTTTATCAGAGGTATTAAAAATAAATAAATCTAAGTACCAGTCAGCCTTCTTTCAAGGAAGCAGTTTAATGGCTGCACTAGTCCACATGAATTAATTATTTGAAGAATAAATGACAAAGATTTTAGAGCAGAAATGTATATCCAAAGTCATTGATCTCTAATGTTTCTGAAGTTACAAATCTTGTATTTTGATTAATATTTGCAATAAATTAGATAAACTTATTTCAACCTGTAGGGAGGAAAAAAAAGGTATTACATTGCCTGTTTAGGACTGCCATCATCCTTGCTAACATCTCTTCTATGCATTTTTAAGAAGAAAACCACCTACTTCGGGGACATATAATTAAATGTTATAAAGAATTATGTACATAAAGAGATTTTGCTCTAAGTGTCCAAGACATCTGTTTTTCAATTGGTATGATGTTAACCTATACAGGGTTTGTTTTACAATATGGCTTTGGAACTTGTGGAATAATTACTGGAGGTGACTTTAAAATTAAAACTTATGTTCAAAATTAAAGAAAATGTTCAGTATTCAAGAAGCTTTCAGAGTGAAGAGCGGCTAATATGCCGAGAATCCATTTCACAAAAAGTTCCCTAGGCAGTCTTGGAGGTTGGTGACAATCAGGGGAGCTTGATGAGCTAATACTGAGAGAACAGGACACCAAGGGTAGAGCAGAGTGGATATGCCTGGGCTAGGCTCTATGATCTATGGGCACCTGGTGTAGTATGGTACCAAGAAGTTGCATTGTTTCTGTCTTGAGTGAGTACTGAACCAGAACTGAGATAGCAGTTCATTTTCCTCTTAAGACTGTGTTATTCAGGTCTACTTTTGCTCATTATAACAAAATCACACCTCCATCCCAAAAGCTGCACAACCTTCAAGGTGTGACCACCCCTCATGGAGCATGCACTCTGAACTTCTGTTAGCCTTTATCTTTAAACTTGAAGGAAGGAAAGTTTACACCAATCACAACAAAGATATTAATGACTAGAGTCGCTCAAGCTCTACTGGATAGGTAAAAATAATATAAAAGTAGCCCTAAAAACAGAGGCATGTTAGGGATGATACCACCACAAGTCTAGAAAATACCATCACAAGTAGTCAAGAAAATACCGTCACGAACCATCGCTGACTTCTGGGACCAGCCGATAGACTGAGCCTCTCTTCCCCCCCACCACCCAGGGGCACCTTGGGTGAGATTTGAACATTTAGCTATCCTAGGAAACTTAGAATTCTCTACAGAGAAATATTTATGTTGCTATATTGCTCAAACAGTTTCATGTTGCTTTATGTGTAACTTTATTTTGTCTTATGTTGTTGAATTATTTGCACCTGCTTTTGTAAACAGTAGATCATTACTGGCAATGTAAAGAATCTGCACTCTCTAATCCCAATAAACAGCACCATTCATTAATCTAGCTGTGCTAGTTCCTAACTGAACACAACTAAACCACTTGAGTCTGGCCATGCTTGTTCATTGAACACTACTAGACTGAAAGATGCTTCCCGCTATTTGTGAATTCACAATCATGACAGTTCAGTATTGAACGTGACAGACTTATGCACTCAGAATCCCAGATGACCCCAGCCCCTCTGAAGACAAGTTGGAATGCAAGGAGGTTTACTCTCTCAGCCAAATTCCTTTGCCTGTTTAATGCGACAGAACTCATGACACAAGACATGCTGTACATCACAGCGATACACTTCATATAAATGCCTCCTTTCTATATGACAGCATGTTGCTTATTAGAAATATATTTCCATTCTCCCTAAAGTGAAAAAAATAAAACCCAAAGTCTGTGAAGATAAAGACTTTTAATAAATTACTTTTACCAAGTACTTGATATTACTCTTTGCCTGAGATCAGGTAAAACCACAGAATCACAGAATCATCAGGGTTGGAAAGAACCTCTAGAGGTCATCTAGTCCAACCCCCCAAAGCCAGGCAAATCTACTATGAATTTCAGTAGAACATGAGTGTGTTATCCACAGGTGTACTTTAGAAGACCTGTAACAGTTGTCTTCATAGTTTCAAGCACACAAAAATGTGTTTTCTTATTTAAAGGTTGTCTTTCATATTGCTGTAGGAGATGAGAAACGGAATCATGAATCAGCCAAACCAGAGAAACTAAATATAGTTTTTTATAATGTTAAAGGATGTTGAAAGCAAAAAAGGAAGCAGACAAACAAAAATAAAGGATTTTTGCCTTTTTTGGAATTTTGAATGCTAAACCAATTGTTGAAATATTAAGTATGGCTTTTTCATAAGTATGAGAGGAAGCTCCAGCAAAAAGTCAAACCTGATTATTCCGCTTCATAACATTTCAGAATTGTATATGGTACACTGCTGTAATACTTAAATCTAAACAGCAGTAAAACTGAACATAGTTTTCATGCTTTTCTATTATGGAATGGCTGTCTCTAATGTCCAAATATACATGTAGAATACAATCAATCTATATTATTTAGTTAAGATTTCTTTTTGGAACCGAAGCCAATTGTTTTCCATGACCTGTCCATAAAAAAGGCACACAAGTGAAAGTAACTGCACAACTTTGTTCACTGGCTAAGAGTAGGTACCTCAACAGTTTTGGAAAAAAATGCAGATGAAGAATGATTTTGCTGAAAATGGTTAAGAAGAAGGGAAAACACCAATACTCTCAGCAGGTAAGTTTTCAAAAAGCCTAACTATTCTATAAGATTTGCTTTATTCAGCTTTCTATCCACATAAAGACAGCATGTCAGAAGAACCAAGTTACATGAAGAACCTCTAATTTTGAGGACAAAAATGTTTTGCTTATTAATGTTTTTGTGCTGTACCAAGAGCTTCTACAGGTCCATTAGGGCCGCTTTCCTAATTACTATTCCTTCAGGAGAAATGACAGCTTGACTCAGGCTACTTTCACTTTCAGTGAGGATATTTTTAGGTACAATATAGTTTTTATAAAGAGAAGGAAATTGTGTTTCTCCCTAATTTTAAGCTTGATTAAGTGGTAAAGTGAATTTTGTGCTGAGACTAAGTGTCTAAATTAACTGGAATTCTTTAACCACAACTGCAATGCTGGCTGATTTGGGCCATAAGACATGCTTTTGCACTTGAGGTACAGTTGGCTCCACACAGACATCTGGTCAATGACCCTTCTGTTGTGACTGCAAGATATAACTATTGTCATAACATCCAATTGTTTTGTAATATAGTTCTGTATCCTCAACATTTCACGTACTCCACCATCACATTTCAGGGAGCCAAATAACTGTCAGGCAAAAAGAATGTTGAAATTCAACCAATCTAAACTGACATAAAAAATATGGCATAGCGGTTAAAGCTTTAATATTCTAGTTTTAACTCAGAAAGCTATTGAACTGACATTGCTAAGAATTTTAATAATTTAATACTCATATTTTCTTATTAATTATATGAAGTTCACCAAAAAAAGTTTTAATAATTGTCTCCTTTATCTCTATGATAAGAAAAAAGTAAAATATTGTAACTTATTTGCCTATATCTACACTTTCCATCTTTTTCATAAACCACAAATTAATTCTAAATAATGAAGACCCATTGTCTCCTCGTGTGTGTGTCTAATTATCATTGAAATTGCTGCAGATATATCCCCGTTCATCCAGATATGCACACTGATTCTGAAACATAGTGAAGTCTGAGAGATGTGTTTTATACTTCCGCACTACCAAAATTTTACCCTTAAAAAGAAGTGCATGCTGACATATTCAAGGATGAAACTACGTACCAAGCAAAGAAAAACAAAACACAGAATTTCTGCTTAACATAACAGAAACAATCTCTATTCAACTTTGAACAGGCTTCATTATAATGATTTTTTCCTACATTAATTTCTGTATGAAATAATTTGCATAATTGATTTTTTTCCCATAACATCTGAAATAGAAAAATGTATGGAAGTTCAAAATTGTATATCATATTCTGGAACATCAAGCTTTTTCATATAACAAGCCTTTCCATATACAAGGTTATATAATTTGCGTTGTAAAACTATTCTTCTGGTTTTATTAATGGGTGGATGGATAGAAATATGGAACAATACCCCCCCCCCCAAAAAAAAAAATGGTATCTAGTGTAATACATACCATACAATTTCTCATGGAAAGATGAAGGTTTGTATTTCTTTGTACTCATGTTCCAGCAGTAACATAAACTTTCAGATTATTAAAAAACATAATTTAAAATGTGTGTGCTTGAGTAAGACTGACTGGCCAAGCAGCTGGAGGTCAGAAATACTGAGAACCACCAGTCATGATTCCCTGAACTGTGATTTACAGTCATTGGACCCTTCATTTTTAACAACGCTTCTAATACCTACAAATATGTGACCATCACTCCTGTTATCGCCACTTAGGGTCTGAAAGCAACAATTAAAAATTCATTTATTTCAGCTACCAATTCCTAGCCAGGCACTGTTATGCAGGAGCTACCAGAGTGTTGCTAAGATCAGCAGAAGTCATGATGTAATTTATTACAGTTTCACAAAAGTTGCTCATGCAGGCAATATCAACAGGACACAGTGACTTAAATCTAGCAGCCTTCCCTGTAGTAAGGCTTTACAGATTTTTCCTGCTGGGGTAGGAAAGGGCAGGGAAAAATTCTTGAAAAAGGCTGACAAAGAGTTGACAAACAGATCACTGAAATTTCAAAAGGTGACAATATCAAACATTGCCAAGGGACTCATGACCCACAAAACTGACAGCAATAATCACCCAGATTTCCAGTTCCATAGGAATGAAGGATTTCTGGAAAATAGGCACCAAGCATGTATGAACGAACTGCTTTATTCATATAATATAAAATTGATCCGTAAATGTAGAACAAATCTGATGCCTCTGTGATTCAAACTTCCTACACAGGAAATCAACTGTAGGATTACAATTTTGGAAATTTGCCAAGAAAGACATGAAGGTGTTTTTCAAGTTTTGTCCCACAGACACAACATTGAGATATTGTTTTAGCAGTTAAATCTGATACGATAATTTAGCTGATCAAAGCAATAGATCTGCACCAACTTACCGCCTCACCACAATGTCCTCACAGCACAATCAATCACTGGAGGATTAAAAGTGTAAGACTCTTCAAGATTTCCCTGAAAGAGAAAATAAACCATGTTTTATTTGCATTTCAACAGCAAGACCAATAGATTTCGAAGGATTCAAGATACAGAAAAGTTAATACAGTGACGATAAATAACTTATACAAGCTGCTATTACTCAAAGTCAGCAAAAAAAAAAAAAAAAAAAAAAAGAAATTTCTAGAATAACTGATTTAAAACATTCCAGATCATAAATGGTCATATATTTAGTTATTTGAATCAGATATTTTCTGATTAAAGTGTACATGAAAAAACAACCATGTTTCAAACACACTTTCTTACTTGCTGTGGCACTGTACAGCAGAGGTACTACCAAGACCTGCAGTACTCTGTACAGGCAGTATGTTCATCAGTAAATTACCTTAACAGTTTATGAAAACATAACTGCAGACTTGCAATAGTAAAGCTATCTCTTCGCATATCACAAACCAGTGTCAATCTCTACCATGTGACTGTCCATTCCAACTGACTTACTTTCCTTTCAGTTGTGCAGATCATTATAATTTGCTTTTGGATGGGTTTAATTGTCCTCTAGCTCCACAGTGGTCTGATTTCATATTATTTGTAGCTTGGGAGGAAAATATAAATTGCTTTTTTGACAATAGCATTTCTATTACAGAAAGGTATTTCTTTCTAAACTGACTTTTTCTTTTGCTGCTTCTTCATCTTATTCACACCTTCCTCCTTTTCTGCTTTTGTGAAATGCATTGGCCTGTTGATCCTTCAGGCAAACAACCCATTTTTTCTGTAAAATACCCTTATTTTGACACAAACCTAGGCAAATGATGGTCTACCTTTCCCTTCCTGCTTGTGTAGGGGAGCACACGAAAAAAACACCAGATGTTTTAATCTCTGCATTCATTTTTTCCTGCTTTAAGCAGGAAATGTCTGCTTGTCGGTGGGGCTATTTTCATGTTGTATTAATTTGTTTATTCCTTCATATGTGTCATCATAGGCTCTCTTCTCTATAATATGATGGTTTTGGCCTTTCTCCCTGCTGGTTTTCTAGCTCTTACTGACATGCCTTTTCAAGTATCCACCTTTCCCTTCTTGAATTTCATGTTACCTTAATGCTTCTCATGCTTCCACTTTCCCGCTGTCTTCCATAAATATACAATTCTTCCATTTTATCACTGTTCTTCCTTTTAGTAAATAATAGCTAGCTTATCATGATCAGAGACACTCATCCTTGCCTTTCACTTTCCTCAATGGGCCTTGATAGGACTTTACAGACTGCCCAGAGAGGTTGTGGAGACTCCTTCTCTGGAGACATTAAAAATCATCTGGATGCATTTCTGTGTGATCTAGTCTAGGTGATCCTACTCTGTCAGGGGATGTTGGACTAGATGATCTTTCAAGGTCTCTTCCAACTCCTAATGTTCTGTGATTCTATTATAATATCTTCACTTTCAGTACTTCCTTTTCCCTTTGTCTGCCTAGCAATATATGTTTCACTTAAAATGCATTAATCTTCATCATCATCAACAAAAAAAAACACTACTACCTCCCACCCCCAAAAAAAACCCAAACCAACAACCCAAACCCAAAAAACCCCACAACCCAGCTGATTTTACACTGCTACTCTGTAGGTCTTGTAGATTTTATCCTGCCAGACAACTGCCTTTGTTCTAAGAAAACCCCTCCCAATAATATAACCAAAACATATATTGTGACACTAACAATGGGGCAGTCATGCAGATGCACAAAGACGGTCACTTCTTTTAGTCTTCTGATCCCCTCTAAGTTACAGTGGACATTCAACACACTTTCTAAATGTGCATGATGTCTACAAAATAAGTTAATTATTATTGAAAAGTTAACCTTAAACCAAGACAAGCAATAACAAAAAAAAAAAACTTCTGTTCCCAAAAATATGAAAAACATAACAGCCACATGTTTTTTACAGTCAAGTAGACATATTCTGTCATTCTGTTGAACATGATTGTTTTCCACACTGCTTTTCATATTCAAGGATCACATCCTGCAAGCTCAATAGCAGTCCATCCCCACAAGCAGGAAGTCAGGCAAAAATGCCATCTGAAGAAAAGGCACTCTTGGCAAAACTCAAGACAGAAAAAGTCCGTAGATGTAAGGTGGCAACAGGGATAGTTAGTCTGAGAGGAATACAGAGACACTAAGCATGGAGACATGGGCAGGAAAATCAAAGCACAGGGATAGAAACTAGGGAGGGATGTCAAATAAAATGAGAAAGGACTCTGAGAAATCCACAGGCAAAGGACGACTAGGGAGAATGTAGACCCACCCACTACCAAATGTGGCAGGGGCCCTGGAGATACAGAACATCATAAAGGCTGAGAAGATGGATATCCTCGTTACTTTGGTTCGAATTAGTAAGACTGCCTTTCAGAAAACACAGAGACCAGCAGAAACTTTTGGTGCCACAGGCCGATCAGGCCTCTCCTCATTTACTGAGAAGGTTATGGAGCAAATAATCCTGGAAACCGCTTCCAGGCAGTTGACCAACAAGAAAATCACTGGGAGCAGTCTGCATGGATTGACCAACCTGATGACCTTATATGGCTTGGTAGACAAGGTAAGAGTGATCGATACTGAATACCTAAACTTCCATATAGCTTTTGGCATTGTCCACGGTAATACTCACAGAAAGAATGACAAAGTATGGGCTGGATAAGCAGACAGTGAAGTTGTTTGAAAACAGGCTAAGTGGCTGACTTCAGGGTGTTTTGGTCAGCCATAAAGTCTACTTGGGGGCCAATAACTAGCTGTGTGCCCCGTGAATCAAGACCAGATAACACTATATTCAGTGCTTCCATTAATGATCTAAAAGAGGAGGCAAAGTCTGGCCACAGAACTAGAAGGAAGGTTTATGCTGCAATCCAAAGGGACCCTGCCATGCTGGACAAATGGGCTGACAGCAACCTCATGAAATTTTACAAGCTAAAGTGGAAAGTGGCTCTGCACAAATGATCCCAGGGATCCTCATTGACACCAGGCTGAACATGAGCCAGCAGCATGCATTTCCCATAAAGGCAAACCATCTTTCTGGGCTGAAGTAGGAGTTTTGCCAGAAGGGAAAGGGAGGTGATCCCTTTCATTCAGCACTGGTGAGGCCACATCTGCAGTACTGTATCCAATTGTGGGATCCTCAGTACAAAAGACATATGGACGTATTCAAGAGAAACAATGAAGGACTATGAAGATATTGAAGGGACTGGAGCATCTATCCTACGAGGAAAGGATGAGGTAGCTGGAACTGTTCAGCTTGGAGAAGGCTGAAGGGGAAATTCATCAATGCATATAAATTCCTGAAGGGAGGGTACTCAGGCTTTTTTATTTGGTGTCCAATGACAGGACAGGAGGCAAAGAGAGCAAGGCAACACAGAAGAGTGTTTCTGAACATCAGGAAAAAGCTATTTACTGTGAAGGTGACTGAACACTGGAGTAGTTTGCCCAGAAATAGTTGTGGCATCTCCATCCTTGGAAATATCAAAAAGCCATCTGGACATGGTCCTGGGAAACCTGGTCTAAGTAGCTTCAGCAGGGAAATTGGTCCAGATCCAATCTCAGTCATTCTGTGATTCTGTGATATTTTATTCATAGAACTTAGAGTTTGTGCTTTTCCACCCACCTAGGGAGACTGTTATAGATAACCACCTTCTACCTTTCTCTGTATCTCACTGGTGACATTCAGAAGTCACAATATTCCTAATGATTCAGGAAAAAAAATAAAAAGTAAGTAAATAGCAGTAAATGGCAAACAGTGATCAAGAATGCTTTGTCCTAAAAGCTCTTTTCCCCTAAACTTCAGGGGAAGCTATTTTTGTTAGAATACAACAGGAGATTCAGGGATTTAGGGTTTTTTGGTTTGTTTTTTTTTTTTTTTTTTTTAATGAAATGCACATGCAACACAAAGAAAGTTGTCGAAAATAGGCTCAGAACTTCTTTTTTTTTCCTTAAGAATCGTAACTATGTTAAGACTCAGTGACATGAAAGATATGCTACAAAACAGAAAGTAAATCACATTACATAGAAATTCTACAAGTTGCAACTTTAGAAGTACTGCAAAAGTATGAAGGGATATGGACTGGGAAGTTTCTGACCATGTACAACCTCTTTTCAAAGTAAGCTTTACAAAAGAATAAAAGTAGCTTTTTTTTCTATTATTTGCAGTCTAAGTGACAATAGGAAGGTAGAAATAAGCAATTTCCTACAAGTTACTTTCCAGCTATTACTCTTGTGTTCCCACAGATCAAATAAAAATAAATCGAAATTAATGTATTCTCTATTTTCTTCTGTAAGCTTTGTGATTTTAGATATGTATATGGAATCACAACAATGTAATAATTACAAAATAACTAGACATTATAAATAGAATCATAGAATCTCAGAATGGTTTGGGTTGGAAGGAACCTTAAAGATCACCTGGTTCCAACTCTCCTGCCATGGGCAGGGACACTTTCTGCTAGACAAGGTTCTGCAAACCCATCCAACCTCGCTTTGAAAACATCCAGTGAAGGATTGTCCACAACTTCTCTGGCTGTGCTGGTTTAAGCTTAGCTGGCTGGACTATTACAATTTCTCACCACCTTCACAGTAAAGAATTTCTTCCTAATATCTAATCTCCTGGAAAGAGTCCAGCGGAAGTCTACAAAGGTAATTAAGGGCCTGGAGCATCTCTCCTATGAGGACAGGCTGAATGAACTAGGGCTTTTCAGCCTTGAGAAAAGAAGACTGAGAGGGGATCTGAGACAGAGGGAAGCAACCAGCCTCTTTTCAGTGGTCTGCGGAGACAGGACAAGGGGAAGTGGCCTCACGTTGGAACATAGGAAGTTCTGCACCAATATGAGGAAGAACTTTTACACAGTGAGGGTGACAGAGCACTGGAATAGGCTGCCCAGGGGGGTTGTGGAATCTCCTTCTCTGGAGATGTTCAAGACTTGTCTGGTCACCTACCTGTGCGACCTGTCCTAGGGAACCTGCTTTGGCAGGGGGATTGGGCTTGGTGATCTTTGGAGGTCCCTTCCAACCCCTACAATTCTGTGAATCTGTGAATCTAAACCTACCCTCCTTCATCTTAAGGCCATTAGCCCTTGTCCTATCACTATGTGCCCTTGTAAGCAGTTTCTCTCCAGATTTCTTGTAGACTCCCTTCAGATACTAGCTGTATGCACTAAGGACCCTTCTCTTCTCCAGGATGAACAAGCCTACCACTCTCAGCCTGGTGTCATAGGAGAGGTGCTCTAGCCCTCTGATCATCTTCATGGCCATCCTCTGCACTCGGTCCAACAGGTCAATGTCCCTCTTCTGCTGGGAGCCCCAGAGCTGGATGCGGTACTCTAAGTGGGAGTCTCACAAGAATGGAGCAGAGGGGGAGAATCACCTACCTTGATCTGCTGGTCACACTGTTTTTGATGCAGGCTGGGATACAGTTGGTTTTTGGGGCTGCAAACATGCCTTGATGGCTCATGTGGATCTTTTCATCAACTAACATCCCCAAGCCCTTCTCCTCAGGGCTGTTCTCAATCTTCCCAGCCTGGAGGTGGTTTTGGGATCACCCTGACACATGCAGGAGCTTGCGCCTGGCTTTGTTGAACTTCATGCGGTTCGTATGGACCCCTCTCTTGATCCTGTCAACAACCCTTTAGATAGCATCCCTTCCCTCCATTGTGTTGACTGTACCACACAGCTTGGTTTCACTGGCAACTTTGCTGAGGTTGTGCACTCGATCCTGCTGACAAAGATGTTAAACAGTACTGGTCCTATTACCAACCCCTAAGGAAGGCCAAATAGAGTGTTCTGTGTTGATCCCGTAACTATGTCTCTGGAATGTGCATCAGACTTTGGGTGATAAGCACCAAGTCTAACAAAGAAGCTATTATTTGAGGTCTTCTGTAATAAATCTGCTAAAGATCTATGCATGGTAAATTATGTTTACACATATGTTGTTTTTTGCTTTAAGTCCTGCATAACAGGCTGGATTTTCCTTTTGACAGCCTAGAGATTCTGAATCTGAGTCTGGGAACAAATAGAGGAGGAAGTCCTCTGGAACCAATAAATATTTATCCCACCTGGCTTCCTACTCACATTACACACTTTCTGTGCAGAAGCAATTACAAAATGGTTTGAAAACAGAAACAAAATTATTAAAGAATTATTAATAGCTATTAATTATACCCCTCTATGATTCCTAAAGGTCTTGGGAGTCTGGGGAGGTCCCTGCTGACTGGAAGCTAGGTAATCTTATTCCGATTTGCAAGAATGGTGTGAGGGAAGAACCAGGAAACTAGAGTCTAAACTCAGTTCCTGGAGAAAATATAGAGAAGATCATACTGGGTAATACTGAAAGCATTTAAAGAATAATGTAATCATCACATACAGTTAACATGGGCTCACAAAGGAGAAGTTCTGTTTAACTAGTTTGATATCCTTGTATGATAAGGTCACCCACTTGGGTAGAAGAAGGGAAGGTAGTGGATGTACTTTTTCTGGATTTTAGTCAGACTTGATATTGTCCCTCACAGCATCCTTCTGTAAAAGTGTTCCAACTATAGAATGACTGGGTTTACCTCACTGGCTGAAGGACAGGGCTTCAAGGATTGTAGTGAATGGGGCTACATATGGTTGGTGACTAGCCACAAGCAGTCTTCCTCAGGAATCTATTGTAGGGCTAGTTCTATTCGATATTTTAATCAACAATCTGGATGTCGGAGCTGATTGCATTAACAAATTTGCTGATGATACCAAACTGGGAGGAGCTGTTGATTCTCTGAGGGACCTTGCAGGAGGATATAGATAGATCGGAGCACTGTATTATCATTAATGAAATTAAATTTAACAAGGCTAAATACTAGATCCTGTACCTGGGATGGAGTAATGCTGGACACAAGCCTAAACTGGAAGAAAAGTGGCTGGAGACCAGCCCTTCAGAAAAGGATCTAGGGGTGCTGGTTAATATTAAGCTTACAAAGAACCAGCAGAATGTCCTGTCAGCCAAGAGGGCAAAGTGCATCCTGTGTTCCATCAAACACAGCATAACCAGTCAAAAGAAGGGATTGTCCCACTGTATTCAGTCATGGTGCAGCTTTGCCTAGAGTACTGTGTGCAGTGCTGGGCCCCTCCATTTAGAAAAGATGTTAAGGTCCTTGAATGAAAAGAAGATGATGACAAAGCTGGTGAAAGGGATAGAAACTGCGTCTTGTGAGAGGTAGCTAAGAACTCTGGCTTGTCTAGTTTGTAAAAAAAGAGGCTGAAAGGTGGGAATGGTTCAAAGTTGTGTCAGGGATGGATGAGACTGGACATTAAGAAACATCTCTCCACCAACAGAGTGGCCAAACACTGGAACAGGCACCCTAAAGAGATGGTCAATGTAGTGTTGGCCAGCCTTTGAAGTGGCCAGGAAGTTGGGCTTGTTTATCATTTGTAAGGCCCTTCCAACTGGAACTATTTTATTCTGCGGGAGCAATAGGAGGCTCTCTGTGTTGGCATTTTTTTCCTTACTGGCCTGAATTATCATCTGTGTTTGAAGAAATCTGAAGAGCAATGCCCATTTTTCTCTCTGCAGCCAAGTTCTTCCATCAACCTCTGGCATCCCACCTAGTTCTGCAGGGGCTCTGCCACAGCAAGCAGAACATGTGCAGCTGCCATGTCACAGAGCTGATGGCACAGCTGAGATAGGGAGGTTATAAAAACGGTTGTGCAGTGAGCTGGTGGGTGAGTAAAGATTGAGGTGAGAGAACAGGGAAAAGGGCAGAGAAGTGGAGAACAGGGCCACAGGCAAGGAGGCAAGGGCTGCCTGTGGTGCAAGAGATAGTAGCTGGTCCTCCTCTGCTTTTAGGGCCAGTGGCCCTAAAAGGACATAAACAGACCATGGCAAATTCCTGTGGTAAGATACTCAGAAGGAGAGATTTTCAGGTTTCTTCAAGGACACTGAGAGAAGAATGACTCAAATTAACATCTGGCTGGTACTATTTTCAAGCTACCCGTTCATGGCACCAGCCCCAGAAATATAGCTGCCATGTCACAGTCATCAGCAGGCTAGTGGTGGCCCATGCAGCTGGTGACATAGCTGACCTATGATGGGTATCCTCCAAGGACACCTGGGACTGGCAGCATTGGCCTGAGGCTGGGAAAGCCCTGGGCAGAACTTGCCTATGGTGACCAAGGGTGGCAGCTCCTGTTGTTTGTTGATGTTTTTCACTGCCCCAGGCCCTGACAGGGACACTACTAGAATACAGCGCACTCCCATCTCTTCCTTCTTCAGCCACTCGGCCAAAGAGTTCTGTAGCCTTCTACAAAGCCACTGACTTACAACAAGTGGACGCAACTCCAGTCTGCACCACACCACTTCCTGACAGGCATCTGTAAACTATGCACAGCCATGGATAAGGGGAGGTCTGTGACATGCACCTTCTTTCTCTGAAAATAAATTTCTGATTTATTAATCCATTGTCTGGTTCTTCTTTTGGCCTTTCACTATGCAACAAAAGCAGCTATTTGTTCAAGGTGGCAGCATGCATATATCAATGGTAAATGGCATCCCAATGCCCATTTGCCTCACTTCCAAACTGACTTCTGAGACTCTCCTTTCCTCCCAAACTTAAACCAAACTTGCTTAATTCATTGATTCTTCAATCAAATATCAGCTCCTAAACAAAGACAGTTTCCTCTTCATGAATTTTGCAGCCTTTTATAAGAATTTAACTATTACTCAAGAGATACAATGATCACCTCAAAATGTGACCAAATCATCTTGAAGATCAAACTGCAAGGTGAATAAAAAAATATAATCTACTCATAGTCTTGAATAATTGTAAATTCCTTCTGAATTTTCAGTTAACATGTATATATGTTTTTTTCTGTTTTTACAGGAATAAATATTGTGCATAAGTATTGAACAATCAAATTTACTGGATACTTTTTTCAGTGGACTTTAATTTGAAAAAAAAGAAAATTAAAATTTCAAGACACATGCTTCATTACACTAACTTTCCCTAAATAGAGAAAAAACTAAAACTCCAATGTTTCTGTGTGCTAGATGACTACATTAACTCCTTCCCTGAAGTTATAAAACATTTATGCATAACATTTGAGCTTGATGGCATGCATCTACTTATATATAGCTTCCTGAAAAAAAAAAATCCACTTTTCTTTTGCACTGGAATAACACACAAATGCTATTCTTCTCCTTATGGTATAGCAAAGCAAAATAATACAAATGTCCATTTGATGCTTCATTTCCAAAATTCCATTGAAAAAAAGAAAAAAAAATGTGTCAAATTACATTTTTCTGAAGAAATCATTATTTTTAATATATTTTATACAATATCATTTAATTTTAAAATATAAAAAATCAATTTTGCTCTCAATATGGTAATTTTCTATATGATTACACATTTTCTGCATTTTCTGTATGACGGCTTTTTTTTTTTTTTTTGCCCAAACTGTATTCTTTTGTATCACACTCTAGAGGCTATAGTTGGATTTTTCAATAATTTTGATTTTTAAAAATTACAGTAAGATTAAATTATTTAGCAATGAATTGCACATAAGTGCTTCCAAATTAGCACTTTCAAATAAGTACTTCCAATTAGAATGAAATTCTGAACCTTGTCTGCGATACGAAGAGTGGGGTTAAAAGCAGCTACTTTTAAAATAACATTTTTTTTTTTAAACCAGAGAGCCTAAAGGTAAAGAGATCTACTTGATGACAAAGACTATTACAGTTAAGATTGTGAAACATCTTGAGGTATGAAAAAAAAATTACATATTCCAAAGCTGACTCTACACTTATTCTATGGTATTAAATTTACCTCACAATTTCATAATGATGCCAAGTGTCTAATAAGTCTATATGGGACCAGGAAGAGACTTTTCTGATCATATGTGACTAGTGTACAATGCATTGCAATCGGAACTGAAACTAAATGAAAATAATCCTGTATGCCTATCTTGAAAGAAACCGCATTTTTGAATCATTTTAATCTCCTACTTTCTTGTTCTGAGCTTTAAAGAAACAACCAAAATATTTCAGAATCTTTATTACTATTGCAGACAACAAAAAAGTAAACTGTAAAGATCTGAACTTCAGCTCTGAAAGGTGTCCATTTTTTCTAAATTCATGATTCTTTGTGTTGCTGCTTCTCACCTACCGAGGAAGAACCCATTATTCTGAACTGCTACCTGAATTTGCAGTGAATAAATGTAAAGAATAATAAACTGCAAGGAAGTGTATCAATGTGTTTGGAACATGTGTTTAATATGATCTTTCAGTGTCTGGAAATGTGGTGAAACAAGGTTGTATACAACAATGGACTCAGTCAATGATTTTGAAATCATGAGCATTTCAGTGGATGTAGTGTACCTAGTCTACAGTAAAGTCTTTGATACTGTTTCTCATCGTATTCTGCTTGAGAAACTGGCTACCACTGGCCTGGACAGATGTACTCTGCTGCGTAAAAAAATGGCTGGAAGACCAAGCCCAAAGGGTTCTGGTAAATGGTGCTAAATCCAGCTGGAGGCTGATCACAAGTATTGTTCCCCAGGGCTCAGTCCTGAGTACAGTTCTGTTTGATATCTTTATCAGTGACCTTGATGAAGGGATTGAATGTTCCCTCAGCAAGTTTGCAGATGACACTAAGCTGGGAGGAAATGTCAATCTGCCTGAGGGTCAGGAGGCTCATGGTAGGATACGGACAGGTTGGATCCATAGGCTGAGACCAACAGCATGAGGTTCAACAAGGCCAAGCGCAGAGTCCTGCCCTTAGGACATAACAATCCTGTGCAGGGCTACAGGCTTGGGGAAGAGTGGCTAGAAAGCTGCCTGGTGGAGAAGGACCTGGAGATGTTTGTTGATTGCAGACTGAATATGAGTCAGCAGTGTGTCCAGGTGGCCAAGAAGGCCAATGGCATCTTGGCTTGTATCAGAAATAGCATGGCCAGCAGGGCCAGGGAGTTGATTGGGCCCCTGTACTCAGCACTGGTGAGGCCGCACCTCGAGTACTGTGTTCACTTTTGGGCCCCTCACTACAAGAAAGACATGGAGGTCCTGGAGCGAGTCCAGAGAAGGGGAACGAGGTTGGTGAAGGGGCTGGAGAGCAAACCTTGTGAGGACCGGCTAAGGGAACTACATTTGTTTAGCCTGGAGAAGAGGAGGCTGAGGGGAGACCTTATCACCGCCTACAGCTACCTGAAAGGAGGTTGTAGAGAGGTGGGTGTTGGTTTCTTCACCCAAGTGACAGGAGATAGGACGAGGGGGAATGGACTCAAGCTGTGCCAGGGCAGGTTCAGATTAGCCATTAAGAAAAAAAAAAAAATCACTGAAAGGGTTATGGGGCATTGGAACAGGCTGCCCAGGGAGGTGGTTGAGTCATCGACCCTGAATGCATTTAAAAGATGACTCAATGAGGTGTTTAGGGATATGGTTTAGTAGAGGATGGGTATGGTTGAACTCAAAGGTCTTTTCCAACCTAGTGATTCTATGATGCAGTATTGGATATATTTTCCACAGTCACACACAATTAATAGAAACATGCAAACAACAAGTCATATATGTTTTCAGAGCTGCAGGCTGAATGACATTGTTCAAATTACTATCTTGAATACACATTTCCTTATATTTTAATTTAAAAAAAAAAAAAAAAAAAAAATCCTTCCCAGGAAGAGAATGGTGAATTTCTGTGCTAAAAATATCAAGAGGATAGTACTGTAACACATCCTTAAAGGACTGATATGCTGGTCTGTGCTTCAGAAGAAAATGACTTATAATATGCCTGTGGTGTATTTTACTTTCTCCCCCAAAAAAAAAAAAAAAAAACCCTCGTGTTTTCAGAACATTTATTTCCTGCTTCTAAGTACAAAATGTACAAAAGCAAATGTCACAACCCCCAAACTGTTTCCAAGTCCATGTTACACAGTGTTACTACAAGGTTTGTAGAGAAAAGACATAGATTGTGCCCAGTGGCTGCCAGTGAATTGTGGAAACAGAATGTTCTGTGAGACTCTGCGCGGGACCATGGCCAGGACTCTCACTGGTAAATGGGGGTGACAGACTCCTGCTATGTCACTGACATACCATATAAACAAATTAATTGAAGAACACTGTGAAAGCATGTAAATCTATATGAATATTACTAATTTCAGTTTTACCTCATTAGTTCTAATTCTTTTGTGGTTGTCCTTTAGTCTTCTTCATAATCACTCTTGTATAGAAATAATGGAAATTGACATTTATTATATTTCATGGCTCAGGTATGCAAAACAAAGTGTTACCGGAGAAAAGATAGTATGTCCTCCTCTCATACACTCTGCCCTTTCTGCTGTTACTCCCCTGATACGCACACAGTCAATGAGTCTAGAGAGCTCAGCACAGATACTTAAAAAACAAGGGTCTTATTTTCAGCACAGGGAAAGGGGCAGATGCACACAACTTGAGGCTTTTCTACTAACTAGACCTTAAATTGCTTTTCCCATAATGCCAGAAAAGCCTTCTTGGGTAGTTGAAATTCACAGCCAGGGACAGACAAGATAGGACTTTCACAACTGAACAACCTATCAGATTGTAGTCAAGCCAAATATTTTTCATGGGAATCTCTTTAAATAGTTTGGTTTTAACACTGATATGGCATGGGGTGGCAGATAAGGTCCTAGATGAACTTAGGACTCATGAACAAGAAACCATTTGTGTGCTATAGCAAAGAAAGACACATCCACTCTCAAAAAAAAACAGTCAGTATGGTATGCACAACTGACATGCTGAGATATCCTACATCTGAGTAACTCCATTTAGATGCTGGAACCTGCTTAACTGTATCAACATAACATTGTCTGTAACATTAGCTATCTTCAGATTTAAAATATAAAAATATGTAGAAAACCTCTAAAAATAGAAGCACTGAAAAAATGAGAAATGTTATTTCATTAGAAGAAAGGTAAAGAACTATAAGTTAAATCTTCTCCTGACTGGAGGTACTTAGCCTGAATTAGAGTGTCAGACAGAAGGCTTAACACTTCTATTTCACTTCAAAAAAAGTACAAGAAAGTTAAGAAAGACTATCTAAAACTTTCATGTATGCCTATATGCCTAGAATACTCCCTGCATAGTGATTTTTTCTATGTAGAATTAGAAAACGTAGGGTTTATTTTTATTTAGAAAGTTTGAGAAAGACATTGTACTGTCAAAGGTGTCTTGCTTATTGAGTGGATTTTCCTTGCTGATACAAACCTCACGATTAGCAGTATCAGAGAAACATTCTCAAGATGTGTCAGTACACAGGTATTGTTTACTGGCTTATTTAGAAAGATTATGATCTTCAAAGTAAGATGAAATGTAGAGTCTGAAAAATGTCTTCCTTAAATGCAGCTTATTATGCAATAGTTCTTATCTAACCATTTGCTTTTATTTAAGAAAGAACACCAGGAGATGTGTCTTTGGCTCCAAAGCGTAATGTCCAAGACGAGAAAAAACTTCAATCTCTCAAATGAAAACATAAATAAATATATAATGAAAAAAAGTGAATAAAACATGAATAAATATATCAAAATCAGGAATTTTAACATACAGCAAATCTGAAGCCTAATTTAGCTCAATCCTTTTCCTTAGAGAACAAGGTTGAAAAGTTGCAAAAATGTTATATAAGCCAAGAAAAATAAATATGGTCTAAAGCACCCAGAGAGTATTTCCCTTTTCTGGAGATAGTGGGAAAGGAGATCACAATGTAGATGTTCAAGAAGGGTACTGAAATATGTGGTTTAGGTTTTTGTATCTAATATGTTTTATAAGAATAAAACATATATTTTGCATTTAAGCTTGTTTCTCTATTTTCCTGATCTCACATTCATGGTCAATCCCGGATACTCATGGTCACCTGTGTACTAATTGAGAAAGCTGGTGGCAGATGATGAAACCAAGAGTCGTATTTGAATGTGATGTGGGGACAGCCTATTAAGATCTTTCAGTTGCCTAGTTTCATTTTCACCATCAGAGTGAAACGTCTCTCTCTTAGGGTATGGCACAAGCAGGCAGCCTTCCAGGAATGACTTTGCAGCCAGCTAAATCAGTGTTTCTCCTCCTGTAAAGTTATTCTCAGTAGTATCACTATTTAGAGGCAGCACAACAAAGAATAGTATCAAGAAACACGGCATTGCCCCAGTGGGAATGTAGTAGCACAGGAAGCAAAATAGAGGGGTTTCAGGCTGCTGTTTGGTAAAGATTTAAGCTGTAGTAAACAGGCCCCTGCTGAGAGATAAAGTAAGAATGTGTTTAACCCTTTTTCACCTATTAGAATGGCACTGGATTTGTTTTACCTTGCATTTGACAAATTTTACCAATTTTGATTCCAATGCTGTTGCAAATTCAAGCTGTAAAAATAGGTCCTAAATTGTAGGGGGAATAAAATAGTACTGCCCTCCTCTATTAATACAAGTATTATGAATATGAATATAAATGTTTGTATAGGTTTCGCATGAGGCAGAAGTCCCTGGCAGACTTACTTACCAGGGACTGAGGTGAAAGCAGGAGCCAGGGCCTGTGGCAGCCCTTAAAGCCCTGCTGGCTGCAGGTCCCTGTCTCTGCCCAGGGCCACTCAGATCCAGCCAAGGCCTTCCTGGGGTGTGTCCCCTTAGCTTGTCCACACAGGGGTGGCCCCACTCCCACAGTACCTCCTGAGCCCCAAGCTGAGGGGAGAGGCCAGGCCCTAAGGCCAGGCCATGGTGGATAGACCCCATGGCTGTGTGAGAGGCTGCCCTGCAGCTCTCCCAGGTGTGTGCTATTCACAGCAGTGCTAGAGGCCAGGGACATTAGGAGCCCTTGCCCCTGTCCTTTATCTTACCCTGCCTTGGCGCTATGTCCCTGCACTTGCCCACTGCCCAGTTCCTGACCCAGAACTGAAGAAATAAAATTTTAAAGTGTTCATTCTCTGCTGAGGTAGAACAAGTATTTCCTCCTTGCCAAAAATTGCAGTTGCTAAATGCTTTTCAAAAAATATTTAATTTTCTGAGGTGTTAAAATTTTGCTTGTAGTCTTGTCTCTGTAGAAAAAAAAAAAACAAAAAACAAAAAACAAAAAGCCTTTAGCTTTTTTGCTCAGGTGTTCAGAAAAATATCATGCTACATTTTTACAGAGCCTCTAGATTAATACACTGTCTACTCTGTAAACTTTTTAAGATATAAACTGTTGACACACTTATTTCTCAGAGTACCAGACAGAGAGCAACGCCAAGGTTTTTTTATGTGAGCTAACTTGCTCTGCCTTGGAGACAACTGCAGTAGTGACAGTGCTCTGTATTTGCAGTAATGCTGAAAGACATTCTTTTATACAACCCACTACCCTACTTTTTCTTTTTTCTGGGGGGAGTGTGGGTGCATTCAGTTTTAAAATAATTTCTTGCTATGGCTTTCTAATTCTGCTCTCCTGTTGGCTTTTTTATATATCTAGCCAATGCAAATATTATTTGACAGAATTTGGAATTTATTAAAATAGCATACTACCATGCAGAAATTGTTCAATGATTAATATAAAATGATAAGAAAAAGCTTCTACTAATGGGTCACCTGATATATCACCCAAATCCTACAAACCAGGCATTGATAAGCTGAAAAACCATAAAAAGAAATTGGGATGGAACCACAGAACAAACCCAGAAAATTTTGCAATTATTTCTTCTGATCATACATCAAAAATAAGTTAGAACATGCATCCTCGAGCAGAACTGCAGTAAAAATTTGTGCAATTATTCTACTTTTTTATGTAAGTCATGAAATATAGTCTAAATAAAACATATGGCATATTATGAAAAGTGTCAAATATGAACATATCCAGAAAGTTATATTCTATATGAAAAAGAAAAATGAATGCACTACTGTTGCAAAATACAATGTATTTTTCAAAAACTCAAATATGTGAATGGAATTCCCCACTGCAAAACTCTTGATGAGTGTTAGAAAATTGTGATCCCCGCTTTAAGTTCTTTGAAGTCATCATGTAGTTCAGTAATGGCTCGGTGAAGCTAAGAAATTTTCTGACATAAGGAAAAGCTCTTTCATAGTGCTTATATACAAATTTGTGTTTTCTAATATAAGTCCTTTAATCATATTTGGTAAAAAGATGCAATATCCTTTTAGACTGAAAGGAAAATAGAAAATCTTCAGCAGATAAAATGCTTTGTAGTATTAACTATCATGTTTAAATCTGGATTATAGCTAAATTTGTTTGAAGTAAGCACTTTTTTTTCTGTAGTTTTTGCTAAAGAAACTCAGACTAAGTTAGGATTCTCTTAGACATCACTTTCATTAGCTAGCTTTACTTACAATTTCTTTAAATGTCAAATAGCAATGAAGTCGGTGGCAGTGGCAGCATTACATATAGAACCCCTTGATTATATATGCTTCTTACATACAACAGTAACTTAATTGTAGTCAGCTACATCTAGATAATAAAAAACACTTATTCAAGTATTAAGATATAGTTTAACAAGGAATTCCACTGCAGAGGGATTATGTGCATGAAGTTAAATCTATTCATATCCTGAGCTGCAGGATAGAGCTAGAGGCAAATGCTATCTTGGTAGTTGCACTGATTTTTCAGCAGGAGGAGAAGACACTGTAAGACTTTTTTTTTTTTTGAAGGCAGATCTAAAATAAAATCAGTGCATTATTTATAGGAAGCTGCAGCATACACTGAATTTGAGTTGGCTTCTTTCTAAATATTCTATTTGACAGTAACCCTTGAACAGGAAGATATTGTGATCTTTTGTGACTAGAGAAGAATGAGCAAGACACTCCTTTAAGGAGAGTATGTGTATCCTGTCCAATATCACTTGCACTACAACTGTGTCAAGTAAGCAGAATAGCTGGGAATGACAAGTCCACTGAATGGAAATCCTTGCAGATGCTAAATAAAAGCCAGAGTAGCTTCAGGTTCTTGCAGCTGCAAAGTTAACTTCAGCAGTTCAGCTCTTTCAGATAAATCCAGATTTAACTACAACTTGGATCCATCTTCATTTATCTGAATTATCAATACAACGAATGAACTATGATGTAAGAGTTGGATGCCTCTTGTCTTGGCTAGTTTCAAATGACTTAGTGACACCTGTTGTGCCTGGTCTTGAAAATTAAAACTGAAAAAGACTAGCCTCCGTAAGCAATTCAGCTATCAGGTGAAAAAAAAAAATACAAAATTGATAACAGGAGTTTCTGCTTAGGAAGATTACAAATTTTTTGTAATAGCCGGGGTAGGTGGAGAGTTACCGCCATCTGCTGGAAGGACTCGTTCCTGATTTAACTTTAAAATAAACAAAAAAATGCATGTGGTTTGTTTAACTTTTTAATGTAATCACAGAATCACAGAATCACAGAATCGTAGGGGATGGAAGGGACCTCGAGAGATCATCGGGTCCAACCCCCCTGCCAAAGCAGGCTCCCTAGCTCATATTGCTCAGATAGGCGTCCAGGCGGGTCTTGAATATCTCCAGTGAAGGAGACTCCACCACCCCCCTGGGCAGCCTATTCCAGTGCTCAGTCACCCTCACTGTGAAAAAGTTCTTCCGCATGTTGGTGCGGAACTTCCTATGCTCCAACTTGCAGCCATTGCCCCTTGTCCTATCCCCACAGACCACTGAAAATGGGCTGGCTGATTCCCCCTGCATCCCCTGCTTCAGATAATTATAAACTTTGATTATGATAGATTAAAACTCTGACCATTGCTGAAATTTAGGTTCTGAGTAACCATTTGAATTATAATTATTCTAATGTCATCAAGAGTGTAAAATTATGTAAATATGGACCTAAATCTCCTTGTAGTCCAATGTTTGGTAGACTGCGTAACTAAACCAGATCCAGAGGACAGAAAACCTCCCAAAGGCAGGAGGGCAAGGGGAGGAGGAAATTAAAGACAAAGAGGTCACTGTAAACAAACGTTTGTTTAATTTTACAGCATAAATATCAATGCCACTGTTTTATTCATTATAATAACTAAAAGTATTATTTTAGGAAAATAAAACCCATTTTAAAAAGCTGCATGCTATTTAAAGGTCACAGGGGACCTCATAGCAAATACCCAGCTTTCTGTAAATGTTGGCAGTTTCAGAAAAGAAAAAAAAAAAAAAAAATCAACAACTAACCACCACCACCAACAACAACAACAACAAAATCCCAAATGCATACTCGTTTTTGTCCTCCTGCTAGGAGACCTCTGTCTAGGTCACAAAATACAAATCAGTAGTTAGTACTGTAAAGTCATGTTGATGCTGAATGTAGAATAAGCACTAACATATACCTTACACAGCACTGGACTTTTTTGAAGAGCTTTTCTGTTTTCATTCTCTGTTCTGATTCAGCTTTGTCTAGTCTGAAATAGACAAAAGTGAGTATTCCTTTCTCCTTTCCAGCTAAAGGTCTTTAAACATAAATTTTATATCAGCCTGCTGAAGATTTCAAGACAACCAAGTCAGATGTTGAGTAGTTCATAATGAACTGTGATGTGGACATCACTACTCAGCCTCACACATTTGCAAGTCTAAACCAGAATGCCTATAGGTTTATATATTCTACCAAGAAGATTTCATGGTTGGTCTCTAATTACTGTCTTGAGATTAGCAGAATTCTTACTGATATTTTCATTATATTAACCTATTTTCATTAGATTAAAAATTAATGAAACTGGGAAGAAATTGCAGTGGAGGATGGAGTAGAAATGGAACAAGCAAGGATGAGGAAATTAAGCCAGTTGAACCACTTGGAAATACTGAAATGATTTAAAGAGGTGAAGTGAGTAATGGTTGGCTAGCTAAAGAAGGAAGAATATAAATACACAGTTGAGCATGGTGAGAGGCAACTATGTCTCCATAGTTCGATTATTGATTTATTTCAGGCTAGCATGCCTGAAATCTTTGCTTTCCCGAGAAAACTTGCACCAAATTATATGGTAATTCGAACTGCATGGTGAAGCATTTATTTCCTTCAGGACTGGAGTGGGGGGTCTTACCTTTCATGTGTTTTACATCTCACCATATCAACCATTTCTAAGATGCAAACAGCAGTTGTTACATTCAGAAGACTAGAATTTCAATCTCAGCAATTACTTGTGAACCCCTAACTTTGTCTTTAGGTTCAGCATTCATTATCCTGGTACCAAGAGCTTTAACGTGACTGACACAGAGGGGATGTACACACAGAGACACACCTCCTCCCATTTCATTGGTTTATCCTGATACATAAATGCAATGTTTTCCCTCTGCATGACCCAGGTTCTCTGAAGTCCAAAATCTGTTGCTAGTTTTCCATGGTTGGCAGTTTCATATGCACTGAATGCATATATAGTGTATTCTTATGTCTCTACAGGGCCACACTACCTTTTGCTAGGTGTTATTTGCAAAGAAAAGCATTTCTCAAAAAGTGGCATGCATCTTAATAGGAAGAAATGTAGGGCAATAATGCTCAAGCAGTATAAAAGCTGCCTGAAGAAACTACACTGATGTCAGTGTGCTACTGTGCTTCAGGTAACTAGAGAGAAAGACAAGAAAGGCGGAGAGAACCTGTATCAAGGGAGCAGAGGAAGATGTGTGAGAAATGAGGTAAAGAAACCTCTGTTAAACCTTTATGATCAAAATTCCTACTGTCAGGATAAGTTTTTGGCCTTAATTGTAACTATCTTTTTCTGAAGTCTAGAGGACCTAAGAAGAGATTAAATTTCAGAGGTACACTCAAATTCAGCAAATGCATAGACAAAATTTTTAAAAAACTTTTGTGCAGAAATATGAAATAGTCAACAGTGTTTGAAAATCATCTTCTGTGTAATTTTATGTAACACTGTAGTAAATCTGTAGCAGACTTTTCCAGGACATTGGGAAGCTCTGGACAGTCATTCTATCTAAATAATGTAAAAAATGTGCAAGCCAGGTTCAAGTCTAGTATAGTATAAATAACTTGTCACTTTGTAAAATACTTTTTCATTTAGTCCCTGTGTCCAGTGTTCTTGGCAAAGTGCCCAGACCTGTTAGCAGTCATGCATGAATTGGAAAAACAAAACATTGAAACAGAAACTCCAGCATAGCTCTCTGTTAATATAATGGATGTGGCTTCCTTAAAAATATGGGGGGTTTTTATAAGGGAAAAAAAAAAAAAAAAAAATTCTTCTCCTGAAATGTTTCTTCCCCTAAAACACATGCACCCCTAAACTATCTTTCACTGTCTCTTGTTTCTTAATAGAATAGAAACAATATTTTGTCATACTGGCCTCTGTCAAGTAACTTCCTTCTATTTACACTCAGGTTTTGTATACACTGTGATCTTAGCCGTATTCTTTCAATATTCCTTAAGAGAGCAAGGTAAACTTGCTGACTTACTAGAGCCACTAGTCTGTGCTGTTGTATAAGAAATCTGTATTATAGACACTTTCCTAAAAATGCAGTTATCTGTGCTTGTTTTGTATTATTAATAGCTATTACATATTTTGGGTCTGAATTAAGTTTTAGCTTTCATTTTCTTCCACAACATTAACCTGCAGAAATTGGCTGCTTATGGCTTGGATGGGCACGCTCTTCACTGGTTAAAAAACTGGATTGTGGTGGAGTTGAATCCAGTTGGCAGCTGGTCACAAGTGGTGTTGCTCTGGGCTCAGTACTGGGTCCAGTTGTCTTTAATATCTTTATCAATAAGGAGAGCACACTCTTAATGGGTTTGAAGATGACACCAAGTTGTTGCTTCAGGGTAGGACAGTTCTTACAGAGGGATCAAGACAGGCTGGATCGATGAGCGGAGGTCAATTCTGTAAGGCTCAACAAGGCTCAGTGTGGGGTCCTGCACAACCCCATGGAATGCTACAGGCTTGGGAAAGAGTGGCTAGAAAGCAGACTAGTAGAAAAGGACCTGGGGCTGTTGGTTGACAACCAGCAGAGTACGAGCCAGCAGTATGTCCAGGTGGCCAAGAAGGACAAGAGTATCCTGGCCTGTGTCAGAAATAGGGTGGTCAGCAGGACTAGGGAAGTGATAACCCCTTTTTATTTGGTCCTGGTGAGGGTGCACCTTAAGTACTGAGTTCACTTTTGGGTATCTCACCAGAAGAAAGATATTGAGGTCCTGGAACATGTCCAGTGAAGTGCAATGAAGCTGGTAAAGGCTCTGGAGAACAAGTCTAATGAGGAGTAGCTGAGGGAACTAGGATTGTTTAGTCTGGAGAAAAGGAGGCTGAACAGAGACCTTACTGGTCTGTAACTACCTGAAAGAAGGTTGTAGCCAGGTGGGTGTTGGTCTCTTCTCCAAAGTAACAGGTGATAAAACAAGAGGAAATGGCCTTAAATTGTGACAAGGGAGTTTAGATGATGTTAGGAAAAAAAATCTTTGTCAGGCATTAGAACAGGCTTCCCAGGGAACTGGTTCAACCACCATACCTGGAGGTATTTCAAAGACATGCAGATGTGGTGCTTAGGGACATGGTTTAGAGGTGGACTTGGCAGTGTTAGGTTAATGGTTGGACTCAATGATCTTAAAGGGCTTTTCCAACCTAAGTGATTCCATCATGATGTTATTGAATTAGAAAGTATATAATATTCAAAGTATCAAATATGTTATAGGTTTTCTTTGATTTTTTGCTAAAAATAAGAATTTGTATTATATTAGCTATGGTATTAAATTTTTAAACTTTCAAGACCTAGGTATGCTTTTGAATACTTAAAATATGGAATGGGAAGAATATTTTTTTCTAGTATAGTTCTTTATGTAGAGAAAAGAAAGAAAAGGACAGTGATCAACCACTAAGAACTCATTTGTTTGTGAATGGTATATGAAGTCTATATTTAAGTAGTCTTCGTAGACTACTTAATGATTATGTGTAAGGATTAAGCTAAAGCTTCAAGAGGGTGTTAATGTTATTTGGAAATTGTCTTCTGCTATAATACAGATGTTTTCAGAGGCAGAGGAAAAAAAAAAGTCCCTAATGGATATATGCCTAGCATATTAATTCCAGAGGTAAAAATGCTATTACCCATATAGTGCTAACATGGGTAAGAGTTTGTTCTTTTGTTGTTTTGGGTTTTTTGGTTTATTTTGGGGGTTTATTTTGTCTTTTTGAAAACATTAAACTGATCCTTGAACAGTTAACATTTAACATTTAGCATTTTAACAACAGATTTATAATGGAGACGACAGAATATTTTTGATAATTTGAGTTTTGGCTTTACTCTTTCTTCATATAGACTTCCGTTTCTGTTACAGAAAATTAGGCACTATAAAAAAGTTGTAATTCTGAAATAAATTTTCTTCTTCCTATTTAAAAAATCCCCATGAATTTTACAATGTACCATAATAAAATCTTTGCTAATGTCACCTGTAAGCAACTTCACAGAAGGGATGGCCAACAGCTGATTTCTGTTATTATCTCCTCCACTCAATCAGCAGATAAAGATAATAATTTCTTGATGCAACTGATTTTATGTCTACAATATTTATACTCCATAACCACTTCCTCTGTAACTTACTTTTGTCTGTGAAGAAAATAATTCTTAGAGTATTACAGAAGCATTTTATTTATGTTTCAATTTTTACTTCTCAAAGAATCAGAATATAAACTTTAAGATAATAATCCCAGGAAATATGTATACCAATCAGATGCATGCCAGTTCAGACGGACGATTACTTTTCCGTCACATTAAGATTTTGGTTCATGTGTCAGAGAAACATAATATTGCAGGAAGTCTATAATCCTGGACTGTCTATCTAGTTCAATTTTATACACTGTACATTTCTCATATTTTTTCCAGACCTATAGCCCTTCCTGTCACACAGAGCTTTGCCTTCAGCACTTTAATAAACTCAAATTACAGGCAACTAATCTGAAGCATTTTGCAGGTAATAAGCAGATCAAATATTCATGAAAATGGGTAATTCAGTTTTAAATATCCATGGACAGTTTGTTTCCATGGATGTTTTACTACCCATACATTGCTGAATGTGGCATGAGCCACAGAAGTGTTTAATCATTGTATAGCAGCAATGTGATTTTGAGTGTGTCAGTGCAAACTCAACTTGCATATAATTTGGATACTGTGAGCTATTTAGCACCCTTTCTCACATACTACACATATAACAAATGCATTTCAACTCAGAAAAATCTAAAATTAAGTGATCCGTGACATTTTCAATGTGCTTAATTCTACATGATAATTATAATTACCGTTTCCAAGATTGAATTAATAGAATCATAGAATCATAGAATGGTATGAGTTGGAAGGGACCCCAAGGATCACAGAGCTCCAACCCCCCTGCCACAGGCAGGACCCCCCTGCCACAGGCAGGAATTCAAAACATATTTATTATAAAAAACAAGCATTATAGGCTTTAAGGTTTTGATTGATAGAGAGTCTAGTGGAGAAGACAAAAGTTCAAACCCAAATCTACATTTTGCCCTCCATTAATGTTATGACAAGAACTCCACAGTTTGTATATATCCATTCCCAGTTCAGGACATCAAGGAGAAATGTTAATGCATGTGGAGGTTTAGCTACATGAGTCGCATTGACTTTAAATGTATCAGGCTGGAAACATTCTCTCTGTACTTGGATTTCATATGTATATGCTCTAGTCCCACCCACGTGGAAGGCTGAAGTCCCAGGTTTGCAAAGCAGCATTCACAGTCCTTTATCCCTAAAAAATTATATTGAAATAAATTAGATTTCTGAACCATAATCCTGACAAAACAAACACAAGTGTGCTATTAGAAATAAGAACATATTTCTATATTTTAAAAAAAATCCCTATTTTCAAAATAAAATAATTGAAATTGGATATTGTGTTGATTAGATTGTTATTTGCTCTCGTTTAGCTAGTTTCTTTTCTTTCTTTTTTCTTTTTTTATTTTTCCTCAAGACTTAGTTGAAAGATTGACAAGGAACAAATATGAGGAAAATTCACTTCTCACTAAGAGCAAGTCCACCATTGAAGTGGACCTGACATGGGGCAAAAGGGTAAAAGAAAAAGTTTCAAGTTATGTAAGGCTATGTCTTAACACTGCATTCTACGAATGCTAAACAATTTAGATGGCTTGGATCAAGCAATCTGACTTAGTCTCATAATTAAACTGTTTATATTAGTGAAATTGGTCCTGAGAAGTCTCTTTAATTTTTCACTTTCTTGTGCATGTGTTCATTGATTGATAGAAACAGGTACTCTGAGGTTATGGAAAAATGAGGACTGAGAAGATGTGAGAGAAACAAGTTTACCAACACCCAGGTCAGTGAAGCGGTCCAAGGAGGGAGAGGAGGTACTCCAGGTGCCAGAGCAGAGATTCCACTGCAGCCTTTGATGCAGAGCATGGTAAGCCAGGCTGTCTCCCTGCAGCCCATGGAGGTTAAAAGTGGAGCAGATATCCACCTTCAGCCTGTGGAGGAGCCCACACTGAAGCAGGTGGTGACACTTAAAGGTGGCTGTTGGCAGGACCTGTAGATCCATGCAAAGAGGTGTCCATTGCTAGCAGGACTTCTGACACCATGGGGAACCATGCTGGAGTAGTCTGTTCCTGAAAGACTGAACCCTGTGGAAGGGACCCATGCTGGAGAGGTTCATGGAACCTGTGGGAATGACTCACATTGGAGGTGTTCTTGGAGGAATGGCTCCTATGGGAGAGCTGAAGCAGGAGAAGAGTGCTAGAAAGAAGGAGACCACATGTGATGAACTGACCCCAACCACCATTCATCATCACTCTGTGCTTGCTCAAAGGGATGAGGTAGAGAAATCTGTAGTGAAGTTGAGCCTGGGAAGAAGGAAGGGGTGAGGGGGAGTATTTTAAGATTGGGGTTTATTTCTCATTAGCCTGCTCTTATTTGATTAGCAATATACTACATTAATTTCCCAAAGTCGAGTCTATATGCCAATGAGTGTAACTGGTGAGTAATCTCCCTGTCCTTATCTCGACTCAGAAGCATTGAATTATATTTTGTCTACCCTGTCCAGGTGAGGGGAGTCATAGAGCAGCTTGGTGGGCATCTGGCATCCAGAAGGTCAACTCACCACACTATACATACAGCCACCCTTTGTAAATGGCTTAGATGTTTAATACCTTTTTTGAAGGGCTTAAACACTAGAGTTTTAACACCGTAATTGAATGGGAAATTCATAAGGTGTGAAGTTACTGGATTTCTAAGGACTCAGCACACTGAGGTCTTAGACCCCTGTTTCCTCTGAAGTAGACAAGAGTGTAAGACTTTCAATTCTGTATGAGGTCAGGACCTACAATGTTGTAGTGCAGGAAAGTAAGAACTCGTTATAAAAACACCAATTTTGTTTGCCTTGACAATCCATGTAATCCTAAATTAAACTAAATCATAGATGTGTGCTTCTAAGTAATCTACTGTATAATAATAAAGTATTAAATCTAAAATATGCCAAAAACTCATGCGCATTTTACCCAAGCAGGTTTTAGCACTTACAGGTTTGTAACATGCTAGTCATGTGACAGTTAGTTATGTCAGCTGTTTGAGGTAGCAAAATTCATTCATTTAAGACAATTGTCTTAATTTTAAGATACATATCTGTGAAGAAGGTCAAAATTCATGTAGAGGCAGCCCAGAACATTGCCCATGGTAGTAATTATATGCATTATAATGTAAGAAAGAGAAAATGAATATATATACTGCATTAATTTCCATGAATTTTCTCAGCAGTGTAGCAAATTAGTTTCCCGCATTCTGCGACACTGACAGGCATTTACTAATATTCCTTGAATGAATGTTAGCAGTGTTACATTTCAATTGCATTTCTTAGCCATCAAACTGTTTGGAAACCAAAGATCATATTCAGACAACCGTGGATCAGTAGAATTTCTCCTGGTTGACTCCAATAATTTCTCTACCTGTCCAAGGCCTCTCTCACACTGCATGACAGAGGCAGGGTCTTAAGAAATTTACATTGTATTTTATTGAAAGAGACCATAACATCACTTTTAACACATTCTTTATTACTGACTTTTGACCTTCAAGGCTCATGACTCGCAATGAGAAGTAATGAAATCCATATTGCAGTGGCATAGTAAGGTGACCTGGCAGTATCAAGATTTTTCTGTCCATCACGTACCATGCTGTGTAAACTGCTGCCTTTGTGCACTGTTTTTTTCACTCCCAACACTAACCTGCTTATTTCTCTAGGTATCATATTTTGTCACTACTAAACCTCTCTTTTTGGATCAAATCCATCATAGCTAACCTGGCACACACACATGCCACTGCATATCCTGCTGTTAGTAACCAGGTCTTGATGGCTAATTGCAAACGTTCAGCAGGTTTTTGTTCAATATATATAAAATTAGATGCATGTCTTTCACAATACTCCAAGAACTGGGAACAGGGAAAGAAAATGAAAAATTTCTGTCTGCGAAGATGAACGTGTGTAGTTTATTATGATACACTGTCCTCAAGTCTCAGTAGTGAAAAGAAATCTTCTATCTCTACTGAACCTTTCACTCCATTAATCTGTGTTTTATCTCCTTGCTTTGTTGCAAAAATTAAGACAGGAAAGTAGATGTGAAAGGAATCAAAACTGTTTCTACAAAATAATAGGTTTTATAAGGTTTCTGAAACAAACATATACCATTAGTTTAGGATGCAAATGGTTGGACTTGATGATCTTAAAGGTCTTTTCCAACCTTGTTATTCTGTGATTCTGTGATAAGTGCATATTTGGGGTTTGCATGGCAAAGTTTGGTAGCAGGGAGGGGGTGCTGCAGGGGTGACCTCTGTGAGAAGCTGCTAGAAGCTTCACCTAGGTCTGACAGCCAATACCAGCCACCTCTAGGATGCACCCACTGCTGACCAAGGCTGAGCCAATCAGTGTCGCACTTAAAACAAACAAAAAAATCTCAACCTGAGCAACAGCTTTTTGCTGCCAGAGAATGGAGTGATAAGAAGTGAGAAACCCTGCAGACACCAAGGTCAGTGAAGAAGGAAGAAGAGGAGATGCCAGAGCAGAGATTCCCCTGCAGCACATGGAGAAGACCTTGATGAAGCAGACTGTCCCCAAGCAGCCCATGGAAGACGATGGGGAGTAAAGGTTCCACCCGCAGCCCATGGAGCAGGTGGAGACACATGGAGGAGACTGTGATGTGGTGGGAAGCCCATGCTGGAGTAAGCTCCTGGCATATGATCTGCAGCCTGTGAAGAGGGACCCAGACTGGAGCAAGTTTACTGGCAGGACTTGTGACCCTGTAGAGGACTGCATTGGAGCAGTCTGTTCCTGAAGGTACACACCCCATGGAAGACACCCACTCTGGGGCAGCTGGTGAAGAGCTGAAGCCCCCATGGGAAGGACTTATGTTGGAGAAGTCTGCGGAGGTCTGTCTTCCACGAGAGGGAACCTACACTGGAGCAGGGGAAAAGTGTGAGGAGTCCTCCCCTGAGGAGGAAGGGAGTGGCTGAGATAATGCATGATGAACTGACTGAAACCCCCTCTCCTTGTTTCCCTGTGCTGCTCAGGGAGGAGGAGGGAGAGAAATCATGAATAAAGTTGAGCCCAGTAAGAAGGGAAGTGTGTGTGTGGGAGTGTTTTAAGATTTGGTTTTATTTCTCATCATCCTACTCTGTTTTCATTGGGTAATAAATTAGATGTTTTTTATTCTATGTAGAGTCTGTTTTACCTGTTTTCCCAGTCCTTATCTTGACCCATAAGCCTTTCATTATATGTTTTCTCCCCTGTGCAGCTGAGGAGAGGAGTGATAGAGCAACTACCCAGGGTTAACCCACCACATTGCAATATTTGTTTAAAATAGCAATCACAATATAATACAGAAAAGAAAACAAAAACTATAGGGAGAACTACAGCAACAAGAAAGTGATGGGAAAAAAATCAAATTTATGAAAGGCAAAAGCGAAGATGATGCACTGCCCTCAGTGACAGAATCTCTTGATGAGACCAACTCAACTTTTGCCTTCTGGAAGCTGCTTTTAGGAAGGTTTCCCCAGAGGAAGGAGGATTGGTGTAATTCTAGTGTCAGTGGCTAGCATGGACAAACACAGTTTTAGGACTGACGTCAAAGAGCTAAGAGACTTGTGTATCACTGCAGATGTTCCACATGTCTAAAAAAACCCCCCAAAACAAACAAAAAAAAACCCCAAAACCCCTCAAAACCCAAAACCCTAAAAAAAAAGAGTTTATTTTGGGTAGATCAGGAAAATGTGTCCTTCCAACTATGGCTGTGCCTGTAGAGGGAAATACCTCCCTGCCCAGCCCCCAGAACAGGTGCAACGCAGCAGCTGCATAGTTGGCAATAATATGCCTACATCTTGTTTGTTATTTCAGCTTTATGCAGCATAATAAATTCTGTCAATGTTACAATGTTCTATGTTTTTGGTGTTTTTTCTGGGGGGTTGTTTAGGGGTTTTTTTGTTTGGTTTTTTGTGTTTTTTTTTTTTTTTTTTTAAGCAGAGAAATATTGCTCCCATTTTCTTGCACAGGTTAAATAAAATTCAGACTAAGAAAGATCCTCGGCAGATAGAAACTGACCTTCCACTTGTGGCAATTAAATTCTGCTGTGGATTGGGTCCCTAGAGTGCAGATGAAGATTAAATTCTTCCTTCATCATTAGTGTTCTGTGATTCTGTGATTGTTTTACAGATGTGTGCGCAGTGCAGACCTGATACAGCACTGAATGCTGAAGGCTTGGCAACATTAACAGAATTGGAGGCTGGTGGTTAACTACTTCTGAATCTCCTGCAATTTTACTTCCTTTGCCCCTCCTTGACTCCTTTTTATCCATTTGTTCTAGATTCTTAAGGTATTTTTTTAACTGCTCTCCTTCTTTTAAACAGGATGTAGAGAAGAATGCTTGCTCTTTCTTACCAGTATGTGTGATGTGCCCAGAATAAGCAAGAGCTGGTAACAAATCTACAGACTATCTTGTCAATATTCAGCACAAACACCACAGAGAAAGGATGCTTTAGTATAAAACCATTTGCTTCATGAAGGGAGCAATGGAAGAACACAAACAACCATGATCATTTTTTTTCCTAGTCAGTGATCTCACATAAAATAATTTTGATTCAAAGGGACTTTAGGAGGTCTCTAGCCCAACCTCCTGTACGTAGCAGGTTCAAACCAGGTTTCTTAGGGCTTTTTCCAGTTGTGTCTTGACAACCTCCAAGGATGCAAATGGCACAACACCTCTGTGCAACCTTTTCCACTCCAGGACTGTTCTCCTGGAGAAAAGACATTTCTTTATCTACAGCCTGAGCCTCTCAGGTTCCAGCTTGTGCTGCTGACTTTCAACCTCCTGCCACACACTGTGAAGAGCCTGGCTGCATCTCATCAGTCTCTTCCAAAGAGTGCTGGGGATGCTGGCCCTTCAAACCATCCTTTCTCCCAGCTTTACCAGTCCTGGTTCCATAGCATCTTCTTGCTGGGCAACTGCTCTGGACCCCACCATCCCAGTAGCATCCCTTGCAGCTACTCCAGTTTTCCAATCCTTCCTATATTTGAGGGTCAAAACTGAATGCAATATCCAGATGTCCTCTAATGAATGTGGAGTAGAAGAGGACAATCCCTTGATAGCTACTATCTGCCCCTATTCATAAAGCCTAGTATGCTATTGCACTCTGCTGCTGGGTGCACTGTGGACTTCATACTGTTGTATTACAGCCACAGTTTCAACATATTAGTGTGGATGCCTTAATTATATTCTTATGGCATTCTTTTTTTCCCTAGAAAACATGTAAGTCAGTCCTTCTGTTGCACTAAGAAATTCTAATCTTTTTTTGCAATGTTGATACTGCAATTTTCTTTCCCTGTATCAAGGCACACCATATTACTTCTGCATCACAAACTTCATAATCCTTGTCTAAATGATAAGTTATAGTGATCTTTACTATCCTATATCAGTTGTACTATTTCATTTTCATGTACTTCATGTTTCAAATCTGTCCTTTTTTCCTGTATAGGAATATTATAGGTACCTTGAACTATTTTCCAGTTAACTGCAACTTGCAAAGTTATGCCATGATAGCTTCTTCACTTGTTTTGTTATTTTTTATATCGGTAGTGATTATTTATATTTAAAATAATAAATAATAAAAAGTTGTGATTATTTATATATATTTTTTATGATATTTCTTATAAATATATACTTACTATATGTATTATAAAGACATATATCTTTAAAACTAGTACAGAATCTTTATAGAATTTGCATCCATTCTGTTTGGTTTACTCAATTTATTTAAAATTTACATAGATTCATTATTGTGAAACAGAAGGCTACATCTAAAATAACTTCTATTAATTACCCCTATGGATTCTCCTGAAACTGGCACTGAAAACTAAGCAAGCTGGTGTCACAAATATCCCAAAATGGTTATGTATTTGAATAAACCATTCTCATTATATATTGGGCAGACTCTCTGTGCATTTCAGTGCTATAGGAGGACACTCATGGCTTTATTAAGTGGAACAGTAAGAAGCCCCCCAACAATTAGAATGAATAATCATGTTTCTGAAAGAATTTGAAGTGTGCATAGACTAAAAACATCAGCATAGAAGATGAACAGGCTTTATTACTTTATTACACTGTACTGTTTCCCTTAAATATTTTTAGTATCAGTACCATTTTCATTTATACTTCAAATCATCTGTATCTGCCATAAAGCTACTCTGAGCTGTATGTGTGAAAACACTCTCAGTCTCTTTTTCTCAGGCTTCTGGACTCTCTACATAGAAAATTCTGTGGGAAGGAATATTTTCAGAAAATTGTCTAGCTGTTTTGAAAATGCAAGTGTGCTAAGCCTTGAGACAGCAAGACAAGTAGGAAAATGTGATGCCATCAATTATAAAGAAAAGGTTAGTTATTTTATCCTAGGTTGTTGAACAATACCTTTAATCCAGTACATTCCTATGTAGACATGAGGGTCTGCCCATGCAGATTATATTTCAGGAGTCAAGAAGCTTCAGGAAGTTCTTTTCTACAGTTTTCATTTAAGCAAAGCCAACACAGAGCCAGGAGTTGAACTCAATGGTCCTTATGGGTCCCTTCCAACTCAGGAGATTCTGATTTTAAATTCGATGTGGATCTGAGAATTTAGTGGGTTTACTATTATTCTTATTTAGACTGATTTTTTTTTAAAGGAAAATCTGGATAAAGAAACAATTGCTAAGACTAGGGCCACTTAAAAGTAATTAAAGCATGTGTGATATTGTAAAATACCATGAATTTCAGAGGAAGTAGGGAAAAGTTCCTTCTTCATTCAAGATTTATGAATGTTGACAATGCAGAAAAAAAAAGCTGATCTCACCATCAGCAGAATTATCGTTTTAAAAAAATAATGGAAATAATGAAACATGCAATGTTCTTGCAATATTAAAGCCAGTCTGAACAAGTTTTTCCAGGAAGAACTAACTGCTAATTTCTCAGCATGTTGTAAAGTGTTCACAAAGTGACATACAGAATTTCACAGGAGAATAAAATGTGTAAGGCCAAAATGGGCGAATTTGTGGATCCACTCTCATAAGTGTGATTTTTTTGCATATGTCTTTAGTACACAAGGGCAGTGTAAATGACACAAGCTGGTTTTGTCTTCCAGATTATATACAGAGGTGTTGATTGATTTGATGGTGGGTGAACTTTTGCTTTGGCACATTCTGTAACCTAAAAAAGGTTGATGGTTTAGAAACCTGTATCACTATTTCTTTATTGATCACATAGATTTTTTGGAGCATTTTCTGTCCTTGAACAATTCTGTCTTTCATTACATTTAAAAATATAAATAAAAATAAATAAAAATCCTGGTAATTTATTTCTATTGCTAAACTGCTAAGGAAAGATCATCCAGACAGTCATAATTTCCTTTCAAATAGTAAATTTGAAGGTATTTTCTCAGTTTTATTTTAATTAGGCATCAGAATAAGAGGTAATGGTATAATAAGCATCTAGCCTACTCACTAATATTCCAGATGTTTCAGCTCAAAAATAAAATATCATGACAATATCACACCTTGAAAAAGAACAATCACTGCCATCATCAGAGAGGACAGGTATTCAGGAATAAAAACAATCTAGGAAGGACGGAAAATTTTAAGGTGTACCATCTGCAAAAGCATTTAACTCCTGGGCCACTAAACAGACAGTGCAACAGACTCACAATTTTCCTTTATTATTAAATCTTGATGTTAATTAAAGTGGAGGATGATACTAGAACCTTAACAGAAAACAGCAAAAAATTATTTGCATACGGCTTCATTATGGACGGTTCCTTTGTCCTGAGACACCTCAGCATCTACCATCAGTACATTTTACATAAATATCTTTTGGGACTATTAAAGTACTTCTGTAACTGTTAACACCCACACTAAACTTTAGGTAATTATGTAGAAGGCAAAATATTCCTAATGCCTTTTGCATCTTCTTAATAAGGAAACATACTCTCTTCTATGAGGGTACTTTTCCATGAGACCTTGAAACAAACCAACTTATTTCACAGTGGAACCTCCTCCAGTCTTCCTTGTCCTTGTCAAGATCTCATCTCCCTATACCCTGCCTTTGCAAGAAAACAAAAGACAACGACGCCAAGTGCACAGAATTGATAATGAGAATCCAGTTTGGGAGGAGTGAGGGAGGAGGTAGGGAAGGGATAAATCCAGGAGAGTCACAATTAAGGTTTAACTCATGTAGGAAAAACTTAATTGCTTTCTTGGATTCCTCCACATCTATAGGATTTCCTGATTTAGCAGACATGCTCAAGGAACTTTGATACACAAAATTAGAAAAGATGTCTATTACTGCTACCGGCATGAGAGTAGACTGTATACTAAGTATGTAAGGAGTGATGAATAGATTTAAAAGCTGAGAAAGAATTTAGCAACATTTTGACAGATTAGTATCAGCCAGAAAACATGACGAGGTAAAAAACTATTTTCAATTCTGTTCAGGTATAATTGTGTTATTTCAGCTAAATCAGAGGAAGATATATAAAATAGATGTAATACAGAAGGACATGTACAACGTAGAAACTGATGTGACTCCACATCACTTAAACGTATTTGACTCCCCTGCATTTGTATAAAAGAGTAGTCACTTGAATCCCACTTATAAAATAATATGCAGTGGTAGAAATTCGTATCTAACAATAAATTCCATTGTGGCAAAAACAGAGTTGAAATTGCTCAACAAACAGTAGTCTGAATGCAGAGGTATAAAAAAAAAAAAAAAAAAAAAAAAAAATCATGGTATACATCATGTTCCCCAGGCTTACAAGACAATTTTTGTTTTGTTGAACTGCACCAAAAGTCTCCCTTGATTCGATTCAGAAAAAGACAAAAATAAAAATTCAACACCCCAAAAAAAAAAAAAAAACAAACCACCCAAACACACACACACACAAAACCTCAATAACAACCCAAACATATTTCTGTTATGTTTACAGGGAGTCACATTTTTAAAATCTACATATATTACAAAGAGAAGAATAATTCCTGCTGTCTGCATGAACACATATAAACAATCTATAGCAAAGATGTTTAATGCCAACAGGAGCAGTGGGACACTTTTCTCATTTTTAGTGCTTATGTATTTGGAGAGCAATTCTATACCCTTTATTTATGCAGGGTGATTAGCTGAAGTCAAGAGGATTTATAGAGAGCAAGTACTGTATGGCAGTAAACTCCATTTATGGATAATGTTTCACTGAGTTTAAATTCAGATAATAAAGTACTACTACCTTCACACACAAACTTCTTGATAATTAGGTGTTTGAATGGCATCAACATTACTCTTACATCATGCTAAAAATTGAAGAAAAGCCACAGATTCAAAGGAGAACAATTCACAGAAAATGAAAATGTATTTCTATTTTTTAAACAAAAACTTTTGGAAAAATCATGAGCTAAACATCTGCAGTCTTTTTTCATACTTCTGTAAAAAATTAAACCTACTATGCAAAACAGGAAAATCACTTTATTTATTCATAAGTATTTTAAGACAATACAGGAAGAACTAAATTAAATTCTTCTGTTCCTCACACCCTTCCCTTCCCTTCCCTTCCCTTCCCTTCCCTTCCCTTCCCTTCCCTTCCCTTCCCTTCCCTTCCCTTCCCTTCCCTTCCCTTCCCTTCCCTTCCCCTCCCCGTCCTGCCTTTCCCCTCCCTACTCCTCTGCTCCTGCATTTCTTCCTACAATCTGAAGTGTAAATATGTCTTAAAATCACTGACAAACTTACTTTATCTGATTTCCCTGAAGACTATTTGCCATGAAAACAAAATACTGGGAACATCAAGATCTAATTTAACACCTCCCTAACAGGCTGAGTATTGGTGCATAATTTTGATGTGAACAAAAGAAGAGGGTTAAATGGATACAGTGTGTGTGGGGGGGAGGACTTTCATCTGAGTTAATGTTAAAATATGATCTTGGTAGTCAAAGATATCTCTACCTGGAAAAATCCATAATGGAATTTGTTATAAAATTATTTATAACATATTTAATTTTGAAATCCTAACGTGAATGAATAGGAAGCAGGCATCAAACCTAAAAAATATCTTTAATAATTTATAGCATGGTGGATTCCTTCATTATGTTGATACATATAAAACATCTGTATAACTAGACAAAAGCAAACAAATAAATCCCCTTTTTTTTTGGTCATAGTTTCTTTATTCTTAATATAACATGTCCTGAGTTTTGAAGTTGCTTAGAATTTGTCTTTTGAGAATGATCAGCTTATCATACCTTAGGTTTCCATAGCTTGATACAGAGAATGTTTTAGTCTGCCAATGAGCAGCAAAGCCAGAAGAAGCTATGTCTATCTCTAGGCCAATTTGAAAAGTGTCGGTGCAGCTAGAATTGATATAACTGAAACCGTAAACCTTCTAACACTAGTTAAAACTAAATGAACATCAGAAACATCTTTCTAGGTTACAATAGCTAGAATTCTGTTCCACATATGAGAATGTTTCACTTTTAAGATTTTTCATGTTTTTATAATTAAGTTTGAAATTTAAATTCAGTAAAGCTTTGTGGATTTGGAGAGAAAACAAAAATGACCTAATTTAACTAATAGTTAATTAATTTAAATTGTTAATTTAAATAAGGAGGTTTTTAATAGATATAAAACAAAATACTTCCGTAATAATTGTGATTGTAGAAACATAACATGGAATTCTTTATGTTCTTAAATAAAAAAAAAAAAATAAAGACTTTCCTTTGGACACCAAAATGGGTTTCTTTTGATATGGGGGGTCAAAGTTTACACTGATGTTTAGTAATTAATTTTGGGAGGCTTAAAAGTAAAATTTTATTCACTTATCTTCAATATGGAATTATCCAAAGTACTTCTACTTCAATTTTAATTCCTTGTCCTTTGCATGAAGATGTTTTCCAAAGAGGTTTGCTGTGGTGGTTGGACTTAATGATCTTGAAGGTCTTTTCTAACATTTATGATTCTGTGAGGTTACCCAGCATTCGAATAACAGTTTCTTAATTAATTCATTGTTTTCTGCCAGCTGTCAGCTGTGGCTATCCTCTTTCAGAATTGATGTTGGTGTTATAAACCACAAAAGAAACATGCTGTCTGGTAATGCTATAGAACTACCAATGTCGAAACTATCACACTCCTAAGGCAGAAAAGCACAGAACAGCTAAGATTGGAAGCGACCTTCATGGTTATCTTGTACAATCTCCCCTGCTCAAGCAGGGTCATCTACAGAAAGTTGCCAAAGATCATGGCCACATAAATTTTGGATATCTCCAAGAATGGAGATTCCACAACCTCTCTGGGCACCCTGTGCCAGGGGTCAGTCACCCTCACAGTGAAAAAGTGTTTCCTGATATTCAGACCGAAGCTCCTGTGTTTAAGTTTGTGCACTTTGCCTCTTTTCCTGTCATTGGACACTGCTGAATGTTTTTTTTTTTGTTAATGTCTCCAAGGATCGAGACTCCAGCATCTCCCCAGGCAACCCATTCAAGTGCTCAGTCGCCCCAAAGTTGGAAAACAAACAAACAATAAAAAGCGCAATCTTTCCTTATGCTCAGATGGATTCTCCTGGGTTTCATTCTGTGTCCATTGCCTCTTGTTCTGTGATGGGATCCCACTGAAAATATCTCAGCCTTTCCCCATAGGAGAGTGTCTTCAGAACCTAAAACATCTTTATGGCCCCTTTTTGAACCCTCCCCAACATGTCCATAGCTCTGGTGTTGGGGAGAGAAAAAGTGGACACAATACTCGAGGTGTGACTTCACCAGTGCTGAATAAAGAAGGCTCACCTCTTTTGATGCACTGAGTACATTCCTCCTACTCCAGTCTAGGAAGCTGTTGGCCATCTTTGCGTCAAAAGCATATTGCTGGCTTATCTTCAACTTGGACCATCCCAATAGCTTTCTCTGCAAAGAGATGGGGAAATGCATCTCTGCATTTCCAGATATGGAAACGGTTTCCTTCTAAGGTGCTGGTCTTTGCACTTTCTGAACTCTATGAGGTTCCTATGAACCCATTTCCTCAGTCTACTGTGATCCCTCTGGATGGCAGCACAACTTTCTAGTCCATCAGCCACTCCTTCCAATTTTATGAAATCAAACTTGCTGTGAGTACATTCTGCCCCATCTTCCAGATCACTACTGGAGATATTCAACAGGATCATCCCCAGTGTTGTCCCTGGTGTATATCACTGGTGTCCTGTATCCCAGCTGATTTTGTTCCACTTACCATCACCCTCTGGGCTATTTAGCTAGGTTTCAATCCACTGTTTGGATTGAACCATTCACTTCCAGTCCATTTATCAAAAGCTTGTCTATGGGGATGTCACGGAAGGAGAGTGTAACTTGTACCCCCTGTTCCCAAACCCCGGTAATAGTGCCGTCATCATTTTGTCAAGGATTCCAAAAAGAACAGATTCATCCTTTTAGTGCCAAGTGACAGAGAACATATCAAAAGCCATACTAAGACTTGATAGACAATATCCACTGTTTTTCCCTCGCACCACAGAATTGTATTCATGTTATCATAATTGTATATATATTCAAGGTTGGTCAAGCACAAATCCCCCATGCGGACTGCTCCCAGTGATTTTCTTGTTAGTCAGCTGCCTGAAAATGTTTTCCAGGATTAGCTGCTCCATCACTTTCCCAGGGATGGAGGTGTGGCCTTACAGGTTTGTAGTTCCCTGGTCTTTCTTCCTGCCTTTCTTGAAGATAGGAGTGACATTTCCTTTCCTGTTCAGACAACTCTCCTAGTCAACATGATCTTTTGAAGATAATAGTGTAGTTCTGCAATGATAACAGGTGGCTCCCTCAGAATTCATGGGTACAAGTCCTCAAGGCCCATCAACCATGTTCAGGTTGCTTAAGCATTCCTTAGCCTGATTCACTTCTACTAATGGTACACCTTCCGTACCACAGATGTTCCCCTCTGGTTTCAGAAATCTAGAATTTCTGAAGGCCAATCTTGCTGGTAAAGAAAGAAGCAAAAGAAAACACTTAGTACCTCAGCTTATTCCATGTCCTGTTTCACCAAGTCCATCACCCCCCACACTCCTGCTTTTCAGCACTGGGACCTTCTTTTGCCTGGTTGCTGCTGAGGTACTTAAAGCCCTCCCTGTTGCCCTTGGCATCCCTCAACAGATTCTATTCCTGGGCTTCAATCTTCCTACCTGCATCTCCATATGCTTAGACACTGTCTCTGTATTTCTCCCAGGTTACCTTACCCTGTTTCCACCTTTCATACACTCCCTTTTTACTCCCCTTTTGCCAAAAGCATCTTCCAAGCAGGTCCCCTGGAATTTTTTCCTGACTTCCTGCTTGTTGGGATGGGCTGTTCTTGAGCTTGCAGGACATAAGCCTTGAGAATCAACCACTTTTCTTGGGGTCTTCTTCCAACCAGGTTTGTATCCAACTGGATTACTGCAAACAGACCCCTTAAGAGGACAATGACTGCTTTCTTGATGCCCAGGGTTGTTACCTTGCTTTTTGCCCTGCTCCTCTATCCTCTCAGGATCCTGAACTCCATCATCGCATGTCAATGGCCACCAAGGCTGTCTTTGGCTTTCACATTCCCACAAATCCATTTTTGTGTATAAGGTCCAGCAGAGCACCCTGGTAATAGTGCTGCCATCATTCTGTCAAGGATTCCTTTCTGACTTGTGTCAGGAAGTTGACATTGAGGTTCTCCAGGAACATCCTGGCTTGTTTGTACCCTGCTGTGATGTACCTGTTCTACCAGATATCTGGACAATCGAAGACCACCATGAGGACCAGGACCTGCAAAAATTAGGATCCTTCCAGTTGTCTGTAGAAGGCTTCATGTCCTTGTTCTTCCTGAGCTGGTGTGCTACAGTAGACACCCACTATTACACCACCTGTAATGGTCTGCTATTTAATGTTTACCAAAAAAATTTCAGCTGGTTGATCATCCATTCCTAGGCAGAGCTCCATGCACTTCAGCTGCTCTCTCACACAAAGGTAAACCCTCCCTCCTCATCTTCCTGCTCTATGCTTCCTAAAACTCCTGTATCTCTCCATTGCTGTTCTCTAATAATGCAAGACATTCCCCTGCATCACCATGATTCCAGCAAGATCAAAATCCTGTAACTCTACAGAGATTGCTAATTTCTGATGTTTCTTTCCCATGGTGCACATGGTGGTGGTGTATGGGCACATCAGAGAGGCACCCTAGCATGATAATTTCCCAGAAAGTGTTTGAGATGGGGGAGGGAATAGATTATGGGATTTTGTACAGTGTTTGAAAAATGAATCATGATGCATACAATATGCTTCAGACAATATTCCCAAAGATCTTTTGAAATAGAATTTTAGTTGCATTTACATAAAACATAAGAACTGATGATCATTATTTCCAGATGACTTAAAAATTTCTTATTGTATTCATTTCCATTTCAGAAAGAACAGAAATTCTATATGTGAACTACACAGAGCCACCTTTTACCAGCTTCAAATATTTACTGTTACCATAGTCATTTCAGTTTTTCTTCCAATAGGTTAATTTCTTTATTATTATTTTAATAAAATATCGATTCCAGCTTTTATCTTTGATTCCAATGAGTCAGACAGCAATTTTATTTGTATAATGAAAAAAACATTTCTAATTAATTTTGTCATATGAGGACTTTCTGTGTAAAACATATATTAGTTACTCCTCATTATACATCAGCACTGGAGGCTAAACTCTGGATACAAGCTACAAATAATCTATAGTACTTAAATGAGCAGAACTTCCACTTAGGCCAGGAGACTTTTGCTTATGGAGTTGAAGGTCAAAGCTTTATAAGCAGCAGAAGTAATGATTTATGTCTGCTTGGGCCATGGAGGTAATAATTTTACCTGCCAACACTTCCTGTAGTTTTTGCAAAGCTGTGAGTGTGTGCCAGAAGCACTAAGACACTCCTGTCTCAGTGTTCAACTGGCAGCATAGCTGAAGTGAGATAAAACTTTAATATGTTTTTGTCAAAAGTAAATGTTTGTATGAAATAGTTACAAAAAAGTCAAGTTTTCATAGCAGTCTGTTTCACATGAAACACACTGGGGTAACATTACTTTAAACCAATTTTTATGATCAAGAAAAAAGTACTTGAGGATGTAAAGGCCTATCCTATAGTTTGATGTGTGACGGTGTATAGATATGTATCTATCTATCTAGATATAGATATAGATATAGATATGTAGTTGAGTATATATAAATTTGTAGTTGGATATAATGGTCCCCCTCTCTGCAATGAAATGGGAGATATGCTTACGTAGGATATAGAGAAAGCTGAGGTACCTAACAACCTTTTTTGCCTCATTCTTCACCAGCAAGTGCTCAAACTACACCATCCAATACACAGAAAGCAAAGGTCAGGACTGGAAGAATGAAGAGCCACCCACTGTAGAAGATCATGTTTGAGAACATCTAAAGAATCTGAAGGTGCACAAGCCCATGGGATCTGATGACATGCATCCACAGTTCCCAAGGAAACTGTCATGTGACGTATCCAAGCCATTCTCCATCATATTTGAGAATTTGTGGCAGTCTGCTGAAGTTCCCACTACAGGAAAGAGAACCCCCATTTTTCAAAAGGGTAAAAAGGAATACCCAGGGATCTATAGACCAGTCAGCCTCACCTCTGTGCCTGACAAGATCATGGAGTAGATCCTCCAGGAAATTATGCTTAGGCATATGGAAAATAAGCAGGTGATTGGTGACAGCTGACATGGCTTCACTAAGGGCAAATCATGCCTGAGAAATTTGGTGGCATTCTATGATGGGGTTACAGTGTTGGTGGATAAGGGAAGTGTAACTGATGTCACCCACACAGATGCAAACCATCTGACACTGTTGCCCACAACATCCTTGTCTCTAAATTGGAGAGACTGGGACTTCTTGGATAGACCACTGGGTCTGGTTGTTCTCAAAGAGTTGTGGTCAATGGCTTGGTGTCCAAGTGATGAGTGCTTCTCCTCAGGGGACAGTATTAGGACTGGTGCTGTTTAATATCTTGATTGGTTACAGGTATTGCTGATGACTAAGCTCTGCAGTGTGGTAAACACACTGTAAGGACACATTTAGAAGGACCCTGACAGGCTTGAGAGATGGGCCCATGTCAACCACATGAAGTTCACCAAGACAAAATGTAAGGTCCTGCAAATAGGTCAATGCAATCCCAAGCACAATTACAGGTTGGGTGGAGAATGGATTGAGAGCAGCCCTGAGAAGGACTTGGGGCTGTTGGTTAACAAAAAGCTCAACATAAACCACCAATATGTGCTTGCAGCCCAGAAAGCCAACCATACATTAGGCTTAATGAAAACTAGTGTGACCAGCAGGTCAAGGGTGGTGACTCTCCCCCTCTACTCCACCCTGTGAGATCCCAGCTGGAGTACTGCATCCAGCTCTGGGCCCCCCAACATACGAAGGACATGGAACTGTTGGAGCAAGTGCAGAAGACGGACACAAAAATTATTAGAGAGCACCTCTCCTGTGAAGATAGGCTGAGAGAGTTGGGCTTGTTCAGGTTGGAGAAGACAAGGCCCAGGGACACATCATTATGGCCTTCCAGCAGCTGAAGATGCCATACAGGAAAGCTGGATAGGGACTGTTATGAGTGCATGTAATGATAGGACAAGAGGGTAGATTTAGATTAGATAAAAGAAGAAATTTTTCATGAGGGTAGTGAGTCACTGGAACAGATTGTCCAGAGAATGTGTGGATGTCCCATCCCAAAGTGTTCACAGCCAGGTTAGATGTGGCTTAGATTAACCAGTTCAGACCCTTTCTAGAATTAAAACAAGCAAAGAGCAGAGTGATTAATTGAGAACTGATGACAATAAACTGGTTTGTGAGGTGAACATATCAGAAGAGAAAACCATCTTGCAGAGAAACCTGGACAGGCTGGAAGAATGGGCTAGTGAGAAATATGTGAAGTTTCACAAAGATAAATTCAAAGTCCTAGGATGAAATAACCAAAGAACCCAGTATAGACAAAGAAACGCATGACTGGGCAAAAGCCTTGCTAAAGGGGAGCTATGGTCTTGGTTGACAACAGTCTGAACAGTAGTCAACAGTGAACTGCCACGATGGCAAACTGCATGATGGGCTGCATGACCAGACACATTATTAGCAGAGATCAATTTTTCATTATTAAGGCATGAGATTGCGTTTGAATTCAGTGAAGGGAGTTTACAACATTTCATACTATATCAGAAACAAATACATCCATTCAAGTAAAATCTGATTTCTGTTTTCTATGGTAGGTTGAATGCCCCAAAATACAAAGATACATTAATCTAATTTTCACTTTCTGATATTAGTCATTCTTGTCACATTATAAGAGATACCTATAATCATGTTTGGTTTATGTAAAACAAGAGTTTGCATAGCTGATTTCTCAACAGGAACTGCAGCAAGAAATTAAAATAATGGATCTTACAGCAGCAGACTGCTGTGATGACAGTAAGCTAATTTCCAAGGCTTGAGAATTTAAAAAATGTTTTGACAACGAGCTGTGAAAGCTTTCACCCAGTTCCACTTCCATAAAAAGTGTCACAAACTTTTATTATGCATTCGTAATCATGGACTTCTTCACATGAAGGGGAATTAGCAATCCTGATTTATTTTTCATTACAAAGAAGAGTTGGGTTTTTAAAATGCCATGCTTTCCTTCTATATTCACTTTAATGCTAAACAAAGAGAAGAGTTTACATTCAAATGCTCCCATACTGAGTAACAGGAAGGACTAGTAACATTTCTGAGCAAATTGCTACATACTTTATTTGGTGCATACACAACCATCCACATACCATATACTATCCGAGATACTGCAATTTTCATCAGGCAAATCATGCAATTGAGTTCAAAGCCTACACCAAGAATATAAGGCTGATATTAAGTTTATACTGAAGCTCAGACCTACTGATGATCCCTGCTATTACGTTCCTCAGGGCAGCTTCTTGCAGCAATCCAGAACATTACGCAGCAGTCCGCCTGTATTTCAGGCTTTAAGTCAACAGCACACCTGCAGTACATCTTGCTATGACCACCCTTACCTGCATACATCTGGAACTTCAGTGCATGTAAAATGCATCTTGATAGGAAGTCAACTCCCAGTTCCTATTTCCTGACTTTCAACTCATTTGTTCCCAATGGTAGCTGAAGGAAATTCCTTAAAACTGGACAGTCAGTTTGGCTTAGGAATAGCTAAACCATAAGTTTCAGTATATTTCTCAGCAGCAGTTGATGGTTTTGAGAGTTTGCTTTGAGCAACTGCCTGCATTTATAAATATATTTGGTGCTAGAATGTGTCAAGACATATCCTCCATATATTTTAATTTTGGGAACTTCTATTACAATCTCCTTAACGTGGAGAAACATGTTCTGTTATTCTTTTGCAGCATGATATCTGAAGTATTGCTTAACCCTACACTTTTTAATACCACAAAAAATGTACTCCTTCAAATAGGAAGCATGTTTTATTAAAACCCTGAAGAAGCGTGCTGATGTCTTAAATCGCACCGTCTTTCTCTCAAGCTAACAATCAAAGTATTTTGGTCTATCTTGAGTTCCTAAGAGTAAATATTTTCTTTTATTATTATTTCAATTTAATAAAATTGATTAGAGATGTTTCATTCGTATTTTTATACTTAAAGCATACCTCAGACATAGCTATAATTCATATATCTAACAAATTGTGTAGGTGACAGTAGATTAGATTGATTTTGGATACTAGGCCACAGTTGTTGTGACTACTAAGAAGCATATGTGAATGGAAGTTTTATTGTTAAACTGGACAGGCATTAGTTTATTGATGATATACAGAATGATGACACCCACCATAGAAATTATATTATGATCTAGTTCTATCTGTTTAAGGCTATAGTAATGGGAACAGAATCAATAGAATCTGGCTAGTATGAGGTCATGTTTCCCCACTAGTAGAAGTCTACGCAAGCGTTTACATACAAAAGGAAAAATTGCAAGAATGATTAATCTCAAATTCTTATTGGCACCTTTTCCAGTCATCTATGAAAAAATTGTGTACAGGTCTAAATTACACCTTTCTGTCAAATGATACAAAGCTGTAGAGCAATGTAACCCATTTTTAAAGATAAATGCTTTAAAGACTCTGCAGCTAATATTTGTGACTATTTATGTCTACTATTTCCAGGGGATTTTAAAAAATTATTTTGTATTCCCCAATTTACATAACTAGTTTGCTCTAAGAAAAAGGAAATTCAGGTATTCATCAGGAAACTTCTTATAATCCATATATATTGCCTCATAGGGATAAGATTTTATTTGTGAGAAAAAAATAAAAATAAACTCAACAAAAATACAATTCAGAAAGCCTTTGTACTGATAGGGAAAAAAGGGGTCAATGTATAAATCTTGAATAATTTAGCAATAAGTACCATATATATTGTATCAGTTTTATTATCATCAGTATTAAAGTCTAATTTGGAAAAAAAAAAAAAAAAAGGAAAAAGAAAGGAAAAAAAGGTGGAGTCAATATCCTGGGAGGTCTTGCTGAAAAGCTGGTTGAAGTGGGATCTTTATGAATTCAGGAATACAGCTCCTACTGACTGTGATAACTAATGTCAAAGTTAATTGGACATCCTGGAACAATACCAAAACCAAATGGAGAAATAAATTAGGAGAAAAAACATGAACTGGAACAAAAGAGCGTAGGCCTGCAATGGATCTTTGGGTCACCGGGTCAGCTGCCTAGAATCAAAACCAACCAGAAAATATAATAATTCAGAAAATTATTATCATTTTAACACAAATCTGTGGTTTATGTTGGACTACGTTGCATTAGAATGATGTTTTGGAATTTTATCAACCTCTTATTTCTAGGCAAAATCTCTTAATGGAAGTTTTTTTTTTCTTACACTAACAGTGTCCTTTTGTTTAAATAGCTTTTGTCTCTATTTAATACTTGCACTCTTTCTCTCTAGTCCTCCACTATTTCCCATACTTAGAAAGAAATTATGTCCTCTTTCTGTTTTTGTCTTATACTTCTAACTACATTAGATTTTCTATTTTCTCTTTTAAAATGTAAAAAGCTAATACTCTTTGTATCTATTCTATTCTGAATTCTTAATTTTTAATATCATGTACATTTAGTTTTTGTACAGCTTTTTCTGAGAGATTGTGTTTTCCTAGGGAGGGATACTAGGGATTCCTCAGTAATTAAGCCCAACCGCCAATATGAAGTATTTTATCAATTATTAGACCTTGTTTATTTCATAAGATGACAAAATACTCTTATATTTATTTGATTATTCACTATTCTGTCAAGTAGGGTTTAGTTTAAATAGTAATTACTTTGTAAACCACATTTTATGCTATGTCTGATTTAAATTACTATTTTTTTTTATTATTTTCACAAATACGTTTTACATGGCAATGTTGTTATTATTGGGCATAATTGATATAAATGCTTTCTTGGAAGCATATTCACAGAACATAAATATTATTTGACACAGTTATTTATTTATTTTTTATGAAGAGAGCACTAAGGAATAGAAAGTGTAAAAATCAATCTACCCACCTACCAAACAAAGCTATCACTGAACAAAGCTATTAGTGGTTTGACTTAATGAAAGCAAATTGCTCAACACAGTCTGAAAGTCAATTTTTCATGCAGAGTTCCCTTTTATGTTATGCACCATGCTGAAGCATAATTGAATACGGCAAAATAGCATGAATGTGGAATGAAAGATTTAGAATAGAATAGAATAGAATAGAATAGAATAGAATAGAATAGAATAGAATAGAATAGAATAGAATAGAATAGGCATTCCATACCATATGATGTAATGTTCTGTATATAACTAGGAGGTGGGCTGGGAAGTAAATCATCTTGCTAACTTCCAGAGTATTACACTTGGTTGGTAAGCTCCTGAAGCAGCTGGCTGATGTGGTTGCTGAGCCGCTCTCCATCATATTTGAAAAGTTGTGGCTGTCAGGAGAGGTCCCTGGGGACCGGAAAAAAGGTCACATCACTCCCATTTATAAGAAAGGGAGCAAGGAAGACCCAAGGAATTACAGGCCGGTGAGCCTCACCTCTGTGCCTGGGAAGATCATGGAACAGATCTTCCTGGATGACATGTTGGAGCACATGAGGGAAGAGCATGTGATCCGGGACAGCCAGCCCGGCTTCACCAAGGGAAGGTCGTGCCTTACCAATCTGGTGACCTTCTATGATGGAGTGACAGCATCAGTAGATAAAGGGAAGGCAACCGATGTCATCTACCTGGACTTGTGCAAGGCCTTTGACACAGTCCCCCACCACATCCTTATCTCTAAATTGGAGAGATGTGGATTTGATGGGTGGACCATCCAGTGGATAAGAAACTGGTTAACAGACCATAGCCAAAGGGTGGTGGTCAATGGGTCTATGTCCAGGTGGAGGCCGGTGACAAGCGGTGTCCCCCAGGGGTCTGTCTTGGGACCGGTTCTCTTTAACATCTTTATCAATGACATCGATGATGGAATTGAGTGCACCCTCAGCAAGTTTGCGGATGACACCAAGCTGAGTGGTGTGGTTGACACAACAGAAGGAAAGGAAGTCATCCAGAGGGATCTTGACAGGCTGGAGAGATGGGCCCAGGTGAACCTAATGAGGTTCAACACTGCAAAGAATTCTTCCACTTGGGCTGGAAGAATCCCAGACATAGATACAGACTGGGAGAAGAGCTCCTTGAGAGCAGCCCTGCTGAGAAGTACCTGGGTGCCATGGTGGATGAGAAACTTCACATGAGCCAGCAGTGTGCTCTTGCAGCTCGCAAGGCCAATGGTATCCTGGGCTCCATCAGAAAAGGGGAGGCCAGCAGGGACAGGGAGGTGATTGTCCCTCTCTACTCTGCCCTCGTGAGGCCCCATCTGGAGTACTGTGTCCAGATCTGGGGCCCCCAATACAAGAAGGATGTGAAACTGTTGGAGAGGGTTCAGAGGAGGGCCACGAAGATGATTAGAGGGCTGGAACACCTCGCCTATGAAGAGAGGCTGAAGGAGCTGGGCTTGTCCAGTCTGGAGAAGAGAAGGCTGCGGGGGGACCTCATTGCAGCCTTCCAGTACCTGAAGGGAGCTTATAAGCAGGAGGGGATTCAACTTTTTAAAAGGGTAGACAATGGCAGGACAAGGGGGAATGGATTAAAGCTAAAGGAAGGAAGGTTAAAATTACATATTAGGGGGGAATTTTACAGAGAGAGTGGTGGGGTGCTGGAACAGGTTGCCCATAGAGGTGGTGGATATCCTGTGCCTGGAGGTATTCAAGGCCAGGTTGGATGGGGCCCTGGGCAACCTGCAGGTTGGTGGCCCTGTCTGTGGTAGGGGGACTGGAACTCTCTTATCCTTGGGGTGCGTCCCTTCCAACCCAGACCATTCTACGATTCGATGATTCTATGATGCTATGATTCTATGATTCTATGCTGTGCATCACTTTTTTTTTAATATTTTTTATTATTATTACTACTAGTACTATTATCATTATTACTATTATTATTGCCTTTTTCTCTGTCCTATTACACTGTCTTTATCTTAACCTTTGAGTTTTAGATCCCCCCTTTTTCTTTTTTTTCCCCACTTTCTGACTCTCTCCTCCATCCCACTGAGAGCAGGGGGCAGTGAGTGAATGGCTGTGTGGTTGTTTTAACTGTATGCTGGGTTAAACCATGACAGCCTCTTAAACAGACAGGCCTGAGACATTGACCCTCTCTCTAGGAAGCCTCTTCCAGTGTCTGACCATCCATGCAGCAAAGCAATGCTTCCTAATGCCCAGTCTAAACTTTCCCCGGTGTAGCTTTGAACCATTTCCACACAACCTATGACTGGATGCCATGGAGAAAAGCTCAGAACCTCTCTCTCCATTTGGCCATGAGGTCACCCCTCAAACTTCATTTCTCCAAACTAGATAAGCCCTAAGTAGTCAATGTGAAATGCATGAGAGTTGCTCTATGTGATTTTGCTGCATCCCATATTTTTTCCTCCTTAAAGTCTTTGAGACAGTTTATTTCAAAGAGTTCAAAAGTTACATCAGTTCAACAAGAAGCTTGCTAAAAAAATTTCTTTAAACTTAGTATTGGCATATTTTTCAGAAGTCTATTCAGAAATGAACATTTTATGTAATGTGTTATTCTTAGATGTCTCTTTCCAGTACCCTAGGTAAGAAGTGAAATGAGGCATCATTCAGTAGAACTGTTTGACAAAATTACCTTTCTGATTATATGGACAGGAAGAATTTGGTAATTACTTTAAAAGGAGAAACAAACAAACAAACAAACAAACAAAACCAAAAAACCCAAACAAAAATCCCCACAACTGTAATAAGACCATAGACCAACTTCCTACCTTGAGTGAGTCAGAGCAAGTGCTTGACATCCAATCACAGAACATCAGTTCAATCAAGGTTCTGCCTCTATATCTCACATTTGGCTAATCACTAGATTTTATTAGAAACTTAATCTTAATGCCCTTTCTTTTCCCTGCCCAATCTGCCTGTATTTCAACAGAATTAAATTTAAAATTATCCTTGCTGGATTTATTGGGTAGTATTGCTCTATTAAGCAATGCAACACTTAACCTAATTCTCTTCACAATTTGGTCTCCCAAAAATGCTCAAAGAGTTTTGCCTATGTAACAGAAAGTCCTGAAAACTTAAAAGTTTCCATGACGGAGGAATCTCATCCTCCAGGGAGCTCTTTTTATAGGATACAGGAGCCATAAAATTGGACCCAACACTAAAATATGCGCTTAAAGCAGAAAAAAAATAATCCTGTTAACAATAGCTCTTAATTATGATAAAAATGCCACATGCTTTGAAGACCCTTAGAACTGATCTGACCTTTAAAAAACAGCTCTCATTTATCTCTCCACTGTCATATTTTAATAATGAATATCTCTGATAAATGTGAATCTTTTTTTAAAAGACACGCAAAGGGCCATACTGTGCTTACCTTACCTGACTACCACCATTGATTTAATGACATTACTTAGAGAAATAAAATGAAGAGGACTGCAGTTTCCATATATAAATGCTGAGTATTTATTTTTTAGAACTAGAACTGGTTTAAGATGCTCTATAATGATGGGAAAAATATACATATATTCAAAGAAACAGCACTGACCTACTATCTGTACTTTTCTCAAGCTATTTTCGGCACCTTCTGCACATTTACATTTTATAAGCAGGAAAGGAACATTTCTCTACATTGCTTTATAAAAAATAGGGGCTGACTGGTTTCTGTCTGTCTAGAAGCATGCTTCACTGAATAAAACTTCAAAGTAATCATTCACAGCCTGTCTTTTGGCTTGTGGCAAGGACATGGCTTAGGTCAAACTCTTATACTATCAGTGCTTTTTTGGGGGCTTATTAACAAAGCAGTATCAAGAACACATAGTTTAAAAAACAAGGTTAGAAGCAGTTCATCCTCTCATAAAGCTCAGAATTCCCACACAGGTCTTACACACACACATATACCAGCTATGTGCAAATCCGTACTAAGCAGAAGCAGCAAGGTATTGTTTCCCTGAGTGATAGCACTCAGATGTGCCTTTTGAAAGTTTTCATGCATTCAAATTATTTCCTATGAACAAACAATATTCTACAGAATGCTGTATCTTTATCAAGCATGATAATCTTTTCATGATTCCTTTCACCATCTTTTAAATAACTGTAAAAATAACTGTAACTTTGTAATGGTCTGCTTCATACTATATTCTGTCTTTCTAGTGCTAAACTACAGGCTCAAGTTACTGAATTCAGTAAGTAAAACCTTTTAGAAAGTAACATGAATGTCTGATAATCACTTTAATCAGAAAAGTCCAACTGAGGTCAGATAGCTCCCACAGAGTATGGCAAAGGAACAGAAAAGGCTATCAGAAGTATCAGAGCAGTGGGTGATTACTTTCAATTCAGATGTTGATGAATCACTTATCAACTAAAAAAAAGCCTAGATGTAAATAGCATGATACAAGGAATAATCCTAGAGATCATCCAGGACAAAATTTTAAAGAATAAGATTTTTAAAAGCACATAAACCAAAATCAAACTAGCAGCCTAAATCTAATAATGAAACAATGAAGTAAGTATACAAAGTAGCAGCAATCAAAAATGCTTTATTCAGTAGCTGAAAATCCATAGTCATAAAAATCCCACTTTATTTAAAAGTAGCCCACGGCACACAAAAAGAGAAAAAGAAAAATCACAGTACTAGGAAATTCAGACCTAGAAAAATAAGAAAACTGCAAACTGTCCTTCACTTGATAATCTTATTTGCAACAGTGCCACCCGTCCACGACTCAAAGATAGCTAAAATACATTATGGAACTTAGTTGAATATTAGAATGTAAATAAGAGTAAAATTGAAAGGCTAAAAATGCTTAAGAAAGGTAACTTAATATTAATTTTCATACCATACATTTAATGCAAACAGAATACTGATATAATATCATGGGAAGACATTCTATCAGAATGAAGAAGTAGTAGGATTATTATAGTGTATTAACAACTGCTGGGAAAAAAAACCCAAACAAATGAACCACAAACAAAAAATCAGAACCAGATACACAAGTATGGATAAATAGAAAAAATATGTCTGAACTAAACTGTAAGCATGACATTTTAATACAAGTATTAATGAATAAGACTAGAGTTTTAGAACTGTTTTGAATTAATATACAACATAATATAAATAAAAGTATAAATTTGAAATCATTGTTATTTATTTCCAAAGACAGGTGTGATGTTCAGATTCTTATACGCCTAACCATAAGCGTGTCCCATCCCTATTTATTGCTGATCCTCAAACTGCGATTACATAGACTGGACAAAACATTCACTAAAGGTCTGTATTCCTTACATGCTTCCGCATAGCCAAAGCTTTGTACTCTCAGGTGATGACACGAAATCTGAGAGAATGAATGTCTGGTAAAAAAATCTTTTAATATCTCAAAAGCCAGAAGAACAGTACAACAAATCAATGATTCCCTGATAGAACTATTTGATGCAGGAGAAAAGAAATGTTTTTATGTATTCAGCTTATTATGTGCAGTTTACATAAAGTTATAAAAGGTAACGCAAATAAATAAAAAAAAAAAAGGTATTTCAGAAGAAAGTATTTTTTTAAGGTTACTACCTTAAAAATATAATAATATAAAATATATAATAATATAAAATAAACCTCAATATAGAGTTGCACTGGGCCTGCAGTCATGGTGGCCTTTCATCCTCTTTCGGGCACTAAACTATATTACAAGGCAACAGATCAGTTTATCCAATTCTACCTGTCTCTATGAGCAAAGGACGGATTTGATCTAAATCAGGTAACAACGTGAGATGAAGTGGTCTGGACAATTATGACTGAGAAGAAATTGATATTCACATTGCAAATCTCATACAAAATGCAATATAAATATATTTTACAATTTGGAAATAAAAGGTATACACACTTTCTCTCCCTTAAGAAGGAAAGGAGAAATCTCTAGATTTTCCAAAGATGAAAGAGAATTCAGGAAGATGCAGACAGTTCAAAAAGAAAAAGATAAGGTAGGTATTTCAAGAATACTTGACCTACTGTCAAAATAAAGACAAGAATGAAATAAAGAGTTACAAAATAACGTTATGGATCATGTTACCAATGCAATAAAAAATAAGATGAAAAGTTGTTAAAAAAGGCACAGACTTTAAAAAAAAAAAAAGGTGTTGCATTCTACATTTTAACTTAAAAAGCAGAGAAAAGGTGATGGGTTTATTTTTCCTCATACTGCAGCCCAGTTCAAATTCTCTGTGATTTCATAGAGACCTCCAGCTCATTAGGGATTTTCATTTTTATTCTTTCTTTTTATTTTATTTTTCTTTTACATATCATTTTATTTAGAACCATTCGCTTTTTGTCACACTTGTTGCAGATGTGTTGGTCTTTATTTTTCCCCCAAATTAGTGTAGCTAGTTGTATTATTTCACAGACTTAAGAATATCTAATGTCTCACCAGTTGCATCTGGAGAATGACAAGACAAGCTTCTTTCAGTAAAATTAAAACAGAAACCTTGTCAGGTCAGTATCCTAGTGCCATGGAAAACTCAGTCTAATTTGAGCCATCTTTCATACCAGAGAGAATGCTGAAAAACTGTATGGATCTTTTTGTTGTTGTTAAAAGGTAATACAAATGCACAAACAGATCATTTTTCAAATCTATACTTCTCACAATTCTGCACATTTTTTTCTTATTGCAAGCTTTAAGTGCAAGCTATTAGAGAAAAATTGGATACACATGAGGAAAACATTTATTTCCAAGTAATTGCTAGCTTAAATCCTGTTAAAAAAAAAAAAAAAAAAAAAAAAAAAAAAAAAAAAGTTTTGGGCTTTTTTTTAAAAGCTTTTTTCTGTTCCCTCAGAACCATAAAGAGAGGCCACAATACAGCAGCAAATAACCTGCAAGGAGCTGGATTTTTCAGTGAGGAGTTCCAATTGAATGTGCAAGTCAGCATCAGGGTCTTCCATACCTGGTCACAAGTACAACAGAAGCAAAAGGCTGTCAATAACTGGGAGGCAGCCTGGAAAAGTAAATCAAATCTAGCTGAACTTGTAGCAACAGAAAATCTGTTAAACACACCCCAAGAGACTTTGAGCACTTCCACAGCAGATAGAACAGGCTGAGCTTGGAATAACCGTAAGAAACAGCCAGCTAAAATCAGTTCCATAGCACCTACTAGGTAACTTCTCACCAGTCAGTGCTAGTCACATGATAATCTGTACATGGAGAAAAATTATACTGGGATACAAAAGAAGAGGAGGAAAGCATATATATATCTGTTTCATTTTTAAATCAGAATTGAGGAATTACAAGAAGCAAAATTGTACTGGAAGCCAGAAAATTAACATCAAATTATTGAGTAAAAAAATTGTACTGTTCTAGGAAACACTAAAACATGCCAGCAGTCCCATGCTCATCTAGTAAGAATAAAGGTAACTGGTTACCACCTAGTTCACATGAATAATCCTACTGATTTCAAGAGAACTACTTGCATGAATAAGGCAATTATAATTTTGCTCTTACTAAACATTCACATATCATTCCTCTTGAGTCTCACAATATTTTGTGAAGCTCTAAAAATTTGTCTACAATTACTCCTTTTTAATATTATATTAAGGTCCATATTCTCTACCTTCAGAATACCTGTATATTTTTCCTTAAACTACATTAATAATTTCTGATAAAAGGACACCTGTACCCCGGATAATGCACGCGCAAATAGCAAGACAGTAAAATTATTAATCCAGGACAGCTAAAAAAAAATTACCTTGCTACTTAGGATAAAATACTTTTAATGTTAAACACATCAATTCTGTGTCCTACCAATACAGCTCAGTTTATAGGACACAAAATCTTGCTGTTATTTTACTTATAATGATTTTGTCATTTGCTTCCTTATTCAAGTCATAACATAAATATTGATTTTATTTTAAAATTATGCAGTACATAAGTTATGAAAAAAAAAAAAAAAGTCTTCAGTCTTCAGGTGACATTCTTCCAATTGTAAATAATGCCCAGTAAGCCATATAATATAAAAATGTTACTCCAATGCTGAGCTACGTTATGTATACACTTACGCTAAATTATTTTATCAAAATAATGCCATTGCAATAACTATCAAAGAAGCAGTGATTGGCCACTTAATGTAAAGTGTAATGTTTTCTTCATCCAGTATTACAAAATTGCATCATTATGCCCACAATGTAAAATTTACATTCCTACATCCTTGAACTAGATTAAAAACACTGTGGCCGAGATATTTATATGCATTTTTTCCACAGCACTTAGTAGGGAAGGAAGATCTCTGCTATAAATTATAAAATTTGGACATCTCTGCTCTTGTTTGCAGTCCTGTTAGCCACTTTACTGTAGGAACACAGAAAAAAGAATCAGAGTGAAGTGGTAGAGTGTGCTTGGTGAAGAAGGTGGTGAGTTTTTTATGTGAAGACCACCTGATGTACAATCTAACTGCCACAGTCCTACCTTTTCATTAATTTCATTCAGAGACTATTATACAGTACTAAATTGCATTAACATGATTGCAAGCTTAAAGTCTGATTGATTATAAACATATTATTACAATTATATTGCCTTATTTTTCTTTCCAATGTATCAGCATTTATTTTGTGCAAGTGGAGGCATTCTCTTCTAGGCATTACAACTGGTTTATTTGCACCCAGAACTTCACAGCAGAACCTTCTTTTATAGTTATTCTCCAAAAAGAACTGCAAAAGCAATAATAACAAAATGCTGTATGGGACTCTAGTTCAGGGTCTGGAACTAAAAATGTAAAACACACCTCCGTAGCTGATGTATCTTATGTTCTTGGGTGGACAAGTAACAAAAATCATCTAGGTATCCATAACTGTACCAATAACAGCACCTATGCAAGGAAGCACTGTCTGATTTTGACCCGGTGTGCAGACAAAATGAGATTATCACCTCACAGTTGTACTTTATAAACAGCGTTCACTATAATTTGATCCATTTGTGTTCATATGAAAACACTGACTGGAAGAACTTTAATTCCTAAATCACTTAGCAAAAAAATGAAAACATCAATTCCATGAAAGTTAGAAGGCACTTCTGACATCAGCTTTAGCAGGCTGATGATTTTATCTGAAAAGATCAGCTACTAAAACTGGAAAGAGGAAATGTTAAGAGGGGGAAAAATAATGTAGGATATTCCAGAGACCTACATGTGGAATTTCTCAAGTGGTGTGTTAACATTCTGAGATACACTCTAAACTTTGCAGAGTAATTATATTGTTCAATTTAGGTTATACATTAGGTATGAATAAGAAATCTAGTAACTATATTTATCCCTCTTTCCTTACATGATTTTAAATACAATAAATGTGGAATAAACTTTTCCAAATGACTAAGCATAAATACTGAAATCTATAGCACAACAAGCACCATGAAAATATCCTTTCTGTTTCAAAGTGTAATGCAACATAAATGGCTATTTATAGTAACATAAGTTGCTGGTTTTGAGTGTATTTTACTAAGGCTTCACAAGGAGATTTTGATTTTCTTTAGAAATAAGGCGAGCAGTCCTGTCTGTTCTAAACACAAGTGAGTTGTGAAAGACACAAAGAATCAGGAGGAATAGAAATACCATAGCAGAACTTTATTAGTGAGATTTATGCATGTTCCACTGTGTTAAACTTTTTCCTTTCAATGTCTAAGTAAACTAGTATAAGAAAATTATATTCTGAACTTAGTCTAGATAACTTTCAGAACTCACATCTGTACCAAAATTGTGTTGCAAGTGTATCACATCACATACAATATTTTAAAATCATGAAAAACGTAAAAGATCTTTTTACATGAGTTATGCTTTATAAACAGCTAAACAGAAAACAAACAGCCATGTAGCACTAGGAAAAGGTATACTGTTTTTAAACTAGAAAAGGGGAAATATAGGTTGGATATTAGGAAAAAAAAAATCATCAATATGAGGGTGGTTGATCACTGGAACAGGTTGCCCACAGAAGTGGTGCAGGCCCCATCCCTGGGGATATGCAAGGTCAGGCTTGATGGGGCTCTGAGGAACCTGATCTAGTGAAGATGTACCTGCTCACTGAATGGGGGTTGGACTAGATGACCTTTAAAGGTCCCTTCCAACCTTACACATTCCTTGATTCTATGATATTTATTTTTAGAAAACAAAGCCTTTTTCCTGTCATTACTCTTTTGCTTTTCCAGTAGCCCATTACAGCCTCTTTCACTTCTTTTTCACTTATCTTTCCTATTAGTTTCCCTTCCTTTAACACTGGAAAATCTGCAAAGAAAATTAGCAAATCACCACCAATTAATTACAATAAATAATATTTGTATCATTGTATATTTGTCCTTTACTTTTAAAAATAAATTAAGATAACAAAGTTTTGTCTACTACTTCAAATAACAGAATCATGGTATGAGCCCTGTAATACCTAAAAATGTGCCTATGAAGGCATCATTCTCCTTTAAATGGTTTCTGCATCACAGAGCTTACTGGTATTAGTTATTTGGATAGATATATAAAAATTACGTCTATGTATAGAACAAAAGATGAGCTTTTCATATACTCATTGGAGACTTCAGAAGGTGTTTGGAAGAACTTTAATTCCTAAATAGCCTCTCTCCACTGAGTATGTAAACAGTTTGGATTCATAAAATGGCTGCGTCGATTTCTACCAGACGAATCACTAACGTGTCCTCACTTAATTTTAAATATACCTGTTTGGATGACTGTAGGGTAAGGCCACCTGGACAAACAATCCAGACAGGAAACTAAAACAGTTAAAAAAAAAAAAAAAAAAAAAAAAAAAAAAAAAAAAAAAAGTCTTTTTATCTGCCTGTCTAGTGGAAGGCTGACAGGACCTACATCAGATGCTAATGCTGGACCACAGAGACAACACCTACATTACCAACTAGGCCAAAAAGCTCTGATTTGTAGAGAGAAACTTTTGATCTTGAAGGTTTGGAATTCACGTTAGATGCACTTCAGGTATTTAATTTGTCTGTTCTCACTTTAAATTAAAAACAGTTCTGATGCCTGCCTTCCAGCATAGTGTCATGTGGATGGAATCCAGTTTGTGCTTTCTAGTGCACCCTAATTTGAAGCAACCTAAGATGATCAGATTTGCTTCAGAAAGTGGGCCTGTGATCAGAACAGAAATGCTAATATAAAGATATTCTCAATTCCTTTCCTCTGTAATTGAGCTGATCACCTGTATTAAGGCTTCACTAAAGGCAAATCATGTCTAACAGATCTGGTGTCCTTCTGTGATGGAGTAGCAGAGATGGTGCACAAGGGAAGGATGACAAACATCATCTTTCTGGTCTTGTGCAAGGCATTCAACACTGTCCAGAACAACATCCTTGTCTCTAAAATGGAGAGAAATGGATTGGATGGATGGACCATGCAGTGAATAAGGAATTGGCTGGATGGTCACACTTAAAGAATTGCAGTCAACGGCTCAATATCTACATGGAGGCTGCAACAAGCAGTATTCCTCAGAGTCAGTACTAGGACAGATACTGTTCACCATCTTTGTCAGTGACATGGGCAGTGGGATAGAGCACACCCTCAGCATGTTTGCTGATGATATCAAGCTGTGTAGTTGGGTTGACATGCTGGAGGGAAGGGCCTATGCACGAAGTTTAACAAGGACAAGTGCAAGGTCAAGCATGGGGGTTGGTGCAGTCCCAAGCACAACTACGGGATGGGTGGAGAATGCATTGAGAACAGCCCTGAAGAGAAGGACGTTGGGGTGCTGATTGACAACAAGCTCAACATGAGCTGGCAGTGTGCGCTAGCAGACCAGAAGGCCAGCAGTGTCCTGGGTTGCATCAAGAACAGTGTGGCCAGCAGGATGAGGGAGATTTTGCCTGTCTTACTCTGCTCTCATGAGACCCCACCTGGAGAACTGCAACCAGCTCTGGGTTCTCCAGTACATGAAAGACAGAGTTCTTGGAGTGAGTCCAGAGGAGAGTCATGAAGATGATTAGGGGGCTGGAGCACCTCTCCTATGAAGACAGGCTGAGAGAATTGGGCTTGTTCAGCCCGTAGAAGAGAAGGCTACGGGGAGACCAATATATTCTAGTTTTGGCTAGGATAGAGTTAATTTTCTTTCTGGCAGCTGGTACAATGTTTGGGAGTTAGCATGGGAGCACTGCTGGTAACACCCTGGCGGTTTTAGATGTTGCAGAGCAGTCACAGACTTTTCAGGTGTTCATAGTGCCTCGCTAACAAGAAGGTGGCGGGGGGGCACCCAGGAACCTGGGAGGGGACACAGCCAGGACAGGTGATCAAAACTAGCCAAAGACAGTATTCCATATCAATTATGTCACGTTCAACATGAAGGTGGGCTTGTGGGCGCATGCCTCCAGGATGCATAGTTTTTGGGGACAGTCTCCCTTTGGGATGGCTCTGGGCTCTATGGCCGGAGTTGTGTGGTTTGGTGAGAAACTGCATTGTGGATTGCCAGTTTCAAACGTTTTTACTATGAAAGTCATAATATTGTTATTTGTCCCTCTGCTCTGCCAGTAAGCTATCCATATTCCAACCCACAAGGTTTGCCTTTGGTTTTATTTTCTTTTTCCTTTCCCCTTTTCACCTCCCAGATTGAGTGGCTGCAGGGTGCTCAGCTCCTGGCTCAGGGCAGAACCACAACACAATACTTAGAGGGGTCCTACAGGTCCTACAGGAAAGTGGGAGCGGGGCTGTTCACCAGGGACTATAGTGACAGGACTTCTTGCTGAAAGAGGCTAGGTTTAGATTAGATATTAGGAAGAAATTATTTACTATGAGGGTGGTGGGTCACTGGAATAGGTTGCCCAGAAGGATTTGTGGAAGCCCCCTCCCTGGCAGTGTTTAAGGTCAGGTTGGATGGGGCTTTGGGCAACCTGATCTAGTGGAGGGTGTCCTTGTCCATGGCAGGGAGGTGGAACTAGATGATCTTTTTGCTTCTTTCCAAACCAAAGCATTCTATGATTCTGTGATTCACCAAAAACCTAAAAATGGATAGTATTACTACTAGTTACTTACTAATTTTACTAACTAGTGGCTATTAACAATGTTGTGGATTTATGTGGCAAAGATCTGGTGGAGAAGGGTGGCTGCACAGGTGGCTTCTGCAAGAAGCAGCTAGAACTTTCCCCTAGGCTATACATAGCAAACACCAGCTGGGCTCAAGGGTAGACCCGCTGCTGACCAAGGCTGAGCCCATCAGTGACAGTCATAGTGCCTCTGGGAATCACATTTAGTGAAAAGAAAAAAAATGCAAGCAGCTGCTTTTTGCCACCAGACAAGGGAGTGAGAAGATGTAAGAAAGTCTGCAGACACCAAGGTCAGTGAAGAAGGAGGGGGAGGAAGCACTCTAGGCACTGGAAAGATTCTCCTGAAGACCATGGTGGAGTGGGTGTCATCCTGCAGCTCATGGAAGAGGACAGGGAGCAGAGACCACACCTGCAGCCTGTGGAGAGGCCCCATGCTGGAGCAGGTAGAAACATACAGAAGAAGCTGTGACCCACATTGGAGCAAGCCTGCGGCAGCATTTGCAGCTGTGGAGTTAGAGAGAGAAACCCATGCTGGAGCAGGTTTGCTGGGGCGAGTGGTTTGTGACTCAGTGGGGGACCAGGCTGGAGCAGTCTGGGCCTGAGAGACTGAAAGACATTCCATGATTTATGACTGGGCCCCATAGAAATGACCCACGCTGGGGCAGCTGGTGAAGAGCTGAAGCCCTGTGGGAAAGGACTCACGTTGGAGAAGTTCGTGAAGGACTGTCTCCCATGAGGGCAACTGGGGAAGGGTGTAAGGAATGCTCCCCCAGTGCTGGCTAAGAAGAAAAATAACTTGTGAGGAACTGACTGAAAAAACCCATTCCCTGCCCCTTCCAGTGACACAATGGCAGGGAAGAAGGAAGCAAAATCATGACTAAAGTGAAGTCTGCCAGGAAGGGAGGGGTGGGGGGAGGTGCTTTAAGATCTGGTCATGCTTCTCATTACCCAACTCTGGTGTCACTGGCTGTGCAGTGTAGTGTAATATGAAAGAGTTTCCTTCCTTTATTCCATGTTGAGTCTGTTTGCCCATGATGCTAACTGCAGAATGATCTCTCCCTGTAAGTCTCTCAATATCTATTTTCTCCCCTGCCCAGCTGAAAAGGGGAATGATAGAGTGCCTTTGGTGGGCATCTGGCCTCTAGGCATGGGCAAACCACCACCCATGTAAAGAATGAATAACTTATTGGACATATCCACTGAATATATCCTACCTTGAGATGATTTAACACTGATGCATTTGTCAAATATTGAAAAGGTCTAAAAGGAATATAAAAGCAATTACAGAATTATTTTTGTAGGTAAGGAGTCATGTCCATAAGATAGGAATTTTAGTGTTTTACTGTATATTTTTTAGTTTCATCAAAAAGTATTATTTCAGCTTAAACTTCTAATAATTGTAAAAAGATTTTGAAAGTTTTCACTTCTAGAGGGGGAAAAAACCCTCATCCTAGCTTTTCTCTGAAATACTGAAATAACTCATTTTTGTGTCTAAACAAAATATTTAATTTGATTTTCAGAGTAATGCTTGCACAAATCTAGGAAATTAATTCATGAGGTATTTTCGTCAAACATGTCTATTTTCTTCAGAAAAAAAAAAACCAACAAAAAAACCTGTTCTGCTTTTAAAACCCAAAAAATGTTTAAAAAAACCCAAATAAATGTAGAGTCATGAGCACCTTCACAGATTACAGTGGTGCTCATCACAAATTAAAAACAGTCATACAATAAACTTCACCTTTACATAAACAATAGCTTACCTAGAAATCTATTTGGAGAATGAAACAACATAAATAATGAGACAGGGTACCTGTATATTCTTTTGTTTCTTAGATTACTCTCAATCCATGTTATCAATGCAGTTTGTTGGCTAAACTGCTTATTGGCCTAGTTTGGTTAGTCAGCAAATAAAAAAAGCAAAAAAGGCTTAGAACAAAAGTGACTCATCAGCTACTTCAGCTGAAGATCCTTCATGATCTGACTTTTAACAGTAGCAATATTCTATGCAATAATGTGAAAACAAACACATTTCATATGTAAAAGAGTCAACTTTGGGAATAATTCTTTTCATGACACAAAGCATCAGCAACCCATTTACTGCACTGTAAAATACCAAGAAAAAGGCATCACATATCATTGATTAATAGCTATGCTGTAATTCTGACACATGGTAAAGAAACACCAACAGAACCGAAACACTGTCTTTTGGTATGTGAGCCACTAAAACAGATAATTAAGGAATAAAAAATCTGAGAAGCCTCATATAAATAATGAAATTCACCTGTAAACTAAAATCTTAAGTTTTTGAAGTTGTCTGTAGGATTGCAGCAGGAGATAGATATGCAGACTCCATAGGCAGCTTTGAAAATTTTCCTCTTTCTTAGTTTTCCTATATTCCTACGGAAGGCAAAAATAACAACTCTCTTATCTTACCTGTTTCATACCTTTGATACAAAATAGGGATTAGGTAGCTTTCTTGTACAAATGTGTTAATTTCAGCAGGAAAGGAAGACTGTTGATATCTGGTTTATGAAACAGAATGTATGTGATGTAAAAAAAAAAAAAAAAAAATAAACAACCAAAAAACCAAAAAACAATGTGATAAATACAATTCTTTATTAGGAAGCAAGATTGTGTACAACTGCTCCTTTGATCACAATACTAATAAAAGCACTTATATTTCCTGTGTGCTGTGGAGGTGTTTCCAAGTCATGTAATGTTTCAAAAATCTGACAGGTAAATCATGAAGCAAAGCACAGGAAATTAATGTAGAGTGCAATTCAGTGAAAGGACAGCTTTGGACAGAAGTTTTATGTGAATTAACCAGGGCCATATTCTGACATCCCACTAAATTAAATGATCTCTGCCTTTATCACATTTGCCATCAAGGAAATCTTCCTTTACTATTATCAGTCAAGTCAGGCTTAACACTGTTTGTGGTCTATGTCAATAGATCAAAGCCACTTTTTTAACAATTCTGTTGTCACTCATTACATGCAAATCAAGGAACTAATTTGTTCCTATATAATTGGATCTTACCTAATTATCAGTTTAACCTGGAAATCACCATGGCAGACTTGGATTCCCTGAGAAGCAGGGAAGAACATCATCTGCCAAAAAGATCCAGAGAATAGAGGAAGCAGACTCTAAATTCTGCAGGAAAAGCACTGTGCCAGGAAGACTGTAACTGGTGTAAGTCATGCCTTTTCATCATGACTTTTTAACTCTGGGGTGAGAAATGGAAGAAAGAATATAAGTTCAGGAAAAGAGATGGGTATCACCCATCTCAGGGAAGAACCTCAGAAATCTTGGAAGACTGTGAATAAACATAAAACATCTTTATTTTCCTGAGGAAACTGACATTGCAACGTGAAAACAATGACTCAGTTCTGTCAATATCTGTACATTTTTTGAAATCTCATTTAAACTGAAAAGTTATCTTTTTTCCTAATCCTTTGTGAGCCTCATTATTTCCACACTCAACTTGCCACAAATAACTGAGATATCAATCCAGAGCGCCTTGTAGATTTAAACACTGGTGAAGAATTTGTTGCAGGTACTTGATAAAAGCTTTAGATATATAGATCTAGAAATAGACTCAGAGAGAATGAAATGTTTTTGTCATTGGAGACAACAGCTATTGACTACAAATTCCTGATGGACTAATGAAAAACTTGCCTTGAGCAGAAGCAGCTGAAGAAAAACTGTTTTCCAACTCAGTCAAGGAAATTTTAAGATCCTTAGATGCATTGTTCAAATACCGCAACTTTATTGATTAATTCTGATAATCCTACCAGGATGATGTTCAAATTCTGGAATCACAGAATCACAGAATCACAAGGTTGGAAAAGACCTTTAAGATCATCAAGTCCAACCATTCGCAACCTAAACTAAACCATATCACTAAGTACCTCATATACACATTTTATGAACACATCCAGGGAAGGTGACTCAACCCCCTCCCTGGGCAGCCTGTTCCAGGCCCTGACAACTCTTTCAGTAACAAATTTTTTTCTAACATCCAATCTAAACCTGCCCTGGCTCAGCTTCCTGCCATTCCCCCTTGTCCTATATCACCTGTCACCTGGCTGAAGAGACCATCACCTACCTCTCTGTAACTTCCCTTCAGATAGTTGTAGGTGGTGATAAGGTCTCCCCTCAGCCTCCTCTTCTCCAAGCTAAACAGCCCCAGCTCCCTCAGCCGCTCCTCAAAGGATTTGCCCTCCAGCCCCTTCACCAGCCTGGTTGCCCTTCTCTGGACTCGCTCCAGGACCTCCATGTCCTTCTTGTGGTGAGGAGCCCAGAACTGGACACAGTACTCGACGATACAGGGGTACAATCACTTCCCTAGACCTACTGGCCACACTGGTTTTGATACAAGCCAAGATGCCATTGGCCTTCTTGGCTATCTGAGCACACTGCTGACTCATACTCAGTCTGCAGTCAACCAACATCCCTAGGTTCTTCTCTGCCTGACAGCTCTCCAGCCAGTCTCCCCCAAACCTGTAGCGCTGCATGGGGTTACTATGTCCCATGTGCAGCACTCTACACTTGGCCTTGTTAAACTTCATCCCATTGGTCTCAGCCCATCGGTCCAGTCTGCTCAGATCACTCTGAAGAGCCTCCCTACTCTCAGGCACATCAACACTTCCTCCTAGTTTAGTGTCATCTGCAAACTTAGTGAGGGAGCATTCAATCCCTTCATCGAGATCATTGATAAAGATGTTGAACAAGACTGGACCCAGGACTGAGCCCTGGGGGACACCACTGGTGACCGGCCTCCAGCTGGATTTTGTTCCATTCCCCACCACCCTCTGGGCTTGGCCATCCAGCCAGTTTTTAACCCAGCTGAGGGTCCACCTGTCCAGGCCAGTGGCAGATGATGTAAATAATTTATATTAGGGATTATTAAAAGTGTGTACATATTGTGTTTGTTTGACAAGATTTTGGTAGCAGGGGATCTACAGGGGTGGCTTCTATGAGAAACTGCTAGAAGCTTCCCTCATGTCCAATAGAGCCACTTCTAGCTTGCTTCAAAACAGACCTGTCATTTGGCCGAGGCTATGGTCATCAGCGATGGTGGTAGCATCTTTGGAATAACATATTTGAGAAGGGGTAAAAAAGCTTACTGCAAAACAGCAACCTGGAGGGAGGAGTGAGGATATGGTGCAGATGCCAAGGTCAGTGAAGAAGGAATGGGAGGAGATGTCCAAGTGCCAGAGCAGAGATTCCTCTGCAAGTCATGGAGAAGACCATGGTGGGGCAGGTTGTCCCCCTGCAGTCCATGAAGGTCCATGGTGGAGCAGATATACACCTGCAGCCTGTGGGGGACCTCATGCCAGAGCAGGTGGAAACCCAAAAGAAGCTGTGACCCCATGAGGAGTCTGTGCTGGAGCAGACTGATGGCACGACCTGTGGACCCATGGAGAGAGGAGTCCATGCTAGCAGGACTTGTTAACCCATGCGGGAGCCATGCTGGAGCAGTGAGGAAGGGCCCCACACTGGAGCAGTTTGTGGAAAGGACTTCTGTTGGAGAAGTTTGTGGAGAACCATTTCCCATGAGTGGAATCACCAAAGCTATGGAATCTCAAAGCAAATTATTGCTTTTTAATTCTTAATTATACATATAACTCTCTTCCTGCACCAGAGATTTATGTAATTTTAACATACTGAAATGCTTCCTTAAGCTGAAACAATCTGTGAATAGTGTTCATATTCATGAACTAAAAAGCAAAAACAGAAACAAAAGAAACCCAACCCCAAAAAACACCTTCTAATGGTAGTAGAGAAACAATAACATTTTCTGAAAAATAAAGAAAAATACATCAGTAGAGAAAAAACACCCTTTCATAGACCAAGAATACGATACTTTCAAAACACAGCTATTATTCAACTATTTAATACATCATACAATGCAGGTATATATTTAATAAATGCATTTTATTTGTAATTCACTACTTACATGTATTGTCCTTTTAATTCACTGCATCACACAAGTATACACCTAGTTATCTCACATAGCCTCCCAATACCAACACATGTGAAAATCCTGTGACATTAAAGAAATATTACTGACGTAACAACACACATTAAAACATCTTCCTAATACTGCAAGACTCCTGCCTGGTATGTGTCTCACAAAAGAAGTAAGTCTGTTCATAATGCATGCTTGCTGTGTGTTAAATACAGAAATAATTATACCCTCTTTATAAGGAATGGGTAATATATTTTTATGAAACATTGTCATCAGTGATTGCTTTTCATGGTAGGTTTTAGATGTCCTTAATGTCACGGCTACTCTCTCTTATTACAGTGTATTGGACATAAATTCATGCTTGCTACTCAGTTTTCTGTTTCAGTCATTTTTTTTTACGCATGTTTGCAGGTGTCTAATATACCCTGAGTACAATTTACCTATGCTGGGAAAGAGGGAGAAGTTTGAAAATGACACTACTGTATTTCTGAACGCAAAATTTCCCTCATTGTGTAATTATGACTCTTTCCTATTCAGTATCATTCAAAATTTTCTATAGTTAAATTGAAATATCTTTTTTTTTCCTGTGTCTAGGAGCACAAAATATGAAACAAATACTAGATTATGTATTTCTTTAAATTCCAACCACACATTCATAGGCTGAATATTTAGTCTGAAAGCTTGTAAGCAGTCATTGTTTATATTTGTTGATAACACTAAACTAATTCAAACTTGCTACTAAACAGCTGTGAAACACTCTAGAATAATCCCACTTCTTGTTAACTTTTTATTTTCATTGATAAGAGTACTTTCCAAAACCCATCACCATACTATCAACCAGGAAATAATGCCCCACACATGTCCATTTTTAGGACTGCTACTTTCCAAATAGATGTCCCACTCTGTTTATAAATGAGCAAAGAAAGTAAAGCAAGTGTAATTAAAATAGAGCTAAGTGACTCACCTTCAACCTTAGAAACAGTTCTAAGGTATCAAACTCCCACTCTCTCAATCTGATGTGGACATAAATTTATATTCAGTCTAGAGTACTAGGGATGTAAATAAACTGATTTGCATGTAATCCTTGTAAATGAAAATGTGCACATCACACTGCTTAGCTGTGCACTCAGATGTTGAAAGATTAGTGCCCTAAATTAACACATAAACCCGAGTGTTTTTCAATTAAATTTTGTAATATTTTACTACTAACTACCAAATAATAAGAAACCACTAGAATTTATAAATACATTAACTAAACAGACAACAGATGGTATTATTTGTTAGAGGGCTGCAGTTATCTCTTGGGTCTACAAAGCTCCTGTGATTGTTTTGCAGATGTTTTTCATCTTCTATTAAGATCTGTCCAACTTCTGGGAAGTATTTTTATATGTAAAATAAGCACATGATAAAAGCATATAACATATTTATGATAAGCAGCACTATAATATAGAAAATAGATAATTATTAAGTACCAAGTTACTCAAAGTTTATAAAATTTTAATACAATTATTTTTATGGTGCTCAGCTTTGGGAAAACTCCACTGGTTAGTTGCTATTATCTGACATTCATAAATTATTATCTAAAAATGTATCCAGATGTAAAGTTTTTATTGTTAGTGAATAATTTTCATATATTAACAAGACAAACAAGCACACAGACATACCCCTGTTCCAGCTCTCCCTCTTTAAATGAACCAATACAGTATCAGGCTATTCTGTTTTCAAAGGGCTCCAAAACCAAAATTAGCAGCACTAATAGGGTCTAACCACTTTCCACTAAATACAAAGGGAGTTTTTCCAGTATTTCCTTTCTTGGTTAGTCCTTTCCTTCTTTGTCTAGATAACAGACTCACATAATTTGTCATTCCTATGAGAAGAAAATGTCACTGCTATCTTGATGTCTCTGCAGAATACTATAATAACAATGTAGCCATTGTTATCTTTTGGTCTCAGAATGTTTTCCAAATAGCCACAAGCATGTAGATATCTAAAAAATCCATATATAAACTCTTCTGCAGAAATAGAAGTATGGCCAGCATTTTGCCAGGAAGAAAAAGATGTAACTGAAACCGTGTATTTACCTTAACTTCAATTATGCCTTTGTCTTACCAGTGAACAGCCAGACAGATCCGTTTTTGTTTTTTTTTTTTTTTTTTTTATGCTTAGATAATAGTCCTTGGCTCCAGAAGGGATTGCTAGGATTACCTTTTCTTTTGTGAGAAAGATATTCAGACTCCGATGTTGAACTGAACACTGACAAGGGTCTCAATATTGTCTAGCTTCCAAAAGACCATATAAGGTGCTTTTAAATATGACTTAGATGTTTGTTACAGGATATTCAGTCTGTGCAGAAGAGCTGTTTTATGTATGCTTATGAGCAGGAAATCTCCTCTGCATTGGTCTGTATACTTGTTGGTTCGTGCATTTACTTGTTTTTATTTTTCATGGAAGTTGTTCTCCCTTTCTTCATACAAGTTCTTTTTCATAAGAACACCAATACTGTAAAGACCTAGAAAAGCGTTACATTCACTAATGATTTTATTAATTCAGCTAGTCATCAAGAACAATTCATCAATTGTGCATACCTTTTCAGTCTATTTTTGCTAAATGCATCTTCTCTGGAATTTAAATTATGATGAAAAAGTGGCTGACTAATCTGAATTTCTCAATTTATTCATGTTCAATAAAAAGCTATTCATCAGCTTAAACTCAGCTGTGAGTTCAAATCAAATTTAAACCACCTGGGAGTAAACAAAATTGCTCTTCTTCCCTAGCACGTCAGCTGTGGATAAAAATAACAAGCACATTTCTAAGGAGCTCAAGATTCTGAAACCTCTGTTTTTAACAACAGATTTTACTGAAATGATTTAACGATTAGAAAGAAGTACCCTGGGTGCATTTTAGATTCAATATTTCAATCTATTAATAAAGAGAACAGAAAGAAAAAAATAGTGGCAAAATCTTATTTGGAGGTTATAAATAAGCTTTTCTTTTCACTAGTGTCAGTATTAATCAAACATTCATTGCAAGCAAACTTTAGATGATATTGTCACACTTGCTTGACTATTTTTTGGTATTTTCAACATCTTGTACTTTTTCTATTTGACTTCCACTTACAGATCATGTCCAAAGCCTTTCAATGGGGAGGACAAAAAAAAAAAAAAAAAAAGATTATTGAAGCTACTGAAGAAGCCAATGTGAGGTCTTGACTATAAAATATATGTTTAAAAATAATGTTTAGCTAGCTAGTAAATTAAATACTGTTTTGCCTGAATTCTGTTTAACTCTGACGAGGCAGTTCTTTTAAAACAGAACAGCAAAAGGTTATATTTAATCTTTAGGGCTTTGGTATTGGGACACCCAACTGTCAGAATCCTTTTCAGGAGTTAAGCTGCTTATGCTAAAAGCCACCTCTGATACTGTGCAAAACTCTAAACTGGATTCTGGCTGCTGGGAAATTGCTGTGTGTGAAAGAGGTTGGAGGTGCACCCTCACCACTTGGATGCTGCTTTCAAGCTCAGACCCTTATTTTTGGGCCTTACCTGATCTACATTGTAGCCATACCTGATGGTGTGCACTGTGAGTCTGGACACTGACCTGCTGGCTTGCCTCTGAGGCTTGACTTTGGACCAACTCCATCATTAAAGAATTGATTGGCAACCCCTAGTCTCTTTGCTACTGCCATCAGACCTGCTTTGCTCTTCTCGTTTGGATGCTATGGGATTCTGTATTGCCCCTCTGTCACCAGTTGCTCTTGGCTTGTCTTCCTTTCTGTAGCAGCCATTCTTGCTGCTCAGTCACAACAGCGCATATTGCAGATTTTAAAATGAAGATTAATGTGCTTTTAGATAAATTATGGTAATTATGAGATTTATTTCTGGCATGGAGGGAGAGGTTGTGCAGCAAGACACTTTTCATCTCAACTGTTGTAAGTAATAGATTTTATGTGTTTCACTATAGGCAAGGGTGATAACTGGAAGTCTCAGTCTAAGGTGTTAGTACATGAACTACTGCTGAACATGGATGAATTGAAGGAGAATCTCCTATGTGACCACAGTATCCCTTAAATAACCAAGGTGTCATGTAATATCCTTTTCTACCTGGAAGGCTGCAAGTGGCTTAGAGTTACAGTTAAATAGCATTTTTCTTTGCTGTGTAGTCACACTCTTTTATTAGAAGCACAATACAATGCACTGTATAGCAAAAGATGAACCAGCAATTGTGGCAGCTGTAGCCTCTGTCTCAAATAGGGCAATGACTCAAGAAAAGAACAGGTTGTAATAGGATGTACCACTAAAAAGATAGGTATGAAATGTAGAATACTTTATTTATTTTTTAACCTTTTATAAAATCCTACTTCCTGGAAACTCTTTGGAAAAAAGATAACACCTGTGATATTAGTGAGTTAAAAAGGTATTTCTGATGTTGTTCATATTTCTGTAGCTCTTAAGGATCCTAGTGAAGATCTCAAGTCAATAACCACTGAATAAGTGCTCAGACATACCAGCTCCTATACCAGAAAAATGAAAGACAGGAAGGGAAAGAGCAGCAAAGAAAAATGGAGCAATCTATCATTTAGCTATCAGGTAAAACGCAAAGCTAGGATCAGAATCCATGTGATATTAAGTAGAGCTGATCAAGAATTTAGGTGGGACTTCTTATGGTTATTGGGGGGGTGGGGGGCAAGGGAGGAGTGGTGTGTGTGTTGTTTTTTGGTTTTTTTTCCCCATGCAGAAATTCTCAGTTACTGAAAATTAATTCTTTATCAGAAACTGAAGTTTCACAGACAGTGAACTGGAAGAAATCTCTCATGGTTTCACGGTACTATTGTAATCAAAGTACTTGATGTGGACATATGATAGTTTAGTCACTAAAGCCCTACTCACTTCTAAGATAGGTTCTTGCTTTTGCTTCTGGTGGGAGCAACATGAATTTTGATTTCCTGTATCTCAGTGGTTATTCAAGGTCTAGCATAAGCAAAGATTTTCTTAAATATCACAGTGAATTACGTTTATCAGAAATTACATTGGGAAATATAGTAAGTTAGGTAGATATTTTATGAATAAAAAATGTCAAAACAAATGACACATTGATACTTTTTCAAATTAGTAGTAAGTGCTTCCAGCTGAGTTAATACCAGGAGATTTGGAATAGAATCACATTGGTTTATGAAAATAAGTAAGAAAAACAATTATGGCATTAATAACCTCTGCATGTATATATATTTATAGATGCATTAGTGTAATTTTAATGACTGAACTTGGAAGAATTTTTAGCTTCTAATTTATGCTACACCATTCATTCTTACTTACCTGAGTGTTTTTATGACAAATTTAAAAAGAAACCTAAACATTTATTAAGCTCTGTATATTATCTCCCTCATGATCTTAAAAGGAGCCAATTCATTATGACGTTTAACATTATGACATTTAAATTTCCTATGTCAGATTTTTTAGTTAAAAAAAAGGAAGTTTTCTTTTGGCTTTTTTTTTTGTTTGTTTGTTTGGTTGGCTTTTTTGTAAGTTGAAGATTTTTTTTTTTTTTTTGCAGCTATCTGCAAAGGAATAGCAAGCACCTGTGAAGTTTTTAATCAGATTTTTACATAATTTCAAGGTTAAACCTGCTACTTCTGTATCTGACATCAATGCCAATTGAGTCAACAGTAAAATACTTTCTAGCTTTCTCCTCAATTACTAAGGTTGTAGTCATATGTGCATTTGAAATTTAACAGTGGGTTTATTTGACATCACACACCTTCTTCCCAGTGAAGACCAAATTGAAGAATCATTGTATCATCCATCAGTATTTTTTTTTCTCTTCTGCTAACAAGGCAAACAAAAGGTAAGAAGATAACTCACTTAGGAACTTTTACATAGAGGTTGGGTGATTCACTGGAAGGTATGATTTATTTCCTAGTAGAAAGAAGTTGAGGGAGCTTCAGTAAAAGGAGACTTTTCAAGGAGAACATATTTCTGGTGGCATTCAATCTATATAATCAAATGTGACCACCTGATCTTGAACATGGTTTTACTTTGGTCAAATGGTGATAGGTATTCTAAATTTTGCACATAATTTCCTTATGGGCGTTATTTTAAATCATGTTTCCTCAGTATAACTGTTTTGATTAGTATTGTTGTTCCTAGAGTTAATGAATGAAATACTGAGTTATCTTCTGACTACATTTTTTATGCATATGTGAAACCTTTTTGGTTTTGTTTACACGTAGCCCACATACGCTGAGCATGAATTCAACAGATTTCTTAATGAGTTCCCCTTTTGCCCTACCCTATTCTTTATTATTTTGTGGAAAAATGCTGCCAACTAGTATTTGACCTACACCCTGGATTATTTTTCCTTTAAATACATGTATTTATAGGTGAAGAGATGACTTTAGAGAACCATTGGCTTGCACAGCATATATCAAGTTTAATAGGCAGCTCTATACTGTCTTTAACTTCAATAGATATGACTAAGAATCATTAAATTTATGGTTTTGGATTTTATAAATGCAGCACACTTTAGTAGGTGAGCAGATGTTCTTTCCCTCAAATCCTTCATACTGAAAATGCATATACCAATTATGTCCAAACTTAATACTCCAGCTTGCATTACATCATGTCCCCAAAATGAAATGTCATAAAGCAGAAATAGCCTGAAATAGAAATATGTAGTTCAGCCATCATAATGATACATTAAAAATATAGAATTTATTAAAAATGCATAGCAGGGAGAGCTTAAATATTTACAGTAACAAATCTGTCTTGCTCCAATTTTTAATGATTTATCTATGTTTTCTACTTCTGTGTATGAATATTAATGAAGAACACTAAGTGTAACAATATTATTTTTCTCTCCAATGATAATAGAGTTACTTCTTAATCCAGTATTAACTTGATTTTACAAAGTTGCTAAAGTTTGTTTTTTTACTTTTAATCTAAAAAGCAGATAAATATTTTAGTTTATGAAGTGTTTTACAGAAATTTGTGGAAATATTCTTCCGAAAAAAATGGAAAATAGTGCTTCTACCTCTACTATGGAAAGATATTACTGTGAAGGAAGAGCAAACATGGCTGTTCCCCAAAGACAGGCAATGGAAAGCGTATTTCTGATCCCAGCTGCCTAATCTGAACAAGTCAGTGATCAGCTGTGTCATTCTGACTTACTGTCTCAGAGCAGGAAGGTGCTCTATGTATACTATTCTTAGAGTAAAAAGTGGGTTTAAGGTTCCCTTCTGCTACCTGCTATGTTACCAAGGTAAGTGTCCTTTAACCCCTGTTCTTCAAAACTTCTGTCTCTGACTCACAGACATGAAAGAGCCAGGGGGACACTGTTCCGTTGGTATACATGAGAACAAAGCAATTTTGAGAAAGATACTGAAAGAATCGAGCAAACTGGCTGTTCATTGCAGACACTGACAGTTAGGAAAACTTCCAAGCACAATCTTTAAAGGAACACGTATTTTTAGGCAGGTGGATTGCTCCCCAATCCTAGCTATAACTTGAACACTGTATGTTTTCAATCTATGTAGTGACCAAGAAAAAGGGGGGGAAAAAAAAGCCAAAACCAAAAAACAAGCCTACAAATTAATGTGTTGTTAAATAAAATTTTATTTGTACTCTTTGTATATCCAGATGGAGAAATTGCCTTCCACCCCACCAACAGGATGGATATATAGTATCGTTTGCTGGTTCCAAAAATCTTCAAACCAAAAGAGGGGTTTATTTCAAGAAATTTATTAGTGAAATTTTTATCTTGCTACCTACTGTCAGTTTTAGGGCAGTTGTTTGAATGTAGTATTCTACATATGTTGCAATGTCTGCTATTAGTACTATCACATGCTGTTCCATTTACATCCTGTTGTCTTGTTAGTACAAGTCTACTGTGGCCTACTTGTAAGTAACTGTATTTGCTTTTTACCTGCAGTGCATTTGATTACTAAGCTTCTTTTAGTATCTTTTGTAGATGAAAACATGAATTTTCATCTGAATTTTGTTTTTTCATGTAACTATAAATAATAGCATGTAAAACCTTCATGCTGGAAAAGTGGGAGCTAAAGAATAATAAAAAATAATACTGAATATCGCTCCAATGAATACTTTTATACTAAGAATAAAAATTTCTGCTTTCAATAACATAGGCATGTTTCAACTTCACTTCAAAGGGTAAACTTCCTTAAGCTTCACGAATCTACACCAACAATATACTCAACAGTATATACCCATGCAGCTGATCTCATGCTCATTACACAGGCAAAGCATACCCTCAATGAAATTACTGAGATATTTTACAGCATTACTCACACAGGAAGAATACTTAATTTATTAGTGAACACAGCTCCTGTTGTGATATATTTTAGATATCAGATATCAATGATCACTCACTGCTGCCTCCCAAGATGCTTCTCTGTTAACTACAACGCACTCTAGTAAGAATGATAAATGATAAAAAAGAAAATGAAAGACCAGATTTTTTTTTTTTCTCTGACAGGTATGTGTCCAGAAAATGTGAAGCTTTATGTTTACTTCCACATTCTTTTTTTTTTCATTGAATATTCTAAAATATACTTAAGATCTCTAAGTTATGCACACACAGAAGTAGTGCAGAAGAATATTTGTTGCACGTTTTTCATCAAATACTTGACTATAACTTTTGTAAAATAAAGTATACATCAAAATAAAGCAGAATACTACCTTTATTACAAAGCTCTTTACAGTGGGTTTTCATTCTTTACCTGGGTTTATTGCTTGTCAGATATCTACCAATAAACCCATGTATTTCTTGTCTTTTGTTCTCTGACTACTACTATCAGTCCCAGCAGTAAACCTTCCTACTTTTTCCTGCCTGTTGGCAGTTTCCATGCTGTAGTAATAATCTTCTGGGTATGCAGTTTGGTTAATCAAGAAATTGATTTGGATTAAGAACAATCCCAAAAAATAGAAGGGACGAAAGGCCAAGCTGCTTCACCTGCTGCTGCCATTGAAAGAAATGCTTTACCTGCCTAAATTAATTAACCTGGTTAGTGTTAATTTAATGAACATTTTCTGCTTTCAGTTCAGGACAGATGACTAAAACCTCTCTGATTTCTGGAACAGCAGAAGACAGTGAAGCCTAGCAGAGTTAAAGAACCATGGATAGATAAGCCACTCAAACAGCTTCATACAGAGGTGAAATGGAAATAAATGTACAAATGAAAAAGAAAGAAAACATCTTCTGCACGGTAATATAAAGCATAAAATGTACATTATTTTTAATAGAACTTTATGATGCCTTTTTATAGTGACTACAAAATCTGTCAAAAGTACCCATAAAACTAAACTACAAACTGCTTGTTATTTTTCTATTTCTTGGAAATTAAGCTTTTTGCTAACTGCAGTTATATTGGATATTTTCCCATATTGTTGGAAAATAACATTAAACAAAGACTTTTTTTTTTTCTAATGAGAAGAAAATAAGGAACAGTTAAATTAATTTTAATGATGTGTCTCCTAGTAATTGCCCAGGCACTGTAGTTCAATGGTTAGCTTAAACTGTTTTAGTAGGTTATGCTGAAAGAAGCAGTCTCGGCCTGTGTTGCCTTCCGCCCTAGTTATTTGTTCTCATTTCTGTCTCAGCTTCTGTGTAGCAAGTTTATCTGACTGAAACCTTCTTTTGTTGTTGTTGCTATTGCCAACAGCAGGGACACAGTTGGAATGTGGAGTGGAACTGGAATTTCTTTGTGATAGCTTCCAGGGCTAGAACAGCTAAAACTCAAACCTCAAAACTTGCATGAAATTATGCTTTATACATACAAACATATACATACATATTTTCTATGAAGATGGTTATACATGTATAGGCATGTACCTATTCAGCTTAATCTATATAAATGAGGTTTGACCTTTGCTCAGTATTTACAAAATTTTATAGTAAAAGTAATCCAGATGTACAATCTTTTAAATTAAACATCGAAACTAAATAATTAACAGATCTAAAGGAACAGATTAATTACAGTATGATTTTATATCATTCAGACCATAATGCAAATCCAAAACCCAAATAAAATCTGACAAAGAATAAGAGCTTCAAGGGTTCAAAGCTTCAGAACTGTTGATTGAAGTTTAGTCTCAGTAATATTTTTATATATTGCCAGAACCTTAAAAACCCTACAAAGACAAGATAGTAATCTTTGAAACTTCTGGGAATTCGTAGTCAACTCATGTGAGAGCGTTCTTCTGCATATTTAATATGAAGTTTGGGGACATACTCTGAGATTTCCAAGTTTATTTCTCTTACCTGAAAGGTTCCCCTTTTTATTTTCTATTAAATTTAACTTTGGTGTCTCCTTTTCTGCTCAAAATGGAATTCTAAGACCAAAGATATTTCTGGAATATTCTTAATTAAAATTTAAGGCATAAAAAAGACATAATTTTGCTATTTCACATCTTGACTCACACAGGAAAAAATAAAAACCAAAAAACCCAAAAAACCAAAACCAACACAAAAACCAACCAACCAAAAAAACTCCTTAGTTGCTTTATTTATTTATTTATTTTCCCCCCAGTTTATCACATCAAGTAATCCATACTACTTATGTCTCTCCATCTTTAAGATCTCCAGCTACCTTCTCATCTTCACAAGTCTGGTACAATAGTCAAACAACACTCTTGAAGCATCTATCATTTCACATTCTATTAGGTTATTTGAGGAACAGAGTGATGAAGTCACATTTAATATTTTATTTCCTGTTACTGAGATACAGAAGATACAATGTAAATTCAGCTGAGTAGTTGAAGAAATTTGTGTGCATATATATGCATGTGTTTATATTTAATGTTTATAGTTATATTATTGCAATTTTTTGTATCAATTTTTTTTTTTTTTAAATCTAAATTCTGTCATGCCATCTTTGATTTTTACCTTCTTAGAGGAAAAGGGGAATGAACATTTACGTAACAAAAAGTTGTAATTATTTTAAACATATAATCAGCAGTATTACACATAAGAGATTTCAGAATAGGAATTCAACGACCTCTACTTTATAGCATTATGCCATCAAAATAAAATGTAGTTATTTTCTCTTTCTTGTTGGAAAAGCTGTATCAGAATTAAATATTTCCATACTGACATGGCAACAAGTGGTTTTGGTGGCTTCAGAGATGATAACGGGTAGGTTGAACAATAGCAATGAACCAGGGTTTGGTCAATTTTACCTTAAAGGTAACACTTAGATTGTTAACTATCACCTGAAATGCAGTCATGCATGTCAACTTGCTCTGGCAATTCTGACTACTAGGTGTCTTTTACCAGTCTGTAAACATTCTTTCATGTTAATGCATTACTACTATCTTTTATGCTGGAGTATGGTCAACTCAAGAAACTACTACTGAATCTTTGAAAAATAGGAAGGTTCCCAGCTACATAGGTAAAATATTAAAAAAGATAAATACAGAAAAAAAGGCTGAGTAAAAAATGAGGAAGTTGAGATAGATAAAAACAAGCAGAGATAACAGTTCCAAAGAGAAGTAAGTTAGATAACAATGGTACACTGCAAGATTTATACACCTAGAAAACTTGTCTTCTGAAACCTCTCAGCAGTTAAGGAATGTAGCTAGGTTATTTCTTGAACGAGCAGCATTCTTCATAAAGAAAAATGAGGTTGTCTCAAAATTCCATTTACTTTTTCCTCTGCTTTAAAACAGAACTTCAGAAAAAATCAGACATGGTTGGTTACTACATTCCTTTTTGTCTAATTGTGCACTGTGCAATTGGAGCACTTTCATCAATATTTCTGTGTATTTTGCATGACAAACATTTTTACAGTGTATTTTAATTATTTTAAACTTAATTTACATATGCAAAACAGATCTTCAACAGGTCTGTTAGGAGTGACCAACTTGTATTCTTAGAGAATATGGTAACATAGATAGGGAAAAAAGGCTGCAGTAAAGTGCAGCACATATTTAAGATTTTTCCTGAGCTCAAATTCCTTTATTTTATTTTGATTTTTCATAAAGTTTTAATAAAGTGTCAAAAGAATAGCTAAGGAAGCACAGAAAACATCTGATCACATTACTATAACACTTGTAATTTAGTTTAACAGGAAGTAAACTGTATGATAGATGAAAATCAAAGTCATTCTTACAAAGAACATCTATCATTTAACAGCTTACACTCGTAAACCAAGTTAATGCTAACACACACCAGATTTCTTTATCCTTTTTTAATATTGTTTCTCCAGAAAAGCAGATTTTCAGTTCATAAATAACATCTTAGTTCAAAACCACCAAGTGGCATAAAAGCACTAATAGGAACTACTGAACTGCTAGATCATTAATTATTCTACAAAAATGTGATTTCTTTAAATATAGGATCATCTGTCTTTCAGACAATAGGCATTGCCATGAGATACAATGAATCAATTTATCAGGAAAGTTTGTTTTCTGGGGTAGCTGACAGGTTTAATAAGGGATGAGATTTTAAGAAGACTTTAATTAATGCAATTAAATAATTATCCCTTAACAATCAGCCACATGAATTAAAACACACATATTGGCATCCCTCATATAGCAAGGGAAGAAGACAGGACAAGGGAAATAAGAAATGCTAATGCAATTTCACAATAGGTAACCTTATCAAGTTTATCTACCTGTTCAAAAAGACAGACTCTTCTTGCAGTGCATACCTTCAGAAAACATGCTGAAGATGCTGGGGTTTTCTGTCTCATGCAACAATTTCCCAGAATTACAAGCCAGATCTTGCAATGATGACAGATGTCCTGTAGATATTTTCAGGCTACCTCATAACTGTCCTCCTCATAAGTCTTTATATGAGGTCTAGTTAGCAGTGAAGGAGTTGTTGCAACATTATCTGCAACAAAATGACATGGGTTTCTGTAGTTCTGTGACTATCCATGGAAGTGGATCAGCACTATTGTAAGTAGAATGATTTCTGGTATAATGTGGGACATGATGTGTGGGTTTAAAACTTAGTGAGGCAAAAATGGGTATCACAGCCTGACTCATGTTTCCTCAAAGTCAATACATCAATCATAAGACTATGAGGTAGAGGTATTATAACAGCACTATTATCAACCAAATTCTCTGCAGTGCCTGGCTCAGATTATGTTCCTGGAAGGCAGCTGGAAGATTAAGCTCTAGGAGTGGAACAGATGAGGAAATATTTACTTTGACAGTTTTGATGAGATTTTGGGTACAGAGTAAATGTCCATGTGCACAGTGCAGATGCAATTTTGTGCAGAAACTTGTGCACATGCTTAGCATGAAACATTAAGGAAACTAACGGTCTCCATTTGCAAAACTCATGTGCTGTGGCCTTTAAAAATATGCTGGACTAGTATAGTTCAGCAGGAATTTTGAGGATTTAGATTTTGGATTGGCATTTCTGTTCTGGTCTTAAATTCTGTATCTAGCACAAAAAGTACAGATTCTCATGTGTCTAGGTCAGAGGTTAACAAGTCGCATCCCACTGAGTGAATCAGCAGCAATCATTTTGAATTTGTAAAGAGTTCAACAGATTTTGACAATCCTCTATATTAAAGTAACATTTCTTCTGACTGTCTCTGACATGTAAATAAAATACTTTTTGCCAGAATGTTATATACTTCTACAGAGACCTGATGTCATATGCTTAAGTCACTGTTAAGAGACTTGCCATGACCTTCCAGAACATGGACACATACTATTACAGACGTTCAAGAGACATAGCACTATTTCTACACTGCATTACAGCTAGAATTTCACAGTAAGTATACAGTTGAATTAGTACACAACTTAGGGTGCAGTAACCTTTTTTCTAACAAGACAAGGGTGCTCTGAGTTATTAAACAAAAAATTAAAAAATAATGTTTCATCATTGTACACACTAAAAAGATGAAACCAGATGCATATTAAGAACCACTCACACATAAAACCAGTCCACTGGGAAAGACTCTCCAGTGCACAGGGTAGGCTAACTTTGTCACGAACCCAAAACTTTTATGTGCTGCACCACAGCCCATTCCCAGTTGAGTTTAAATATGATTTCTCAGTTGAACTAGCATTTCCTTTTTCCAACTACCTGATTATTTTCACAAATAATTTATCAAAGTTTATTTTCATTATGTTTAATATGGATTTTATTGAAAGAATGTGGGTTTGTTTCCTTTATAAAAGAACACAACAGCATTTACTTGACCTTTTTTCTCAATAACTGCAGTGTGTGTAATGATTATCTGTTGGAGACAAATGACAGTTATTGGATGGTATAAATTATTCCTCACTAGTTCACAGGTCAAAACTGTAACACTACCGCTGTTACTCTAGCAGTTAGTGGCATTTTAGTTATGAGAAAGAACATTTTCACTCTGATAATTGTTATTCATTGTAAAGTATTTTTAGAAGAATTGTTTCTTTGTAGAACAGAAAACCCTTATTGCACGGCACAGTAGTGTGTAGACATGTCGGGTTGCTTGATGCTGGCCTTTATAAAACACATTTTACTGTATAGGTAATTATATTACCTACTGCATCCCAACAAAGAAAAAGTCAGGCAAAAATGCCAGTAGGTCTGCATGGATGAATAAGGAGCTCCTGGACAAACCCAAATGCAAAAAAGGAAACCTACAGAGGTTGGAAGCAAGCACGGGTACCCTTGGAGGAACATAAAAAACCTGTTCAAATAGTAACAGGTCAGGTTCGGAAAGCTAAAGCCCTAATAGAATTACATGTGGCAAGGGTTGACAAGGGCAACCAGAAAATTTTCTGTAGATATGTCAGTATAGGAAGACAAGGCAAAATATGGGCCCTCACTGGAATGTAATGGTAGATCTGATTACCCGAGATGTGGAGAAAGCTGAGGTACTCAATGACTTTTTTGCCTCAGTCTTCACCAGGAAGGGCGCTAGCCACACTGCCCAAATCACAGAAGGCAAACACAGGGAGTGGGAGAACGAAGAACTGTAGGAATAGATCTGGTCTGAGAACATTTAAGGGATCTGAGAAGTTTCACAAGCCCATGGGATCTGAGAACTTGTGGTAGTCTGGTTAAACTCCAACTGACAGAAACGGAAAACATAAGCCCCATTTTTAGCAAGGGAAAAAAGGAAGACCCGGAGCTGTATAGACCAATCAGCCTCACTTCTGTGCTTTGCAAAATCATGGAGCAGATCTCCCTGGAAACTATGGCCAGGCACGTGGAAAGTAAGCAGGTCACTGGTGCCGGTCAATATGGCTTCACTAAGGACAAATCATGCTTAACAAATTTGGTGGCCTTCTAAGATGGAATTACAGCATTGGTGGATAAGAGAAGACTGACACATGTGATCTAACTGGACCATGCATTTAACGCTGCCCCACACAATAACTTTGTCTCTAAATTGGAGACACATGGATCCAATGGATGGACCACTGGGAGGGTAAGAAAGTAGTGGGATGGTCACACTCAAATTGTTGTGGATCACAGCTCAATGTTCAAGTGGACATCAGTGATGAATGGCACTCCTCAGGGATCAGTCCTGGCACTGGCATCTCTCTGCCCATGTATCAGCAGCAGCAAATTAGGCACCTGAACATTTAACTATGAGTATTTTCCCCTGAAGTGCCCTACATGCACTAGGATTTCTTTTGCAGAAAAAAAAAAAAAAAAAAGAAAAGCATTGACAGAAGCATTGAGGAGAAGGACTTGAGCGTGTTGGTTGAAGAAAAGGTCAACATGAGCCAACACAGCATGTTTGCAGCCCAGAAAGCTAGACATATCACAGGGTGCATAAAAAAACCCAGCGTGACTGGCAAGTCAAGGGAGGTGATTCTGCCACTCTACTTCACTCTTGTGAGCCCCCACCTGGAGTACTGCATCCAGCTCTAGGGCCCCCCAACAAAAGAAGCACATGGAGATGCTGGAGCAAGTGTAGAGGAGGCCCAAAAGAGCTGATCAGAAGGCTGGAGAACCTCTCCTGTGAAGACAGGCTGTGACAGATGGGGTTGTTCAGCCTGGAAAAAGAGAAGGCTGAAGGGAAACCTTTTAGCATCCTTCCAGTACGCAAAGGCAGCCTACAGGAAAGATGGAAAGGGACTATTCATCAGGGAGTGTAATGATAGTTCAAGGGGGAATGGCTTTAGAATAAAAGAAGGTAAGTTTAGGTTAGATATAAGGAAGAAATTCTTTATTCTGAGGGTGGTGAGACACTGGAACAGAATGCCCAGAGAAGCTGTGGATGGTCCCTCCCTGGAAGGGATCAAGATCTTTGGGCAGCCTGATAGAATGGAGGATGTCCCTCCCCATGGCAGGTGACTTGGAACTAAATGATCTTTGCAGTCCTTTCCAAAATATTTTTTTCTATGATTCTATGATCATATATGTATATATATAGTTTTTTAATAAGTTAAAGCCTCATGCTTCAGCAAACAATTGAACATAAGACTGAAATTCCAAAATTTCTCATTTATAGTAGGGAAAAAAAAAACCCAAACAAACCTACTTTTCTGAAATATGATTAAATACAACATCTGTGATATTGCTTAAATATTTTAAACAAATCTTAAAAACCAGTGTATAATCTATTTACTCAATCTTCACCTCCTTTTCAACTGGAGTTCAAAACTATGTAAACATATTTTACCTACACTGTGTTTTCCATAAACTATCAAAAAAGGCTTATAAAAATTTATTGTCTAAAGAAGGTGACAAACATGGTATTAAACGGACTGGATAGATACAAGGCTTAAATTAGGTTAAATTGTCATGAAATGTGTAACTTATTTCTGGTTTTATCTCTTTTGAGTATGACTATCAATTCTGCAGTCATTGTGACATCTTATGCTCCACCTATGCATCAATTAAGTTCAAAAACTCCTGTTCATGGGACAAGCTTCAGAGATTTTTTTTTTTTTTCCTTTTTAATCTATTAATTTTAAACCCAAAGTATCCAGTGATTTAGAAGTAGACAGAAGGGATTTTTTGTCGTAAGGAATTTCAGGTTTAGTAAGGAAAATGAAGTCAGGTCTCTTTTTACTGAAAAGACTGTGCCTAGTTTAACCCATACAGGCTGCATTCTGCAATTTGCATTGTAAAAAGAAGGAGATGGAAATTATATTTCATATAAATGTAATGTATAAACTACATATTACATAATTTCAGTTATTCTAGTGATTTCTAGATTTTGTTTGATGCTTAAAAAAGGCAAATATTTCAGCTTAGAGTGAAACTTCTCCCCCAAAGTACAGGTGGTGAAATATAATCCCACATCAAAATAAGCAGTGATCCATAATTACCTTTTATAAGTTTCTAAAATCAGCATGTGCTGAAATATAGCCTGTAGGTTTTTTTTTGGTTTTTCCTTGTTATTTTTTTGTTTTGTTTTGTTTTGCTTATTTTTGTTTTTTAGTGGGTTGTTTTGTTTTCTTATCTTTTCATGATGGCTAAAATGAGCTTCCTGGTTTGTATAGGTGGAGTTGTTTCTTAGCAAAATTTAAAGGAGACTACGAAAGATATATTACTGTTACAAGCACATGGTTGGAACAAAACAGGATTCATTTTTTGTTCTTATGGGTTTTGGATATACGTCTTAATACAATAATTTATTTTCCATTATGCTTAGACACTGAGGTTTGTCCTCAGTTTGACAAAAACTTAATAAAAGTGAATTTTGAAAAAAAAAAAAAAAAGGTACTGTGGTGTCACTTTTCCTTCTTCCTTTTACTTGCCTTTAATAATTAAGTCTTGCAGATTGCTAGTCTTGCAAGCATCTCTCCTGAAGTCTATAGAAATGATCACATTTCCAACTTGTTTTGAGAGAAGGACTTTTGATTGTTTTAAAAAAAAATAAAAGATGATGCATATCTGAAGCGTGAATCTGTCAGTGTTTGTTTAACATTTTTCTACTAAAAAGGATGAAAACCTGTAACTTTTTATCAGGATTTTATTTAAGTATATAAATTTGTTGAGATTTTACCTCTATCACTAGATTTTGTTGTAATTGGTGTAAGTTCACAGATGGTCTTTAGCTGAATACAAAACTTGGGAACATTTTAGTAGTCCAAATATTATCTAATCAGCATATCTCATTAGTTAAAACTCTTGCTTTGGTAGCTGGCATTCAAACAAAATACAATTTAAACTGATCTTTTAATTGGATTTTAAATTCATCATTGATTAAGCTGGATGGCATCATCCAACTTAACATTTTAATCATGCGTTATTTCAATTAAATGGAAATTCAAGACATGGAAGTTATAACAGTATCAATAATAAAGGGTGGATTGGGGGTGTGGGGTGTGTTGAGTGGGAGGAGATCCAGAGAAAAATAAGACTTCTACAGGAGTCACAATTTAACAGGAGCTGAAGAAAGGCACTTTTTTTTTACTTTTTTTTTTTTTTTTCTTTCCCTAGGAAGATAAGAGATTTAAGTGTGAGAAGAAAAAAGACTACAGAGGATGGTTAAAAAGATATTTAGTAGGTATTTCAGACTGACGGTACCTGAGAGAAAGAGAGCTGCCGCAAAAAGACGGCAGCAGATTGAAAAGCATGAGTATTTCAAGAGGGAGTTAAGGTAATAGACAATGAAAGGAGCAATGATTGCTTGAGGAGGTGGGTTGGAAGGAATTCAGAGAACAAGTGATACCTAAAGGATTAGCATTACATGCATTGTGGTGAGGTGAGAGTGACAGGATTCCATTGGGGAGATTAGAGAGAGAGATAAGAAATTACTTAATATGGGACACAGAGGAAACTGGCATACAGGATACAGAACAAGCAAAACCTCAGCTACAAATAAATTATATTTTTGGACTATTCTGTTTACTTTGTGGGGCAGGGGGGATTGTTTGTTTGCTTTTTTCAAGATAACTATTCTCAAAAGTGAGTACATACATCCTTACACAGGAGTGGATGAGGAATTTTGGGAGTGGTAAGAGAAAAGTCCACAACACAGGATATCAGTAATCAAAGAAGACCCTGGGAAGCCTCTTGTCCTCTGTGTGTGTGGTGAGCCTAGGAGTGTGGGCAGCACTATTGGCCAGTCTGGGATGCCCCTCTCCACCCCCCAGCCAACCATTTCGCTGCACAGGCAGGACTGTGCTAAAGATACTAGTTACATACGTATTTCTATATAAAATCAGTGAATATATCTGTATTTGTCTATATATTTTCCGGTAACGGCCTTTTATACTAACAGTGCATACTGACTGCTCTAAATAATGTAAATCGCTTCATAATAAGCTTGTAGGACTCCTGTCTTAAGTGATAACTTAGGAATTAAATAGCAACTAATAATAGTTATCATCAGAATAACATCAATCTAACAATTGAAGAGGCTTTTTTCATTAAAAAGATGCTGAAAGAGTTGTTGATGATATCACATTAAGTTCTCCAAGCTTTAGCAGCATAGTTTTACAGGGTTTTCTCTGAAATTTGAAGGAACCAGCAAGTCCACTGAAGAGCTTCCCTTCTGCTTGCCCCACCACACAAGCACTGTCAAGATATTTCATGCAGGAATGAACCACTGAACTAAATATAGATAATTGTCTACCAAACAAAATGCAAAACATCTCACAGATTGAACTATTGAGTTGTGCTTGCAAAGGAAGAAGGGCTGGTCTTGTGAATATTCTTCAGGAATAGCGTAACCAGCAGGAGTAGGGAAGCAATAGTTCCATTATACTCAGCTCTGGTGAGGCTGCATCTTGAGCACTGTGTTCAGTTTTGGGCCACTCACTACAGGAAGGATGCTGAGATGCTGGAGCACGTCCAGAGGAGGGCAACGAAGCTGGTGAAGGGTCTGGAGCACAAGTCCTATGAGGAACAGCTGAGGGAGTTGTGTTTTTTTAGTCTTGAGAAAAGGAGGCTGAGGGGAGACATTATTGTTCTCTACAACTACCTGCAAGGCAGCTGCAGTAACGTCAAGGTTGGTCTCTTCTCTCAGATGACAAGTGATAGGACAAGATGAAATGGCTTAACATTGCACCAGGGGAGATTTAGCTTAGATATCAGGAATAACTTCTTTACTGAAAGGGTTGTCAGCTATTGGAATAGGCTGCCCAGGGAGATGGTGGAGTCACCATTCTTGTGGGTATTTAAAAGGTGGGTAGATGAAGTCATCTGTGTGAAATCCTCAAGAAGTAGCTTTGCAGCTGGCCTGGACTCTACCATAAAAATACCTTATCAAATTAAAGACATAGAAAATTAGTACAAGTCCATTAATGAAAAAGAGTTATTTGTGAAATTAATAATGTGAATTATAATTTTGGAGTCAGATTTAGAATACTTAATGAAGGTGCAGCCTAAACAACATAATCTTTTAATGCAAACACTTTTTAAAATCTTCAGAAAAGAAAAATAACTTTTGAAGATGGACAGAATTCCATGTCCATTGAGAGAGACAATGCATTATTTTTGCAAGTGCCTTAGTATTATTGAATTTCACTTCCAAAATGATGATTAAAAACTGTTTCCGCATATTTCTATGACTTTTAAATCTGAAAAGAAAATTCAAATATTGGCAAAACACTAGGATCTAAATGTATTAAAGTTTTCAAGTTACATTCAGATGTATCAAGGAAGAGAAGTGGGTCACAGAATGTTACAAAATGCGGAATGTAGTGGGTTTTTTTTCTACGATAAAAAATTGTGTGACCTGAAATTAGAAGCAGGAGAGTAAAAACAAGCCAAAAAATCCTGAGAGACCTTAGCTATGTTGGATGAAGGAAACTGATTGATATAGTACAATTCGATATGTAACGTAGCTACATGATTACATTAAAAATTCCAGGTCATGGAAGAACTGACAAAGCACTGATACTGGAGCCTTTTTTATCTTAGCTGTTAGTGTAACCTTGTTGCATCTTTACTGGACTGCACTACTTTATGAAATTTAAATAACTGACTGGATTTCAATCATTAAAAGTTGAAGACTTGACATAACAGTGTATGCCACAAACCACTACTGTATAACTATGCTGAAAAAAATCCCCTCAAGCATCAAACAAATGTAATTCCAACCCCCAATAAAGTTAGCCTCCTCTAAAAAGGGTATTTTAGCCTTCAAGTAAAAAAATGAAATAAAATCCATAGCACTAAAAAAGTATGCTTACGTAGCAATGTAAAAATAACATGTGGATGAGGTAATTTTATATCTGGGTTATTTATTAAGACATTGTAATTTTGTTTCATTTTCAGAAATAGATGCCTGCAACTAGAACTTTCTAGACAGCAAGTTAATTCGACTGACAATTCACTCGGGTACTTTAGGTTATTTTGCATTGTACATATTCAGCTTTCTATGAAGTGGTTCATACTTGTTCAAAGGCCTTAAGAAGGGCAAAAAGCTCTGTCAATTTTATTCCCTTCACATCCAAGGAAATTGTGATCAGCATAAAAATAAAACTATTTTCCACCATTTCCGAAGAATATCTGTTAGCAAAATTTTCACCTTTTTCCAAAAACAACAGCTTTCTGTACCCAAAGATTACATAAACTGAACTCGATTATAATTCTAGCTCTCAGGGGAACCTGCTTGCTATTTGGCAGCTCTTTGATTTGCAATTCTTTGATTTGGTAGACTCTTATCTGTTTCATAATTCCCACTCTTTCCATTCCTTAGCAACAAATATTTTATCTCAATGGCAGGTCATGCTGAAATTTAAAATAAAATAACTGAAAAAGTGTACTTTTTGTTCCTCCTAATTTCCCCCCCCCCCCCCCCCCCCCCCCCCCAGCACTTCTATGCCCATTTTGATTTTGGGTGGTTATTACTTAAGTAATGTCAGTCTGTATGCTTTTGGCACATCACAGTGTTATACACTTTGGCACTTAGAGTTGTCCACTACAGCAAATTTTGAACTTTCAAAATCACTTTTCATAACTGCATTGTTTCATAAGAGTATGTAGAAAGCAGGAATGAATATTACATCTTGGAAACTTAGCATGTTACTTAAGTTTGCTGGATATTTTGTAAAACATGCACAGGTATCAGAGGAGATGTAAACAAACCACCTAATTTTCTTTTTCTCTCTCTCACTTGCAAACTTCAGGGAATTGCTAACATCCATACACATTTTTACTATCTTCTTATGTGAGTTGGAACAAAAAGACTGTTTTCACCTCAATGTTTTTTTTTTAAAAAAATGTTCCTTTATGATAGCAACAAGAACAATTAGTGCAGCTGAATCCTTGCCGTCCTTGACCTTGCGGTCATGGAATGGGGAGGACAGTATGTGGCCCTTGCAGAAGTGCCATTTTTTGCTATTTTTTTACTATTTTGTTATTGGTGGTGTTTTTTTTGGGGGGTTGTACTTTTGTTTTGGTTTTGTTGGGGGGTTGTTGTGTTTGTTTGTTTGGTTGTGGGTTTTTTTGGGGGGGTGTCTCTTGGTTGTTGTTGGTTTTGTTTTTGTTTTTTACAGAAATGCAGTCTGTCTGCCTAAGCCAAAAATTCTCAACTCATTTCATGTAAGTTTGTTAGAAGCTTGTGCACAACAGCTATTTCATAACAAATAACAGACCTTGGAAAGAATTTAACTAGAAAACATAAAAATGAAGATTGTTGCATTCCACTGTCCATCCTAAGAGCCATCAACTTCTCAGTAATTCATTTATGTGACAAAAGTTCTTAAACACAGACATTGCCTTTTATTTCACTCCCTATAACACAATATCCAAAGGTAAAATTTAGACGCAAATTCAACATAAAATAAGGTAAGAATGAGCTTTTTATGTCCAAACTTAGTATGCTATCTACTTATCTTACTATGCACCCATGGAAGTCATTATTCTAGTTTTCAAAAAAAATGCAGTCATACAAAGATTGCTTTTGATAGCTAGTGAATCAATGTGAAATTGCCAGCAATGACAACAGAACTGAAAACTATGTTTCTGCCACATTAATATAATGGAATGGTTCTACTAATTAATTTATAAAATACGTAAGATCAGGAAATGGATCAATCCTGCAGAAGTTTGAAAACAAGTAATCTACCCATGTAAACTTCAACCTTATTTTCATAAATCTGAGAAGAAAAAACAAAAAAACAAACAAACCCCCAAAACAAAACCAAAAAACTCCAAGGAAATGAAGAAACAGGATCTTGGTCTGGTATTATTGTTTCAAGATCCATTAAAAAAACCTGCAAAAAAACCCCCACCCAGATTTCTAAAGGCCAGGCTTTCAACAATGTTAAAAATAGGTTAGGAAGTGTTAGTATGTTATATTTCCAGCTTTAATTAGTTAACGATGGGTTAATGCTACAGCAAAAACCCACTCAATTACCAGACAAATCTCAAAATCATATCTTCTGTAATTTCCTCTGGGGGGAAACCGTGAGAAATACAGCACAGTATTTTTATTACTGAACATCATGATTCTTGGTACCGCTGATAAATTTCAGCTAATGACAGAGAGTTATCAAGATTGCACTTGTGCTGGAAAGTACCATGTATGTGTGGGTGAAATCTATATGGTAAGGAACAGGCATCCATGCAATAAAGCTTTAACGTAACGATAAGAAAGAAGTCGAAGCTATCACAAGTATCTGTATAATCACCAGGAAGAGCTACTCATTACTGAAAATCTTTTTTGAACATTACATTATTAATATTCTCTGCTTGTATCTACATACCTCCAGAGCAGATATACGCATAAATACAGCCTCAATAGTTACTAACCATTTGCTTAATATAAATCCATGATGTCAGATTTCATGCTCCCTAATAGCCAGAAACACAAATACTCATGCATCATGTTCCCTGATTCCAAAGAGAAATAAATTAGCTTGTAAAATACTATAAATTATGTTAGGATAGTTATTAATTTAACATGCACATATTTTTATATTTTGGTCTTCTGGAATACCATAAAATACCTTCCACAGCAGTAAAGCTTTCTCTTGACACTACTGATCCGTCTACACATTTAAACCACGAAAACAACAAGTCTTCTATTTCCTGGGCAGAGTTCTACATTTTGATGTATTTGTATTTTTCACATTCACAGTAATAATTTTTGAACTGAGGGAGGAAGCATCATGTCACAGATGGAAAAAATGAAACTTAGGCATTTTATTTTGTATCTTGTGTAAATACAAGAATGAAACAGATGCTTATTAATTAAGTGTAGGCAGGTGACGACAAGGCATAATGGCACATTGCACCAGCTGTGAAGCCTGCACATATTTTTTTTTTTCCTCCCATCAGTCCATTTTCATATTATTGAGCAAACATTCCAAGTGTCAGAAAAGGTGTCAAAAGATAATGATAGTGAGAAGTAAGAATTCATCTTTGCTGAAGCTTCAAAAACTTCTACCTATTTTACATTGCAATCACACCTCCAGGTGAGAGCGGAATAAAGAAATTTAAGAAGTTTTACAGCTATTCCTGTTATATTCCAGTCCTTATTTTACAGACACTGAATGACTAAGATATTTATGAACTTTCACTGCAAACACTATGCCACCATGACAGGCAACACTGTTTTAAGTGAGAAGGACACATGTACTCCCTACGTCCACAAAATAGCCATCGTAGAAGTGAGCTTTTTTTTTTAAAATTCAGGTACGCTTAAAAATGAACATATCACAAAAGCAAACATTTCCATCAGTTTGAGTAATTTGGTTCTTTCTCCCCTCCCCCACCTTTTTTTTTTTTTTTTTTTTCTTTTTACATGTAAAATGAATGTACATTTGGTCAAAAACATTGTGATTTTAGGAAATAATTAAAGTACTGAAAGCTAGATGCAATCACTAATGAGAGAGCAGGGAGGAAAAAAAAAACCAACAAAACACAAACAAACCACCAAACCGGAAGGAGGAAGGGCTAGTTCTTTCTAAAACTTGAATAGAGCAATAGTAACTAGAGCAAGTGGTTTGAGGCACTATTGCACTTTACAATTTTGATGTCTTGTACATGCCGAACCATTTGGCAAGTCTAGTCTCATTCCTAATTGTTACAGGAATTAAAAATAAAAAACAGTCAACCATTACAGAAAATGATTATAACTATTTTCAGAGTGAGCTATGTACCAAATATTTTTTAAAGACTAAGTCTATTGCCTTCTGCTAATTTTTGTGAAGACATTATGGATTTATTGGCACTGTTTTTCTCAGAGAAATTTTCATACATTAAATATTCTTCATCAGGAAATTGGTTCTATACGAACATCTCCATTAACTGCATTTAAAATAAGGTTGCGTAGCAAATAGATGGAATTATTCTAAAAATTCTTTCTGCAGCCAGCAGTATCACAAAATACTAAGAAAATCAAAAAGCTTTCAATAGAAATACATAAATAATATCACAAGATTTCCTATGTAGTGGTATCTGATTTACTACTTAGATAGTTGCTTAGCTATCTTTAATGATCCTTTTTAAATTTCTGAATAAACTAGTTCCGTGTAGTTTTATTGGGTTTGGACATTTAACCAAATGAGCTCATATTATATTTCATATTACATGCACCATGGAATTTTCTTTAACTATCACTCACTGAAGAAAATAAAAAATCAAATTATGTCATCATTTTGATTAGGAGACCCCTTAGCATACATAGGCTTTTGCTAAACAAGTAATATTTATATTTTTTTTTAGAATTATAGCGTATATTAAGTAGAAGAGTCTTACATTTTCTTTCTCTGAAGAAGTTCAGTTAACACAGCTTCAAACATAAATTTTCACCTTCTCTGTATTTGTAAATTCAGGTCAAGTGGGACAAACAGAATTATTAGAAGTAGACTTGAAGAAGTAGCCTAATAGCAGTCCCAGTTTTAGCTTGCTAGTTGATATGTACCAACTTTGTACATGGCAGACTTGATTCAGTTACCTTCCTTGACTATTGCAACCATACCTACAATAATGTGGAAAACTAGAGAAAAAATGTCTGTTCCTGCTTCCCTTGTTGAAGGGCTCTCAGTACTCATCACTGTGGCCTCTATGGCTAAGAAACTTCAAGGACCATAGCATTACTTGCAAGATAAATCACAGCAGGTATGTGGCACTATATCAGTATAGATTATTCAGAATGAAATTCTTAAGAAATTACTCTTCTATGTGTGTAGTGGTAGGTACGAAACTGGCCTGAAACTGGTCAGTATTAAGCACTCCCTCCCCTCACAGTGGTTTCTCATTCCTAGATACACATATATAGATATACCTACATAAACAAAGACAGATATAGAGATACACAATTACATGTGCACATATGTACACATATATGTATGCATGTAATTATACAGATTCAGATCCAATGAGAGATAAAATAAATCAAGAAACTAATTCCCTCCAGATCATGTGTTGGGATGGACTTTTAAATAAACTGACACAGGTTAGCAACAAAGAATATGGCAATATTCTTTCCATTACTTTGTACATACAGAAATGTTTGCATAATTCAGAGCACAGGGATTCTGACATTGCACCCTGCACTCTACTGTCTATTCTTCCTGAACCCAAATTAGGTTTTGACATTTTTTTTACAGAGTAGTAGACAATTTGACAACTTGTGGCTTAATAATGCAAAAAAAATGCAGTGGCAATCTCAGTCTTCCCTTCCTGGGTTATTATGGAGGGTTTTTTTGTTTGTTTTGTTGTTTTGGGGTTTTTTTTGTCACAGAGAATGACTGAAGTTACAGTAATGGTTTGAGTAATTTGACAACATAGCTCCTTCAGGAGTCATGTCAATGGCAACCTAATAATAATGTGGATTACAAGAATTATTAAATTAATTAGCCTTTGTTCCTTTTAATCTTGATAAACAAGCTGAATTACTTTTTGTTTCTAGTGTTGAGAAGATCAGTAATCAAAAAGAAACACCCCATTTTTCTTAAAAGGGAGCAAGGAAAAGCTTAACTTTGATGAAAATCAGTAAGTAGAAACTGAATAGAAAGGTCTCTTAAATGTGAAAATCACTGATAATCCACTTAAGTATGCTACAGATCTCCTGTTATGATATGAAATATATTATCTTGTCTGCTTTTTTAGTCAGACATTTTTATGGACGTTTATCCACTAGATTGCAACTCTCAAGTTTTTGGTAGCTTTCTTTATCCTCCTTACAAAGACTGAATGATTGGATGACTCATATTATTACGGTATACTGGCAGATGTGAACAATAAAGCTATTTATCTCCACTGCTCTCTTAGAAGCACAGTAAAGTTACTTCTGAAATTTCAACTGAAACATAAGCCTTCCAAACTCTTTTCAAATAGCTACACTCCACAAGACTATTTTGAAGCCTTCTGATGAAACGTTTAGCTGAGAAACAAATATTTGCTGAAGAGACATTGATATCAAAGAAAGCATTTAGAACTTCACTTGCTGTAATGCCTTGTGAATTCAGTAGAAAGGCAGGGAAAAATTCTTCTAATATCTCATTTTGTAGTTGTATACACTAGATGGCACTGATAAAGTATCCTTGAACTCATAAATTGTCTGGAAGTGTTTTTCTATTATTATTGAATGCCTCATTTCAAGATTTAAAATATATATATAAAGATCACAACATTGTTTTGCTACAATAAAAGTAGAAAGGAAAACTAAAGGAGGAAAAGGAAATAATTTGGTATTGTTCCAGCATATTCTATAAGGCTAGTAGCCCCTGAAGATAGATTTCAACTTCCACTGGCAGTTCCACAGACACACTACACACACCATGAGACACTTGTTATGAATGGAAATAGTCTAAGTTTACAGAAACCTGTAAAAAGAGTCTTTTTGCATCAACAAAGTGTGGTTTACCTAAGGAATGGTATTTAGAAAGAATTATTCCCCTTATAGTCCATTAGCTTGATTATCTCAGTAAATCTTTGTGCCATTCTGACTTACATTGGAGCCAGGCTGATGCCATTACCCACATGCGAGGAGTGCACATCTCACTTTGTACTCCCTCCAAGGGTATTCAGAAAGGTTATCCATACCTACAGATAACATATCTGTAAGGCTTATCTCTGTTGATGATGGGAAAGAGACAGAGTCTATAAGGAGAGTGATATCAGAGGAAGAACCCCAGCAGAGTGTTCTGAGCTGCCCTGCAGCAGACCTTCGTAGCCCCACATACAGTAGAAAGGATCTAGAAAGATAAATCTCAAACAGCTAAAACTGGCCCATGTGAAGAATCCATAAAGTAAACATTTTTGTATGTACACAAAATATCTGTCACAAATAATACTATTTAAGAAAATTGATCTGTGAGAATATGTGAGAGTATTGCTAACTATACACATAAATGTTTGAAAGTCATTATGTGTTGCATGTAGTTATCTTACATGGTAAGCACAACAAAACGCATTGTTACACCTTTTGTACCACATTGTGGTAATCAATATTTTCTTCATAAATGTTCATTTTATACGACAGAAAATGTGACATGATCTCTAATCCTTAAGGGGAAAACAGTCAAAGACAATGTTTGAAGTCTGCTATTTCTGTATGCTTCGTTGTACTCATTTTAACATAAATAAAGTGTCTTATTTCAGAAATCATGTGGGCCAAGTAAGCAGTCATGCTACGGTGTATCTAATAGCTTTTGTTTAATTAAGAAAAAAAAAAAAAATCAGCTGAGCTGTTCATTTTCAAAAATGCATATATAAAAGCTATTTTTAAAGAGGACCTCATTAAATATTCTTCCTAGCTATACAGAACTTCCTTTACACATAAAGCACTTACCACTAGGTCAGGTTTACATAATAAAAGCTAATTTTATTTGAATTTGCAATATACATTGGCCATTCTTCAAATGATCTGATCAAAATGTGTTTGTGACAAATTACAGGATATGATAAATTAATACTTACACTAAATGAAAGATGGTCTAAAATTCTCACTTGTGAAACCTAATTCAAGATCAGCATGCTCTAATACACACTTTTACACCTTTACCTTGTCCTTTGTTCTTTTTAGCTCTAAGCTCTAGCTAATTATTATCTCGTGTAATGAAGAATTCCAGAAAATAAATGCATTTGATATATTATTAAACAAAACAAAGGGATTCTTGAGATAACTTGTCTTTTTAACTCACAGACCAGTGTATATGTCTGCTTATACGGTCTTTTGGGATACACAACACATTCTCTCAGAAGCTTTGGTATAAACTAAGAATAGCATTTCAAAGACTTCATTTTTAATCCCTTGGCCTTCTGTATTCCAAGTAGATGCTTTACTATCATCTGGTCAAATACAAAAAACAGAATAATTCTAATGCTCAGTGTTGCACTTAAGAAGGTTTGTACAATGAGTTAGAGGATTTTTTTTTATTATTTTTTTCCTCCCCCCACCCCTAGCTTTGGGCACTTGGGGTCATTCAAGTCCTGGTTCAGGTCACTAGTTAAAATGAATTTCATGTTCCCATTATGCTTCTCATCCCTCTACTGGAAAATGATTGACAGCACCTTCTCTGGAAAGCACAGAAGGGCAATATAGAATCATGCAGAGCTATCTATTCTCACAACAAAATTTGGAAAAAGAAAAAAATCATATATTAATTAATTATATGTCATGTGCAAAATTTCTAGGGATGTATCTAGGAATTCCATTCCCAAAGAAGCACAGAGATAGAATATATCTCAGAGAGGACAATTATTCTTGAATTTCCTTTACAAGGGGAATTAGCATTCATTTCGTGTAGTAGCCCTGTACTACGTGCTTAAGAGAGCAGCTACTCTAGGCCAAACTGGAACATAAAAGAGTAGTTCTAGTATGTACATGCTTGAAAGGTTTTTGTTTTGTTTTGTGTTTGTGTTTTCTGGGTTTTTTTTTTAAAATGTGATCGGATCAGATAAGATCTTGTAAGCCTCCATCACTTTTGGCTAGCTGATACTCAAATGAGCTTGGTCAAATATTTTGGCAACTTCAGGTTTATCCCAGGATTATAATATAACCTGGAAAGAATTTCCTTTCTCCAAAAGAACGTTACGGATGTTTTTAAAATGTTTGTTAGCTTTTTTAAAACTAATTTAAAATAAACATCAAAAGAATCAGAATTATTTCGAATTCTTAGAAAAATATTCCATCATACTGCATGCCAGCTATCATTTTTAGTTTGCCCTGGTTTCGGCTGAGATATTATATTTTCTTTGTAGTAGCTGGAATTGTGCTCTGTTTTGGATTTAGTAAGAGAATAATGTTGATAACAGAATCACAAAATCACAAGGTTGGAAAAGACCTCTGAAGATCATCAAGTCCAACCATTTCTGTCCTCAACTAAACCATATCCCTAAGTACCTCATCTACCCTTTTTTTAAACACATCCAGGGAAGGTGACTCAACCACCTCCCTGGGCAGCCTGTTCCAGGCCCCAACAACTCTTTCAGTAAAAAATTCTTTTCTAATATCTAATCTAAACCTGCCCTAGCTCAGCTTCATGCCATTCCCCCTTATCCTGTCACCTGCCTGAAGAGACCATCACCCACCTCTCTACAACCTCCCTTCAGGTAGGTGTAGGTGGTGATAAGGCCTCCCCTCAGACTCCTACTCTCCAGACTAAACATCCCCAGCTCCCTCAGCTGCTCCTCATATGACTTGCCCTCCAGCCCCTTCACCAGCATGGTTGCCCTTCAATGGATGTGCTCAAGGACCTCAATATCCTTCTTATGGTGAGGAGCCCAGAACTGGACACAGTACTCGATGTGCAGCCTCACCAATGCCAAGTAAAGGGGAACAATCACTTCCCTACCCACCCTATCCTCAAGCAGATCAACACTTCCTCCCAGTTTAGTGTCATCTGCAAACTTACTGAGGGAACATTCAATCACTTCCTCGAGGTCATTGATAAAGATGTTGAACAAAAGTGGACCCAAGACTGAGCCGTGGGGGACACCACTCGTAACTGGTCTCCAGCTGGATTTTGTTTCATTTACCACCAAGCTCTGGGCCTGGCCATCCAGCCAGGTTTTAACCCAGCTGAGGGTCCACTTGTCTAGGTCAGTAGCAGCCAGTTTCTCAATCAGAATGCAGTGAGAAACCATATCAAAGCCTTTACTGAAGTCCAGGTAGATCACATCCACAGCCTTCCCCTCATTCTATAAGCGGGTCACCTTGTCATAGAAGGTGATCAGGTTAGTTTGACAGGATCTACCTTTTGTAAACCCATGCTGACTAGGCCTGATCCCCTGGCCATCATGCATGTGCTGCATGATAGCTCCCAAGATGACCCTCTCCATCATCTTCCCTGGGACTGAAGTCAGACTGACAGGCCTGTAGTTCCCTGGATCCTCCTTCCGACCCTGCTTGTATATGGGTGTAACATCTGCCAGCCTCCAGTCGAGTGGAACTTCCCCAGTCTGCCAGGATTGCTGATAGATGATGGAAAGGGGTTTGCCAAGCACATCTGACAGCTCCCTCAGTACCCTTGGGTGAATCCCATCTGGCCCCATTGACTTGTGGGTATCTAACTGGCCAAGTAGGTCGCTAATCATTTCCTCCTGAACCATGGGAACTTTGTTATTCTTCCCCTCCCTGTCAGCCAGTTCCGGAGGATGAGTACTCGGGGAATACCCTTCTTTACTGTTAAAGACTGAGGCAAAGAAGGAATTAAGGACCTCAGCCTTGTCCTCATCCCTTGTCACTAATGTTCCCTCTGCATCCAACAAGGGCTGGAGATTCTCCTTGACCCTCCTTTTACTGTTAATATACCTATAGAAGGACTTTTTATTATCTTTTACAGAACTGGCCAGCCTGAGTTCCAGATCAGCTTCAGCCCTTCTGACTTTCTCCCTACATGAACTCACTAAATTCCTATAGTCATCCCAAGACACCTGCCCCTTCTTCCAAAGCTCCTATTTTTCCTTCTTTTCCCGTATATCAGCCTGAATCTCTCTACTCAGCCAGGCTGGCTTCCTTCCTCGCAGACCCCTCTTCTGACCTACTGGGACAGCCTGTTCTTGTGCAGCCAAGATTTCCTTCTTGAGGAGCAACCAACCCTCTTGGGCTCCTTTGCCCTCAAGGGCTGCCTCCCATGGAATCTTACAGAGCAGCTTTCTGAACAGTCCAAAGTCAGCCCTACGGAAGTCTAAGGTGTTTGTTCTGCTGTCTCCCTTCCTTACTTCTCACAGTACTAAGAATTCTGTTAGCTCATGATCACTATGCCCCAGGTGTCCTCCAACCTTCACATCCCCCACTAGGCCTTCTCTATTGACAAACAACAAGTCCAGCAGGGCACGTTCCCTTGTGGGTTCACTCACCAGCTGGGTCAGGAAGTTGTCTTCCAAACACTCCAGGAACCTGCTAGACTGTGTCCTCCCTGCTGTATTGTACCTCCAGGAGACATCTGGTAAGTTGAAGTCCCCAATAAGGACGAGGGCTGGTGATCGCAAGACTTCTCCCAGTTGTTTAAAAAACAACTCATCAGCTTCCTCCTGCTGGTCAGGGGGTCTATAGCAGACTCCCATCACTGTATCACACTGATTTTGTTCTCTGATTTTCACCCAGAGACACTCGACCCTGTCTTCATCATACTCCAGCTCCAGGCTGTCAATGCATTCTCTGACATACAGGGCTACCCCACCTCCTCTCCTACCCAGCCTGTCACACCTGTATATTTTGTAGCCAGTAATTTCAGCACTCCAGTCATGTGAATTATTCCATCACATTTCTGTGATGGCAATCACATCACAGTCTCCTTTAGTTACAAGGACTTCTAGTTCCTCCTGTTTCTTGCCCATGCTGTGTGCATTGGTGTAGATGCATTTCAGCTGGTCTGTTGATCTTGTTACACTCCTAAGGGAAGCCCTGCTTCCCAAGTGACAGCTGGTTAAGTTACCTAGCCCATCAGTAGTAATTACATCTGTACTCCGAATTAGCACACTATCCCCCTGGTTAACTAGGGTGGCTGACCAGAGGTCATTGTTAACACACCATCCCTCAGTAACTCGACCACCACACCCAGGCTTTTTTCCATCTAGCCTGGCCCTGTCCCCCTCTCCTTTCTCATCTGGTTTAGAGCTCTATTAATGAGCCCTGCTAGCTTCTTTGACAGTATCCTTCTCCTCCTTGGGAATAAGTGCTCCCCATCCCTAGACAGCAAGGCTGGTGATGCTCGAGCCAGCCCATTGTCAAAAACCTGAGAGTTCTGTTTCTTGCACCAGGCTCTGAGCCAGGTATTAATTTCCTGGCTCTTCTCATTCCATCCTTCCGCATTCCGTGTAGTAGGAATGATGGAGGAAAACACTACCTGTGCTACAGATCCTCGTACCATGTGTCCCAGGGCCCTTAAATCCTTTTAATGATGCTAAGTTTTCTTTTATGTATTTCATTACTACCTATTTGGAAAATTAGAAGTGGATAATAATCAATGTGCCTGACGAAGGCTGGGAGTTGCTTTGTTAAGTCCCTAACTGAAGGTCCCTTAAGGCAGCAGACTTCCCTATATAAAGGGTCCAGCCTACTGATTGAGCCCTCAGTTCCCTCCAGAAGGAAATCCCCTAAGACAATGACCCATCTTTTCTTCTGAACAGAGGATGTTTTGATGGTTTGCTTAGGGGGTCTTGTCCTAGGGAACACAACCTCAGAAGTAATTTTCCTGTCAGCCATCTCATTATCTGGCTGGTCCCCTTGTAGTAGGGCCTCATATCTATTGCTCTGAGGAACTTGGGGAGGAAGGACAGGCATGGAAGGTGCTCTCCTACTGCCCTTGCCACATACCTGCTTCCATTCATCCCTTTCATTTAGACTGTCCTGCCTGGGGGAGGGTACAGGGTCACTCTGGTCCTGGACACTATCTACTGGGTACTCACATTTCTGTGGCTGGGAGGACAGAACCTGGCTCCACCGATCTATGTCCATCTTAGCCTCCCTAATGCTCATGAGCTTGTCTACTTTATCTTTCAGCAGATCTACCTCATCTTAAAGGTGTTTTCAGCTGTTGCTAGGTGTAGTGCCTACACTAAGTGAAAGACTTTCCAGCTTCTCACACCCTGCCAGGTGCACAAGAAGCTGGGAGAGCCCAGCCAGGGCAGCCGCCCCAGACTCGGAAAAGGTATAGTCCCTGTGATGTAACATCATGCTCTATATGTAACTGGGGAAGCTTGCTGGGAGATGGGACTGCTGCTCTAAAACATACTGGGAATCATTTTGTTGGTTTGTTGATTGTTTTGGGTATTTTTTTTCCCTTTTGCATGTGGTGAGCAATTGCTTTTGTGCAACTTTTCTTTTGTTTTTATTACTATTTAGATAAATGTCCTTATTTCAACATATAGAGGGAGGGGGCTGTTCTCCATCCCTTTGGGAGGCATAGAGGTGAGCGAGCAGCTGCATTGTGCTTAGTTACTGTCTGGGGTTAAGCCATATTTTCTAATCAAATTGAGTACTAAAGTGGGTTCAGTTTTAGCTGACTTTTGTTGGTTTTGGTTGTTTGGGGTTTTTTGCTGTGGTTTTTGTTTTGTTTTGGTTTTTTAGTTGGTTGGTTTGGTTTTTTTTTTCTTTCTTTCTTCAATTCCTTCTACCTGAATTATACACTCAAGTCTCATATGATATTTGCACATATAGCTTACTTATCACATCAACAGGTTTATGATTTTGCCTTACGGCTCATCAATTGACCCAGAAGTGAAGAAATGAATGAAAAATTGAGCTGTTCTGCTTAGCCTAATACCTTGAACTTCTCTGATATCTTTGTACACAGTACAAAAAAGAAGTTATCAGATCTTCAAGCACTTCAACTACTGCATCAGGAACTAGTTCGCTTTGAGATGAGCAGTACAAAGAAAATACAGCCATCAGGAAGTGTTTTATGTATTTTGTTCATGAGTGGATGAGAGTAGGACTGATTGGGAAATGAAGAATTTCCCTCTGGTTCAAGTAGGGGAGGTCCAGGAGCGGCTCAAAGGGATTAATGCCCCAAATCCATGGGCCCGGATGGGATACATCCACGTGTGCTGAGGGAGCTGGCGGAGGTGATTGCTGAGCCGCTCTCTATCATTTTCGACAGGTCTTGGAGGACAGGAGAAGTGCCTGAAGACTGGAGGATAGCCAATGTCACTCCAGTCTTTAAAAAGGGCAAGAAGGAGGAACCTAGTAACTATAGGCCAGTCAGCCTCACCTCTGCCCCTGGAAAGGTAATGGAACAGCTTGTTCTGGATGCCATCTCCAAGCAATTGGAAGAGAAGAAGGTCATGAGGAGTAGTCAGCATGGATTCACTAAGGGGAAATCGTGCTCGACCAACCTCATAGCCTTCTACGATCTCATGACAGGCTGGGTAGATGGAGGGAGAGCAGTGGATGTCATCTACCTTGACTTCAGCAAGGCCTTTGATACTGTCTCCCATGACATCCTGATAGCAAAGCTGAGAAAGCATGGGATAGATGAGTGGACAGTGAGGTGGGTTGAGAATTGGCTGTCGGACCGAACCCAGAGGGTTGTGATTCGTGGAGTAGAATCTGACTGGAGGCCTGTTACCAGCGGTGTTCCCCAGGGCTCAGTGTTGGGTCCAGTCCTGTTTAATATCTTCATTGACGATCTTGATGAGGGAATAACATCCACCCTCAGCAAGTACGCCGATGATACAAAGCTGGGAGGAGTGGCTGACACGCAGGAGCACTGCGCTGCCATCCAGAGAGACCTGGACAGGCTGGAGAGCTGGGCAGTGAGAAACCAGATGAAGTTCAACAAAAGCAAGTGTAAAGTCTTGCACCTGGGAAGGAACAACTGTTTGTATCAGTACAGGCTGGGGGATGACCTGCTGGAGAAGAGCTCAGTGGAGAAGGACCTGGGGGTCCTGGTAGATGACAGGTTGGCCATGAGCCAGCAGTGTGCCTCGGTGGCCAAGAGAGCCAATGGGATCCTGGGATGCATCAGGAGGAGTGTAGCCAGCAGGTCAAAGGAGGTGATCCTCCCTCTCTACTCTGCCCTGGTCAGGCCCCACCTGGAGTATTGTGTCCAGTTCTGGGCTCCTTGGTATAAAAAGGACAGGGATCTCCTGGAAAGAGTCCAAAGAAGGGCTACGAGGATGATTAAGGGCCTAGAGCATCTCCCCTATGAGGAAAGGCTGAGTAAGCTGGGACTGTTCAGCCTTGAGAAGAGAAGACTAAGGGGGGACCTAATCAAAGTTTATAATTATCTGAAGCAGGGGATGCAGGGGGAATCAGCCAGCCCCTTTTCAGTGGTCTGTGGGGATAGGACAAGGGGCAATGGCTGCAAGTTGGAGCATAGGAAGTTCCGCACCAACATGCGGAAGAACTTTTTCACAGTGAGGGTGACTGAGCACTGGAATAGGCTGCCCAGGGAGGTGGTGGAGTCTCCTTCACTGGAGATATTCAAGACCTGCCTGGACGCCTATCTGAGCAATATGAGCTAGGGAGCCTGCTTTGGCAGGGGGGTTGGACCCGATGATCTCTTGAGGTCCCTTCCAACCCCTACAATTCTGTGATTCTGTGATTCTGTGAGTCAAAGCATGCTAATTTGGCCTGTCATGTTTCTAGGACAATCACAGAAGCAAATGCATGTTCCATTCAAGGACATGTGAGGCTGGAAAGAAGGATGGCTAGACTGGCAATGGAGAGAAAAACAATAAAATTAAAAAAAAAAGAAAAAGGAAGCAGTAAAATCCAGCAACAAAATATTTAGCACAGGTTTTACATCATGTCACATCTTTTAATGTATTTATTTCAGAATGAATATTGAGTGCTTCAATAACTAATATACACAGATATTCCATTATTATCAGTGACATTTTACCACTGGCAAATATTAAGGAAAGAGATTGAATTCACAAAAGGAATCACTATCAGGACTAGAACAAAAAAAAAAAAAAAAAACCCAAAAAAAAACCCAAAAAGACCCCCAAACTTCTGAGAGAAGTTGTGAAAAATATTTTCTCCCTATTTGGTTATAATTACTGGTTTTATATACTAGATGCACTGGTCTGGGGTTTTTTTGGCCTGCTCACAAAGCAATAAAACCATTCTGCATGGACTACATGAAAGATTAGCATTCAGTCATACAAACTGCAGATACGATTTTGTGTCCCAGATTCTGCAAGAAAGAACTGACGGGTAGTCTAGCGTTGACTGGAATGGGTAAAGTAGGTCTCATGGTGTCCCAAAATTCAAAGCAGTTCATGTTCAATACAGTTGTACACACTTTTTGTGTAATGATACACCTACCAGTGTAAAGAGGATATTTTACAATAGGCAGCCAAAAAACCTCCTGAGATCAGCAAGGAAGAAATATTAGAAATATTAGCCTTTTTTTTTTTTTCTTTCAAATATGAAAGAGGTAAGTTGATCCACACGGCTATCCAAAAATTCTTCAGTAATCTTATGTTGAGTCTGCTCCCACTTCACACATCATTATTAATGCTGCCTAATGATTGATAGTAATTTTTAATACAAAATATATACAGCTGTATTTACTAACTTTGAGACCTTAATTTATTCTATTTATGGGAAGTCTAATTTTTAATAGGAACATAGGTTAGAGGATTTAAATACTGTTATTTTAAAAGATGTAAAACTCTGGGTAGCAATGTTACATCTTACATGCCTTTTATAGCTCTAGGGTCAATGAATCAATTCTTAATGAATTCATGAGAAAAGCAAAATATAAATTCAAAGATAAGGAAACTATTAAGCTTGTATAACTTTCAAAAGCATAGACATAATCTGACAACAAATTTTACATTTTGTTCACACAAAACAGCAAGTAACCAGAAGTACACAACAGAAACAGAATTTTAATGCCCTAGTAAGAATTTATTAATCACATTTTTTTTTTTTTAACTCAGCTTATACTTGCATTAAATTCTAGTATATTATACTATGTTATCACATTTGATATCTGCTCTGCATCTTCGGTAACAGGGTTAGGTGAGTGTGACAGAGAGAGAGAAGTGGCAGTGCAAGGCTCACAATCTCAGCATGGAATGGACCCACAACAAACAGACAAGAGATGCTTTAACAATACAGAGTAATGAGATTAACATAAATACATAGTAAGTCATAGGACCCTTCAGATGCTGGGATAGGGTTCTCTCGAAGGATCCACCATGTGTGATGCTGCACCAATGCAGGGTGCACTTTGCTGCACCAAATATGACTCAATTAAGTATTTTTTAGCAGTCAACTCTCACAAGTTATAAAAGAATTCTAAGAACACACCTAATTGATCATTTCAAAGTAAAATACTGAGCTCTGAAGTATTTTTAATAATTCAGTTTTATGGGAAGAAAGGGAACTAAGGATGTGTTCTTAAGTTTAGCTGCTACTCAGCACAACAACAATTACCATCAGCATTTTGTTGAGAGAAGGTCCTAACAAATGTCATGATTTGGTTAAACATGGATCTTTCATACAGTTCACTTGGGTATTTGGTGTTCCTCAGATTCTTACAACGGTGACATCAAGTGTCAAACACTCTTAATTTCTAAACCAGACTTAGGTTTTTTATATCTATTCTGATACCTTTGATAAATGATAAGTATTTGCATGAAAAACACAAATTTAACAATGATGCCATTTTTTCCCCTCATAATAGGCTAGCATAGCTTTAACCATGTATGATAAAAGTTGGACTCAATACCCTCTAGTATTCTTATTCTTCATGCATTTGTCTACAATTGAATTAAATCATTGCCAAACAATTACAAAAATAAGAAAAAAAAAACACCCAAAAATTCTAGTCAGAAAAGGTTTTACACAGATTAAAAAATACAAAAATTAGTTACACATAATATAGTTTATTTATTATATTCTATCTCAGACAGACAGCAACTTTGAGACAAAGTACAGTTAAGAATTCTGGAATAGGAATATTAAGTTTAGCACAGCTCTACTTGCATTTAGGCATAAGCGCTTTAAAAACTCCTGCATGTCTAGAACACTAATTTTGAGATTCTAAGAAGACAGGATCCAATAGCTTGAATTAATAAATTATGAATTAGAAACTAAATTGATTTCTCAAAGTCTTAAGTACTTAAGGAACTTAAGACATTTTTCAATACAGTACAAAATCACAGAAAGGCTAAATTTCAGAAAAATCTAGAAGTGCATGTATATTTCAAAATATTGTAGTTTTTTTCCTATTGCTAACTCATTTATATTTTGGGAAATTTACCTCAAAGATATATATGTGTATTAAAAAATGTTATTAAAGTGTAATGAACAAACACATGGCATCTTATAAATAACTGAGAAAACCAACACCCTAGAAGTTGTTTCGAATCATTACTGCCTATATAGAAACAGAACAAAAGCTATATTCAAAATATTGTTTTGGGGAAAAAACAAAACAAAACAAAACAAAAAACCACAACAAAACCCCAAACCACCAAAACAGCACTGTTTAAATGCACTAATGTGCAATGTGATCTTGAATTAGCAAAGCTTAAGTTTCATACTGATGTCCTTTTTACCTCAGAATAGGATAGCATAGCTTTAAGCCAGTATGACAAAAATTGAACTTTCTGTGATCTAACATACAAGTTCTTCATGAATTTTTAGATTATGCAATTGAATTAATTTTATCAGTTTTATTATCCAACTTAAACTGTATTTTGATGAATGAAAGATGTGAATTAATAGGAGTTTGTGCTTTCTTTTAAGTAGTTTAAAAATTCAATGAGGTTGAAAAATGCCAGTGAAACCTGGCACTGCTATCTGATGGAATTGCTTAACTAACATTTTATAGCACATCTACTATGTTATTTCCATTAAAATATTTGTAGATTTTTTTTATTTTAATATGTTAATAAACTAAAAAATTTAAAACCATGAAATATTAAATGTCTCAGATTATTTTCAAACAGCAACATTACATGTCTTTTGCTTTAAATTGAAGGCATTTATCTTGGAATTAAAGAGTACCTAATTACAGAGCTTAGCAATTTAAATTGTTATTCACAAAACCAAACTTCTGGTTTACAGCTGAGATTGAAACTGTGAGAAATATCTCATGACTTTCAGGTTATAAAGGTGTAAATTGTTTACCTTAGCAGTACCTGAAATAGAAAACAAGGCTTTTAATTTGACTTCTGTCAATAAAATCCTCTGAAACTGACAACAAAGCTTGAAAATAAGGGAAGCAAAGAACATTTTTCCCTACTCTTTTAAATGCATATATATCTGTTAATCACACTTACATTCTTTGAAAATTATGTCAATACAAAGTCACTTTAAATTTGTGTTTTATTCGTATTTTGAATTATAACAGATTGTACTCATCATAGATGAGAAACCTCGATTCATTTTATTGTTACTGTGAAAGCAGCAAAATAATCTGAACAAAACACCACATTAAAAAAAAAGGCCGAGATACTGAACACGGGTCTTTGTCAGGCTGTGGAAAACAGCTGAAAAGGCTAGAGCAAGGCTGACTTACACTTGGTAGAAAAGGTTCATCTTAGAAAATACTTAAGCAAACTGAGCATTCATAAATCAGTGGGCCCTGGGGGAATCACACAGGAACTGTCTGACATCACTGCAAGGCCACATGATTGAAAAATTGTGTCAACTGAGAGAGATCCCTGAAAACTGTAGCAAAGCAAAAGGCCCTAAATTCAAAAGGGGCTGGAAGGAGTATCCAGGGAACTGGTCCTGTCAGGTCTCACCTCTATCCCTGGGAATGTGATAGAACTAATCCTGGGAAATATTTCTGGGTATGAGAACAAACAAAAAAGAAAAAGTTGAGCAGAAGTAGTAAGCATGGATTTCATACCAAGAAGCCAATGTTTGGCAAATTTGGTAACATTTGATAATGAAATGATGGCCTTGGTACATAGATGAGGGAATAGAAATAGATATCGTACACCTTGACTTCAGTAAAGTTTCTGATGTCTTCTCCCATAACATCCTCACAGAGAAGATAATGCAGTATGGGCTGGATGAGCAGACAGTGAGATTGATTAAAAATAAGCTGAATGACCAGACTCAGAAAATAAAGTGCAGTAACTAGCAGTGTACCCCAGGGGTCAATACTGGGCCCAGTCATGTTCAATACCATTATTAATGATCTGGATGATGAGGCAGAGTGTAGTCTTAAAACATTTGCTGATGATGTCAGATAGAGAGGAGTAGCTGATAATCCAGAGTGCTGTGCAGCTACCCAGGGGGACCCTGGCAGGCTGGAGAAATGTGTAGACAGAAACCTCAGGCAGTTCAACAATAGGAAATGCAAAGTCCAGGACCAGAGAAGGAATAAAGCCAGGCATATGGGGTCCATGCTGGGTGTTTTCCATCTCAGAAAGAGCTTTGCAGAAAAGGTTATGGAGGGTTCCAAGTTGAACATACAACCAGCAATGTGGCCATGCCATAAAGAAGGTTAAGAGCTTTCTAGCCTGACCGAAGTGACATTTTCTCAGCAGGTCAAAGGAGGTTACTTTTCCCCTCAGCATGGGTGAGGCCACACCCTGACTACTGTGTCCACTTTTAGGCTTCCTTGTACAAGACAGAGATAGAGCTACTGGAATGAGTCCAACAAAGGAACACAAAGACGATTTGGGGGCTGAAGAAACTCTCATATGAGAAAATGTTGACAGACCAGGAATGATTCAGTCTGGAGAGGGGAAGGATCAGGATGATGTTTTCAATGTGTGCAAATACCTGAAGGGAGAGTGTGAAGACTCTTTCCACTGGCCAGACTCTTTTCAGTGGTGCCAAGAAACAGTGGGCATAAACTTAAGACAGGAACTTCCACCTGAACAGCAGGAAACACTTTTTCACTGTGAAGGTAACTAAGCACTTGCACAGGTTGCCCAAAAGGGCTGTGCAGAGTCTCTCCTCAAAGATACTCGAAGCTTTTTGGACATGTGTTGTGGGGCTTGCATTGCAAGGTTTTGGTGGTGGCTCTGGGGCTGCAGGGGTTGCTTCTGCAAGAAGCTGCTAGAGGCTTCCCCTAGGTCTGACAGCCAATACCAGCCGACTCAAGGACAGGCCCACTGATGACCAAGGCTAAGCCAATGAGTGACAGTCACAGAGCCTGATAACTTATTTAAGAAGGAAACCACAAGCAGCTGCTTTTTGATGTGAGAGAAGGGAGTGAGAAAATGTAAGAAACTTTGCAGATACCCAGGTCAGTGAAGGAGGGGAAGAAGGCGCTCCAGGCATTGGAGGACAGATTCCCCTGCAGCCACTGGAGAACACCACCAGGTTGCCCCCTGCAGCCCCCATGGAAGAGGAGGGGGAGTAGGGATCCCACCTGCACCCACTGAGGATCCCAAAATGGAGCAGGTGGAAACACATGAAGGATATCGTGACTTGGTGGGAGGCCAATGCTGGAGCAAGCTCCTGGCAGGCTCTGCAGCTCATGGAAAGACTCATGCTGGAGCAGGTTTGCTGCAGGACTTGTGACCCTGTGGGCTACCATGGTGTGGCCGTTGCTGAAGAATTGAAGCCCCTGTGGGAAAGAGGTCGCATTAGAGAAGTTTGTGGAGGACTTCCTGTGGGTGGGGCCCCACACTGGAGCAGGGGAAGACTCCCCCTAAGAAGAAAGGACCAGCAGAGACAACTTGTGATGAATTGACTGAAACTCTCCACTCCTCATCTGCCCCTTTGTCACCTGGAGGTGGGGAAGGAAGGGAGAGAATTCATGGAATAAAGTTGAGCCTGGGAGGAAGGGAGTGGTGGGGAATCTTTCTGTAGATGACAGAGAGGTTGTACAAGATAATCTCCCTTCCAACCTCAGCCATTCTGGTTCTGTGATTGTGTTAAATCCAGCTACAATAAACTGGTCATCACCCTGACTATTTTTTCTACATTGAAGCTCAGTATATTTTGAAGTGACTTTACACAAAGGATACAAATAATGTTACAGAATCAAAATATATCTCAGTTCTCCCAGTCACTGCATATGTAGAACACAAGAACCTATAAGCTAGGTCAGATCCACAGCATCCCCCTTCTGCTAAAGGGTTGTATAAAAGAAACAAGAGATGGAGGATTATTTTTCCCTGACATACTGTTTTACCTTCTGGCAACACAATTTTAGCTTCTGGCAATTGACATTTAGGGACAGAGAACAGGAAAAAGTTAATAAAGATATATGAGAGATTGTATTTTGGAAGAGATATGTGGTTATTTGTTGTTATTTCTATCAAATATGAGAGGTTAACAAACTTTGGTTAGTACTGTATAATTTTCTATGATGATTTTCTTTTACTATGAAATATTTGTGCAGGGTTCAGTGCTAACTCTTGAAATCATGAGTCATTTATGGTAACTGGAAACAAAAAGTATATAAAGATAGTTTTCTGAGAATGAGTAAAGTGAGTTTCAGGAAGAAATGGTTATAGTTTCTTCAGCAAAACAGGTTTTTGAACATAAAAGAGGAAGGAGTGGGGTAATCCAATGGAAAAAAAAAATGCAAGTGATTAAAATGCTTTCTGCTCAGAATCAGGATTTTCGAACATGCAAAAAAAGGTCTTTATCAGCTAAAAAATTTAAAATACTTTTGCTGACACCTTCCAAATCTGTTTTACTTAGGCTGCTTCTGTATCAGTTTTCAAAAGAGCCTGTTTCTAACTCAATGTATCTTTAAGGAAAGTCTTAAGATAAATTTCAGAAATTGTATTATTTTTTCTACAGGAGATGAAGCATAAAATGCCCAAAATATCAGAACAACTTTGACAACTGAAGAATTGAAGTTGCCCTGCATCATTTCACTGTTCAAGTTACAAGATAAAAAAAAAGGAAAAAAAAATCCAAAACAGCACCCTAGCTGAGTTCCAGCTCATGTTAAATTGTATAGCCACATTTGCGGAGAGGGGGGGAGTTTATTATCCATATAAAGGGAAGTAAATTAAGAGTTTCTACTACAGTGGAGGATATGGTGAGTGTTACAGCAATAGTCCAAAGTTAGTCTCAGTCAGAAGTTCATTACAGTTTGATGATATTCTCTAAAACTAATAACATGGAAAAGCCTATAAACAAACACAGTAATGAAATAAAATGGGCTTACAAATGGAAGATTTAAACATTTGAGTGTTTGGAGAAAGATTAAGAGCTAAATAATATTCCCTGCTAAAACTAAACAGAGTTTAAAACTAATATACTGTTTTGTTTTTTTTTTTTAATATTCCTTTTCAACTACAAATCGTGATGTATCTCAGAAAGATAAATGTTAAATGTAAAGCTAGTCAGTATATTAATCTTCAACGAACAAACAGGTGAACCTAGTGCATTGTGACATGCTACCCAAAGTCATTGCTGTTTAGCTCATTCTATTAGCTGAATTTGCTTATTTAGGTACCAATGTTATTACTTTTAAGCAACAAAATAATCAGTGTGGAAGCTCAGATACTAAAGATTTCACTGGTCATATGCCTACTAGCAATATTGAGAGAGATCCAGAAGAATTAATTATGATGTAACTTCCCACCTCAGTAGAACTACAAAACTGGCAATTATTGCAATTTGTTTAATTTGGTAAAAAAAAAAAAAAAAGATTGGAACCTTTCATATTATTCAAGGTAAATACACAGAGCTAATCTTTCCATGGAGGAAAGAAAAGTAAACAAACATGAAGGTATCAAAATCTGCAAAACAATTAATTGCCTTCAATTCTACTTAGCACTATTTTTTTCATTGTTGATTTGTATTTCCAATTATCCATATTTATATTTTTCCTTAAACAAAACAGAAACTGAGCCAGTCAAGGACTAAAGGAATGCAAGAGAGAAAAAAAAAACACAAAAAAACCCAAAAAAACCCCAAACCAACGCCCCCCCACCCCCAAACCCACACACCCCCACAAAAAAACCCCAAAAATCAACATCCCAGACCCACACAAAACAAGCATTTTCTGTTTTCACTACAACATGCTACCAAATGGCTGTGATTTCCTTTTTCCTGGTTTCTATGTTGTTGATTTAGGAGCACAAACTGACATAAGTCTATTAGTATAAAATTAGCATAAAATTCTCTCTTGTTTCTAAATTTAGGCTATGTTGTATGTCAGCATTGCAAAGACTCATTGTACAGACAATCCATTTTGGAGGAAGCATGATAGGATTAGGAGCACAGAAACTAGGCAAACAATTCCCTGTGATTAATCCTCTCCCTTCTTTCTTCCATTATTTTAACTTCTTTATTTTTTGTCTAGAAACCTGCGGATCTGCATCAATTTTTCTGTCTGTTTACTCAGCACTGCTTCTATTTGAAGATAAGCAAAAATCAGGACGTGTCTGTAGAGTTTACAGGATTTTTTTGTTGTTGTCTTAGCAAAAAGGCTACTAATTAAAGAGGTGTAAGTTTTAGAATTTTTAAATGAAGTACTTCATGATTCCATCTTGTCTGAATTGTAATTTCTAAATGATTTTAAAAAAAAAATGTTTCCAATCAAAACTTGTTTTCTATGAATGCTTTTGTATTTACAGTTTCAAAAGGCTTTTGAGTCTGAATTCCGTCTATCCAAAGTTACTAGCAGAGAAAAATCCATATTAGGCATATATTTGTCACACCTTAAGGTACTGCCTCCTAGCCTGTGCACTGGACTTCCCAAACACAGAACAATTAAAAATTCGAAGTAACATTTTATAGTTCAGCTAAAAGGGAAAAAAAACAAATGTGGATTTAGAGCTTTTTCAATAAATCCCACTCTATTTTCTAAACCCAGTTTTCATTTTAACACTGTTTATTTATCAAATAAATGGTACACTGCTATGTAAAATGTCCATGTATACTGTTAAAATCCAAAGTGCATATGATGTTGAAGCTTAAATCTTTGAGTTCAAAAAAGATTTATACAAGGATAGGGCATAGTAAGAATTTACTGTTGTCTAAATTGCCAGCCAAGTTTGAAAAGAGCTTTTAAAAAGCTTTATTGAATTAGAAAGACAGTTTAAAAACAAAACAAACCCCAACCAAACAAGAAAACCACAAAAAAACACCCCAAAGAAAACCCCAAAAGAACTGAGTGAAACTAATAGCATCTGCACTAAAGAACCGCCCTCAAATCAAAGATGTCAACATATGTCAGCACTTTATACCCATAAGTCTTAAACGCTGCGGCAATGGCTAGAGTCCATCAACTCACTAGATGGATCTGAGGTTGCAGAAATTAAACTTATGTGGTATATCTTCTTCTACTCCATCCTGGGAATTGCCATTAACATTAATTGGAGTTGTGTGCACAGATCAGAGTCAGAAGAGACCCCATGCTGCAGATAATAAAATGTTCAGACATGAAGGGGAGGAGAAGGAAATCCCTTCTAATAACATTAGGAGCTTCTCATTACAAATTGGAAATTACAGACCAGATGTTTTTAATTGATTTTCCAGACTGGGTGTAAACTCAGAACAGCAGCAGCATTCACACTAGCAAGGATAGAGATTACAAAAGGTTATCACTCATTTTTCAAGCAATTGTCTGAGTGCCATTACAGAAAAGAGCAAGGACTCAGGGTTTATACAGATCCCTTAATCTTAATTTCAGATAATTTCTCTAGTGTTGGTGGTGATGGGGTTTGTGTGGGCGGGTGGGTGTTATTGTTTTGTTGGGGTTTTTTGTTATGTTGTCATTTATTTTTTTTCTTGGATGACAGTTTAAGATGAAAGAGAGTGGAGAATTTTTTCAATCACTTTTATTCACTTTCCTTGCTTTGTTACTACAGGAAAGAAAAGGACATACCAGAGCACTCCTTGGTGCTTGTTGCTTTGTTTTTCTGGTTTGTTTCTGCACAGCTACATCCTGCCTGTTTCTCTATGCAATGTTTCAGAAGTTCAGCCAACATCCTCTAATTACTTATATCCTTCAGTTACATTTTTGATCCATCTACTTATCAAAAGTGGACAGACGTATATCAATGAGGAAAGTGAATCACCTTTATCTCTGTTTCTTTGCAACAAGGAGTGGGTATAAGGTAGTTGACTTTGCCTTGGTAAACTTTCTCTTTTTGTCTTTCAGAGGCCATTACAAATTCACATTCCTCTATTTTCTTGAGTACTCAGAGAACCTGTCCTTCAAAACTCTTTCCAAAATGCACATCTGCAAATTGGTTGGAAACAAAACCAAAGCACAGGCTTTGATTGAGCCAGATGATACAGACAAACAAAAATTGCATTGCACTAACTGAAACTATTAAAGCATCTGGTCCCTTTGAAGAATCAAAGTGTATTATAAAATAATACGCTTTGGGTACCCAACTGTAATGTCTCTATGCAAACACAGCCCAGCATCAAGAACAAATAAGAAATGCTAAAGACATAAGCATGCCTGCAGGGCTATGATCTTACTGGCATCATGGAGACTTGGTGGGATGGCTCCTAGGAGTGGAGTGTTGGGATGGAAGGAAAGACAGGGGAAGGGGTGTCATTCTGTGTGCCAAAGACCAGCTGCAGTTCATGGAGCTCCATCTGAGGCTGGATAAGAAGCCAACTGAGAGCTTAGGAGTCAGAATTATAAGGATCACCTAGATATCTGTTGGAGGGACAATAGAGCAAGGCATAAGCAATCCAGGAAATTCCAGGAATGCATTGATGCGTTCCTCCTCCAACTGATAAGCCAACATGGAGACCTTGTTCTCACCAAAAAGGAGAGATTGGTAGGGCAAGTGAAGCTCAAGGGCAGCCTTGACCGCAGTGAGCACAAAACTGTGGAATCCCAGATCCACAGGGCAGTAAGGGGGGTGCACATCAAGCTCATTACCCTGGACTTCAAGAGAGTAGTCTTTGGGCAATTCGGAGACCTGGTTGGTAGAGTACCATGGGAGAAAGACCTGAAGAGAAGAAGTTCCCAAGAAAGCTGACCAGTATTCACTGACCACCTCCTCCAAGAGCAAAAGTTGTGCATCCCAACGAAGACAAATTCAGCCAAAAATACCCAGGGACTTGCAAGGATGATTAAGTTGCTCCTGAACAAAGTCCAATGAAAAATGGGAGCCTACAAAGGGTGGAGGTAAGCACAGGTAGCCTGGGAGGATCCAAGCAGCCTGGGATCAGGTTAGGAAAGCTAAAGCCCTGATAGAATTACACCTGACCATTGACAACCAGGGAAACAAGAGAAGTTTCTGTAGGTATGTATGATAAAAGACCAGGGAATATATGAGACCCACTAAAATGTAATGGTAGACCTGCTTATCCAGGATATGGAGAAAGCTGAGGTATTTAATGACTGTTTTGCCTCAGTCTTCACCAGCAAGGGCTCTATCCAAACTGCCCATGTCACAGAAGGCAAACACAGGGACTGGGAGAATTAAGATTTAGATGTCTGAGAATATCTAGGAAGGCAGAAGGTGAAAAAGTCCACGGGATCTGATGACATGCATCCACAAGTTATGAGAAAATTGATAGAAAAAGTGACTAAGCCACTATCCACTGTATTGAGAAATTGTAGCAGCCCAATAAAGTTCCCACTGACTGGAAAACAGAAAGCAAAATCCCCATTTTTAGAAAGGGGAAAAAGGAAGACCTGGAGATCTATAGACAGTCAGACTCACCTCTGTGGTTGACAAGATCAGGGAGCAGATATTTCTGGAAACTATGCTCAGCAGAGGGAAAATAAAGAGGTCAGTCAACATGGCTTCACATGCTTAACTAATTTGTATGGGCTTCTATGATGGGGTTACAGTGCTGGTGGATACAGGAAGAGAAACAGATGTGATCTACCTGGATTTGTGAAAAAGCATTTGACACTGTCCTGCACAATATCCCTGTCTATAAATAGGAGAGACATGGATTGAATGGTTGGACCACTGAGTGGATATGGAATTGGCTAGATGGCCACACTCAAAGAGTTGTGGACAATGGTTCAATTGGAGACCAGTGAGAAGTGGTATTTATCAGGGTTGCTATTGGCACTGTTTAATATCTTTGTCAGAGACATGGGCAGTGGGATTTGAGTGCACCCTCAGCAAGTTTACCAACAACACCAAGCTGCATGGTGCAGTCAACACACTGGACAGAAGAGATGCCATCCAGTTGGACCTTGACAAGATTGAGATATAGGCCAATGAGAACCAAATGAAGTTCAGCAAGACCAAGTGCAAAACCCTAGCACTCTTCCAAGCACAACTACAGGTTGGGCAGAGAAGAGTTTGAGAGCCGCCCTGAGGAGAAGGACTTGAGCATGTTGGTTGAAGAAAAGGTCAACATGAGCCAACAAGGCACACTTGCAGCCCAGAAAACTAAGCATATCCCAGGCTGAATAAAAAAAGCTGGCATGACCAGCAAGTTGAGGCAAGTGATTCTGCCACTCTACTTCACTCTTGTGAGCCCCCACCTGGAGTACTGCACCCAGCTCTAGGGCCCCCAACATAAGAAGGGCATGGAGTGATTGCAGAGGAGGCCCACAAAGATGACAAGAGGGCTGGAGAACCTCTCCTGTGAAGACAGGCTGAGACATTTTGGGTTGTTTAGCCTGGAGAAGAGAGGTCTAGAAGGCTGCTGTAAGGTCTTCCAGTACTTAAGGACACCTACAGGAAAGATGAAGAGGGACTGCTTATTGGTGAGTCTAGTGATAGGATGTCAGGGGAATTGGAACTAGGTGACCATACAATCATTAAGGTTGGAAAAAGACCTCCAAGATCATCTAGTCCAACCATCCCCCTACCACCTATATTACTTACTTCTTTCTTGTAGTGAGAGGCCCAAAACTGGCCTTTCAAGGTGGGGCCTCACCAGAGATGAGTACAGGGTGATGATCATCTCCCTGGTCCTGCTGGCTACACTATTTCTGATACAAGCCAGGATGCCATTAGCCTTCTTGGCCACCTGGGCACACTGCTGGTACATGTTGAGCAAGTGTTATCCAACACCCTCAGATCATTTTCCTCTGTGAAGCTTTCTAACCAGACCACTCCAAGCCTGTAGTATTGCCTGGGGTTGTTAGGACCAAACTGTGGGATCTGGCACTTAGCCATGATGAACTTCATCCCATTGGCCTCTGCATATCTATTCAACCTGTTCAGGTCCCTCTGGAAGGCCTTCCTACCTTCCAGCAATTGATACTTCCCCCCAGTTTCGTGTCATCTGCAAACTTACTAAGGGTGCACTCAATTCCCTCATCAAAATCACTAATAAAGATAGTAAACAGAATGGGCCCCAGTACTGACCCCTGAGGAGCACCACTTGCGACCAGTCGCCAGTTGGATTTAAGTCCATTCACCACTAATCTCTGGGCCTGGCCATCTACTCAGTTTTTAGCCCAGCAGAGCATACCTGTCCAAGCCATGGACCACCATCTCCTCCAGAATACTGTGGGAGACTGTGTCAAAGGCTTTGATGAAGTCGAGGTAGACTATCTCAACAGTCTTTCCTCATCCCAAACTTATCTATGATTCTATATGTTTTTAATTACTTAAGTTCTGGAACAATTGTATGTTAAAGGCTCATGTTTTAGAGAACAATTGAACACAAAAGTGAAATTCCCAAATCTTTTATTTAAAGTGGAAAAAAGCCCCCACCGTTCTGAAATATGATGAAATAGAAAATTTGTAATATTGCAAAGCAGTTTAAACAAATCTTACAAAGAAGTGTATAACCATTTTACTTCATCTACATCTCTTTTTCAACCAGAATACAGTTATTATGAAGAAATTCTTCACTGTGAGGGTGGTGAGGCACTGAAACAGGTTGCTCAAAGAAGTTATGGGTGTCCCCTTCATGGGAGTGTTCAGGCCAGGTTGGATGGGGCTGTGGGTAACCTGTTCTAGTGGCAGGTGTTTATTTGATCCCTGGTCTAACCCAAACCATTGTTATTCTAACATTCTATGATTCTATGTTTATACTGAAACAGGTGCTTTCTATCAATACCTGAAAAAAATAGCACTCTTATCCTTCTCAGTCAATGCCTTGTCTCAAAAATTGTAATTTTAACATACTTCTTCCCTTGTCTAATGTCTCCACCAGACATCATCATCAGAGGAAAGGAGTATCAATGCTTTGCAAACACTCTGAGCTTCCCAAACAGCTATGACAGCTATCCTGAAGTGTCTTGAGCTGCCCCTCAACTGCTAATGCCTGACTGTATTCATAGGTCATACAGCAAGGGCTAGTATAGCAGAGCTCACAACCTTTGGTAAAGTCTTGGGATAAAATAGAATTATCATGTGAATGGCAGTAATATACATATTACTATATACAGTAATATACATAGCAGTAATGTGGCATTGCAAATTTCAGTTGCTACCTTTAGCAAATAAGTCTCTTTTTTTTTTTTTTTTTCCAGATAGATACGATAGAAGCCATCATCAAAGAGACATTATTCTTTCCTGTACTAGTTATGACTCATATTTAAAAGAGTAAGTAAATCATTTTGCCACAATCTATGTAGGAACATGCTTATACAATGCACAGAAAGCGGGTGAATTGACAATGTGACCTTCTATGACACCATGACCCCTTTAATGGACGAGGGGAAGGCTGTGGATGTGACCTACCTGGACGTCAGTAAAGCCTTTATCATGGTTTCTCACAGCATTCTGACTGAGAAACTGGCTGCCACTGGCCTGGACAGGTGGACCCTCAGCTGGGTTAAAAAATGGCTGGATGGCTGAGCCCAAAGGGTAAATGGAACAAAATCCAGCTGGAGGCCAGTCATGAGTGATGTCCCCCAGGGCTCAGTCCTGGGTCCAGTCTTGTTCAACATCCTTATCAATGTCCTCAATGAAGGGATTGAATGCTCCCTCAGTAAGTTTGCAGATGACATTAAACTGGGAGGAAGTGTTGATGTGCCTGAGGGTAGGGAGGCTCTTCAGAGGGATCTGTACAGACTGGACTGTGAGTGCTACACATGGGGCATAACAACCCCATGCAGCACTACAGGCTTGGGGGAGACTGGCTGGAGAGCTGTCAGGCAGAGAAGGACCTGGGGGTGGGTTGACTGCAGGCTGAATATGAGTCAAAAGTGTGCCCAGGTGGCCAAGAAGGCCAATGGCATCTTGGTTGGTATCAAAAATAGTGTGGCCAGTAGGTCTAGGGAGGTGATGGTGCCCCTTTACTCGGCATTGGTGAGGCCACACCTTGAGTACTGTGTCCAGTTCTGGGCTCCTCACCATAAGAAGGATCTTGAGGTCCTTGAGCACGTCCAGAGAAGGGCAACCAGGCTGGTGAAGGGGCTGGAGGGCAAATCCTATGAGAAGCGGCTGAGGGAGCTGGGGCTGTTTAGCCTGGAGAAGAGGAGGCTGAGGGAAGACCTCATCACTCACTGCCTACAACTTCCTGAAGGGAGGTTGCAGAGAGGTGGGTGATGGTCTCTTCAGCCAGGTGACAGGAGATAGGACAAGGGGAAATGGCACAAAGCTGTGCCAGGGCAGGTTTAGATTGGATGTTAGGAAAAAAAAAAAAAAAATTACTGAAAGAATTGTCACCAACTGTGGATGTGTTAAAAAAATGGGTAGATCAGGTACTTATGGATATGGTTTAGCATCGGAGAGGCATGGTGTTAATTCCTTATACCTGCATGTTAGAATTTCTGACATCCTATTCACTTTTAAAAGGATCTCCTGTTTTACCCCACCATTTAATCACTACAAGAACCTGCAATAAAAATGTAAAGCCAGAGACAACAGAATGCTATTTTATTTTAAAATTGTTACTTTTTTCTATAGATTTTTCTCCCCCTTTTTTATTATATTACATACTTTATTATAAAATTGAATTTTAGTGGTAAATGCAAGCATCATAATACACACTACTTCTGCCCTCTTTATTTTGGAAAGATGGCAGATCATCAGTATAGAAAGTTCAGCAGATACAGTATTCCGATTTGTCATTGTTATAAGTTCTCACTGTATTTATTTTTAATACTTGTTGCTGTTCTGTGATGCTCTGTTCTAGATAAAGCTGGCCTGCTGCCAATCTCATGAATGTTGGCAGAGATGGAGGAATTTTAAGAATGGCAAAATAAGGATATCAAAGCACCAGAGAATCACCTTCATTAGTCTATTTATAGAATTGAAGAATTTGTTACATGAGCAGTATACAATCTTACATTCACCCTGGAGTCTAGGAAACATTTTTCCTGTGATACTCCAGGAGTTTTTGAGTAACCCAGGTTAGGTGTTTTGCATCTCCTTACATTCTACTGACTCTCCACTGAATACATTCTAACTAAAGAGTTCCAGGATAAGTATCTGGAAAAGCCTGCTTAGCTTGTAATAAGGGAAAATATTTTGGATAAGAATCATCATCTGAAATGAATTTTTCAAAGAGAAAATCTTTCATTCAATTTCTCTTGCAGAAGAGACCACCTATATTTGGACATCATTGGTCAAAATTTCTGATTATAATCTTCTGTTTAGGCAGTCATTTTACTTCTTGTAAATCTTAGAAATATTTTCCTAACTTCTTTCTTTAAATTAAGTGACTGCATGGAGATTGATCTTGTCATGGCATTGTCTCAAAGCAGCTATATGCGACACAGGGCAGGAATAGCTTACATTTGAAGTTTTCCTCCTCTTCCTCTTAAAAATATATTTCTTTTAAGAAGCCTCCCCTCTGTAAATAACTAAATTAATAAACAAACAAACTTGTAATGTAGTAGAGCTATGCAGCATCAATAAAACCAGCATCCATACATTTCATGTCCAGAAAAAGAGCAAAAACAAAGCAAGCTGATACTGTACTTCCTCTGAGTGCTCTCTCAAGCCCCGCAAGTTTCATTTCAGGATGTTCCACCTACAAGTGTTTCTCTATTTATACACTCCTGGTAGATCTGTCTTCTAAGAGAGCATTCAGTTTTCTGTGAAAGCTATGTAAATGTTCTGTATTCACTGCATCCTGTGATAACAAGTTCTACATGCGGCCTCCCTATTGTGTGAAGTAGTTGAGTCAGTTTTAAGAAAGATCCACTCCACCTTTTGAGTTTCACATGACGCCCTTAGATCTTGTGCTCAAAGTCAATGTATGGTTTCACACACAATCCTTGTCTACTTTCCAAGGGCAAATAATAAATTTGCCGAGTTGTATCATATTTTTAGCAAATCAACTCAAAATTTCCTCATACAGAGTTGTCCTAATAAATTGAGCAACTTTCTTACCCTTTTCTGAACCTACTTCTGTATCTTCTTCAGAACCAGAAGACTGCAGTTTTTAACGTAGAAATCAAATGTAGGGTTGTTTTTTTGTTGTTTTTTTTTTTTTTTTTTTTTCAAAAAATGTAACTGGTTTGGGATTTGGTTTTGGGTTTTGGTTTGTGTTTTTCTTCTGGGAGTGGAAGGCTGGTTGGTGTTTTTTTCTTTTCCATTCTTTTAAACTTTATATTCTATAAAGCTAAACAAAGAAACAAACTAACAAACTAAAAAAAGTCTTCATATGTATGTCCAATCTTTTTTCTTGTGAAGAAGCATGAAGTCACCTCTGGTTTTGTAGTACTCTCTGCTAAACCTAAATGATAATCTGCTGTACTATCAACACAGGAATACTTATACTGGAAGAGGGTCTATGAACTATATTAATAGTTATACATATGGATTTCACAGAATCACAAGGTTGGAAAAGACCTTTGAAGATCATCAAGTCCAACCATTCTCATCCTAAACTAAACCATATCCCTAAGTACCTCATCTACCCTTTTTTTGACCACATCCAGGGAAGGTGACTCAACCACCTCCCTGGGCAGCCTGTTCCAGGCCCCGACAACTCTTTCAGTAAAAACTTTTTTTCTAATGTCCAATCTAAACCTGCCCTGGCTCAGCTTCGTGCCATTTCCCCAGATTAATTTCCAGATTAATAAAATGACTACTTGAGACAATGTATATTACTGTTTCAACAGAAAAGTGATGAACTAGATGTACATACACGGTACATAAACACTTAAATGATAATGACTCAAACAGTAATAAGGAAAAAATATTGAAAATACTGAAAAAATATATTTTAGTATATATTTTATAGCTTAATTTATCTTTTTTTAAATATACAAAATATCTCAAGATTTATGTTTTAAAAAAAAAAATAAAAATTACTAAAGGACAGCAAAAAAAAAAAAAAATCCAGAAACGAGGGGTTTAATTTATTTTATTCTATGAGTATAGTAATGAGAAACTGATTTTATTTCCCCCCCCCCTCCCGAATGCTGCCATCACAGGGTCACATCTTTATCTCTCCAGATAAAATGTGTTAAGTCACCAGAAAGTACGCTAAAATATTATTTCTACCTTGAAATGACTATTTATGTATGTATTTACCCTTGGAAGTTTCAGTGGTATATGACTAAAATATGTTCAATCATGCAGATGTTAAAGAAGAAAAAATGCTATGAATTGGTCTTGTTTTGTTCCAGAACAGCCTAAATTTGGTCGAATAACCGAGCTACATAGTGAATTCTAAATACATTCTCTCTCCATCTTTTGTTTTACTTGCTCCTCCCCCCCATTTTATCAGATTGACAGTCAAATTGAAACATATTTTAAAAGAGATTTTATTTCTCTGTAAGTCTAAAAATAGATATATTTTGAAGAGCACTATTGAAGGTATGTGCAAGATGATGCATCAATAGGCTATTCAAAATACATATAAAACAGGAAATTAATTTACATTCCTAGAGATAAAAGTATGTTTTTGATACAAACATACTGAAAACTTCAATCCCTGTCTAGCACTGAGTAAAAAACCAATAATTCAGTCTTTTCCATCGCTGTCAAAATAATGATTGAGGAAAAGTAATGTTTGACAAAGCAAGTCAATGTAGATCATTATTTTTTTATTACTTGAACCTAGAAATCTTACACCGTTATGATGCTCCCACTTGTAACTGACCTCTGAAAACTCAAGTGTTCTGTATTTGTATGTGTGCAAATACTTTGATAATGAGAAGTTACTTAAAAAATTTCTTCTTTAACAAGGCTCCTTGAGAGAATGTCAAAATCATTACAGTTTATAAGAATAAGAGATATTTAAAATATTATTTTTAGTATTATTCTAGGACTTAAAAAAAATGTTTACAGAACATTAAAATTACAGTCAGTTTAAATAAAGAAATTTAAAAAAAAAAAAAAGTCTTTGATCTCAGTTAATGAGGTTTACAAATTGCAAATCTTTCACCGTTTCCCCAAAGGTGCAGGAAAAATTTTTTATAGGAAACATGCAGACTAATACAGAACAGTTGGCCTGATATCCTGTCAGTACTCAAGCACAGAAAACAAGCCTACTTTTAAAGGTTTAGATGACAAAGTTACACAGACTGTGCATACAAAATATAATCTCCTTTATATGTAAATATTGTCTTGGTTTTTTTGATCGGAGGAAATCACATGTGCTGAGAAATCTTCATACTGCAGTATATTTTCACATTGCATATATCATCCTAGTTGCTTGAAAATAATATATAGTGAATATAATATATAGTTAATATAGTGAAAATACGGAATATGACTTTCTCAGTATCAGAGCAGTTCTTAAATCTGTATCAAGCATATGCACCATGATATCTGCTTTTTCTTCTAGCCTTTAAAGACAATTGTTTTCACCCTTTTCCCCAGCCATTCTATTACTATTGTTGATCTTGTTGTTATTATTTACACTAAAATAATGGTTTCTCAGCATATTCTACACATTTAGACTTTCGAAGAAATTATTTGATCTCATAACATCTAATGGGAAAGAATAAAGTGCTACCATTAGATCATATTTTTGGAGAAAAAACAAAAGAATGGCTATGTTAGGGCAGTGGCATAAAAGTGTAAAAATAATCCAATTAGTTTTCTGGAAGAGCTCTAACTCCTTGCTTTATTCTATATAGTTTTTATTGGAAAATAAGACTAAACATAGTGAAACTCACTGATGATCTCACAAAATTAAACTCTTATCAACCCCATTCCTAGTCAATCATACACAGTTTTCCTCTACAGATGTTCTGTAGGACAAATATTCTTTGCTAATCAGAAAGGAAATCAAGTTAAAACATGTAGCTTCTTGCCAAATACTGTGAATGCTTCTGTGAAGCAACACCAGCTGATCAGGGCATGCTTATTTAGTGCTGAGGAAACAAAACCAAAACCACAAAGTAAAAAGTAACATCAGAGGAATGGACCTAGACATGAAGGGGAATTACAGTTTCATCATGTCAGAGGTGGTTTTTTTCATTAATTAAGGTCTCCTCCAACTTTTACCTTTTTTTGTTTACTAAATTGCAATCATGGCAGTTGGCTTTTTTTGGTTTTTCTTTTTTTTTTTTTTGCACAAAAGGTTTTCTTACCTGAATGCAGTGCTTCCCCTGAAGATATCTCAGCAGTTGAATAAAATTCCTAAGAAATACAACTTTGCCAAAGAGTAAGGTAGAGTGACAGAAGTATGACTGCAGCATGTCTCCTTTCTCTACTTCATGGTGTGCTGAATAATGTTAACATTTGATAACAAAATAGCTAGATTTTTTTTCTGAATAAACATAGCACAAAGAGGTAATGCTTAAAACAGAATTAGGTTTTAATGACTCAGAAATGCAAAAAAGATGATGATTTTTTGTGATACACCATCAACTTCCCCTGATCTCAACCTCAGGACAGCAATTTACCCACACCCTGCACCTTAGTAGACACTATATGGCACAGGCACAGGATTAACAGACCTCTCTATTATAAAACTTACAATATGCCTTACAGATACTCTGCCAGAGTTTCTTCTTTTGTTTTCCTTATTTGCAATTAAATTAAATTACAACTGCATCATGCATCATTTATCGGTATCTCTACACTAGAATTCTGAATGTTGAGAAAGCTGATTACTAATCTATCAGAAGTATAGCCATACAATTTAAAATACAAATGAAAAACTAGTATTTCAATGAGTACAACAGAAACTAAAAAGAAATAATATAAACATTGCTATTCTGTAATTTCTAACCTCTTGAACAATCTGTTCAAAGTTGGACCAAAAATATTATGTTTATTATATTACTAATATTTAGGTGGGTGTTACTAAAACAGTTCTACTGATTTCATTTTATGACATTATAAATATTGCTCAAATTAAAGTTTTCAATAATTTCCAGTATTCATTCAGGTTCCATGTTGGCAGAAAAACCATTGTTTCCCACAGAGTTTCATGGTCTGTATTTCTAACTAAATGTTGTATTTCTTTTTACCTGTGCATAAACATCTAAATTCTTGTTCTTCCAAAGGGTTATATTAGAGAAACATGGAAAGCCGGTTGGCTTAAAATAATTCTGTGTGGTGATGTGTGTGGCAGTGGAGATTGTTTGATTTCATTTATTTATTTATTTTTCACAAAAGCTTGCTTATTATGGTGATTTTTTTTATAATAAACTGCTGGCATTTGTCTGCAGCTCAACTGTTTGAAGGACATAATCATGTAGTCTTCACTGACTCTGATGCTGGAAAATATTTTCAGGCAACATAGTAGGTAGAAAAGGAAATAAAAATGAGGGAATATGTCTAGAGTCTTTGATTGTGGCAATGAGCTAAAATGCTGATGTTCTACACAAAGTGATTATTTCCGTTTTTTCCAACCAATACTGATAAACTGTTAACCAGCACTTGCCTATAAATAAGCTTTTGCATACAGTAAAGAGATCAAATGTATTCTGATATTTCTAAGATTAAGTTTAGGTATACCACCCATGTAATACTATTGTCAACTGGAAAAATGTCCTAGCAAGAATCAAAACTGATTCTATAGCAGTTAATCCTTGCCATATAAGTACATAAGCTCTACATGCCTGACCCCAACATACACACATACATCGTGCTGACCTGAAATAATCACGAACAACATTGGATTCTTATTGATTGTATGAATATTGTAATCAATAAATATTTCATAAGTTTTTATTTGGCAACTATGGGCACTCACATGTAATATAATGCATCATTAATTGTCACTATGAATTGTACCCTAGTTGCTTTTTAATATATTTCAGGAGTTGTTGAGAATCAAATTGTCATACTCTTTTGTAATATTTGGATCAATATTTATATTCATTTGACTTTTCATTTAGCACCAAAATTAAAAGTCCTGGAAATATGAAAATGACAATATACTGAAAATGCAAAATGTAACTTTGTAGCTGCTAAGGTTGTGGAAAATTTGGAAAAAAACCCCAAAAATCAAAAAACCGACAACCCCACGATCAGGACCTTTGATCGCTTTTCCTAATTTAATCCAAACTCTAGATTTTTAACACTTTCCCTGTTTCATTCTAAATAACGTTTGAAATGAAGAACATTCAAAAAATGTTTAGTTATGATCAGTTATGAAGTTGCAATTATTAACAGTATCAAAATAATAAGCACACATATGATGCTATCTGCTCACAACTATATCCCATGGAAACTGTTTTCATGAAACAATGAAATTAACATCTGCTAAGTAAAAAAAAAAAAGGGGAAAGGAGGTAACACAATATGGTTTATTAGACATATACTCAAACAGACATGCATACACTTGAGCAAATCTTATTTCAAACTGTAGTTAATATATGCAGTGCCTCTGAACACATGAACATCAAGATGTGTTGGTTTTGGGATTAAGCAGAAAACCTAGAACCAAAAGTAAGGAGAACACAATAATGATGGATGGAGTTTGTTGCTTTCTGCAAAGCCTTGACACCCAAGGATGAACCTTAAAACAGTCAATTCACTCAAAATGCAAAGTAAAAGAGATTGATTTTTAAAAATGCCAGAAATGATTTAAAGCTGACAGCCCTCTTTCTTGGTCAGGGGAAAATCATGAAGAATTGAAAAATGTTAATTATTAAAACTCTTCTTGTGATACTACGGTTTATTTAAATTGTAAACCCACTGAGTGAATTGGAAATGGGCAATTATCTAAAAGACAAAATTACTATAGATGTAGCCAATTTTTCCACTGGCTGCTACTTGTATGAAAGCAAATTAGTTGCTCTAAATATATGTATAGTTTCCTTACCTTGAGTAGCACAACAAAATGGAAAATTGTATGGATAAAGAAATATTTTATATGTTGTAGATATTACATTAGAAGTCCACCCCACCAAAAGGATGTATCACAATGTCATGCACTTTGAAAATAATGCTGCAGAAGAAATAGCTCTCAGATGGTCATCCAGCTTTAATTAAGAGTTATCAATGACTTCGGTGAAAACAAAAAACAAATCCCTTAGGTTATCCTAAAATAAACAACTGGGAAATTCATAAGGAGTACAGAGACTGAACTGAAAATCTCAATCACTATTAAACTCTAGAATATCTAACAAACTGATCTTGAGATAATTTGATTAGAGGTACTTCCCACCTCTGCTCAGTTCAGGGAACAAATGTAAGCCTGTGTCTGACACAGAGTTTACAGTTACTTGGATATTACAAGGGGTGTCCTTGGTTGCTGGCACACAACTCCTTACTCTTCGAGACTCAGTCATTTCTGTTTCTCTTCCTGCTTTATAAATGACAGGAAGTGGCCAACAGAATAGGAATGACAGCCTGCTTCTGAATATCTAGGTTGAAATACACTTGTTTGAGATGTGATGTTTGTACAGTAGTGGCTCACTAACAGTAAATTTCTATAAATAATTTTTCCTTTTATTGCTATTTTTTATTCAGCAAGATGTATTGGAACTCTGTAAGAACATGCTTTCATTGATCCCCTCCCAGGCCCCCCAAGCTAACAACACCAAATAACTGACTTACTGTTTGTTATGAACTTGAAAAAACAATTGTGTTTCAAACGTGTGACATGGATAACTCTGTCCAGGTTGTGCAAATGTCACGACGTTTTACCATAACTAAATGTATTAGAAAGTGTCACATGTAGTCTTAAGAATATGACAGAACTGCTCAATGAAACCAAGTTGGTAGATAAAAGTGGACCTTGTTAAAAAAAAAAAACAAACACAACAAGACAAAAGCAAAGTAAAAAAATAGAACCCACTAATAAAATATTATAAATCAGTTGAAATAATAGAAAATAGAGAAAAGATGTAAATAAGACAGAAATACACAAATAATTAATCAGTCACTTCTTTTGATGTGCAAAATATGTAATTCTCACCATGAAAGAAAACTCAGAAGGTACAGAAAAAATGTGTCAAATATTTTCTCCCTCTTGAATGCCTTGCATACTATCAGACAAAGAACTAAAAGTAGGAATTCTGTAGTAAGTATAACCAGACTACTTATCTCCTAGTATCTTCTTTCTTTATACAGTTTTTCTAACAGGGATCCTCAAGAGACAAAAGAAGAGTCATTCATTGTATAAATTATACAGTATCTGCAATTTTAGTCTGTGTCAGTAAGAGGAAAGGCTCTTGAGAAACTTCTTAATATAATTCTTAAGTTCAACAGAAATGGTAAAAGGTGGTAGAGTGGTAAAATATGTTCAAATAATTTTTCACAGAAAGCATCCTTAAGGCTAATCACTTTTTATATGGCGAAGACATTTGTAAGCCATCTGTTAAGTGCAAGAGTAATAGCCTGCTTTTCCAGTTTGCAGCAGCAGTAACTCCAAAAACCTAAATACAAAAATCATAGGGAAAACTCAGAAATGCTACCTAAATAAACTGCATAAAATATGAGTGCTTGTAACATTGCAGTGTCCCTCGTGCTATACCAGTCAGTTTCAGTAGAAAACCTTTCATTCCATCATCTACTGAAGAAAATGGGCAAATGAAATCTGAAACCTGTAATACCCTAACTTTGATTGCTAAGACATACACAGTTCATAATATGAACCCTGCAGGAATACCATACCTCAAAATATTTCTGCAGAAATTTGGGGGGTAAGAATAAAGAAATTGAACTAAATTTAGCAAACATGTTATCACTGAAAGAAACAGTAAGAAGGTAAATTATGATTGACTCCATCGGGAATGCAAAACTAGATATTGGATAGCAGTAAGCAAAAATAACCAACCCTTCCACAGCTCAATTTTACATTTCCTGCCTCTTAGGGAGGAAAAAAAGAAAATCGAAACAAACAAAAAAATGGGTACTGACTACATCTTGGCATGTGCATTTAAATCTCTACAGTCCCTCATACCTTGGAAGCAGGAAATACTGGGTCTACTAGTGACTCCCAACGAAAGGATTAAAGTGTCTCTTCTAGCGTTGCATGTACATTCATCTTTAGAACAAGGACAAAAGTGATCTGATGAAGGTACATAATATACATATCATCACAATCATTCCATGACTGCACAGAGCGACTGTCTCACAGCTCTGCTATTGATTAGCCACAATTGCTTAAATTTTGCTGTCTAGGATAGGTAAAGAAAATTAATGCTTTCATTTTATACAATAGAAAAACTTGTGTTCTTAGACTAAATGGGACACCTGTGATGGCACAAAATCAGTCAAAAGAAAAAGCAGCATAAAGCAGAGCAAAGCATTTCTTTGTGCTCTTCTGATAGCTGAAATCTCATAGTTCTTTGTATCACAGCTTGCATGGTAATATTATTCCCCCTTTTAGAGATCTTGAATTCAGGGATGCACTTACCTCACTGCACAAGAAAAAATCGGAAACATTTTCTTCCTATAAGTCTCCAATTATCTGCTTGCATTTCAAGACTTCTGCAGTAAAGTGTCTGGCTTTTTCTGCCTCTCTTTTTCCAACAGAATAATAGAGAAAGAAGCTCAGAGATCTGAATCCTGTTAAGTGCCCTAACCTTTATGCAGGTTCTTTCAGAACTGGGCTGTTAAGCATCATTTTCAGGAGTAAAAATATGCGCTGCTATCCAAATGAATTAGCTCAGTTGCGCTAGTTCTCACTTGGTTGTAGTGCAACCAGATGACAAGGTTTCCAATGTGTTAACTTGTGTCATAAAAAGTGTTGAAGAGATTTTTCAGTCCCAAATGAGCTAAGAAAACAACTTTTTTTTTGCCAATATTTTGCTGCAAATAATGGACCTTAACAATAGAAAAATTCTCAATGTATTAGTATTTATCTGAACTAACACTCACTGTTGAAATCTATATGCGTAGACTAGCCCAGGAATATTTTCTGCTCAAAGTCAAGTCAGTGGAATTGCTCACAGATTTCTCAGTGGGAAGAGGGGTGAAAATTCCAGATTTCACAAATGCGTCCATATCACATAAAAGCCTATATCTATAACCTACATTCCCACTTTCTGTTTTTAAATAAAATAAATGAGCATATCTCCAGGTTATTTCATAAAGTGCTCAGTGAAATACAACAGGTAATGTAGAGAACAATTTAAGCTGTTGAAAATATTATCATAAACAGAAGCCATAAATCCTTGTAATGCCTGTGTGTAAAAGATCTCAGCATCAATATACAAACACAGAATCAGTATTCAAATATGCTCAGAGAAGATAACAAGTGAAACTTAAACCAGTTATATTGAAAGGTAAAACAATAACAAATAAATTACTAAGCCAATTTCCTTTGTTTCACACAAAGTGGCTTTGACTCTTCTCCAAGGACATAATTTAGCACTTATTGTTTATAACAATATATTTAACAGGCTGGTTATTTTATCCTTCATATTTCAGTTGATATCTCAGAGTTGTTTGGAAAGAAAAAAAAAAAAAAAACCAAAACCAATAAACACTCCAAAAAGAACCCCAAAATCAACCAACCAACCAAAAAAAAAGCAAGTTGTCAAAGTTGCAAATACTCATTAGGATTTAGTAAAGAAGCCCTACCTACTGGAAACAGTAAATGAGAGCTTTAATCTTAAATGCCATTTTTATGCTATTGCTATAGCCATGAGAATGCCTGGATGCATGACCAGAAAACAAATAGTCTGTGCCTTACAGCAACTGTCACAGCTGCAGCTTCCGGTCACACTTCTGAGATCATACATGGAGAATGTGGAATGACTGCACAGCAACCATCCAGTGTTGTGCCAGGATGCTCTCAGGATCCACTGAACAGATCATTGCAGAAGTATCTCAGAGAGCTAGCATTACAAATCTCTCCCCTCCTCATTCCACCATGTTAGGAACCTGTAGCAAATTAATACTGGAGGAATTCAACTTTCTTCTGTATTTGGTTTAAATTGGCATAGCTTGAAACTTACTAGGGGCCCAAGTGATTAGGAGAACAGAGTGTATGTGTAAGACTCCCCTTTTCAGAAAATTGGGTAAGAGTCTCAAGGAATGATAAAACCTTTAAAGCTAGACAAGTAGTAACTCTCCCAGGTGTAATATGGCTCACTCTATAAGGTCATGTTTAGCTTTTAAACTACTTAAATAGTACTGTTACGGTACTTAAGTACTGAACACGTGAGATAACTACCCCTTGAACATGGTCAATTTTGCACCTTAAAGAGAAGACCTGGTATATATAAAGAATAATAAAATAAGACAGATCATTATTGAAACACATTAACATCCACAAATCTTCCCGTTATTACCATAGTTTGGTGGGGGTTTATTTTGTTTGTTTGGTTGGTTGGGGTTTTTTTACATATATATATTATAAAATTATACTGTATTTCATCTCAATATTTCTAAATTTAATGGGTTTGCTCATACTTAGATAAATGAGTCCTTTCCCATTTTTATGGTACTGGCCATAGAAATACAAATATATTAATCTAATAAAAAGCCACAATTGTCTGAAATATATTTCAAAAATAAAAAAATAGATTGTTGGGCATTACATTTCCATTAAAGGCAGAATGAGAACAATGTGATATATTTTAAGTTCTGAATGTATATAGTTACTGCAATTAAGGCACATATTACTCTTGAGGTTGCATTAAAAAAGAGAATTTTAAGGAGAATGAAATGAATCTCAATTTATGTATTTAGCTTTCTGTTACTTTGCCATTAAGTGTAGGAGACAGTGCAGCACAGCCAGGGCAACTTCTGATGTAACATATGAAAATAGAGCAAATTCACTGACATGAGACAGTCTATCATTTGATCTTAAATTCACTGGGAAACAGCTATCATATACTTTAAATTGACTGCACTCTTCATATATTTTTACATAAACATAGGATAACCTACTTCTTCATAAATAATTATTAAAATGCTTCAGTTAAAAGTAAACAAAAAAATAAAAAAGGGAGTTAAAATTTGTTTTCCCAATATTTAAGTCCAGTGGAACAAGCTGGTTTCTGTGCATTCAGACAAGATCAGTCGACAGTTTTTAGCAGAAAAATCCTAATTAGACTAATGCATATAGGGAGTGATTTTGTTTTTTAGGCATTTTATGAAGCTGTACAAAACAACTATAGAACAAGTAAGAATTAGGCCAACCTCTATTTATAGGCAGTTTTCCTCAGGAGTCTGCTTTTACCCTTTCAGCATCTCCTTCACACCATTCCAATTTCAGCTAAACAGCTAAAAATCTGTGATTTTTTTTCTTCAAGTTTATATATTTTATTTGTGTGACATTTGCAAGAATTAATTGCTGATGACAGTCCTCATCTCTTGGCATAATAAAACTATCAAGAAATAATGTTTAAACTTACAGGTAGTATAATTTTAGCAAGAACAGGAGAAAACAGACTTGTTCTTATCACAAGTTACCGGTCTATGGCCCTATCTTTAGAAAACACAAAGTAGGGTTTTTTTGTTTGACAGCTGGATAGCAATAAAGGCTAACGATTGTATTCCCACCATCAACTCTCCTGCCTCTTTCTAGTTACATCACTGAAATTTACTTTTGCTATGTTGGCTAAAGATTGGATTACCTTTTGTAATTACATTTCTGTTCCATGAGGAAGGAAGGAGGGAAGGAAGGAAGGAAGGAGAGAGGGAGAGAGGGAGAGGAGAGGAGGGGAGAAGAGAAGAGAAGGGGAGGGCAGGAGAAGGGGAGAGGAGGAGAGTGGCTTAGGGATAATATTCAGAAAGTTTTCTCTAGAGTTTACTCCTGCTGTAGAAGCAGTTTCAACTATTAAGGCATCTTCCCAGAACTACATATCAATGCAGAATGTAACCTGCAAATTTTAATGAGGGTCCTATAACAGAGTTCTAAATCCAGACTTCTTCAAGGAGGCCTGGCACCTTATGCTAAAGCTTTCTCCCTCAGTTGTTCATTTCAGAGGTCAAGTAGTACTGTGCATTTATAAAAAAAAGTAGACAGAACTATTCACATGCTACAAAGGTGTTCCTGTGTTCTGTCACTGATGAGTCACTGATTTGACACACAAAAGGCCAAAACTACAAATTTTACATATAAACGAAAACTAAAACCTGCAAAAAAAATTCCCAAAGGCAATCAGAGTATTCATTAGCATGAATGCTATGTCTACATTTGCAATGTTCTTTTTAAGGTCAAAATAAAGCTATTTATGTAAATGTAAAAAGTGAAATATTTTAACTGTTCTATACAAACTCCTCAACAGACATCTTTGCTTGCAATTTTTACTGCCTTTGCTTTTACAGGTCTTTAGACCCTAAAGGTAGGAAAAACATTTGGATTATAACAAGGCAAAAAGGAAAAAGCCAATTTTCTCAATATTAAACACAGCAACTGTTGGGAAATAAGACTAATTTTATCAGTCTCAAAGGGAAGAAAAGAAAAGAAAGAGAAAGGAAGTTATAAGAATTCAGTGGAGAAATAACATTGGCAATAAATTAGGCATAGTAGTCAGCTTCCCATTCCAATGTTTGTTTGACACTGTTGATTTGCGTACTGGCATATGCAACCTTATAACCTAATTTGAAGCTGTACACAATTAGAAGATATTCCACATAAAAATTTGTATGTCTTCAGCCATGTGCAATTTCACCATTACTTTAGATGTTGAAAGATAAAAAAAAAAAAAATTGACTACATAGGTTTACTCCTATTCTTTAGAGCATCTTACCAAATAAGGAGGAGTGTTTACATGTCACTGATAAAAATACATGAACTGTAAAAAGTGCTTAAATCAACAGAACATGATATCAGTAGCTGCTAGGTTACATCAACACTTGAAGAATACAGCCCTTCATTTCTAGGCTTTTGTGAAGACTCTTACATCATTTTCTCTATATAAAATTCAAAACATCTTAAGATACTTCAACACTTTAAAACCTTGTATGCCAATGAACAGACTTCTATAAATAAAAATTTAAAAAATCAAAATACAAAAATGTGCCCAAATTTGTCAGTGTAATTTCCCTGTTCCTCAAGAAAACAAAAAAACCCAAAACAAAACAAAATAACCAGATTTCATTGAGGATACATTTTCTGATACATTTTTGGGATTCTATGGTAACTGAGTATTGTACCTAGACATTCAAGTTGTGGAGAAGGTGGAAGAGAAGAAATAATTTTGCAGATGCCTCCAAAAAAAAAAAAAAAATCCCCTTTGGTATTTTGGTTTCATGCAATTTATTTTGGACAAGACTGATGGTTTCTCTCATACCAAGTCAGGCATGACATTATTTGCCTTGGCATATAGAGTTCATTGCTGCAGATCAGATTATAGATTTTAAAGGATCAAATGCTGTCAGATGGCTTAGATGAACATTTCACCAAACACAGTTATTCAAGAAATTCTGATGATGCACACTGCTCCAACTACCACGGTGGTGTAGAATGCAACATAATTGTAACTTCAGAAAACATTTATTTTTCAGGTTTTTATTATTTTGATTCAACTCAAATACCAATGACTAAACTTGTCATTGCTAAATCCTTTCACCCTGCAGAGCAGACCTACCATTGCAGCCAGTAAAATTCTATAATCTGTTACCATATAAGAATTTGTCTACGAGGTAGTATCAGTAGCTTTAAAAATGACAGAAAATTCATGGGCAATATGTGTGTAAATAGATGTTAAATACAATAGGCAGGGATGTCTGCTGGAATAGCACCTAAGAGGTTAAAAATACTGGTGTCCACTTATCTCTTATGTAAATACTGTAGTTGGCGATCTGAAATGTTTTTATGAGGAGCAGCCAAAGGAGGGTATCTTAGGGCAGCAAGATGGCCCTGTTTTGGCTAGAGAATGCAAAGTAAATAAGTAGTTAATTTCTACACAGAATTTTGAAAGCAATAGTGCCTGGAATGAGACCTTTGCTTCATTAACTGCAAAATATTAAAGTTGACACCCTTAAATATGCTAATGAGCAAAAAGCAGTATATGCTAAACATGGATAACTATAATACTAGACTATCCACCCAAATCCTATTAAACATCACCCCTGGGAGGTACCAGCCAAGACTGGGGTATAAAGGATACTGAGGAAGTTACCCCCTGGGGGATAAGAAGAAATCAAAGACACCAAAGAGTCAATTAACCGTCTGTGCTCCTTCTCCTCCATCCAAGTCAGGGACACCTTTCTGGTAAGCAACTGCAACTTCACTTTTTTGATGAGAATACCCAGGATAGTATTTTGCTAGCATCTTAATTATAATCATAGTCATATATTAACACTATTGCAGTAAGTGCATTTATCAACATCAATTACAAACTCTTTCTGTCACTTCAATAAACTTTCCGTTAGGTTCAACTTTGCAAAACTGTCTCAGTGAGAGTCTTTCAAGGGTTCTGACAAGCAAACATGGACTCTGATATGTATATATATATATAATCCTTTAGACACAAACTGCTGACCAAGTCTGGGACTAAGACTCGACCTAGACACACCTAGGCTCCTTTCTGAGAATCACTTTAGAAAGCAAAGGGGTCCATTCTGAACCTCGTGACTGAATGCGAGGACCTCCCTCAGCCACACACCAGACTCTTACCCTTTATGTGACAATATTACTCTAACAATAGAATCCTGTGACTGTTGTGGCAGTAGGTGTATGGACTGCAGATATTGATGTCTGAGGAGTATCTCCTTTTGCCATGGTCAGATAGAGCTTGGTCAGATACAGAGGTAAGTCAGCCATAGTAGAACCTTCACCGAGTTTATATTGCAAGCCAAAATCTGTCACAAAATGTCAAACCAAATATTTTGTTGTAACGATATCTCTTCTACTACTGAAAGACTCAGAGCAGATGGCAAGTAACATCAGAGTCCACTTGGAAAGAGTAACTATGGGAGGGAGGGCCTAAAAGAAGAATATGCAAAAGAGAATGTACAAAAGTAGAGACATACAAATTTCTTTTATGTTCTGGGCTGGGAGCAACTGATTAGGTCTGTCAACCACGTCACCACCTTGCATATGTTTGTGATTGTCTTGTCCTTCTTAGTCGCCCAGGCCTCCCTACCTTCTATTGCAATTAAGGGATCTAATGAATGGGATTTGACCAGTTACATATAAGGCATTGCTAAATTTTCCTTTTAGACTAAATTAGCCTGGTGGATGTCTTCACTTAACAGTTTCTGCTAGGTAAAGGTATTCCCGTTATACAAAAGTTTAGCACTGTCCTTTGAGATGATAAATGGCATTGTTGCAGCTTATGGTTAGACTTCAATGCAGATGAACAAATAAAAAGATCAGCTCCTAGAGATATATGGACTCCTCTGAACCAGTGGTTTACTTAGGAGGGGAGAGTAAAAAGTCTTCAAAGATAACCCTTTTTTGCCTTTACCCCTTTCCCTCACCAATTCACAGAGGAAAACATGAAGTAAACTAAGATGGACTTAGTAAAAAAAGATGGACTAAACAAAAAGCTTTGACTGGAAATTACAAACCTCTGTAATTGCCACTGGGGCAAGTTCAACAGCTTGTTGTAAATGAATGCTGATGCTCTCTAGTATTTTCATAAGTGAAATTGCTGCCTCCCTTTGAAAACTGACTTTGGACTAGATACCAACATATATAACAAGCACCCACATATGTCCAGATCTTACAGTGGGATGTGAGCTCTAGGCAATGATCTTTAACAGAGTGATATTCTCAGTGTTGCAGATCATTTCCATATGCTATTTTTGTCTGCTGACCTTCCCTTTTTTTTTTTTTTTTTTTTCCTTTCTTTGCTTCTTAACTGAATTAGGACAATCCACAAATAGAGGCTTTTATTTTGTTTTATTTTTCTGGTCATTTTTATGTATTGGAAACTAGTGCAATAAAATAATTTGTAACACTTTTCACATTTAAGACTAATGCAACTGCTTTAACATAAAGTGCACAAAATCATTTTATGTGTTCCATTAAAATGGCATTTAAATAAAATGTATTTCCTGAAAAATCCAGTGTTATTCTAAATGATACTGCTTAGCTGTTGCCAAATTCAAATATCAGAAAATAAAAGGGAACAGAGATTGATATTTATTTGATGAAATTTGCTAAGAGAGGAACAATCTTTCTTCCTTGTACAAAGTATTTGTGCTAAGACATAACTAGCAGATACTCACAAAGTCAAAAAAAGCCTTTTTTTTTTTTTTTTAAGATCTAATAAAATAATGCTGATTCAATCTATTGAGGTCACATGAACACAATTGAATCCATTGGTTCAAATCAAGGACAGCATTTTTGTCAAAGCTAATGAATGACACCATTTGCAACATTATATAGGAATTAAATATGATGGCTCAGCTACTGTAAACTGCAGCTAAAAAGTAGGACACTGAGAAAAAATAGCTTTAAAGGAGGAGTAGAGAGATGAAGTTTCTTAAAGAGTGTTTCATTTAACATGTATTTCCCTTTCCTTACAATAGTTGAAGGGTAAATCTGATGTAATCCCAACTGTATTTTAGACTTCACAAATCGACAAAATTTAGTTTCAGCTACTCACAGGCCATACATATGCAACAAGCATGGCTTTTTATATTTTCATTGTACTGTCCTTTTATGACATTGTGCATTAAAATTACTGCAGCTGTCCCAGGAAAACCAAGCTCCCTTAAAGCTTAAAAAAAACCCCCTATTCACTCATAGATGAAAACCACAGTGAAAATTTCCGGAAAATTCAATGGAAAAATAATTAAGTTTTTCTCTCTTGATTAATGCACAAAATATTTAATCAAGAAAAATGTTGTTTCAATGTCTTGGCCTGTATTTTCATAGGGTGACTATTTTATTCTGTGGTCAGAATAAAAAATAGGAAAATTTATTAGATGCTTACATCCTTTTTCAATACAAATTTGTTCTCTACACTTTTTTCCCAATCATTTTATCAAATGAATCAAATGAAGGTATCTACAACTTCAACAAGATTTTCTCACTTATAATAGATTTTGCCAACAGAATAAGAATTGCAAATAGTGAGCTTAAATTTTCATTTGCAGTGTTCAATCATGTTACTAGTAATTAAAATTTAAATATTTGCAAAACTCTCCTCACAAGTCTCCTCATTCTTTAATCACCATGGCTTGAAATGCTTGAAAAATGACACTGACTTTCATTCAGAAATATTCCAGCTTAATCACATTAATTTTCAATCTTACTAGAAAGCAGTTTTTGCCTTTCTTCCCATACTTTATCATTATGCTAATTACCTCCTCTGTTTTGGCATAATCCTATGTTGCTTCAGTCATAAAAATTTTAAAACCTACCCTCTGACAAAATTTACTGGGCCCTCTTGTAGGGCCCTCCTTGCCTGTAAGCTACTCTAACAGTGTGAAAGAGTTTTTTTCCGTAGTTTGGGGTATTTTCTTTTCACTTGACCTTCTTCTCAGCATAGTCTAGTAACATGATTTCTTTAAAGTGTAGCAGTATGATAGTCTTGAACCGTCCGGATAAATTTCTATACATAGACCTAAGAAAATTAGTAGCTTTGTAATTTCTGAAGTATTTTAAAAAATATTTTTTTAGTCATTAGGTCAAGACTTGAGGGGAAAAAAAAAAAACAACAAAAAAACCCACAAACCAGCAACAATACAGAAGCTATTTTTATTCATTTTTACATTACTTCCCCCCCATCAATTGTTTCATTTCACTACTACATGATACAAATCATTCCTTTTGTTAAACATTTCATGTCAACTTGCTTCAGATTTTGATAAGATGACAGATACAACATAAAAACAGAGAGACAGAGAAATTTAAAACACCTAAAATCTGTGGCAATAACTGTATTTTTTTTCATTGGCAGAGGTAAAACAAAACAACAGCTAAATCTGCAACTGTCAAATACTAGAAAACAAATGAACAGTTCTAAAAAGTCTGCACTGAAAATTCAGAACATCTATTCACATGAAAGTCTTCATTTATTTCAGTATTCTCTATAATGGAGCTGCTAATAAGAAAGTCCAGAAGGCAACAGAAAGATGTTATCAAAGTAGGTAATCTGCATCTTTCACAAAAAATTCCAGAGCAGTTTCTTACGTGGTAAACTAAGAGGTTCAGAAAACTGGAAACCCATAAATAACAACTAGCAAATACTTGAGATTTTTGACTGAATAGATGTGCAGGTTGGACAGTAAAGACACTTTTTTCAATCACACAAGAGAATCATAGGGATTAATGGATTAATCTTCCATCTGTAGCAAACTGTTGATGAAAGTGTGATAAAAAACCAAGCACAAGCATTTGCCTTATATGGTACCTTACATTAAAATCTCCTTCAAACTAATTAATAAAACACAGAAAATAACCTGCATACAGAACAACCAATGTGAAGGGCTGTAACAGTTGGCTATGTGAAGCAATCAAAGCAAGCTATGGCTATTTTTTACTCAACTAAGTAGTTTTGTTACATCATGTTTTATAGTGGAAAATGGGACCATTGATACATGTTTTGTAGTTTTCTAGTATCCCTCCTTCATTTCCAACCCAAATCTAACCACAAAGAAACTTTAATGCCTGATTGAAAATACAAGAATGCCAAGCAGTAAAATGTTAATAATTAATTAATGTTACTAGGACACTTTAAAAGAATATCTAGAAGACTGTCAAATCTCTTTTCTTCCTCATGTTGCAGATAGGAACAGACTTCATAATTTTCCAAATGCTACTTAAGAGTTTGGATGATTTCCTATCCCCATGGTTAAGAATACCATATTTTCTTAAATACTTCCTATAGCATCTCTGACCCTCATGACTAAACATACTATGAGGACAGGAGATGCTATGGGAAAGGTTTAAGAGAAGAGCAAAGCAAAACTTTATATCATCTGATTCTTTCTGCGCTATTTACCCAGATAACAGTCACCTCAAATATGCAAGGAAAGAAGTGCTGGAGCAAGTCCAAAGAAGAGCAAAAAAGGGCTGGTGAAGGGTTCAGAGAACAACTCATGAGGGGCAGCTGGAGGATCTGGGACTGTTTAGCCAGCAGAAAAGGAGGCTGAGCTTGCACCTTATCGCTCTCTACAACTACCTGAAAGGAGGCTGTAGCCAGGTGGGTGTTGGTCTCTTCTCCAAATAAGAAGTGCCAAGAGGGAATAGCTTCAAGTTACACCAGGGGAAGTTTAGATAAGATGTTAGGAAAAATTTCTTCACTGAAAGGCTTGCAACTCCTTGGAACAGGCTGCCCAGAAAAGTAGTTGAGTCACCATCCTGAAAGGTATTTAAAAGATATGTAGATAAGGCACTGAGGGATATGGTTTATTGGTGGACTTGGCAGTGTTAGGTTAATGGTTCAACCCAATGATCTTAAGGGCCTTTTCCAACATAAATGATTCAATGATTATACGATTCGCAAACTGCAACATTTTAAAAAATTATTACACCTGAGCTTACAAGCATGACAAGAGATAAATAGAAATATATTGTAAATACAGAATATCTAAATATAACTATAATAAATTTAAATTACTTTATAAATATAGCTATTTATATAATTAAACATTTTAATATAAATATTTTCAATAAGAATAATATGCATGCATATATTTTATAATGTAACTACATAGAAAAATATAAAATTATAGAATTATAACAGAAATATAAGAGAAATATAGAGATTGTCTTCAGAGATGACTGTTAAAAGTATCAAACAACTAGATCCCTGGCACAAAACTATAATCACAGTGAACCAAACACTTACTACAACACAAGTCTTTGAGTCTTGCAACCCAATAATGCTTATGGCCTTTTCCCACCTATCACAGAATCACAAGGTTCGAAAAGACCTTTAAGATCATTGAGTCCAACTGTTCCTGTCCTATGCTAAATCGTATCACTAAACACCTGATTTTTTGAACACATCCAGGGATGGTGACTCAACCACATACCTGGGCAGCCTGTTCCAGGCCCTGACAACTCTTTCAGTAAAAAATTTTTTTCTAACATCTAATCTGAACCTGCCCTGGCTCAGCTTCATGCCATTTCCCCTTGTCCTATCGCCTGTCACCTGGCTGAAGAGACCATCACCCACCTCTCTACAACCTCCCTTCAGGTAGTTGTAGGTAGTGAGTGATGATGTCTTCCCTCAGCCTCCTCTTCTCTAAGCTAAAACAGCCCCAGCTCCCTCAGCCGCTCCTCACAGGATTTGCCCTCCAGCCCCTTCAACAGCCTCATTGCCCTTCTCTGGATGTGCTCAAGGACCTCAATGTCCTTCTTGTGGTGAGGAGCCCAGAACTGGACACAGTACTCGAGGTGCGGCCTCACCAATGCCGAGTACAGGGGCACAATCACTTCCCTAGACCTACTGGCCACACTGGTTTTGACATCAACCAGGATGCCATTGGCTTTCCTGGCAACACTGCTGACTCATATTCAGCCTGCAGTCAACCAACACCCCCAGGTCCTTCTCTGCCTGACAGCTCTTCAGCCAGTCTCCCCCAAGCCTGCAGCGCTGCATGGGGTTGTTATGTCCCAGGTGCAGCACTCTACACTTGGCCTTGTTAAACTTCATCCCATTGGACTCAGCCCATCGGTCCAGTCTGTTCAGATCCCTCTGAAGAGCCTCCCTACCCTCAGGCACATCAACACTTCCTCCTAGTTTAGTGTCATCTGCAAACTTAGTGAGGGAGCATTCAATCCCTTCATCCAGGCCACTGATAAAGATGTTGAACAAAACTGGACCCAGGACTGAGCCCTGGGTATGTCACTCATGACCGGCCTCCAGCCAGTTTTAACCCAGCTGAGGGTCCACCTGTCCAGGCCAGTGGCAGCCAGTTTCTCAGTCAGAATGCTGTGAGAAACGGTGTCAAAGGCTTTACCAAAGTCCAGGTAGATCACATCCACAGCCTTCCCCTCATCCATTAAGCGGGTCACTTTGTCATAGAAGGTGATCAGGTTAGTTTGACCGGATCTACCTTTTGTAAACTCATGCCGATCCCCTGGCCATCATGCATGTGCTGCAAGATGACCCTCTCCATGATCTTCCTCTGACCTCTGTCCGACTGACAGGCCTGTAGTTCCCCTGAATTCTTTGAAATTCAGTAACTACATTAAGCATTTCTTTGTTTGTTTAAATATTTAATCACTTAAGACATATTTTATGACAAATAGATGTGATTGAATGTAAATTAAGATTTAAATCAGATTTTGCCTTATGAAACGCACAGTACAATATTTTGAAGCTCACAGGGGTTGATGGTGAAAGACCTGCTACTTAGTAGAGAATTTTATTTGCTGCATAAATTTTGGGAAGCCCTAATGACAGGACAGTATGATCACTGAATTACTATGTGTTGGTGTTCAGAAATAATGAAACAACACAGCTGCATCTGTAAATTAATTAAATGGCATATGAGTTCAAAATATTCCTTAGTCAAGAATAAGTACTCTTTTTTTTCTTTTTTTTAAAACTACAAAACTGAATGGAGATAAGGCTTGTTCAGTAGAAAATGAAAGTAAATTAGGACAGAATCTGCAGAGGATGTCTCCTCATGAATCATCTAAGTATTTAAATGAAGATTTGGCACATGGAAGGAAAATAAGTAAATAAATGGTCATATATACAATATCATGTCAGTTTTACAACTTCCCTAAGGAAGTCAGATGGTTAGCATTTAACCAGTGGAAATAGGAAGCCACAAATACACAAAAAACTGTATGAAAAGTTGCAGAAAAAGTAAGCCTGGTAAGCAAATACTTTTCATGATACTTTATTTCCCTGTAATAAATATTTTCGTGGATGACTGCATGGCCCACCAGTGAAGATGGCTAGACTAGCACTACAGAATTTCATCTGGTCCCTCAGTTCCTTGTGTTCAGCACACTGTGTTCCCTCATTATGTATCTCACTGCCATAGAAAGAAGTATCCTCTTGGAAAATTCTGCTATAAAGTCAATTTTCCCTTTGCCAATAAAAATTATGAACAGTATTCTGCTGTTCACAGGATTTAATGGCCACAGATTAAGATGGTACACTGGGGAAAGTGATTGAGAATGATTACCAAGAGGTAAACAGTAAGAGTGAGAAAAAGCAGATCTTGAAGGAACAGAAATGTGCAAATGAAGTAACTGTGATTAAAAAAACCCAAAACCCACAAAAAAAACAAAACCAAAAAAAACCCCAAACCCTTAAATGTCTTTTGAATGATCTTCCAAATAAGATGCCTTGATATCTCAAGGTCTAAGGCAGACCTTCTTTCTCTTCTGAGGCAGAAGAGATATTTTTGGTTATTCTGTGGAAATTATTTTGTGAATCACATTAATGACACCCTGTATATACAGTGTAAGATTTATTAAGATGTGTCACTGACTCCTCTAGACTAAATTGAATTTTTTTTTTTATTTTATTTTATTTCTGACATCCATAGCTCTGTAACTGAATGCTTTCTGGATGCAACTTGTCTGCACAGTCATTCATCCATATAAGCTAATTATATGATCCAAATTACTGACAGCATTCTTTGATTTATTGTACAGACTTACAGATATCCAAGGGTTAATATTCATTACCATATATTAATTTAAAGCTACAGAAGTAATCCAGAGACTTTCCTTAAGCAAGCTCTAAACACCACTGGAGAAGACACTTAAAAATAATAATAATGGCCTTGCATTACTTGCACTACAAGGTAAAGATGACCATGGAAGAGAATGAATAATATTTCCTGGCACAAATAATTCCACCTCCTGAGAATTTACTTATACTTTCTTTGAAAGTAACTATCTGATTTACAGTCAGACTGTCACAACATATGCAAATTTCATTTTTATCTCTATTCCTTTCCAAAACACCATAGATATCCTTGGACATATCAGAACACTTAATCGTTCTGTTAGATAACCATTTTGTTAGTTTTATGCAGCTGCATGTTTCTATGACTGCATTTTTATATAATATTGACAGTAAATGTATTGAAAGAGAAGGTGTAACACACAAGCATAAGAACAAATAACAAGCACAAAATAATAAGTGATTGACTAAATTCATATTCTGCTAATGATCTTTAGTATCTCATTGTACTACAGTAGCTGCAATTGGTGGGTTTTGTTATTAGTTGTTGAATTTATATTCCTAACTTGATAAATTTTTAATACCTTTCTAATCCACAACAGTGGCCAGTAATTGTTTGAATTCAAGCAGCATATAAAATGCCAATTTAAACCATCAAATTACATGTTTTCATCATTTACCCAAATCAATTACCTTTTTAGCCCAAATCAATAAGTAGCACTTGTAATACACTGAAGCAAAATACTTAAGTTTTCTTAGGTATACAAAAGCCATGTTAGGGATACAGATTAAATATATCCTTTGTTTTCAAAATAACTAACTCTCCCTAGCAAAATGCATTTTTTGTACTTGGAAATAATTGAGATTCCCTTTAATTTCCTCCCCCCTGCTACTCATTCATTGAAATACCCCATCGATACTCTCTTTTCATGTCTCTTTGAACATAGTCTCTCTGAACAATACAGAATATGCATGCATTCCTGTATGGAAAAATGCAGGTTTAAAACTGCTCTCTCTGGGGTAAACCATGTACCCTTACTCAAATAGTTTTGGGGGAAAAAGCCATTCACAACAGATTTCATTTTCAGCAGAAATTCTAAAATAGTTCTACATTTTTATCTGTAAGGAAGAAATATTCAAACAGGCTGGCAACAAAAAAGACATCCTAGGTTTTTGTAAAATTTAGCATTCAATATATTATCAGCATTATTATTCAATAGAAATAATTTCACTGGCTAGAAGTTAAGATTAGGCTTAAAAATACTATTCCAGGGCTCACTGCATCTGATGCTAGTGCAATAGTTTAATTATACTAAAAACTCTATTTAAAATTTCAGTGGAACATGTATAGCATTGTATTAATCATATCAGAAAGGATTTTTGCCATATCAAAGAATCTGTTATTTTGAAAAAAAGTATTAAGTGCCTTGAATGACTGTGAAAAAAAAAAAAAAAAAGTAAGCTACAATGAAGTAGTGTCTTGTACAATCAGTATGTATGAAAACCTGAAGTAGTAAAGAGTAGTAAAGAGTGTAAAGGTTGCATCCAAATGGTCATAAATTAGGATGCCACTCTTGCCAATCAGATAGGATATTCATCCAGTGTTTGTAGTAACCGTTTTGTCCTCTAGTCTTCCATTCATGCAGGTTCATTCCTACACAAATCCACAACTCTTTTAATGACAAAGCTATGTTTGTCTTTTCCTTTCTTAGCAAGGTGAAATAAAAAGGAAGAATGAAGGAAGTTTATCCTCACATATTTTACAGAAGTTTTTTTTTCTTGTTAGTAGGCTTGGTGGTTGTGGTCTGTATTACTCTTCAAGTGTACAGTTACAAGAAGGAGGTTTCAGGTACATAGCAATTCCACTGATTTTTGGTTCATTCTCAAAGGCACGGAAAAAAAAAAAAGCTTGCTGCCATTAGCACATTGTCTTCAAGGTCTAAAATAAAGCAGTATCAGTACTCAGTGGAATAGCTTTTTCAATATGTTATCATCAGAAAAAGTCTAAATTATTGTGGAGGGAAGGTCCAAAGGTCGATTTAAATTCAGTAACAATTCTGGAAGGCAGTGGTGGGAAGCACTAACTTTCCACCTTCATGGATGCTACACAACATACTGCATAACAGAAAGACAGATGGGAAAGCTTGCCAGACTTCCAAGCTTGCTAAGGCAGAAGTACGGCATGGAAACAATTTTCTTGAAAGGATTACAGAGTCTGGCAATACTGTGAACAGAGAAAGTAAGGAAAGGGAGACTTCCAAGTTTGGAACAATGGACCTGCAGAGATAATTCATTTTAAAGTAGAAGCAACTTTGAATGGGCAATTTCCCTGGTGTGTCCAGCTAAGTGGCAATGAGAAAGCTGCTGAATAGCTGTATCAATAAAAAGTGCTTCAAATCACACACTTTCCTCCCTAGTTGATTAAACTTTCCAACTCCTACACTGTCTTTAGAGGGCTGGTAACCTTTGCCACATTTTAGTCTCTTTTTCCATGTGTTGTTAAAGGCAACAGCAACAGCACTGGGGGACTCAAATCATTAGTTGCTGCAAAGTATGGTTTTATCTTCTAATGGAACATATTACGGCAATGCAAAGTGGTGTTATAATGTGAAACACATTTTGGTCTTCACACTTAAGAGCACTTTTGTATGTGTACTTTAAACAGATTATTTTGAAAACTGGTCCATTGTGTCTACTTAAGAACTGCTGTTTACGATTCAACAAAACTGGCAGAGCAAAATCTACCTAAGTTTAGTAAGTCACAAAACGCAGTTATGAAACTACAGTCAAATATTTGATACAACTTTGTCACAGCTTCCAAACACTTTATTCAATTTCCAATTCCATTCCAGTTTTCTAATAGACCTTTAGGTGTCATATACACAATCATCAATTTTAAAGTCATAAAATAACTAGTATGGTAGCAGTAAATATTTGCTATGCATTTTTATGAGTCAACATTTCAGGGAAGAGGAGAGTCAATTCCAAAGCCAAATTTGAAGTACTTTATCTTACTAATAACTAACTTTATTTCCTCAGTAAGAAAGGGGAAGGAAAAAAAAAGCAACACAAAAACACACACACAAAACACCACCACCAAAAAAAAAGAAACAACAAAAACCCTTTATTAAACAAAACAACAAAAAAGTAAAAGTTACACATGTTTTTTTTCAATAGAAGCTTATATAGTCTTTGAATCTTGGGGAGATTCTGCAAAATAGGTTCACCTAAATTAATAAAATTATCATTATTGTGCAATTTGGATGCAAGGGCATCACATCTTCATTATTAGCTTAAAAATGCAAAAGTAAGTAAAAGCTAAGGGTTGTTTTTTTTTTCCTCATACTGGGAAACAGTTCCTTCTATTCAAAGGATATCAGGAAACACTAACATTTTCTTGTCATAGCAATATAATCACCTGAAATTCCTCTACAGGTGGGCACAGTAATAATAAACAATTTTCAGCTGAGTTTATGATTGGTTTCAAGCTAACATTGTCATTGGAATGATTCATGCCCGCACATTACCTGAGTTAATATATAATTAATAGCCATGGATACTTACTGTATTTTACACTTATCACCGACTTCGAATGCTTATAGCTGAAGATGTAATAGTCATTTTGCTCAGCAAGTATTTCCTAGATGGCTTAGCCTAACTTGGTAAATCAACTCTTCCTTTTCTCAAAACATTTCACAGTTAAATTTCTGGGATGCAGTACACTGCATATCATTGTTTCCATTATATGCATATTTTCTCTGAAGGTTCAGATTCCTTCTGAGGTAGTATTAAATGCAATGCCCTAATCGTCCCTGAATGCACTGAAGTAAGCAGCAGAAAAGGCATGATAACACAGTATTGGCATATCCCTATGTTTCAAATAATTGCTTCTGTGGATAAAAGGTATCTGTGTTCATTCATGATTACTTAGGTTTGTAGAAGGATTACTCAATAATTTCCTAATTAATTTACCTGAGACAATAAAAAGTACATATAGGAAACCTTTGTATCCCTAATTGTGCATTCTTGTTCAACAGGACTTCCAAATAGGCCTGATTAAAAATTTACATAAGAAATCTATTTTGAATTTCCAATTTCCATGCCATCTCAAAAAATAAAAAACAGCCAAGAATTGGAAACAAATCCACTGTCATGAAATTAAGACAGTAATAAGACAACAGAACAAGAAGAAAACATCACACAGTTCTTCTCTTACAGTTTTCATGGTAAAATCTTGGTATATTTTACTGTCAAAATCTGTTTTCCCCCTCCTTTGGGACACATATTTCTGCATCACTTTATTCTAAAGTTTTGGTTCCAGCTCTTTCATTGCTTCACTCTAACAATTTAGAAATTACTTACTCTTTAAACCATGTACTTTTCTGTCAAGCAGTTACAGCTCCCTGCTTTATGGTATTTATCTAAAGCCTTTTAAGATTGTACCCAATCTATGCAGAAAATTTTCATGGAAATGATAGTGAATATTCCAAATCCAGTAATAGAATACTATAGTTCATGTATTTGAATATTTTAAGTTACATTTTCCTTCAGATGTTGGTAAATGTTCTCCAAATAATAAATAAAGAATTTAATTAATTTCTAAGTTTAAGAAACATCATTTCAGAGAGTTCAATTTCCTGTAGAAAACTGAATGTGTAAGAATCATGACATAGCTTTGCAGTCTACAGGCTCACATCAAACTAATTATCTCCTACAAAAATATGTTATCCAGCTTTGAGGTCCCACCTTTAGCTGCTGACTGTTCCCATAATTTTTTGCAGCCATATAAAACTATCTCTCAAAACCACACAATATGCAAACTAAATGTTGAGTATTTCACAGTGATCCATATTCTGATATGGCTTGTATTGATTTAGTGTATAAAGATCATCTCCATTATAAAACAAAAAGGTGTAAAGTGTACTGGTACGTAATGTTTAAAAAAAAACAACAAACATGTATTTGGAAATATTTATCCCACTGTGTTTTCTCTAGCAATGGGGTTTGGCTCCAGTGTTTTGCCTGCTGCATATCAGCCTTTTTAGCATAGTAGTCAAGAGTCATTTATATTTTAGGAACCAGTTTCTGGCACAAAATTAAAGTCCACATCAGCAAAAACATAACGATTGACATGGAGCTTAGGGGCATGGTTTAGTGCTGGACTTGGCAGTATTAGGTTAACAGCTGGACACAATGATCTTAAGGGTCTTTTCCAACTTAAATGATTCTGTGATTCCATGTTTCTTACAGTTCAATGCCATTCTATTGCATATCTAGTATAGAGACTATTCTGGCAAAATCTTTTGAAGCTTGAGAAGGGTTTTAGTTTGGTTTTGGGTTGGTTTTTTTTTTTTTTTACTTTTTAGTAAGGTACACTGACTTTCTCAAGAAACCCTACTCAATTTCTCCTGTAACACTGTGTAAATGGAAGAAATAATATAAGATAATTTAATGCAGATTTTTTGCAGAATCTCTCCAAGATTCAAAGACTATATAAGCAATAGTTACATTGCATAAGGGTGAGTTAGTACATGAAAGGGATTATGTTTTATATATAGTTATGTCTAACTGTTGCTTAACTCAGCAGCACCTGCTACTAAAAAAGACAACCTCAGCTAGCTCAGGAGACTCTCAAAAATCCTACCCTCTATACATGACTTAACACTGCCAATTTATTGGTCACTCTTACTACTGCTTTCTCCACCAGTAACTCCTCCTTTCATTAAAGATCAAAATTCCAAGCACCTGGCTTTTTATACTAACAGGAGCTAGAAAAACTTTTTTTTTTTTTATTGCCAGTACCTTAGGTTCACAGAGCCCCTCCGTTTTAGAATCAGAAAACTAGAACACCAATGAGAATCATTCACACCACATAAGAGCATTTGTATAAAAAGAGATATGACAGAGTGAAAAGGCCAGACCTTTTACTAAATGAGCTGGAATGCACAGTTCATTTCCACAGTATAGTCATAGTTTCCAGTGAAAAATGATAGCCACTAGTGTATATGAAGGCAAAGCAAGGCTATGTAACACTACTAATGTTTATTAAAAATTGTATTTAGAGTAATTTTGCTTCCCACCTACATAATTTTGAAAAATTATTGCATTTAAACCCAGCCTTCAGAGCAACACTGTAACCTGTTGAAAAGAAATGCAAATCTGAGTGAACAATCTGTCATTAAATTCATACAATGATAATTCCATCTTTAAAATAACATCCCCTTTAAAATGAAGTTTACCTTTGCTTTGGAAACCTCCTCACTGGGCCTTAGCTTGAAGATACTGATCAGCATGTGGCGACTGTCCACTTAAATTTCAAGAAAAGCAGGACTTAAACTAAATAATCATTCACCTCAGCTCATTCTGACAACAAAATAGAATACATATTCTTCTAAGTACAGTATGCAAACAGAAATCTTAAATTCATTCCATAGGTATGTGACACTATTCTGAACTGCCTTGCTGATAGTAGCCATTTCAGTCCAGACTTAATTGTCAAAATTGGACATTGTAAATGAAAGGAGATTATTTAGAAAGCAAATACTGTTTTGTTGTTTTTTTTTTTTTTAAATAGATTTTTATTCCTTAAATTAAATATTTTGCTGATCATCTCATAAAATCTGCTAGATCCCTGTGGAATTACCAACAGGGTCAGAATTCACTTGTCTAGACATTCATGGTGAAGAGATTGGTAAGCATGCTCTAAAAAAATATTTACAGGGCTTCTGCGGGGGGACAACACTGTAAATCTCTTCTCATTAGCTTCCAGAATGCGCTGTGCTACTGGAAAAAGTATGCATGCAGGCTATCCATTAATTTCAACTTCTGGTTATTTTTTTCGGAAAGCAAATCTTTGCAGCCACCTCTGTTTCTAACACTTCTTTTCACTGGAGTCTTTTTGAAAAGGGCAAACAAGACAACTCATTTTGAAAGAACTAGATATATGTACAGACTTCTCCATCCATTCTGCTAATAGCACTACTAATAGTGAAACAGCTGCTTACAATATTAAAACAGTCCCCAAAAAAGACATTTTGGATGTCTGAATGACTTCAGGTACACTCATATCCTAAAATACATGCAAGGAAAAATAAACAGAAGTCAGCCACACTTCCACTACACTGAAAAAATTATAAGCATTCTGTGCTTTCAGACCACATTTTCTATACATTGTGCACTGAATGATTCAGTATGAGTGGAACCATACATTCTGGACATGAAATATATTTTAGAAATTTAAATTCTACATCAATTTTCTTGGTACAAGACCAATTAGTTTAATCATACTTGCATTGCTGTGTTCTGAACATCGCTGCATTATTATGGAACTCAAACAACATGTTTGAATTCTATTTCCTTGCTATCCCATTAAACATTAATATATATGACAGTATATTTAAAATTAATATCAGTCTGTGGATTTTACAGACCTGACAAATTTTGCTGTTAAATCAGAAATTACATTGGTCTCCAGAAAAAAAACAAAAACAAAACCGAAAAAAAAACCCAAGACAAAACCAAACTAAAAGCAAACACACAAAACTCTTCCAAGCTTCTGAAATCAGACATAAACACAAAACACTTTCATAAAGAACTGCCAGTGATGAATTTCACTGAATAGAACAGTCCTGGAAATTAATAAAACTCACGACAGTGGAGTTTAGATAAATTTTAAAGTTTTCCCAAGAATTTCACTGCAAAGAAAACCTGCCAGCTCAGAAAGTTTGTCCACCAGAGAGGGCTTTAACTAGAGAGGATTCATACAACTACCAGCTGTCTGCCTACGAACAAATAGCCCTTGTGAGAAGATCTTTGTGTTTCTACCCTAACGGGGTGAAGGAAACAAATGAGCCAAGAATTGCAAAGTAAAGAACCTTAAGAGAGCTAAAAGAAACGCACATCTATGTTTTCTGTTACCAAAGTGCATATATAAACCAAATTAACGCTTTTTTTTTTTTTTTTTTTTTTGTAATTAGAATATTGTCTTACAGTGAACTTAGGTATTTTCAGTTTGGAAGTTTATATTTCAAAGGCTGGTGAGCTACACTACTAGTGACACTGTATTGCCACTGGTGACAACATTATTGCTTGGGATTTAAAAAAAAAAAGACAGCAAAAACAAAACAAACAAAAAACTCAAACCCACAACAACCAACAACCATCAAAAACCAAAACACCAAAAACAAGCCCCCAAAAACCACCACCAACAACAAAAAAAAAAAGAAAAACCCAACCCAAAACCTGTTAGTTTTTAATAGAACATCATGTATTACTAAAACTATAGCTGAAATGTATACTATATGATTTTCATTACATGACAGTAATAACTGAATGATATCTGCTAGTCAGGATGTCAGTTGGTCAGTTCTTTGCTATGCATGTTCATATTCTTCAATGGAAAGATGACTTAACAAAGGCAAAAGACACTTTTCAGATTTTTTTTTTTAAGGGTTGTTTTTTTTTTTTTTTTCCCCAGAATATTCTGTTTGGGTAATTCCTTTACACCTTAAATTACTGCTGAAAGTACTCATCCTTGTTTACTAAGTGATCATTTACACCTACATGGATGCAGAAATATTTTTCATGACCATAAACTTCATTTTTTTTATTATCTAAATTCCCACAGGAATTAATGTTTTTGGCTGGCTGCAATTGGTAGTAGTAAGTAAGATGCCATCAGTCCAACTTAATTGCTGAAGTCTCTCCACTCCAATCTACCAGTATTTTGAAATCAATATGCCTTAATTAATTTCTCTTTATTCTTTGATGGCTTTTTTATTTTCCTGTACAAGACTTTAAAAAGCCTGTTGCCTTGCTCTGATCACACATATGACTTGCGAAGCTAAATCTTACAGCAATTAAGCATTTTAGCATTTAGCATCCTACATTTCTGAAATTGCTCTATTTGTAACCTCGTTGGGAAAGTAACAAATTTCCACCCTGAAGAACACAAACTAAAAACACATACTGTTAAAATACGAAGCATGAAATAATAAGAGACAGACACAATTTTAATATTTTCCTACTAAATGACTCCAGTATATCCTCATTTCCTACTCATACAATCAACTGTATCACATTTTCCTATCCTATTCAAATTAGAACAGGAAACCTTTTCTAAATCTGTGATACAAAATTATGATTCCTGCACTTTGTGCTCCAAAGACATTTCCACCTACTGGAATATTTTCTACACAGTTCACAGAAATCTAAAGGGAACCTGACTGATAGAAGAGATTGCATCTGTGAAAGATTCAAAAGATCTTTTTCACTGTAATTTAATCCAGAATTCATGAGGGATTAATTAAATTATAGAGCACAGGAGTAGCAGGCTCATTGTTACATTACAAATTAAGTTTATTTTTATTATATTAAAAATGCTGCCTTGCACACTGTTGCATTCAGTTGCAAAAATCCATCCTCAAAATGTTTAAGAAAATACATTATACTTGGATCAATTCAGTGTCTTAAATTATTTTCTCGACATAATAATGGGTCAGCTTTTCAGCTGGAGTATTGTCTATATCCTCTTAAGACAGCACTGAAAGGTTGTTCCATCTCTTCCACAGTCCCAACTGTATTCATCAGCAGCCCCAAAATACAGGAATTATCTGAAATGTGATATGTGTAAGTACACTTTTCATACTCCAAAGTCTGCATTTTGTGTGGGCAGTAGATTACCTACAGAAAGTCAAAGGTGTTTGTAATTTGATTTAACTTGTCCTGTGATTATTTTAAAAGACTGGGGAAAGGGAGTGAAGAGACGCTATCCAAGTGTGCTGATGATTGAAACAGAGAGTAAGCAAAGTTGAAACAATTAAGAAGACTCACAAAATAATCCAATATTGTACTAGTAATAGAGTGATAAAATGCTCAAAGTTTACTGATGGTAGACAAAATGGACAACAATTTTACAGTATTTGCTACCTTGAATACTGTGTGTAGTTCTGGTACTCCCCACTATTGAGCAACATACAGCAGAACAAAAAGGTGGCAACTGCAATCAGAGGTAGAAAAGAACTTCTGAGTAAGCAGAGATTCTTTGTCACAGCCATCGCACAAATTTCCCTTAGAGATTTCTGCTATTATTCACCTTGGAAAACAGAAAATATAAGGGTGATGTGACAAAACACAATTAATTTCTGAGTAGCACGGGGAGGTTAAACTGGAATAATTATTGACTATAGTTTTTTACTCAAGCATTCAAGTTGCTCAATAAAGTTATGAAGCAGTATAAAAACAAAATAAGAAAGCAGCTTTTCATACTACATGTAATGCAATTGTGGCCTTCTTTGTCTTAGGATACTGAACAAGTATGGAACAATTCAGGAAAGGATTAGATAGGTCTAGGTGCTGCAACAGCCATTAAATTCAATGCTCTAGGTGAAACTGAAGGTTTCCAAAATCCTCACACTGCTAATACCTGGAACAGTGTGCCACCCTGTATTTCTCTCATTTCTTGTACGTCTTCACCTAAGCATCTTTATTTGTAACAGCAAAAGATAGCTTTTTAGCATAAATGTACTTGAAACCTGTTTAGGATTCACCTTTTTCATGTTCATTGCTATTTGGCATTACAGAGAACAAAGGAATTTTAAATGGAAAGACAGTCTGATTTAAGCCTTAAACAAATCTGTCTGCTTATACATCTTAGAAATGTAAGACAAGTTTTATTAATCTAAGAAAAATGAAAATTATATGCTTTTACACTATGTTAAGTACACTGAAAAAAATAATCATACTGTCAGGTGTTTTAAACATCCTAATAGACACAAGTCCTGCTGTGCTCCAGTCACCTACAAATGGAATAGAATAACTACTCTTTCACTGTGTTTTTGTGAGATTTTACAGCCTTCATAAGTTTCCTCAAGAGAATTTAAGAGGTTCTAATGTCTTTTAAAAATATTAAAAGGAAACATTTGAGCAGCAATAAGAAAATGGCATTCGACCTCTTAGACAAGTTACAGGTGCCCTCCTAAATCTTGGGGTTTTCTGACTTAAATTATCTTCCATTTCTTCCTCACAGTGAAAAAAAGAAAATTGCTGTCCAAGATGCACCACACTGAGGACAAAAACCACATAATGGCTCTGTGCTTTGTAATTTTTTTTTTTTTTGCTTGCAGCTATTGTTCTATTTCCTGCTGACACTGCATTTTAAATACTCTAATGATACAATTGTTCTTGAAAACTGCAGAGCAACAGACACCACAAACAGCTAATTGGTGCCTCTGATGAAGCTAGAAACACATCTTGAACTTTTTTGTTGTTGTTGTTAAAAAGTGAGTGAGAGGGATTTGTTGCTATTAGGCTATATCAAACACTCAGTAGCTGGCAAGATTTCACTCCGGCTCGCTTAATTAATGTTTGTAATATACCTGTCACTTATCAAGTATCCTGCATAGTTATTGCACTATACTTACTGTTATGTATCACCCAATTTTGCATGCCCTGAGGGCAACTCAGCATAGGGATTCTGCACAATTTTCTGTAAAGTTTGCTCTCAGGTTCATTGCCATTCAAAATGTATCACAACAAAATACAGCTCTGTTATTAAAATCCTCTTCCTCTCTGCCAGTTTTGTATTTTCCTGGCTGCTTGGTTCCCCATGAAAATGGGTATATAATCACCTTCTGCAGCTGTGCAGCTTGTTTGATTCTTGCCACCTTTCCAACATTTCTTTAATAAGTGTAATGAAAATAATTTCATTTGCATTATTACTGTGCTGCTACCATCCCAGTCATCTACTGTGCACTATAGGTTTATACATAACTAAACCTGTTTTCGCCTTTCCTTTCCCTTATGAACTTTACTAAAAGTAAACGCACATAGTCACTTAATTCTGGACTCTAATTTCCAGTGAAGTCTGTTAAATCAAATATACTCCCCCTGCACCACTTTTAATATATTATATATAATCGCTCCACGTTTTAGCCGCACCTTCCTCTTTTTTATCTGTACTCCTTCTCTATTTTCCCCACCCTTCATAAATTTCCCATACATAAAAGGCGGGGAGGATTTCCAGTCTTACAAGAGTCACAGTTCTGTATCTGCTCTTCTACTGTTACAGCCTGCTTCAAAATAATGTTCTGACTTTTAAACTGATAAGTAGCTGTTTTGATACCTTGGTTAAAGAGTTACTGGTATAAACAGAAAGTTTAAACTTCCATAAGGAGATTACAGAAACATGAATCTGTGCAAGTGTCATATTGCTACCTTGATGTAGCCTATTATCATATAAAGCATAAGAATACATAACATGTAGATGACCCTAGAAAGTTTGATTCTAGACAGATGTTTAAAATCTAATCCACTTTAAGAAATGACTTGAAAATCCTATTACATCTTTTCATTAAAAATACACACTTTTAAATCATGGCCAATTTATTTAACTGTACATTTGCTTAAGAATGCATAACATTGCTTTAAATAAACATATTTTTTTAAGAAGGTATATTTAAAAAATAAAGCAAGGATTAAAAAAAAAATCTGACAGAATATGCTATTGTGTATCTTGATGTCAAAATATCCACTTAAAATAGAATTGTTCTATTTTGAGTCTTCGAAATTGTATCAAATGAGGACAGAAGTCTTTTTGCCCTAGTATTATGACTTTTGTAGGGTGAACAGGAATGTACCCTAGGGAAGAAAAATGTTAGATACAATGTTTGCTTCTTTGATGGTCGCCCTGACCTATCAGGAAAAAAGTAGTCTTCCACATCTTTATTTTATTACTCTTTTTATGGAGTTAATAAAGAACAAGTATTCTGTCCTGGGGAGATATTTAATGGCCTATCTCACTTCAAGAAATGTACGTGATACCTCCTTGGGATGAAGAAGGCTCAGAGAGATAAAAGACAAAAAATAGCATTAAATGGAACCTGGAGTTATTCTTGGGAATAATGGAAAGGTTTCATGACAACTTTTTGAAGGGAAGTGATAGAAAGGGCTGTACGTATGAAAGACGCACCTGGGGGGGAAATTAGGGTGACATTCCCCCATTATGAAGCTGCCTAAAGAGGTCAGTAACATTGTTTTATCACTCAAGAATGGCTGTTTTACATAGTTTGAAAATTTCTGCTTTCAAATACCTTCTGATCTTTTTATCACAAGCAAAGCATGACACAAGGATCTGTCTTTTCCTCGGAGGCTTTACGCAAATCTTTCACATTTTGGCAAGTGGAAGTGCAGGGAAAGTGTCTGAGAGAAAGCCAACTCTAAATTTGACACGTTAAAAAGAAAATTACAGGTCTTCGACATTAAACTCTTCTGTCATGGGTTGCATTTTTAAGGAACCATTATTTGTGAGTTTCAAGAAGGCCACATTATTTCTATTTTTAAAAAGCAAGTAAAATCTCCTTCCTACAATAGGTAAATCAAATTTCCTCCACCAAATAGCAATAAAAAAGAAAGGAAGAGATATTAGTATCAAGGTATTAGGAAAAAATAATATACCCAAAAGCACATCAGAATTCATGTGTTTTAGTTCTGCTGTTATTTCAGTTTCTTCAGAGTAGTTTTGATTTAGGATTCTTACAATGCAATGAATAGATTTAAGAAAGACGTTTATAAAGATATATATGAATATATATGTACATAAATACAAATAGTTTACAAGAGAAAAACATATGTAACTGCTGAAGAAAAAAATAATGTCTCACTAACACCTCAAATTGTTAGCAGTGTTGAAACTATCTCAATGCAAACTTAAAAATACAGATGTTTTACCTGGCTAGAAAATCTGATGCTGAGTTTGCTCAGCACTATCACCAGGTAACCTTCACTCTGAACACCTAACTTTTAATCTGCAGAAGGTATATAAAATTATCATATCTAATACCACCCAAAGGTCCCTGTGGCAGCACAGCACCATTTTTCAAACTATTGTAATTACCTTTCTTATTAAAATATCACGTGGTCCACTAGAACAATACAATAGCATTACACAGAGGCAAGTGAAGACACCTTCCTTTATCTTACTGAACATCACATAAATTTTCATCCTTGTATTAAGAACTACATTTCACTCCTACTAAGTTTATTTAATATCTTGCACAGAGAGTTGAATTATATCACATGTAAACACAACAGCAAAGCCTGTGCTTCTAACACAGACATTTATTTTTCAAGACTAAAATAGTAAAATTTGCAACATCTGTCATTTTGAAAATACTTCTGGATTTTGACTTTAACTATTATATTTAAATATTGAAGTTCAAAATGATGAAGATACGAGTATTAACACTTTCAACACAAACGCTAATATGAAGAGAGTCATTACTGAATATTTACATTATTATTGTATTTATTGTATGATATATAAATATTATATTATATTTATTATATTGCTAGACAGATAAATGCTGCCATAATTATCTATCCAGTCTTTGTAAAACCAGTTTTTACTTCATGTTCTGAAAATCTGTTTGGGAAACAATCAGTCTCATAGGACTACCAGATACCAGTACTTCATTCTCCATATATTAAAAAAAAAAGTTAGCACTGCGGAAATTAGCATTAACTCACATGTAATAAAAATTTTTATGTTAGATTTAGTAGATATTAAGAAAACTAGCAATTAAGTCACTAGAAAATTATTGTAATCATTTTTGAAGTTAAAAATAAACAGATTAATTTAGATCTTTACATAAATTTGTAAAATTTAAATCCATGTGTATTTTATAATTTAAATTATTTATATTTATATTTTAACGAATGTGAAATTATAATAATGCCTGCTTACAGTTATTAAGCTTTCTGATACACTGAAGATTTTTCTCATTGTATGTATATTAGACTAAAATATAAGGTATATACAAACATGCAGATACAGTAAATTCCATAAATTTAAATTGTATTGATTCAATCAATTTTTGGAGACTAAATAGTTAGTGAAAAATTAAAATTTCATTAATAAGTTTAGCGTTTAAAATATTTTAATCAGTTACCCACACCATGCATTGAAAAACATACCAGATAAACCAACTCCATCAGTTTCAGTTTTTGCAGGGCTAAAATCCAAAGAGTTCCAGTGGAGATCAGTCTTAAATTTTACTAGATAATTCAAATCATTATGTACACCTTTGTAGCGATGTAACATATTTTTAATCAAGTTTTTTGCTGGAATATTTGTGGGGGGCTTTGTTCAGTTGTTTTGGGTTTTTTTGTAGAACATGATGTCTTTTCACCAATGGTCAACAGAAATGCAAGGGATATGGATCACACAATATATTTTTTCCATGGCAGAACATTCCATAAAAATAATCATAGAATCACAGAATAGTTAGGGTTGGAAGGGGCCATAAAGATCATCAAGTTCCAACCCCCCTGCCATGGGCAGGGACACCTCTCACTACACCAGGCTGCTCAAGGCCCCATCCAGCCCTGCCTTGAACACTTCCAGAGAGGGGCAGCCATCATCTCTCTAGGCAACCTGTTCCAGTGTCTCACCACCCTCATAGTGAAGAATTTCTTCCTAATATCCAAGAAACTCAAATGACTCTCTGAAAAATAAGTCAGTAACTCTTACCACAGAATCAGAGAAAGACTAGAATATTTCAGTTGGCAAAGACCTACAGTAATCATCTAGCCCAACTCTCTGACCACTTCAGAGCTGAGAAAAGCTAAGGCAAGTTATTACGGGCATTGTTCAAATGCCTCTCAAACTCTGACAGGCTTGGGGCATGATCCAGTGTTTGACTACCCTCTCAGTAAAGAAATGTTTCTCAATTACTGCCCTGATGCAGCTTTGAACCTTTACCTGGCAATACCTCCCTCTCTGATTCCCCTCCTTAGGAAACTCTAGAAGCTCTAGGTCACCCCTCAACCTCCTTTTTTCCAAACCAGACAAGTGCAGAGTTCTTATCCACTCCTTATAGAATGCTCCATGTCCTACTGTGAAGGAAAGATGGTGAAGGAAAAACAACAAAACAATCTTCAGAAAAAAACCCTCCTGTAATAGTGTTACATAGCTTAAAATACATTTGGGTTTTTTGACCCTATCAGAATATCTAATGAAAGACACTAGTTTCTCCCAAAAATCATGCCTTGACGAACATAGGGATTACATCAAAAACATTATTACTGTAATTAAAACGTGGAAATTCCATTCCACAGATATTCTTGAATTTCATAGGAATTCAGCGTCACAGTGCATCATAGAACATACAGAAACACCTGTGAAGAGAAAAATATCCAGAGCTGATGATTCCCTAACTGACTTGCCCTGTTTTGCTTCTAATAGGAAAAAACAGATGTTGGTAAAGTGGAATTCTTGGTTTGCAGAAAGCAGTACCTCTTCTACCTCCCTACAACCACTGAAGAAAATAACACAAATTCTAATTCTGTGTCTTTCACAATATTTACCATGTCACCAAATCTTTTAGCATAGCTACAAAGATCTGAATGACTTTCTAGGAACACTTGCAAAGCAACAAAAAATACAATTTTCCCACATAAAACTAAATGTTCATGACAATTTCTAATCTTTTCCTGAAAATGTTTTTACTTTGTCATGAGTGGAAGTACTCTGAATCTTCCGGTGGAATTTACAGAAGAACTCCATTACTAATATAAGATCTTCTGTATGAGGCTTATGTGTAACAATTTAAAAATTGGTTAACAAAGCTATCTGACAGGAAAGAACATCTAAGTTCAATTAAACTGTTTCATACTCTAGAAAAAGTACACAAATGTCCCAGATGTAAAACAAATTTGATCATTATTAGAAGAATGGTATTCTTAATCCATAAGAAAGTATTGTGTCTATCTTTTACCAGAGAGCATGAAAAGAAACATCTGCAATTCTGAAAACTATTTCATAGTTATATACACATCTCAAAATACGTAAGTCAAAAATATCCATTAGTCTTGCCCATCAACTGTTAGTCAACAGGAATTTATTTATTTATTTACTTGAAAAAGTAAGTATTGTTTCAAAATTGCAAAATTATGCTTAACCAGTCTTTGGTAATTTTACAGATCATAAAAGAATACAGAAGAACTGTTCAAACAGTCAAGGAACAGATTAAGAAAGCTAAAACCATGATGAAATGAAAACTAGCCAGGAATGAAAAAGGCAACAACAACATAAAAGCTTCTAGAGGTAGATCAGTGATAAAGACTAGGGAAAATGTGGGCCCTACCCCAAAGGAAATGAGAGACCAGGTTACTCACATTATGAAGAAGGCTGAGATACCAAACAATTCTTTGTTTCAGTCTTTACAAGTCCTCTAGCCGTAACATCCAATTTGCAGAAGGCAAGACAGGGATTGGGAGAATGAAGAACCACCCAATGTAGAAGATGATGAGGTTCAAGAACATCTTTGAAGGTTGAAGTTGCACAAGTCCATGGGATCTGATGACATGCATCCATAGGTTATGAGGGACTTGGCAGATTAAGGTGCCAAATCACTATCCACCATATTGAGAAGTTAAGGCAGTCTGGTGAAGTTCCCACTAACTTAAACAGAGGAAAGGGAAGCCCCATTTTTAGAAAGGGAAAAAAGGAAGACTTAGAGAACTGAAGGCCAGTCAATCTCAACTCTGTGACTGCCAAGATGACAAAGCTGATCCTTCTAGAAACTGTGCTTAGGTACATGGAAAATGAGGTGACTGATGACAGCCAACATGGCCTCACTGCAGACAAATAATACTTGAAGTATTTAGTGGTCACATACAACCATGTCATGTATGACTTGCGGTATTGGTGGATTAATGGAAGAGCAACTGATGCCATCTACCTGGACTTACGCAAAGCAGCAGACACTTTTCTGTACAACATCCTTGTTTTTACACTGTTGTAGTGGTTCAGCCCCAACCAGTGGCTGAGCATCACGTGTCACTTGCTCACTCCCACAGGAGAGACAGAGCCTCAATGGGTTGGGAAATGACAGTTTACTGACAAAAGCACTGTAAAAAGTAGAACAATAACAGCACATTACATTCACACACAGTGATAACACAGAGTACCTTACCAACCTGATGATTACAGAGTGCTGCAAAGCTAAGGACTGACCCAATGCTCCAGACCCACTCAGACTGCCCTAGAAGCACCCAGGAGTGACCCTTGCCAACCAGTCCCTTTTATAGGAAAGTGATGTCACGCAGTGCGGAAAACAGCTCGGGCTAACTCAGCTCACCTGTGCTGACTGCTTGGACAGGTTAACTCTGGCCTGGCCAGAACCAGTTCAATTGTAAAGACATGGATTCAACATATGAACCACATAGTGCATAAGGAATCGAGTGGAAGGTTGCACTGGGGGTGTTATTTGTCAGCCAGCTGAATATGAGCTGGCAGTGTGCCCATGTGGCCAAGAACACCAATTGCATCCTAGCCTGTATCAGGAATAGTGTGACCAGCATGAGTAGGGAAGCGATAGTTCCATTATACTCAGCTCTGGTGAGGCTGCATCTTGAGCGCTGTGTTCAGCTTCAGGCCTTTCACTACAGGAAGGATGTTGAGATGCTGGAGAGCATCCAGAGGAGGGCAACAAAGCTGGTGAAGGGTCTGGAACACAAGTCTTATGAGGAACAGCTGAGGGAGCTGGGGCTTTTTAGTCTTGAGAAAAGGAGGCTGAGGGGAGACATTATTGCTCTCTACAGCTACCTGCAAGGCAGCTGCAGAAATGTCGAGGTTGCTCTCCTCTCAGGTGACCAGCGTCAGGATGAGATGAAATGGCTTAAAATTGCACCAGCGGAGATTTAGCCTAGATATCAGGAAGAATTTCTTTACTGAAAGGGTTGTCAAGCATTGGAATAGGCTGCCAAGGGAGGTTGGGGAGTCACCATCCCTGAAGGTATTTAAAAGGCATGTAGATGAAGTGCTTAAGGACATGATATGCTAGGTATCTTAACCAGCTCTCACTTGGGAAGCAAGTCTTTCCTTAGGAGTGTAACAAGATCAACAGACCAGCTGAAGTGCATCTGCACCAATGCACGCAGCATGGGCAAGAAACAGGAGGAATTAGAAGTCCTTGTAACTAAAGGAGACTATGATGTGATTGCCATCACAGAAACGTGGTGGGATAATTCACAGAATCACAGAATCACAGAATCACAGGGGTTGGAAGGGACCTCTAGAGATCATCGGGTCCAACCCCCCTGACAAAGCAGGCTCCCAATTCAATTCACGTGACTGGAGTGCTGCAATTGGTGGTTATAAACTATACAGGTGTGACAGGCTGGGTAGGAGAGGAGGTGACGTAGCCTTGTATGTCAGAGAATGCTTTGACAACCTGGAACTGAAGTATGATGAAGACAGGGTCGAGTGTCTCTGGGTAAAAATCAGAGGAGAACAAAATCAGCAAGATATAGTGATGGGAGTCTGCTGTAGACCCCCTGACCAGGAGGAGGAAGCTGATGAGTTGTTTTTTAAACAACTGGGAGAAGTCCCACTATCACTAGCCCTTGTCCTTACTGTTCAACTTACCAGATGTCTCCTGGAGGTACAATACAGCAGGGAGGAAGCAGTCTAGCAGATTCCTGGAGTGTTTGGAAGACAACTTCCTGACCCCAGCTGGTAAGTGAACCAACAAGGGAAGGTGCCCTGCTGGACTTGTTGTTTGTCAATAGAGAAGACCTGGTGGGGGATGTGAAGGTTGGAGGACGCCTGGGGCATAGTGATCATGAGCTGATAGAATTCTTAGTACTGGGAGAAGTAAGGAAGGGAGACAGCAAAACAGCCACCTTAGACTTCCGTAGGGCTGACTTTGGACTGTTCACAAAGCTGCTCGATAAGATTCCATGGGAGGCAGCCCTTGAGGGCAAAGGAGCCCAAGGGTGTTGGTTGCTCCTCAAGAAGGTACTCTTGGCAGCACAAGAACAGGCTGTCCCACTGTGTCAGAAGAGGGGTCAGCGAGGAAGGAAGCCAGTTTGGCTGAGTGAGAGATCTGGGAAGATATTAGGAAAAAGAGGGGAAAATACGAGCTTTGGAAGAAGGGGCAGGTGTCTTGGGATTACTATAGGAATGTAGTGAGTTCATGTAGGGAGAAAATCAGAAGGGCTAAAGCTGAACTGGAACTCAGCCTGGCCAGTTCTGCAAAAGATAGTAAAAAGTCCTTCTATAGGTATATTAACAGTAAAAGGAGGGTCAAGGAGAATCTCCAGCCCTTACTGGTTGCAGATGGCACATTAGTGACAAGGGATGAGGACAAGGCTGAGGTCCTTAATTCCTTCTTTGCCTCAGTCTTTAGTAGTAAAGATGGATATTCCCTGAGTACTCATCCTCCGGAACTGGCTGACAGGGAGGGGAAGAATAACAAAGTTCCCATGGTGCAGGAGGAAATGATTAGCGACCTACTTGGCCAGTTAGATACCCACAAGTCAATGGGGCCAGATGGGATTCACCACTGATCGCCTTCTATGACAAGGTGACCCACTTAATGGACGAGGGGAAGGCTGTGGATGTGATCTACCTGGACTTCAGTAAAGCCTTAGATGTGGTTTCTCACAGCATTCTGACTGAGAAACTGGCTGCCACTGGCCTGGACAGGTGGACCCTCAGCTGGGTTAAAAATTGGCTGGATGGCCAGGCCCTGAGCTTGGTGGTAAATCGAAAAAAATCCAGCTGGTGGCCAGTCACGAGTGGCGTCCCCCAGGGCTCATTCCTGCGTCCAGTTTTGTTCAACATCTTTATCAATGATCTTGACGAAGGGATTGAATGCTCCCTCACTAAGTTTGCAGATGACACTAAACTAGGAGGAAGTGTTGATGTGCCTGAGGGTAGGGAGGCTCTTCAGAGGGATCTGAAAAGACTGGACCGATGGGCTGAGTCCAATGGGATGAAGTTTAACAAGGCCAAGTGCAGAGTGCTGCACATGGGACATAACAACCCCATGCAGCGCTACAGGCTTTGGGGGGACTGGCTGGAGAGCTGTCAGGCAGAGAAGGACCTGGGGGTGTTGGTTGACTGCAGACTGAATATGAGTCAGCAGTGTGCCCTGGCGGCCAAGAAGGCCAATGGCATCTTGGCTTGTATCAAAAACAGTGTGGCCAGTAGGTCTAGGGAAGTGATTGTGCCCCTGTACTCGGCATTGGTGAGGCCACACCTCGAGTACTGTGTCCAGCTCTGGGCTTCTCACCATAAGAAGGACATGGAGGTCCTTGAGCACATTCAGAGAAAGGCAACCAGGCTGGTGAAGGGGCTGGAGGGCAAATCCTATGAGGAGCGGCTGAGGGAGCTGGGGCTGTTTAGCCTGGAGAAGAGGAGGCTGAGGGAAGACCTTATCACTGCCTACAACTACCTGAAGGGAGGTTGTAGAGAGGTGGGTGATGGTCTCTTCAGCCAGGTGACAGGCGATAGGACAAGGGGGAATGGCAAAAAGCTGTGCCAGGGCAGGTTCAGATTAGATAGTAGAAAAAAAAAAAAAAAAAAATACTGAAAGAATTTTCAGGGCCTGGAACAGGCTTCCCAGGTATGTGGTTGAGTCACCTTCCCTGGACGTGTTTAAAAAAAGAGTAGATGAGGTACTTAGGGATATGGTTTAGTTTAGGATGGGAATGGTTTGACTTGATCTTAAAGGTCTTTTCCAACTTTGTGATTCTGTGATGATCTAGAGGTAGATTAGTCCAGCTTAGACTGTGGTTGGACTTGAAGGTGATTCTATGATTCTAAGCATTGCATTGCCAGCCAGTCACGGGAAGGATTGTTCCCCTCTGTACTGCACTGTTACAGCATCACCTTGAGTACTGCCTGCAGTTTTGGTGCCACAGGACAAGAGGGACACAAAAGTATTGGACAGTGTCCAGAAGGGGGCAATGAGGATGGTGAAGGGTCTGGAGGAGAAGGCTTACAAGAAGAGGCTGAAGTCCCTTGTTTTGCTCAGCCTGGAAAAAAGGAAGCTGAGGGGAGGCCTCATCACGGTCTCTGGCTTCCTGACAATGGGTAGTGAAGGGGCAGGTGCTGATCCTCTCTCTTTGGTGACCAGTGATACACCCTGAGGGAACTGAGACGGGGGAGGTTTAGGTTGGATTTTAGGAAGGGTTCTTTAGTGAGAGGGTGGTCAGGCACTGGAACAGGCTTCCCTCGGAAGTGGTCTCAGCATCAAACTTGACTGAGTTGAAGAAATGTCTTGAAGATGCACTCAGTCACATGCTCTGACTTGGCTGGCCCTGTGTGGAGCCAGGAGTTGGACTTGATTATTCTTATGAGTCTCTTCTATCTCAGGATATTCTATGATTCTAACAGAAAACAATCAGTAAAAACTACAAGTATAACAGATAATCATATAAATTTGTAAAACTATTGCCATATTAATTTGATAATTGTAATGTAATGCAAATAAAATCCAAAATTGACATGTGAATAAACTTACAGCAAGTAAATCACATAAAAACTATTCTGAAAAGCAATTGATAAAAACCTGCAAGCAAACACTCTCAAATCTTTCCCATCAGAGGACAAGTCAGGTCCTGATGAATGTTAATATAGCCATTTACAAACATTTCAAATGTTTTACTTAATATACAGAAGAAAGTCAGAATTTCTGGGTAGGACATAGGACCTATTCTATAGGTTAGAACTCACCAGTGTGCTTTCTAAAATATATTCATTATGAGTATAGTATATATTTGAAGAGATGAGATTAAAATAATTAAAGCAATTAAAAAAAAAAAAAAAAGGAAAAATATACTCAGTCACAGAGATTTTTTTTTTTACCTACAAATGCTGAGATAGTTTTTTTTTTGTTTTTTTTTTTTTCCAGAAAAGTATTAAATCCCATCTCGGACTTGCAGAGACGGGATCAGGAAGCCAACCAAGGCGCAGATGGAACTGAACTTGGTGAGGGATGTTAAAAACAACAAGGAGGGATTTTACAGGTACATTGGCCAGAAGAGACAGGCCAAAGAGAACGTACCCACCTTGGTAAATGAGAAAGGAGAATTGGCTGTAACTGATGAGGAGAAGGCTGAGGTACTGAATGAGTTCTTTGCCTTGGTCTTCTCTGGCAGCCAGGATTCTCATAATTCTGCATCCCTAGAACTCCAGGTGGGAACTGGGGGAGCAAATTCCCCCCCACTGTAAGAGCAGAGCAAGTCCGTGACTGCCTCAAGAGACTGAATGCCTACAAGTCTATGGGGCTGGATGACATGCATCCCAGGGTCCTGAAGGAGCTGGCTGATGTGGTTGCTGAGCCGCTCTCCATCATATTTGAAAAGCTGTGGCTGTCAGGAGAGGTCCCTGGGGATTGGAAAAAAGGTCACATCACTCCCATTTATAAGAAAAGGAGCAAGGAAGACCCAGGGAATTACAGGCCGGTGAGCCTCACCTCTGTGCCTGGGAAGATCATGGAACAGATCCTCCTGGATGACATGTTGGAGCACATGAGGGAAGAGCATGTGATCTGGGACAGTCAGCACAGCTTCACCAAGGGAAGGTCATGCCTTACCAGTCTGGTGACCTTCTATGATGGAGTGACAGCATCAGTAGATAAAGGGAAGGCAACCGATGTCATCTACCTGGACTTGTGCAAGGCCTTTGACACAGTCCCCCATCACATCCTTATCTCTAAATTGGAAAGATGTGGATTTGATGGGTGGACCATCCAGTGGATAAGAAACTGGTTAACAGACCGTAGCCAAAGGGTGGTGGTCAATGGGTCCATGTCCAGGTGGAGGCTGGTGACAAGCGGGGTCCCCCAGGGGTCTGTCTTGGGACCGGTTCTCTTTAACAACTTTATCAATGACATCAATGATGGAATTGAGTGCACCCGCAGCAAGTTTGCAGATGACACCAAGCTGAGTGGTGTGGTTGACACAACAGAAGGAAAGGAAGCCATCCAGAAGGATCTTGACAGGCTGGAGAGATGGGCCCAGGTGAACCTAATGAGGTTCAACACTGCAAAGTGTCAGGTGTTGCACTTGGGCTGGAAGAATCCCAGACATAGATACAGACTGGGAGAAGAGCTTCTTGAGAGTAGCCCTGCTAAGAAGGACTTGGGGATTCTAGTGGATGAGAAACTTAACATGAGCCAGCAGTGTGCTCTTGCAGCTCGCAAGGCCAATGGTATCCTGGGCTCCATTACAAGAGGGGTGGCCAGCAGGGACAGGGAGGTGATTGTCCCTCTCTACTCTGCCCTTGTGAGGCCCCAGCTGGAGTACTGTGTCCAGATCTGGGGCCCCCAATACAAGAAGGATGTGGAACGGTTGGAGAGGGTTCAGAGGAGGGCCACGAAGATGATTAGAGGGCTGGAGCACCTGCCCTACGAAGAGAAGCTGAGGGAGCTGGGCTTGTTCAGTCTGGAGAGGAGAAGGCTGCGGGAGGACCTCATTGCAGCCTTCCAGTAGCTGAAGGGAGCTTATAAGCAGGAGGGGATTCAACTTTTTAAAAGGATAGACAATAACAGGACAAGGGGGAATGGATTAAAACTAAAGGAAGGAAGGTTTAGATTAGATATTAGGGGGAAGTTTTTTACAGAAAGAGTGGTAAGGTGCTGGAACAGGCTGCCCAGAGAGGTAGTGGATGCCCCGTCCCTGGAAGTGTTCAAGGCCAGTTTGGATGGGGCCCTGGGCAACCTAGTGTAGATCCAGGCCTGAGGTTGGTGGCCCTGCCTGTGGCAGGGGGGTTGGAGCTCTGTGATCCTTGGGGTCCCTTCCAACTCATACCATTCTATGATTCTATGAAACTATGTTTTGTCCAAAAAGTTTGTCCTACATAATTTTAGCACAACAAAAGACAAGGGCAAATAACACTATTCTCCAGCACATAAGCTTTGGGATAGTTTAATCTAAAATTAGTATTAGCTTTTTAGCAGCCACAGTGTTGGATTAGACTGTTGGAAGTTCTTCTAGCATTATCTCCACCGGTAAATTAATTTTGAAAAGTTATGACACCAGCATTTTATTTTCCCTCCCCAAACCCCCACCCGCCGCACGTAACTATTAAGACATTTGCACCTTCCATATGCACTTTCAGAAATTTCAGAGGTTTGAGAAAGAAGGCTTGAGAAAGAAGCCAGTCTTCAGAGATGCTTCAATCAATGCTATGGATTTTATTATGTTCATTTTACTACAAAGGTCAAAGACATCCTTTAATATGTAGGGCACTTGCATTTTTGATGTAACTTCTTTCCTTTTTTACAATTCATTTTTCTTCCAAAGGTTTAACACTTCATTGCAAAGAATTAAATTGCTTCTGCTAATAAACAAAAGTTTCTTGCTGAGTCCAGGGAGATAATTCTAAAGTCTACCCTGATTTGACTGATGGAACTAAACTAGCTTTCATTATTAAAAAAAATTCTGACAGATAATTTCATATCTTTTATATGAACATTTCATGGACACTGAATTTGGAATTTTTATACTTGCATATGAATGCCTTGCACCATCTAATCAGGGAATATAGCATCATGCAATTTGCATGACTAATCAAAACAGTATGAATATTCATGCATAGTTCATGCACTTGATGTTTAAATTTGTCATATATAATTTAATAGGCAGGGAAGTTCATCACTCATGTTATCCGAAGATAAGTAAATAACATATTTTGAATTAATAATTTTAAAGTAAATCTATAAAATCTCTGGACATTAACACAAAGGACCTTGCAATATATTATATATAATATTAAGTATGTTTATATACTTGTTATGTATTTTTATTATTGTTATGTGTTGTACTATTAATTCCAGACTATTTAATTTTTGCTATGAGCATCTGGATACAATGAAGGCAAGATACTATGTAAGTTAACAGCCACCACACATATTTCTTTACTGGCAGACATGCAAAATGAATGTCAATAGCATGTTTTGTGTTCTCTACTTACACACATCTCTCCCATTAAAAAAAAAAAAAAAAAAAAAACACCCCAAAAAGCTACAAAAAACAAACCTAGTGACAGTTGGTCTAGCTCATGCAGGCTGCTAAAAGTGAGAAAGTTCAATCTGCCTGTTTGAGACACTGCTTTCTTTTTTACCTGGCTGTGGTGGTCCAGCCCCAAGCAGCGGCTGAGCACCACACGCTGTTTTCTCACTCCCACAGGAGAAGCAGCCTCCTCCTGGGATAAGGACAGTTTACTGACAAAAGCACCATGAAAGGGGAACAGTAACAGCCCACTGCAAATTTCACTTATACCCAGTGATAACACAAAGTACCTTATCAAACCTGACAGCAACACAGAATACAGCATAAGACAAGGACAGACCCAACACCCCAGCCGCGCTCAGCCTGCCGTGGAAGCACCCAGGAGTGCTCTTCCCGACCAGCCCCTTTTAAGGGGGAGTGATGTCCGGTGGTGTGGAAAGAGCCCAGACTAACTCTGCTTGCCTGTGTTGACTGCTTGGACAGGTTAACTCTGGCCTGGCCAGAACCAGGCCACTGGTCACACATGACATTGTTAAGGGCTAACCAACAAAATTAGAAATCCTTTAATTTTCAGAAATTTCTTTTCTCATTTTGACGGTTTACAAGCTCCACTCCAATGCCTTTGCTGCCATTAACTTAACTTTCCCTATCCTGGTATACTGTATTTACTACAGACTAAATAGTGCAGATTTCAACATGCATAGCACAAGTGTACATACTAGCAGCCTTTGAGTTTCTGTAGATTAGTTTTCATTGTTTTATATATATTGCTACAATATCACCCAAGTTCATATTTAATTACAATCTCCATTTAAAAATATTTTCAATTAATAAAATTATCTTCTGCTAATACTTAATAGTAATTTTAAAAAGCAGAAGGAATAGTAACTGTAGTTGGGCATTAGCAATTTGAGTATCAGCTTAAGTATTAATTTTCACAGATTTTAAATGGAGAAGAATTAAATAGAACAAAGTTAAAATGAACAGAAACTATGAAGATATCTGCCTGAGAGAATGAGTCAGTAACAAAATTTACAGTAATATAAAGTGGCCATTCAGATACCTTAAATTTGCACACTCACACTAAAGGTTTTCATCTATATAATCTTTTATATAATTTGCACATACACATACAAAATACTCAGTAATTTTAGTATCTCATAACCTGAGAAAATCTTGGAAATGAAGAATTGTCTGTCTTATTAACCAGGTCATTCTCAAAAATATAATTCATAGAAAGGTTTAGGTTGGAAGGGACCTTAAAGACTGTCTAGTTCAAATCCTCTGCAATGGACAGGGGCACCCTCTACTAGATCAGGTTGCTCAAAGTCCCATCCAACTTGCTCTTGAACACTTCCAGGATGGGATAACTACAGCTTCTCTGGGCAATCTGTTCCAGCGCCTCACCACTTGCATAGTAAAGAGCTTCTTCCTAATATCTAGTGTAAATCTACCCTCTTCCACACTAAAACCATTAACTCTCAGCCTATCACTAGATGCCCTTGTAAAAAAGTCCTCCTGCTTTCTCCCTGAGAGCTTTCTCTTCTCCAGGCTGAACAAACACAACTCTCTCAGTCTGTCTTCATAGATGAGGTACTCCAGACCTCTGATCACCTTTGTGGCCCTTCTCTTTACTTGCTCTAACAGGACAGTAAATGAATGGAAACTTCATCAGAATGCCACAACTGCTCAGGTGTAATGGAGAGTGTCTGCTAGTTAACTGCAGACCCATGGATGCATCTCATCAGATCCTATGGTCCTACACACCCTCAGGTTCCTTAGATGTTCTCAAAGTTGATCTTCTTCTACACTGGACAGTTCTTCATTCTCCTGGTGTCTGCCTTTGACTTCCGTGACTTGGTCAGTATGGCTAGAGGACTTGCCAGTGAAGACTGAGGCAAAAAAGTTGTTGAGTTCCTCAGTCTTTTTCATAGCACAGGTATCCAGGTCCCCCATTGTATTTCTGGAGAGGGCCCACATGTTCCCTAGTCTTCTATCCCCGATGTACTTACAGAACCTTTTTTTGTTGTTCTGCATGCCCCTGGCCAGATTTAATTCTATATTAATTCTATAACCTTGATGACAAAAAAAAAAAAAATCTTTCATCCTAACTCTTGTCAAAGAAATCTCAAAAAACTGGTTTAGAATGTAAAATAACTGTATGTGTGTATATATATATATTGTATTGAAGTAATTTTGTAGAGCTATTAAATGTCCTTAACATAAATTAACTGTATAACTTATTTGCATAAATGCTGCTGTTAAGGAATTTCACTGTGCACAAGGGGACACACTGTTCTTTCATCAAAAACTGAGTGTGCTCAATACATATAATGTAATACTGTTAATGTTAATACTGTTATCAGGCACTAGACTGTTATATATCTCAGACTAATTCAGTTGAGGGTAGCCCTACAAATTGTGCGAAGTGGTAAGTATAACATAATTGATATTTACTAATAGGAGTTCAGAGAATTACTATCAAAATGGAAGCCCTGATTCCTTACTCCAGATTATCACTTTATCTTTAAATTATATAGCACATATTCCATATATTTTTCCTAGAATTGTGTTCTTAATTTTACTATAAAATGGCCTTTATGCTCATCTTACCTCACCTACAAGTCTTACGAAGAGAGGCTGAGGGAGCTGAAGCTGTTCAGCCTGTAGAAGGCAGGGCTGAGGAGAGATCTTATCACTCTCTACAGCTACCCAAAGAGCAGTTATGGTGCGTTGTGTGTTGGCCTCTTCCCCCTTTTAAGTAGTGACAGAACAAGAGGGAATTGGTTCAAAATGTGCCAGGGGAGGTTCAGAATGGATATTATGAAAAAAATGTTCACCAGAAGAGTGGTGAAACATTAGAAAAGGCTGCCCAGGTTGGTGGTGGAGTTGCCACCCCTGGGGGTGTTCAAAAAATGGGTAGATATGGTGCTTCAGGAGATTAGTTAGCGGTTATGGTGGTGTAGGGCTGACAGTTGGACTTGATGATCTTTCCAACCTTGATAATTCTATCATTCAAAAGACACAGCACTATGTCTTTGGCATTCTTCTGTCATCTGCAAGTCTAAATGGTTGAGTACGTACTGTTTGAAAAATAAGCCACAGTCTCAATACTCTGACTCAAAAAGCACCTAATTCTTGTCAAAAAAAAAGAAATTTTGAATGTGCTATTTGGAACAACTGAGTATATTTTCAAACACTAGAAGCTTTCAGCTTACAAACAGCATCAGTGGAAATATAAATAATTAACATTACTTGATTCCAATTCAAATCATTCTTGTTCAGTAACAAAATACTTGTTTGTTTTCATGGTCATGCAGAAATTTGTTCCATTGCTCTTAGAAGAATTTATAATAAACTACAGCACTACATTTTTTTCCCTTTCAAGATTTTTTAAATAAGCTTTTCAATCTAAAAAAGAACAACTAGTTACATCTATGTACTTTCACCCAGTAGCCCTTGACATATTTCACCCATCCACATTCTTATCCATATTTGTACACCTACACAAATTACTCTTTTAAAATGGCTTTAGTTTACACTTTCCAACTCTATTTCGCATTATAAAAATATTAACTTTGGATATCTGAGAAAATATTATATGTTGGCTGAAAATTTTATTTATGCTTTTATTTGTCTTTGTGAGACTAGCAATTCCATTAAAAGCTTGTGAATAAATGGACTGACAGTCATAATTATGGACTATTAATCCATGTCAAAACTAAATGACTGACTCCTGAGAAAATAGGGATCTGTTTTTGGAAAAAAATTACAGTACAGTTCTTGTAGGTCTAGGCCATCTCTACCATCAGAACTGAAATGTCATTTCTATTCATCTTAATGTTGCTAAAGTCTTGAATTAGGTTTATTAGATTTTAGAAAAAAACAACCAAGCTTCTGAAATTATTACTGCAACAGGGGCAGTAGCAACAAAATCATAGTTCATTAGTGTAAGAACAGATGGAAGATTATTACAGCATAGTAGGTTTGCAGAAATGTGTTTGAGATAAATTCACTAACAGAGCACATAAAAACTTTTTTTTAATCATTGCGACAAGAACTGCAAGATGAATGTAGCAGAAAAAAATATATATATATTGTTTTTTATCTAATTAGTGTGTTGTGTCTTAGAACAAGAAAACAATCTTTCTGAGGAACAAATTACATCACATTACAACCACCCAGAGTATGGAGTACATCCCTGCTGACTGGAACCATCCTGATGGTCCTCTATCAAGAGGGGGTCCAGCTGTAAAGTTCCTCTTTTTCTCCCACTCCTCGTTAACATTTTCTTCTGCATTAGACAATGGACAGATAGGATGTCTACAGTACTGAGGAAATGCTTTATGCAAAAATAATTTTTCAAATTGATCAAATAATAAACCCATTTGTTGAATACATAATGGTCATAATAGCTCTGTCTGGTAAACACATAGTGGGTCATAGCATCACTCATTAAAACTTAAAACAGTGACCCCATATCTTGCAGCTTTTCTGTTTCACATTTAACATTGTGCATTGCTGTGGTCTTGTGTTGTGCCTGTCTCAAGAACCCAAAATGCGGCGATTTTTGGAGGTAAGAAATAATCAAAGTTTCTCTTGGAATTCTGTGTGACTTATAAGAATGATTGAGCAGTATTTTTCATGTAGCATTCTATCTGTACTGCATGCACCAAAAATGAAAATAAACAAAAAAAACCCAAAAAAACCACCATAAGAACAAAAAAACCCCACAACCAAAAAAGCCTTTAAATTATTCTAACTGCACAATGTAATGCTTCTTTATATTGTTCAAACAGTTAACATCAGCTCTACAGGAAAACTTAAGCAAGGCAAAAATACCTAGAAACATCCTGAACCATACAACATGAGAAAGTATTGAAAAGTAAACCACAAATTATCAATTTTGTTTTGAATACCAAGAAAATGGGCAGTGTTAATATACAAATGCTGAATATGTCTCGATTAATTCAACCTATGTACAGGTACAGGAAAAATGCTTTTTGAACTTGAGACATGAAAACCTTGGATATCTCACTGCATTTTGTTGAAGAAGTTTCAAATTTCTATTAAATTCTGATTTTTTTGTCAATTTTTATTTAGTATTAGGCCATATACTTGCATGATTTGAAGAAAACAAAATTCTAAAGCGTGCTTTACCTTCCGTTAATTTCACTCACACTTCTCTGTGCTTGTCCTGATTTCAGCTGAGATACAGTTAATGTTCTTTACAGTAGCTAGTACAAGGCTATGGTTTGGATTTGTGCTGAAAACAACTAAGCAGTGCTTACACAGATCCAAGGCCTTTTCTACTTCTCACACCATTCCAAGAGCAGGATGGCTGGGGGTATATAAGAAGCTTGGAGGGGACACAGGCAGGACAGCTGACCCAAGCTGTCTGCTGTAGTTTTGTGTGGCTAGGTTCTGGTGGAGAAGGGGGGGATGCAGAGGTGGCTTCTTGAGGCCCGACAGAGCAAACACCAGCCGACTCAAGGCCAGAGTGGTTGTTGACCAAGGCTGAGCCTATCAAGCAACAGTACCAGAGTTTCTAGGAATCACATTTAGGAGGAAAAACCTGCAAGCAGCCACTTTTTGCCACCAGAGAAGGGAGTGAGAGGACGTAAGAATCTATGCAGACACCAATGCCAGTGAAGGAGAGGGGGAGGGGACACCTGAGGTGCCAAAGAGAAAGATGCCCCTGCAGAAACCCATGGTGGAGTGGGTATCCCCCTGCACCCCATGGAAAAGGCTGAGACCCCACCTGCAGCCTGTGGCGAGGTCCCATGCTGGAGTACGTGGAGACATACAGGAGATGCTGTGTTGGAGCAAGCCTCTGCCAGCACTTGCAGCCCGTGGAGAGAGAGTGAGACACACAGACATGAGACAGTGAGAGAGAGATCCAAGCTGGTACAGGTTTGCTGGGGGAATGTTTGTGACTCTGAGGGGGACCAGGCTGGAGCAGTCTGGGCCTAAGAGACTGAGAGTCATTTATGATTTATGACTGTGCCCCATAGAAGTGACCCATGCCAGAGCAGCTGGTTAAGAGCTGAAGCCCTGTGGGAAAGGACTCATGTTGGAGAAGTTCATGGAGGACTGTCTCCTGCGGGTGGGGACCCACGCTGCAGCAGGGGAAGGGTGTGAGGAATGCTACCCCACCATCTCTAAGAAGGAAAGCAACTCATGAGGACCAGACAGAAATGACCATTTCCTGCCCCTCCCCATGTCATAACTGGGTGGGGAGAAGGGAGCAAAATCATGACTAAAGTTAAGTTTGCTAAGAAGGGAGGTGCTTTAAGATCTGATCGCACTTCTCATTATCTGACTCTGGTATCACTGTGTGTGTAGTGTAGTGTATTAATTAGAGAGTTTTCTTTCCTTTATTCTGTGTTGAGTCTGTTTGGCCCACGACACTAATTGCAGAATGATCTCTCCCTGCCTTTCTCTCTCCTCTGAATCCTCTCAAGATATATTTTCTCCCCTGTCCAGCTGAGAAGGTGAGTGATAGAGCAAGTTTGGTGGGTATCTGGCCTCTAGGCAGGGTCAAACCACCACACTGACCGAAGGGGTATTCCATACCATATGACATCTACTCAGGTCCTAAGGGGCTTGCAGTAGAACAAAGCCAGGAGAGGCAGTGGCGTTCAGAGTTACAGTGTTTTTCTTCCCAAGTAGATGGGAAGAAAAGACAGAGATGACTGAACACCTGCCTGCCCATGGAAGCAGAGAATTAATTTCTTGTTTCACTATTGCTTGTATTTGTGTCTTTTGCTTGACCTATTAAACTGTCTCATCCCACAAGTTTTCTCACTTCCACTCTTTCAATTCTTTCCACCATCCCAGTGGGCAGGGCAGTCAGTGAGCAGCTGCCCCGTGCTCAGCTTGCTGGCTACGGTGAAAGGACGACATTGCTCTTCTATGAAATTCAATAGGATCCTATGTCAGCCTACAGCCAAACAGCTAAAAAATAGCTGGTAGGACAGTATGACGATATTTAACTGAAAATTATCAAAAGTCTGCACAAATTGCTTTAGAAATTCAGAGAAAATTGCAACAACTTTCTTTTCATCCTTCTTTCTGCAGGCACACTTTTTTCCTTTTCATATTGCAGAAATACTTCATAAGATTTACTTCAACTTTGGAGTTAATTCTGAGAGCCTACCTCAAGCTATATAAGTAGAAATTTAAGCCACTTAAGTGATTATTCTGTTGGTTTGAAGTTGTGACTTGTGTCGTGGTTTTGCCCCAGCCGGGGGCCGCACCCCACACAGTCGCTTGTACTTTTAAAAGGAAGGAGGAAGGAAAGTTGGGGGAAGGGGAAAAAGGGAAGGAAGAAAGGAGGAAAAGAAACCACAACCTAGAAACCAGAACCACGCAGGTTGGGATAAGGATAGTTTACTAAACAATAACAGAAAACTAGATATAACAATAACATAAGTTTAAAGCACAAAATAGATGAAACTGGTGATACACAATTCAATTTCTCACCAAACCACACAACTCAGGCCGCACAGCTTAGAGCCCGTCCCGGACAACCCGACCGCCCCAGAAACTGCCCGTCCTGGCGTTGTCTCCTCCTCTTCCCCCCAGTCCCCCTTTAAACTGAGCATGATGTAACTGGCATGGAATATGCTCTTTGGCCAATTCGAGTCACCTGTCCTGGCTTTGTCCCCTCCTTTCTCAATAGTAAGGAAGTATGCAGAGCTGAGAAAGGTACTTGATTGCCCGGCAACAAATCGGAGACATCAGGGTGCTATCAGCACTATTCTCATGCTAACACCCAAACATGGTATTCCATTCACTGCTAAAAAAAAGTTTAACTCCATCATAGCTGAAACCAGGACATTATCCACCCCTTATTCCATACCATTTACGTCATGACCAGATCCAACAATTTTCTTTGGGTACAACCAGTTTCGTGTTTCACACACCCATATATGTATGTACACATGTATGCACACATACGTGCATACAGATCTTATTCCCTCAGTCTGTGAATCATCCCTCTGAAGTTGTTGAGTCATTTAGTCCATGATTTTCAGGCTCCATTTGTCGTAACAGTTTCTCAGGATAGTTGTATGTTCCATTGGCTCGTTGCATGCTGCATCTCAGGCTCTTGGCTGATACACCTGGCATGGTCCATGCTCATAGTCTGTGGGTCAGAGTTTATTTTCAAAGGGAGAAAAAAAGTTCTTGAGGGGCCAGGCTTTAGTTCCATCATCATGGCACTCATTCTTCATTAACTTGTATGACTCCGGCTATAATGTTATGGTACAACATACAGCAATCATAACAATAATGAATATACAATAATGGGTTATTTGGCAATTATTATAGTTTCTACTTTATTAATTATATTGGCTATTCTCACCCAAAATCAAATCCCCTTGAGGTACACATCGAACTTCTCCATCCCTCTGCATTACCCACCAAGTACAGCCAGGTCCTTGAGCAAAAACAATTCCAGACATGGGTTTACCTTTGCCTGAAGCAGGGATGACCCAAACTCTCTTTCCCAATACACCCTTCATATGCACTACTGGCACTCTGTCTCCCTCTACAGTACGTGGAAACTTTGACTGGGCAGGGCCAGCCCGATTGGTAGATCCCCTAGAGTTAACTAACCACATGGCTTTGGCCAAATGTGTATCCCAATGCTTGAATGTCCCACCACACATTGCTTTTAGTGTAGTTTTTAAAAGTCCATTATATCGTTCAATTTTCCCAGAGGCCGGTGCATGATAAGGAATGTGGTACACCCACTCAATGCCATGCTCTTTGGCCCAGGTGTCTATAAGAGTGTTTCGGAAATGAGTCCCATTGTCTGACTCGATTCTTTCTGGAGTACCATGTCGCCAGAGGACTTGCCTTTCAAGGCCCAGAATTGTATTTCGAGCAGTGGCATGGGGTACGGGATATGTTTCTAGCCAGCCGGTAGTTGCCTCCACCATTGTAAGCACATAGCGTTTGCCATGGCGGGTTTGTGGGAGGGTGATGTAATCAATCTGCCAAGCCTCCCCATATTTATATTTCATCCACCGTCCTCCATACCAAAGGGGCTTTAACCGCTTAGCTTGCTTGATTGCAGCACATGTCTCACATTCGTGGACAACTTGTGCGATGGCGTCCATGGTCAGGTCCACCCCTCGATCCCGAGCCCATCTATATGTTGCATCTCTCCCTTGATGACCCGAGGTATCATGGGCCCATCGAGCCATGAATAATTCACCCTTACGTTGCCAGTCTAGATCTACCTGAGCCACTTTAATCCTAGCAGCCTTATCTACCTGATGGTTGTTTTCATGTTCCTCCATGGCCCGACTCTTAGGTACATGGGCGTCGACATGATGTACCTTTACAACAAGTTTCTCTAACCGAGCAGAGATATCTTGCCATAAGTCATCAGCCCATATAGGTTTGCCTCTACGCTGCCAGTTGTTCTTTTTCCACTGCTGCAACCACCCCCACAGGGCATTCGCCACCATCTATGAATCAGTATAAAGGTAGAGCCTTGGCCACTTTTCTCTCTCAGCAATGTCCAGGGCTAACTGGATGGCCTTCACCTCAGCGAACTGGCTTGATTCACCTTTTCCTTCAGTGGCTTCTGCTACTCTCCTTATAGGATTCCATACAGCGGCTTTCCATCTCCGATGCTTACCCACAATGCGACAAGACCCATCAGTGAACAGGGCATATCGCTTCTCATTCTCTGGCAGTTCGTTGTAAGGTGGGGCTTCTTCAGCGCGTGTTACCTCCTCATCCTCTGGTGACATCCCAAAATCTTTGCCTTCTGGCCAGTCTGTGATCACCTCCACGATTCCTGGGCGATTGGGGTTTCCTATTCGAGCCCGCTGTGTAATTAGTGCAACCCACTTGCTCCACGTAGCATCAGTGGCATGGTGTGTAGAAGGAACCTTCCCTTTGAACATCCAGCCCAGCACCGGCAGTCGGGGTGCCAGGAGGAGCTGGGCTTCAGTTCCAATCACTTCTGAAGCGGCTCGAACCCCTTCATAGGCGGCCAGTATTTCCTTTTCTGTTGGAGTATAATTGGCCTCAGATCCTTTGTAGGCCCGACTCCAAAACCCCAGCGGTCGACCTCGAGTCTCCCCTTGTGCTTTCTGCCAGAGACTCCAGGTCGGGCCGTTCTCCCCAGCTGCAGTGTAGAGCACATTTTTAATATCTGTCCCTGTCCGGACAGGCCCAAGGCCCACTGCATGGACTATCTCGCGTTTGATCTGCTCAAAGGCTTGCTGTTGCTCAGGGCCCCATTGGAAATCATTCTTCTTTCGAGTTACATGGTAGAGTGGGCTCACAATGAGACTGTAGTTTGGGACATGCATTCGCCAAAAACCTATAACACCTAAGAAAGCTTGTGTTTCCTTTTTGTTGCTTGGTGGAGACATAGATGCTATTTTATTAATAATGTCCATTGGGATGTGACGACGCCCATCCTGCCATTTTATTCCTAAAAACTGGATTTCTCGCGTAGGCCCCTTGACTTTACTTCGTTTTATAGCAAAACCGGCTTCTAAAAGGATTTTAATTACCCTGTTTCCTTTTTCAAAAACTTCCTCTGCTGTGTTGCCCCATACAATGATGTCATCAATATACTGCAGGTGCTCTGGTGCTTCACCCTTTTCCAGTGTATTCTGGATTAGTCCATGGCAGATGGTGGGGCTATGTTTCCACCCCTGGGGCAGACGATTCCACGTGTATTGGATGCCTCTCCAAGTGAAAGCAAACTCTGGCCTGCACTCTGGCGCCAGTGGGATTGAGAAGAAAGCATTCGCAATGTCGATTGTGGCGTACCACTTGGCTGCTTTCGATTCCAATTCATACTGGAGCTCTAACATGTCTGGCACAGCAGCACTCATACCTGGCGTGACTTCATTTAGGCCACGATAATCTACTGTCAACCTCCACTCTCCATTGGACTTCCTCACTGGCCATATGGGACTATTAAAGGGTGAGTGGGTTCGGCTGATCACTCCCTGATCCTCCAGTTGACGAATCAGCTTATGGATGGGAATCAGCGAATCTCGGTTAGTACGGTATTGTCGTCTGTGCACCGTCGTCGTAGCAACTGGCACTTGCTGTTCTTCACCCTTCAACAACCCCACAACAGCAGAATCCTCCGAGAGTCCAGGCAAGGCACACAATTGTTCAATTTCTTCTGTTTCCAAAGCAGCTATTCCAAAAGCCCATCGGTACCCTTTTGGGTCTTTAAAATACCCTCTACGTAGATAATCTATACCTAAAATGCACGGAGCTTCTGGACCAGTCACAATGGGGTGTTTTTCCCAGTCCTTCCCAGTTAGGCTCACCTCAGCCTCTAGCACAGTTAGTTGTTGGGATCCCCCTGTCACTCCAGAAATACAAACGGGTTCTACCCCTTCATGATTCGATGGCATTAGAGTACACTGGGCACCAGTATCCACCAGAGCTTTGTACTCTTGTGGGTCTGATGTGCCAGGCCATCGGATCCACACAGTCCAATAAACCCGATTATCCCTCTCCTCCACCTGGCTGGAGGCAGGGCCCCTCTATTGCTGCTGATCATATTTGTTTTCCACTGGTTGCATAAAGGACTTAGAGGTCCCTTCAAAAGGATCAGGTACATCAGACATATAGGTAGGCCTTCCAGTTGGTCTAGGGAACTGCCCAGTAGAAACTGGTGCAGCCTTCTTCCTGGCAGAATCTAGTTGTGCGAATGTTTTACCCCGCAGCTCATTTACTCGTGCTCGAAGGGCTGAGGTGGGCTGCATATCCCATTTCCTCATGTTCTCTCCATGATCAAGCAGGTAAAACCACAATGTACGTCGTGGTGTGTATTCTCCCTCTTGGAACGATGGACGCTTTCTCCCAGTAGCTGCAACATTGCTCCATACGGGTTGGGAGTTGGACACATTGTTGTCAAGTCGTTGAACCAGTTTCTCTATTGCTGCAATGATGGAGAGGGAAACATTGTCTTGGTATTTCCGGAGTCGGCAGGCCACCTCATTTACGGTTGGCGGAGCCATATCATTCCAGTCAATTGCTGCCAGTGAATTGGTATACCCTGCTGGTGCACTTCGTACAACCTTACGCCACATATCTGGAGTGCATAGGACTTCATCGGGATCAGCGGGAAGCCGTGAATTGTCCAGATCATAATAAATTATCTCCCGTACAGCTAATTCTCTCAGGTGCTGGACAGATGTCTCTATGCTGTTACACTTGGGTGTCTGGCATGTAATACATTCCTTTATGGGATATCTTTCCTTCACACTTGACAGTAGTCGCCTCCAGAGGCTGAGGATTTCCGGCCTCCTCCCAATTGCTTTGTCAATTCCTCCTTCTCTAGCTAGGGATCCCAACTGCTTGGCCTCTCTGCCTTCTAATTCCAAACTACTGGCCCCGTGATCCCAACATCGGAGCAACCAAGTGATAATGTGCTCACTTGGGTGGTGAGTGAAATCTTTTCGAACCTCACGCAGCTCACTCAGAGTCAGGGATCGGGTAACAATCTCTGGTTCTGCCTCATCCTGATATCCTCGCGATGGTCCCGGTTGATCATCATCCTTATCCGTCACTATGCGAACTGATTTCTTTGTGCCTTTCCTCTTTTGTACGGGAGCAACAGACACTGGTATGGATTGGTTTTTCGGATCATCTGCAGTGTCTGCTGTAGAGATTACAGTAGCTGCAGTGTCGGTCACAGGGGTTGCAGTAGCTGCAGTGTCAGCCCCAGTGGTTGCAGCAGCTATAGTATCTGCCAGTCTGTTTCCTTTCCCTTCTCCCTGACAGTGCTGACAGTGCTGACAGTGCTGACAGTGCTGCCTGCTATCAAGCAGTGTTTGATAAATAGTGGCCAGAGCCCAGCACAGTGCAGTAAGGTGTCCATCTCTGGGAAACCTACAGCAATTTTTCCTTAGGTATGCAGTCACTTGATCGGGGTCTTGTAACTGTTCAGGAGTGAAGTTCCAAACCATCGGGCGTGAGAAAGTACCTAGGTACTCGCCCATACTTTGCCACATGCCCTGTCACTCGTGATTATTCTGTCTCGGAGAAAGCTCTTCAGTGGTATTCATAAACCTATGCTTGATATATAACAAAAACTGAACCATCTGCACCAAACCTACCAATAGCAAAATGCTAGTTTGAAAATCCCAGAGATATTGAAGATTTTCAAAAACTGTCATAAGAGCTGTTCTATTTAGCCCAAAGGAAAAGAAAGCAGTGCCCCCACCATACCGGCTGCTGTTATTAACCCCTCCCTGTCCAAAGAATGGACAGGACAGCAAAACCTCATACAAGTACCAGCTTAAACTCATGATCATCGATATTATTGTATCATAGACCGATATCATAAAATACACTATAATGAAGTATGGGAACAAATACGGGAGCCGCAGACCTGAGAGAGTAAAGAATCCTGCCAGGATTGTATACAGCATGCGGTGGTTTTGCTGCCACAGCCTTGTGAATAAATACCACAGCATCGTGACCAGAGATTGCTTAAACAACAGTGCTTATCTTAATTGCGATAGTTAGGGTCAGATCTACCATTATCCCAACCTTTCGTGCCCCACGTTGGGCGCCAAAATAACTGTCGTGGTTTTGCCCCAGCCAGGGGCCGCACCCCACACAGTCGCTTGTACTTTTAAAAGGAAGGAGGAAGGAAAGTTGGGGGAAGGGGAAAAAGGGAAGGAAGAAAGGAGGAAAAGAAACCACAACCTAGAAACCAGAACCACGCAGGTTGGGATAAGGATAGTTTACTAAACAATAACAGAAAACTAGATATAACAATAACATAAGTTTAAAGCACAAAATAGATGAAACTGGTGATACACAATGCAGTTTCTCACCAAACCACACAACTCAGGCCGCACAGCTTAGAGCCCGTCCCGGACAACCCGACCGTCGCCAGAAAACTGCACGTCCTGGCGTTGTCTCCCCCTCTTCCCCCCAGTCCCCCTTTAAACTGAGCATGACGTAACTGGCATGGAATATGCTCTTTGGCCAATTCGAGTCACCTGTCCTGGCTTCGTCCCCTCCTTTCTCACTAGTAAGGAAGTATGCAGAGCCGAGAAAGGTACTTGATTGCCCGGCAACAAATCGGAGACATCAGGGTGCTATCAGCACTATTCTCATGCTAACACCCAAACATGGTATTCCATTCACTGCTAAAAAAAAGTTTAACTCCATCACAGCTGAAACCAGGACAACTTGTTACTACTCTGTCTATTCAGACATGTCTGGATGAAGTCAGTTCCCCACTGATTTATATTAATTTTTTTAGCAATTGATTTTTTCAGTATTGAATATAAACTCAATCAAAAACAATATGAAATATTTTTTTCTTAGAAGTTGGAAATCAGCAGTGTTAGTAACCTATTACCTATGGAGTCATATGTGATTACTATGTTCATTTCAAAGACAAAGGAATAATTTGGTTAGTTGATGCAATGATAAGAATATCTGATTTTGAAAGCTAAATTAGATGCCTTGTAAGCAATTTCCATGGAATACAAAAAGGCCATATTAGGATTGATTTAATATGTTTAATATGTCAGAATGTTCAAGAACAAATACAAGGTCCTGCACATGGGTTGCAGAAATCCCAAGCACAACTACAGGCTAGACAGAGAATGGATTGAAAGCAGCACTGAGGAAAAGGACTTTAAATTTTTGGTGGACAAGAAGCTCAAGGTGAGCTGGATACATGTGCTTGCAGCCCAGAAAACCGACCACACCCTGGGATGCATAAAAAGAAGCATGGCCAGCAGGTAGATCAAAGTAGGTGATTCTCCCCCTCTGCTCTGACGACACTCCATCTATAGTACTGCATCCAGCTCTGGGGTCCCCAACAAAGTAATAACATAGAGCTTTCTCCTACTTGACTCCAGTGGAGAGCCACAAAGATGATCAGAGGGCTAAAGCACCTCCCCTATGATGACACACTGAGAGAGTTGGGCTTGTTAAGCCTGAAAAAGAGAAGGCTACAAGAAGACCTTATGGTCTTCCAATACTTTGGTGGTTTATCCCCAGCTGGAGGCCAGACGCCCACCAACGTCGATCTGTCACCCCCCTTCTCAGCTGGACAGGGGAGAAAATATATTTTGAGAGGATTAGGAGGAGAGATAAGGGCAGGGAGAGATCATTCTGCAATTAGTGTCACAAGCAAAATAGACTCAACACAGAATAAAGGAAAGAAGAATCTAATTTATTACACTACACTGCACACACAGTGAAACCAGAGTTGGATAATGAGAAGTGTGATCAGATCTTAAAGCACCTCCCCTCGCCCCTCCCTTCTTAGCAGACTTAAATTTATTTATGATTTTGCTCCCTTCTCCCCACCCAGTTCTGACATGAGGAGGGGCAGGGAATGGGGGAATAGGGGTTTTGGTCATGGAATACCCTTTTTGGCCAGTTCAGGTTACCTGTCCTCATTGTGTCCCCTCCCTTCTCATTACCAGGGACATATGAACAACTGAAAAGTCCTTGATTGCTTGGCAACACCTAGAAACATCAATGTGTTATCAACACTGCTTTCATCCTAACTCCCAAACACAGCATTGCATCTGCTCTTTGAAAGAAATTAGCTCTATCCTAGCCGAAACCAGGACATTTGGGAATAGACTTTTAGTAGGGCCTGTAGTTAGAGGACAAAGGGTTATGTTTGTTTGTTGGGGGGGGTTCTGTTTTGTTTGGTTTTTTGTTTTTCTTGGTTTTTTTTAAAGAAGGTAGGTTCAGACTAGATATATAGAAGAATTTTTGATGTTGTTTTTACAGTGATGGTGGTGAGGCACTGGAACAGGTTGCCCAGAGAAGCTGTTGGATGCCATATCCCTGGAAGTGTTTGAGGCCATGTTGGATGGAGCTTTAGGCAACCTGTTCTAGTAGAGGGTGTCCCTGCCATGTCAGGGGAGTATGAATTAGATGATTTTTAAGGTCACTTCCAACCCTAATGATTCTGATTCTGTTTTTTTCAGCGGTCATGTGCAGGCTACCCAAAACTGTCCTAGAAAATATCATTCACACAGGGTCATTTCCTATGCAAAAACTTGTATGAAGGAAAAATTCTATTCTAAAATTAATTTATACTTTAAGATGTTATAGGTGCCCGTGTAAGGATATCCAGAATTTGCTCTGATCTCTGTTTACCCTTTATATCCTCTGCGGATTTACATATAAATACTGGTCCCCTTTCTCTCACTTTCAGAAAAAACATACAGATGTAAATGTTGAATATTTGAGAATTTCCATCCAGGAAATAAAATATAAGGCCACCAGTTCCTACAGTACACCACTTTTGTTTCCTGTCATTATCACAGAATCACAGCATCACAGAGTGTTAGGAGTTGGAAAAGACCTTGAAAAGATCATCTAGTCCAACCCCCCTGACACAGCAGCATCACCTAGACACAGGAACACGTCTAGGTGGGTTTTGGATGTCACCAGAGAAGGAGACTCCACAACCTCTCTTGGCAGCCTGTTCCAGTGCTCTGTGACCCTCACAGTGAAAAAGTTTCTCCTTATGTTTACATGGAACCTCCTATGCTCCAGCTTATAACCACTGCCCCTTGTCCTGTCACTGGACATTATGATAACATAGACTGTATTGCAATCTGAGAAACACTGACACAACATGCAGTAATACACAGAAAGTCTTGTCTTTTCATTAATGTCTCAAATTAATCAACCCTAGAGGAAAAATGAAGAATTTATCTCTATTAAGCATAAATCAGTTTTAAGGAAGCTTTTTTAAGAATGTTAAAATAGCATAAACACAAAAGGCAGATTACGTACTATTAAAAAAAAAAAAAAGAAAAAGCGATTTATATAGTTAGCAATGGGCAGATAGTACTTAGTACTACTGAAACACATTCTTCCTAAGAATAATTTTGTGATAACTACATATCAATGTATCTTTACCAGATTTAAAAAAAAAAAAAGTAATTATTTTAGATATGTCTAACCTTTACACAGAGGCATGAAAATTTTCATAACAACACTGTAAACTTAGGGCAGAGATATTTTACACCTGATTTGAAAGTCTAATAATATGTCAAGATGGCAAATTATATTACAGAAATGTATAGATTTTAGCCCTTTCATCAGCCTTAAGATCCCTTATTAAATGAGTTCTTCTGCTTAAAAGTATTAAATAGCCAAGAGGTAAAAACAATTAAGCACAATGGGGTGGGTTATATTAACCTTAAAGTAAGGTTAATGTTATGTTGTACTGTATTGCTCATAGCAAAATAATTATTTGTATACCTCTGAGAGAAACATGACACTAAGTATTTTTGAATTCTTAACAACTGTTTTACTGGTTTTACTTGAGCATAGCTAATCCACTGGCAGCTTGTTAGAATTAGTAGTATAGTATCTTAAGTATGCAATGTCATGTAAATAAATATGTTAACAGTGGCTGGTATATTACAACTTCTTTGGAAAAATAAAGAAACAAGTAAACCAAAACAACATACCTCTGTAAAATCTGCAAATTTCAAATTTACTCTCTCAAGGGCATTCAGTAAGCTATAAAGCAACTTAAAGCATTCATAGAATCATAGAATCATAGAATGGTATGAGTTGGAAGGGACCCCAAGGATAATAGAGGTCCAACCCCCCTGCCACAGGCAGGGCCACCAACCTCAGGCTTGGATCTACACTAGGTTGCCCATTCCACCCTAAAGATTTCACAGTTCTCTTCATTCTCTGCTTTTTGAAGAGTAAAAATCTTTATCTCCTGTGCTGTAGAGGGAACTGTGCATTAAAGAAAGAAAAAAAACTGAAAAAAGTTCTGTTTTCAGTGTCCATGTAAATCTGAAGTGTCGTCTAATTCACTCTTTTTTCTCATAACATCAGTGTCAGAAATATTCTGTCTTTTAATGATATGGACAAGTTTTGTCCATACTATTTCTCCAGCATGAAAGCCATATTGAATTCTGGCTCTCCCTTTAACAGCATAGGCTTCAAAATTCCCCTGGTACCTCTGTTTCCTCAATGATCTCTACCCTTCGGGGTTAGCAGTAACATATAGAATACTCAGCAACAGGACTCTTGGAGAAACATAATTCACAGAATCAATAATTAATCAGTCAAGAATCACAGTACCCTTTGAACACCTGAGTTGGTTTAGGTATCTTCAACACATAAAGACTTTTTCATACCAGAGAAATTAGCTGTAGCCATCACTGTAGATATGTATAGCTGTAGCTAAGGACTGTTCAGTGGATAAGGACTGCCTGGATGGTTGCATCCAGACAGTAGCAGCCAATGGCTGCATCTTGGGATGTAGATCAGTGATGAGCAGTGTCCATCAGGGGTCTCTGTATTGGAACCAGTACTGTTTTAAAGTCGTCATCAATGGCATAGGCAGTTGTATTGAGTGCATACTCCACAGATTTGTTGATGACACCAATTTGAATGGTGTGATTGACATGCCTGAGGAATAGGATGCCATTCAGAGGCATCTGGACAAGCTTGTGAAGTGGGCCCTTATGACGTTTATAAGGTTCAACAAGGCCAGGTATGAAGTCCTGCACAAGGGTCAGGTCAGCCCCTGGTATCAATACTGACTGGGGGACAAAAGGATTGACAGAAGGAGGAGGACTTGGGCATGTTGGCAGATGAAAAGGAGGACATGATCCAGCAATGTGTACTCACAGCCTAGAAAGACAACCATATCCCGGGCTGCATTAAAGGAAGTTTGCCCAGCAGGTCAAAGCAGGTGATTCTCCCTATCTCCTCCTCTTTCATGAGACCCCACCTATAGTACTGCATCCAGCTCTGTGGTCACCATTACAGTGAAGACATGGACCTGCTGGAGGAAGTGCGGAGGAGGGCTGCAAAGATGATCAGAGGGCTAGAGCACCTCTCCTATGAAGACAGGCTGAGAGAGTTGGGCTTGCTCAGCTTGAAAAAGGGAAGGCTACAAGACCTTCTTACGGTCTTTCAATACTTACAGGGGGGTTATAAGAAAGATGGTAGAGACTTTTAGTAAGACCTGTAGTTAGAGAACAAAGGGGTGTTTTTTTTGTTGTTTTGTTTTTGTTTTTGTTAAAGAGAATGTAGATTCAGATTAGATATAAGGGAGAATTTATTTTTTTTTTACAATGAGGGTGATGAAAGAGCAGAACATGTTACCGAGAGAGATGGTGGATGTCCCATCCCTGGAAACATTCAAGATTAGGCTCTGAGTAACCTGATCTACTTGAAGTTGTTTGGACTAAAAGACCTTTACAACCCATACCATCATTTCATTCTATGATAATGCAATGTCCTTTTGAAACTGCAGTGGCAACTCAATCAACCTCTACACGCTTTTATGAGCTCATATTAAGCTCAGCTATACTCCTCTGAAGAGAGTAGGAAATTATAAACTTTCCAGGCTTGTACAAAGAAATAACTGAAAGACTACATAGGTATTGACCTCCCTTCTTTTTTCATATATTCTGCTTTACTAATCAACCTTTCCTCCCTCACTGTGCTGTAGAAAGAACTCTTCACAAGTTGTCTGTGGTCAAGCTAGAAAAATAAATAGTAATAGAAAATTCAACATCAACCAGACCAAAGAGGATTGAAGGAGGACTAAGTTAGCTGTTTTCATTTCTTTTTGAAGAAAACCTAGGAACTTTAGGACTGAAAGGATTATTTGATAATCTAGATACTAAATTAAATTAATAAGAAGAATTATAATTAACAGTTCAAGAATTATAACGAGGTATGCAAAAAAGAACAGTATTTGGTTTACCACTTTCTTTATAGGCTATCTGCCTGTAAGGGACTAGAGATAATGCCTTAACAATTGCCAAAAGAACCATACCCCCCCTCCCTTTCTTCTCTCTCAACCACTGTAACCATACCCCATCTTTCCTCCTCTCAATCACCATAAAACTTCAGCCCCACAACACCCACGCAACAAAGTGAATTCCACCTGTCAGGAACAGATACACATCTTATTTATCTCAAAGTGGCTTGTCTCAAAGCATGTAGCCCAAGCCAACTGCTCATGCACCCAGGCCCAGGGTCAAATGAAGTACAAGGTGTGAGGGGGCTTGGACCCTCTTGAGGGGTCTTGGACTCTCTCAAACTTTTGTGAGCTCTCTGGAAATGGCAATGGTCATGCGTCCCACCACCAGGTAGAAAGAAGGTGTGGCTATGCCAAGGACTTACAGACTGTACAATGAGATAATATTGTAAAAAGGCAAGACCAACAAAGACAGGAAGGAACGCTCCCCCTCCAGGCCTGAAGACATCGGACTGACAGGATGCCGCAGATCCATGGTGGCAGCTATTGCACTCTCTCTCTCTCTCTCACTCTCTCTTTTCCACTCTTTTCTCATTCTTCTCCCCTTCTCTTGCTGCTTGTTGTGGGCCAAAGAAAGCGACTTGATACTTGACTCCATTTGAGGCTAGCTGGAATGCAAAGGGATTTAACCTCTGCCAAATTAGACAACCTGGTTGTGGATCGGGACACTGTCCTATTGAATAACTAACAATAAGTAAATACATAGATAAATAAAGAAATAATTTTCTGGTTCAGATGATACAGATTGACTTCAGCAAGGCTTTCTTTATGAATTGTTCCATATGGCAAATATTTTAATAAAAGAGAAATTAAATCTCCTTGAAAGAAAGTGAAAAAAAGGTAGAAAGCAAAACACTAATTTCTATTTTCTTCTCTTGACATCTTAACTTTAATTTAAAAATGTAGAAAGCACTGAGTTCAGAGGTTTGAGTACAGGCTCTGAATCCAGCATGACCTTAATATACTGGGTGAAAGGTTGTAATCATACCTAATGAGTTTAAAGAGAAGAACAGAAAGTACTACTTTTAGCAAGAAGAAATCATAAGCAAAATAGAAGATCAACAATTACATAGAAGATCTACCAAAAGCTTTTGCTACAGTGAATTGCAGTCTGAATATCTCACTATTCCAAAATGTCAAATGACTTTCTGACAGTGTCTTCTAGCAAGTATCCTCTATGTGAAAAAAAGACAACAGCCATTCAATGTTCTACACTGGAAGAAAATCACATGAGATTTCTTCTGTACCATTTTAAAGACAGAGTTGTTAAGTAAAAAAGGAGCGGGGCTGAATGTCAGAAGGTATGGAATACCTAGCCTTATAGTACCTGCCTAAAGGAACCAATTTTGTGTAATCTAGAAGAAGAAACACCAGGAAATGCTAGATACATCATTGCCCATCACACACACAAAGCAGTTAATTCTGTTGTATTTCTGCAAGATTAAGTAAGCACAAATTAACTTATATTTTCAAGAAAATTATTACTTTTCCTTAGAAAAAGGATGTTTATTTCCTGAAAACAATAAAGCATCCAAGTAGACTTACAAAAGACATTCTCAAAAAACAGATAAGCAATACATCTGAATTGGAAACCTTGCACAATTACATTGCTATCCTGGTAATGTTCATTCAACAAAATTTTCCTATAGAAGCAATATACTTTTATGGTCATGATATAGAACTTGTGTTTTGTTCAATATGTTCTAATTTTCCAGCAGTTAGAAGACAATGCAGAACTCTGTTGTGGGATTATGTATAGGCTTAAATATTTACATACAAAGTTCTGAATGAATAAACTTATTTGTTATTTGTTGAACTTTTGATTTATAAAAAGTGATTTACTTTGGCTGAGTTATTTGAGAACAGTTTGTGTGCTAGATGTAAAGAACCCAGCAATTCTATTCACTGTAGAAAATATTTCTCTGAATTTTTCCTGCACATAATCGCATTTAAAACTACTAAAATTCCATTTAACAAGTAACTAAGCCTAATTCAGTCACTGAAATATCATAGGCTTTGCCCATTCTAAGAAAAGGGGAAAATCTCTTCTCAAGTGCTATGATTCTGAAAATAGAAGTGGATTTTGAAAAATGATGAACATTAGCATTCTCAATTATGTTTTGGAAGTAAAGTAAGATTGTCTAGAAATACATCCTACCCAGAAAAATTTAGAGACACAGAAAGGTACTACGTCAGCCTGAAAGAATTTATTTGCAATTACAATCTGTGCTAGTTCAGAGAGAGAACAGGAAAAAAAATGCAGGTATCATACACATAAACACATTAATAGCCATGAATATCTTTCCCTGGTGTAGAAGTCATAAAGTACAACTTGGTAGACTATGTCCACAGCATACCCAAATTTTATAGCATAGCATGCAATATTGCAACATTGTATGCTACAACTTAATACAGATTTTTCTGGTTAAGTGAAAACAAAACATAATTCATTGCTATATAGAGGAATGCAAAATTCAAATTTATGAACTGACATTTTCTTGCAATCGTAGCCTTAACCAGTAATATCCTACCAGAAAGCTATAGAGGAATTAACCATTAATGGAGTTTGCAAATAAATAATTTCTACCTTATTCTGCTTACAACAAAACTTCTATTCCATTTATTACACTAAAGTAAATGGAAAACTTGCTTAAGAACCTCTACTTTTACCATATGGACCATTAAATCACAGAGCTGTTTTACAAACAATTACAAATATTATGAATTGTTAAACTTGCCCCTTGTTGCTGTGCTATAAAGAATATGGGCTTGATATGTCTGAGTTTCAGTCAGGCTACCCTGACTGAAAGTGAGTCAGGTACTCATTTTCAAGATTTGTAAGCAATGCAAGAACATAACCTCAAAAGTTTGTTCTTGTAGGAGACAATAAAGTCCATAAAGAATTTCTTTCATGAAGACATAGTCTGACAAATAGTATATACAACTTAGAACTCCACAAATGACACTATGCATGTAATACATTAATTTCAGCTACAATGCAGAGGTGATCACTGCTATTCAGCTACCACCTAGCAGGAAAACCTCAAGTGAAGAAGGCCAATGACACTTGTTTGACAGAGATAATAAAAAGTAAATAAAACAGAAGGGGAAAAAAAAGCTACATTTTAATTGATGAAGATGGTGTTAGAACAGCTGAATAAGAAACTGATCTCAGTAAACGCAGAAAATAAAATTATTTCAATAAAGATTCACAAGGAAGTTTATTAATATGGTAGTTTTCTTCCTTGTCATTGTCTTTTCTCCTTAGAGACAAAATAGCAACTATCTTGGGTATCTTTGAATCCCAGAAAGAAATATATAGCTGACCTGGTTTTGGCTAGGATAGAGTTCTTTTTCCTTCTAGCAGCTGGTGCAGTGCTGTGTTTGGAGTTAGGATGAGAGCAATTTTGATAACACGCTGATGTTTTAGTTGTTGCCAAATAGTCAAGTCTCAACTTTTCATGATAACCTGCTAACGAGAACGTGGGGGTACCCAGGAAGATGGGAGGTGACACAACCAGGACAGGTGACCCAAACTGGCCAAAGCATGTATTCCATATCATGACATCATGCTTGGTATAAAGGGGGATTAGTGGGGAGGGGGTTGTGTGGATCTAGGACACACAGCTCAGGGATGATCTGGCTGTGTGACAGCTCTGAGCTGTATGGTCTGAGCTGTGTAGCTTGGTGAGAAACTGCATTGTGTATCACCAGTCTTGAATATTCTACTATAAGTGCTGTTTTTATTTCCCCCTCCCTTTTCTGCCCCAGTAAACTGTCCTCCCAACCCACTAGGTTTGCCTCTCTCTCCCCGTTCTCCCCCATCCCCTGCTAGGGCTGGGGCAGGTGGAAGAGAGTGAGTGGCCACATTGTGCTCAGCTGCCAGCTGGGCTGAGCTATGACAACAGTAGAGCTGAGTTAACTGGAGATGAAAAGAAAGTGAGACTAACAATTTCATTGGTAAGAAAGAGAATGAAGAATCCTCCTCAGCTAGCCTCACTTGAAACCTCCTCTTGCAGAGAAAAGAACATCCCTGTCTCATTTGAACCCTCTACTTCTGAATCAGCTTCAGTGTAGGAATCATTTTCCTGCAGAGTGTACAAACAGTATGTTTTTTCATGGTACTTAATGAATGGAGTTATCTGGATGTGAATTTTTGTAACAATTTAAAGGTTTCCTTCTTTTAAAACATCTTCACTTCTGTACCCTCAAACGGTAATTAAAGCTTACTTGAAAAAAAAGGGATTCCATGAAAAAAAACCTCTAACTGAAAAAAAAAGAAGTTAAAACTACACTTTTTAATATAAAAATTTTATTGTGAATCAATAAATCATTTTTTTAAATACGAAAAAGTCTGATACAGAAAAACATTGCAGAAATCTGTTTAGTCAGGTCAAACCCATATGAATATTTTTATAATAAAAAAAATAATGTTTTAGTAGTGTTTGATAAATATCAAAATACTGAAAAGGTGCCACTAAATTGGAGTTCACATACCATTTCATCTTTCTTTGGTATCTGACAGTACAAAGACTACCTTAAAGCTAAACAGCATCTCATGGCAGCAGTACAAGTTAACGTGCACTTTACAGTGTGCTTCAGGAAAAAAAAAAACCCACATGATCTTTTGTTGGACACATTAAATACATTATGTCCTAAAGTAGAATGCAACAGATCACAAACCAAGCAGAGTGCTTAGCTGCATAATTTATAAAATACCTTTTCAGTACTTCAAATTTTACATTCATGAATAGGAATTTCATTGTAAACATTGTTGAAGATAATGATTTCCACCAACTTGGTTTGAGTTAAGCTTCTGTCAAATAAGCTCTTTAACATTTTTCCTTTGTATATAAGCATTTTTTTCTGAATATCAGAATATATATGTATTTTTTAAATTATTTTACAACACTGCTGTTTACACACTAGTCACTGATGCACTGTTTATGATCTTCTGACTGACAGGCCATAGATTTTATCTAGTAGGTAAAGAATTCCATTTCTTAGCTCCTTCAAAATTAGTGACTTACGTATGACTCTTCCAGAAAGGAAAGGAAAAAAAAAAATGTATATACTAAAAAAGCCCACACCTCCGGGGGTTTTTTTTGTTTTTTTTTTTTATTTCCCATAAGTTCCACGAGTAGAAACAGCCTGGTAAATTGGGGCTACATGCTGTTTACTAATTGTTGGCAACACTATACTCAAACGTAGTAGTATTTTTTGGTATGTATAAATAATTGTTAAGTATTCAAAGGTCTTTTCCAACCTTGTGATTCTGTGATTAAAACTCATTCAGCACCAGTTTATAAAGTAGTTCACAGTTGTGCAACTCAGCTTGCTAAAGAGCTTTTAGAAATACAAGCTTCTTCCTCTTTAGCTTTTGTGACATGAACAGAAAACAATTCTAATGCAGCAAAATGTTCCTTGAGCAAAGTCAGTTAACTGTAGTAACATAAGATCGTGATAAGATAAAGTTCTTAGCAAGCTAATGAAATTAATTAGCTATAAAAGGATCACTGTTCTTTATTAATTACCCTAGAATACAATATAAAAATAGATTTTTCTAATTTATTAATACCCGATGACATGTTTGATTCCTAAAATAAAATAAAATAAAACAAAATTCTGGTCTAAATTTAAACTCAGTGAGTGACATGTAAGCTTACATTTCTGACCCAGCTAAGTGTACACCAGCATATATTTCTAAACCACTTAAAGAACTTTGTATGCAAATATCATGACATACACAGAAATGACATAACTTCAATAATATTCGCACCACTGTTGTTTGCTCTCTAGTCAACAGGAAAAAAAACAACTCAACTTTCTGAAAAGCTTTCTATAATCATATGACTAAAGTGAAATTAACTTACTCTTGATGTTGACTGTTAACTTAATTACTTTTAAGAGTACTTGAGCAATATTCTCCTACTTAACACATCTAGGTTGTCACTGTTCTCTCATCTCACTATTTCAGGATAATAATGTAATAAAGAGTCTGTGCCACACTTAATACTGTCATTTTCAACTTTCACAACTCATTGCCAAAGACCAAATGCCAGTATTTTGTGACTTTCATACTAGTAGTTCAGTCTTTGGGACACTAAAAGTGATTTTATTCATCTTTGCATAACAAAATCCAGTGTGATTCTTTGTGTCATTCCCTGAAAACCTGCACACCACCAGCAGCAGACAATGCAGAGGTTTTCCAGAATACATTTTCCAATTTATTTATATTTGAGGGTAAAGCTCTGTTTAACCAGAGCAAAGCAGAGATGTATTTAAAACATTACCCATGAGACATTATATACACTTGTCAAAATTATGCCTTTTACAATGACTTCAAGCAGAACCCATTTATAGGAAATCTATTGCTCTACACACACATTCGTTTGCATATATTAGCATTAAGAAAACCAAAAAAATGGACAAAGAAATACAGTTACAGAAGTGGAATCTTGCCTTTCTACAGATTACCTCAGCTGAGATACACACCTGGACGTACGTAACACAAAAGGCTGTTCTAATAGTTTGTCGAAATCATAATCAGACATGCAAAAAAATCAGACGATAAACTTGTTAAGCACACATGAGCTTTTACTATTTGTGTTTTAAATACACAGAATCACAGAATGATAAGGTTCGGAAGGGACCTCTGGAGATCATCCAGGCCAACCCCCACCCTGCCAGAGCAGGATCACTTAGAGCAGGATGCACAGGACAGCATCAAGGTGGGTTCTGGATATTTTCCGAGACTCCAAAACTTCTCTGGAACTAACTCATAAGTTAACTTTAACTACGAAGAGAGGCTGAGGGAGCTGGGCTTGTTCAGCCTAGAGAAGAGAAGGCTGCGGGGGGACCTCATTGCAGCCTTCCAGTACCTGAAGGGAGCTTATAAGCAGGAGGGGATTCAACTTTTTAAAAGGATAGACAATGGCAGGACAAGGGGGAATGGATTAAAACTAAAGGAAGGAAAGTTTAGATTAGATATTAGGGGGAAGTTTTTTACAGAGAGAGTGGTGAGGTGCTGGAACAGGCTGCCCAGAGAGGTAGTGGATGCCCCGTCCCTGGAAGTGTTCAAGGCCAGGTTGGATGGGGCCCTGGGCAACCTAGTGTAGATCCAGGCCTGCGGTTGGTGGCCCTGCCTGTGGCAGGGGGGTTGGAGCTCTGTGATCCTTGGGGTCCCTTCCAACTCAAACCATTCTATGATTCTATGATTCTATGATTAATGTACTATATTAAATGCTATAAAAAGATGATCTTATGGAACTGGCCCTTTTTTTCCACATTTAGACCTAAACCTGTTATTTCAAGCCCCTTTCTTCAAAGTCAAATCCAAATACCATGGGCATTTCTGGTAGCTGTTCACTCATTAGACTATTTGAAAAGTAAAAGAGTAGTTCATGCCTTAGCAATATCTTTAATACTAAATCCTATGACATAATTTCCTACAGAATATAAACGTGCTGGCTATTTTTCCTTTATAACTGTTTTACTGTTAAATTTAAGTAGGTGTATTTTAGATAGTAACCCATCTGAGCTCTGTAATGAAAATGGGAGAATAAGTTGACCTAATTTGGTATGAATAAAATAAACATTAATTCTTCCTATATTCTTTCCCCTGGTATGGTACAGAAATATGTTTACATACTTTAGAAATATATGATGAAATTTAATTTATGAGCACAGGTCTTACATCACTGCTGTTTACTTGCTTGTCAGTCATGAGAGACAACTGTACAACTGTAGGTCGAGGACACAATAATTAAAATATTTTTTTAATTGCAATGAGAATAGAATTTCATAAGTCTTATTTTCCAAGGATTGAAAGTAAATATTTTTCCTAATGTTCTTATAATCACAAGTAAAATTTAAAATCTTAGCATTAATTCTTATATTTTTTCAACAGGGTTTCCCTTTCGCCATTTTTTGTGACACCTAGCCCAATTCTTCACTATTTTACGAATGACGATACATTTAAAGTTTCCTGCAGCTAAATTCACTGCATTTGAAATTGTTTAAGCTACAATGTATAGGACCTGTTGCATACCAATATTCATTTTCTCCCAAAGACAACTTCTCAAAAATTTTAAATAAATAAACCAAATCAATGAAAGATAAAATTGGCGTTTAGAATTCTGTTACTGCATTTTGACTACTAGATGCATTTGTTAAAAGAAAGGTGAGTTTAATTATAATGCACTGTCATATCCCAAGACTGTGTTTCTATAAATCTTTGGATTGTACCTTAGGATTATTGATTTTTGGCTGGGCTTATTTTTATCCAGTTTTATATTTGGCTACATAGCAAAAGCCATGGAGGAATAATGAACTGCAACAAGCAATAATAACATCAGAAAAGTTACTCATTATGCTTGCCCTATCTTAATGATGCCAAAAGGAGCATTACCATGGAATAGTCTGTTAGATATAACTAATTATTGTTCATTTCTCTCCTATGGCACAGTGCTTTTTCTCATTTTCCTCTGTACTACCCTGAAGGCCACCTTCTAATCAATTCACACTAAAATCAAAGCAGAAAGGTTTTTTTTCAAAGGAAATGGAAATGAAGACCTAATATATGAGTCTTATTGAAAGAAGTAGAAACTTATTCTCAGCAACACAAGGACTATGGTCCATATATGTAAACAAAAACAATACTATCATTTATCATAAAAGGCAGTGAGATTGAAAACTTTACTTTTAATCTACTGTACATGAGTTCTCACCCACTCCAGCAAGTGTCTGCCTGTAAACAGGATATCTGTTGAGATGAATAGGTCAAACACTGTTAAATCTGCCTTGTAACCTATAAACCCCCGAAGACAGCACCATGCTACAGAGCAAAAAGTAACTACAGTGCAAGTCCTCTGAAATAAACTTTTGGAGACAAGAATCTAATTGTTCTTTTTTGACCTGGCCAATGACAGTGCCTGTAGTACCTAGGAAAAAAAAAAAAAAAGTTATATATTCAGAAGAAACTGTTTTCTCTTAAATTTTGAGACAGTGGGTACTGATATTTATATCCATCCTTGACGTGATTTTTTTTTTTTTTTTCTATCCTTCCTTTTTTTAATAAATACATTAAAAATTGATGTGCATAAAGTATGTATTTTTAAAATAATTGTTCTTCCTCCATCTTAGGCATGTGATAAAATAGACATCACACTGTTAGAAGGTATACATATTTAAGCTGGGGAACAGGGGTGAGGAAGGAGACAGATACTGTGAGCTGCCATTTCAAATAATTCTAAAGCATACCCCTTCGAACATGAAAAGCAAATAATCTGGTTTTATATCAAAGATATAAAAGTTCTGTGTTTAACATAAAACAGTATTTCCATGGGATTTATCAGAGTTCCATTAAACACACAGAATTTGTAGGTAGGTCTTATATCAGTGGATTCATACATGGTTTGTCAAAACAGTAGTATCAGGCCACTCCGGCATACAGGGGATTGAAGTTAAAATCTATCAAGTTAAATGCCATTTTATGAAGAAATTAGTCTGATAAATAGAACTGGCCTACAGGAGCCATTTTGGTGGTTTCTGATTTGATGCAGATATATGCTTTAGTTTTCTTTCTGGTTTCCCCAGTCCAATAAGGACATGGACCTGCTGTAGCTAGTCCAGAGGATGACCACGAAGATGATGATAGGAACACCTGTCTTCTGAAGAGATGGCGCTGCGAGAGTTGGGCTTGTTCAGCCTGGAGAAGAGAAGGCTCCAGGGAGACCCTATAGCAGCCTTCCAGTACCTGAAGGGGGACTACAAGAAAGCTGGAGAGGGACTGTATACAAGGATGTGCAGTGATAGGATGAGGGGGTAATGGCCTTAAGCTAAAGGAGGGTAGGTTAAGATAAGATATTAGGAAGAAATTTTCCACTGTGAAGGCGGTGAGACACTGGAATTGATTGCCCACAGCGGTTGTGGATGCCTGCTTTCATGAAGTGTTTAAAGCCAGGTTGGACAGGATTTTGAGCAACTTGGTTTAGTAGACAGTGTCCTTGCCCATTGCAGAGGGGCTGGAACTAGTTGGTCTATAAGGTCCCTTCCAACTCAAACCATCCTAAGATTCTATTACTCCTTGAAGAAAATCTAAGGCTAACATTTCTGTTAGTATCTTTCAATTCCCAAAAATCATATGACAACATTGAACAGCAAAGTCACCAAGGGAAAAGAGTGTTTAAGAAATTATTTTTGTCCTTCAGGGCAGGTAACACACAGTATTTTCTGTACAGTATCTGTCTTGGTAATTGAAATAAATTGACACTATCTATTATATTGCAGTGTAATTCATTCCATCAAACAAAGCAGATTTGGCTCAAAATGTTCATCTCCAGAGTACCTAACAGGGACAGTTACAACTTTTCTGCCAAACCAATTTAGGATGTTCTCAAATATTAACAAATTTCAAATGACAACATATGCTTATAAACTTCAAATTAAACACTGTATGCATTACTTCTAAAGAGATTTATCAAGCAATTGATTTTGACTGACTGCATTTTCTTTTCCATTTTTTTCCCTGTTTCCTTGATTATCCTCTTATTAAGTTTTCTGCAAACGTACCTTGTGCCAAAAGGGTGAACAGTAATTACAGTAAAGTTTTCTATAAACATAATTTCATAAGCTGTCAGAGAAATAATTTTGATGTGATAAACATATTCATACCATTTCGAATAGTTTTGAACAGCCATTCTTATTTAGGCTATCTTACATAGCATTGCTAAGAAAAAAAGTGTGGTTTTGGAAATCAAAATCAAAATTAGGTGTTATTGCTTATCTACCAGAAAAAGAGAATCTGAGTCACAAATATATATATGAAAACCCTTGAGATGTGTCATTTTACTGCCCTTTTATAGACTAACAGGACTGTTACACATACTTTCAAAAAAAGCTGCGTATAGTGCTTAACGTCTTATCCCCCAGCCTGTATATGTAGCCAGGGTCTCCCCTTCCCAGGTGCAGAATCCAGCACTTGCCCTTGTTAAACTTCACGTAGTTGGTGTTTGCCCAGCTCACCAAAATCAAGTCATGACTGGAAGGAACTCAATGTGATTGATATGTAAATATGTGTCTACCACCTTACTCTGATAGACAGCAGCCCAAGAGCCCTCTGAGCACTACTGCATGGCAGTGGGCTGCATGCCAGGATCTCCCTTTGAGTAGGGATACCTCTCAATGTCACTCCTCGAGGTTGAGTGAATCTTTATTGCATCAGATACTCAAGAAGTAAACTGGGAATGGTGAGCTAACACTTTGAAAAACCTTAGCTAAGTAATATACAGGATAGATAGTGCACACAATCCTTGTTGGATTGGCTGCAGCCACACCTAGACTCCTCTAAATAGGAAATTAGAAAGTAAGTGAGCCCTCTCTGAACCTCATGATTCAATGGGAGGATCTCCCTGACAGCTTTTTCTGATCTGTGCAGTAAATAATCCAGTGTACCTTGACACTGAATCTTGTTAAACCACAGCCATATTTACAATCAAAATTTGTTATTAATAAAATACATTGTTGCTTCTTTCTTGCAAGTGAAGTGTATCCCTATCCCTTCATCTGTGACACACTGTTCCCTCATTTGCTGACAGCAACAGAGGCTGTACAAGGCACGCAAGTAACAGGACATTTTTACATAAACCATTGCCAAATACTGTGAAGAGATGTCAAGCCCTTTTCCATGAAAACATAATGCCACATTGTTATGGCAACAGAAATTCACGTGATAAGCATATAACCTTTGTTTAAAAACGAACAAACAAAACCAAAACAAAACAAAACCACCAACCCAAAACCCAAAAACCATTACTTAGGTATTCTGGAATTTGTAATTGGCATATTGGCAATATATGCCATTGCAAAAAAGAGCACTAGAGGGCCTTTCATTTAATATGAAACAGTTCTAGTGGAAACGTGGCTGGAACTAACTTCCTTCTTGATCTTTTTTCACACGAAGATGAATTTGTCTTCATTCCTTTAAGCATTTCTGTGCAATTTAGACTGCAGATAAAAAATAAACAGGTGTATCATTTGATTTAAAGAATGTAAACCATTTCCAGACACCCATTCAAATGCATTCTGTAAGAAAGTATATTTGTAGAGATGGCTATTGTTAGTTCTACTATGTGACCATAAAATGCTAACTTTTTTATACGGTTAAAAACCCATGGTACTACAAGATTTTGGTAACTAATAGTTAACTTCTGGAAAACAACAAGGAAAAAAGTCTGGCAGATTTGTATCACTTGACTAGGATACCTTTTTTTTTAATTTGATCTCTTCAGGGAAGAATTGTCTGTTTCAGACTCCAAAGAACAGAAAGGTGGGACAATGTTTCCAATAAAACTTGCTGTGTAAAAGCAACCAAGACTTCCCCAAATAAATGTCAGCTACCTCTATCCTCATCATACCCAGACATTTTATCAAGTTCAGATTAATTTTTCTGACAGAAAATAATTCCTTGTGAAATTAACTCTGATGCTGAGTTCCACTTTTATAAGATTTAGAGGCAAAAAATGTTCCGCAAGCCCAATCATTTAAAAATCTGGTTTCCATTTAAACTTTGGCATATTATCACCGGATCATTAATCTCTCCATCTAGTTCTCTATCAACAGTGTGGTGTAACAAAGGAGGCAACTATTGCAGGATTCTCTGTTCGTGACAGTCTCAGTAAGTAGATGAGATTGAGCAATTAAACTACAGCAAAACCAATAAATAAACCATAAAAAAGTAGCAGACTGGGAAAGCATGAGTTTGGAATACCCTACCTAAATGAACTAAAAGTGTTTTCTATTTACTACCTATGCAGACTCAGTGAATTTACATGGAAGCATTTTGATTTGTTCTGGGAACTAGGACTTTTACTTAACCTACTAAACTGGAAGGTGTTCTTAGTACCTTTTTTTTCTCCACACTAATCTTTGATAAGATCCCAGTCTTTTTTATATCAGTGTTGATATAAATGTTGCAGATTGTAGCACAGGATTATTGGAAAAAGAGAAATTCCCAAAGAGAATAATTTCTCATCTAGCAGACAGAGGCTGAATTAATTCAGTTTAGTATTTGGAGGATATGTACCTCATCTCTTGAAAAGTTTATAGTTTCTCTATAACACACAAAGTTTCCTTTAAAAAACTGTGAAAATAAAAAAAACCTAGTAAGAGACATTAAATGTCTTAATCACCGAAAATACTGTAATTTTACTAAATTAATCATTGCACAGACTGTAGAATACTAGAAAGTCACAGTACAGTTTGTAAATAAAAAATTGCATAGTTGTGCTAATTAATACCTAAGACTTGTGAATAGACATGCTGGTGTAGCTCACCCTCATCACATGAGTAGGCTTTGATTCTCTGAACCCTATCTGACACCTCACTGTAAGGTCAAACTCCAGTTTTGCATTGGTTGTCTTCTTCTATGATTCATAAGTATCACTAAAATTAGTTACTTACTTTGCAGATGTACATAGAATTTCCCAGTTTCTTTCCTGGTCCCCAAGTGCTATGCAGCCCATCATAGCTTCTCAGTGCTATGTTCTGAACCCTTCACTGTGAGCTACACACTTTTCCCTAGGGATGCTCAGTAACAACTCCTTCAAGGAAACTCCAAATAAATCAGATGTAATTGACATTCCCATAACCAGACATACAATTTCAGTCCATCTTAAACTACACATGGGGAATGTTAGGTAGGAGAAATCACTTCCCTGGGCCCAGCACATGGGAAGTGACAGTCTATAATCTTTTCCATTTTCTGTGTTTCTACACAGAACTTGGCCAGAACATTCCAGCTCTGAGGACAGAAACCTAGACGCTTGCCCTGGCCAACCTGATAATTACAGTCATTCAATAATTCAGGAACTCACATTCCACTCAATGGTCCCCATTAGGCCTCACACTGACAACATAAATCCCATGCATCTGATCAGAAGATTTTTATTTCAAAACTGCTACTGTTAAACATATTGCATACAATGAACTGGATGGATCTTCTTTAAGAAGGTCAAGCCTGCATTGGCAAAACTTAACTTAATCTACAAAACCACAGGCAACTGTTTTCCCTAAAACATCTGTTGGCATGTAAAATACATATTCTATTATCTAGAATAATCCCTGACAGCTGTTTGAGACTGCATATTTTACATTAGGGGAAAAAAAAAAAAGACACAATAAAACCCCCACTACACACACACACACACACAAAAAGCCACCACAAACAAAACCAGCAGAAAACAAGCTAAAACCAAATAAAAACCCACCTCCAAACTCCACCATCAACAAAATCCTCTACCAATTATTTTAGAAAGTCTATTTTTGAAATACAGTCTGGGTCCTGAATATTGATTTTTGAACTTCATCACATAATGAATAGATTCTTTGAAAAATCATGAAAAGAAAGCTTGCTTTGAATATTTTTACTGTCATTTCAAATACAGAATAAACCTGAAAATTACAGCTATGAAACCTGAGTATCTCTTTATGACCTGTTAAGAAGACTCATTCTTAATACCTACACTCTCCTGGAATTATAATATGCAGTGTTTTCCACTGGATTCAGAAATTATCTATTTCTCTGTAGAGGTTCAAAATGAAGGAAATCTTAGTACTGCAGTCGAGCTACTTAAGCTTGCATGTTCTGCTAATGGCATGAATTTTCATTAACTTCAGTACAAGTCATGCAACCTGTGAAAAATGCTGAGCATCCAGAGTTGATACTGAAAAAATTACTTTTTGTTTCAAATAAATAAAACTCTGAAACTCAACATCACATTTTTAAAGTAATGCCCTAATTTTTCAAGGTAAAAAAAAGAGTGTTATTTCTAATAACAATATTTCATTACAGTATTTCCAGTTTGTTGTGGTTTTGCATGGCAAGGTTTTGGTGGTGGTGGTGAGGCTGCAGGGATGACTTCTGCAAGAAGCTGCTAGAAGATTCCACTCAGTCGGACAGAGCCAATACCTGCCAGCTCAAGGATGGAACTGCTAATGACAAAGGATGAGCCAATCAGCAACAGTGATAGCACCTCAATGACAACATATTTAAGAAGGAAAAAAAACCGCAAGAAGCCACATTTTGACACCAGAAAAAGGAGAATGTTCAAGAAACTTTGCAGACACCAGATTCGGTGAAGAAAAGGGCGGGAGGAGGCACTCCAGGCACTGAGAGATTCCCCTGCAGCCCATGGAAGATGATGGGGAGTAGAGATCCCACGTGCAGTCCGTGGAGAGAAGTGGTGGAGCAGGTGGATACACCTGAAGGAGGCTGTGACCCAGTGGGAAGCTCAGTCTGGAGGAAGCTCTTGGCAGGACCTGGAGCCTGTGAGAAAAGGGACCCACTCTGGAGCAGGTTTTCTGGGAGGAACTGTGAACCTGCAGTGCACCATGCTAGAGGTGTGGGAGGAGGTGTTTTAACAGTTTTTTTTATTCTTTGGGTACTTTCTTGTGCTGAGGATGGTGGTGGTAATGAATCGGATGCATTTTATTCCATGTTGAGTCTGTTTTACCCGTGACACTAATTGTGCAATGATCTCTCCCTGTCCTTACCTCGGCTCCTAAGCCTCTATATACACATATGTATTTTCTCCCCTGTCCAGCTAAGAAAGGGAGTGATAGAGCAACTTTGGTGGGCATCTAGCCTCCAGCCAGGGTCAAACCTCCACAGCATAGCCGTGGTGACAGTTAAGTGGTAGCTAATAAAGTGCTTGTTACTGTATTCCCTTTTTTCCAAATACGTACATTAATTTAATGATTAATATGATCTGAAAGTCAATATTCTGATATTGAGGCAGAATTTTAAAATATTGAAGATAATTTTAAATGGGTTTCCCTACCATTGACTCATGACTATATGAAATAAAACAAGAGTGATTTAGAATGAGAAGTTAATGAGATGAGATACCTTAGTCTTGCAAAAATCAATGTTCTCAGAACGTTGAAAAAGCATTTTAAAAAGTTTGACTAATTAATTTCATATTAACTGGATCACTTAAATTATCTCTAACAGTGAAATGCAGATGACTATAAGTGTTTTAATATCAACAACTTCAGTAGTTTCAGTACTGTCTGTGGCATAAAAGCTATTTTTGAAGACATGCATGACAAAATATGATGAGCATGTTGTTTGATTCAAAAGAAAATAGTATGTGCATCAAATTATGCAAAATATGTTTGACATGCTAAGTGTAGTTGTCACCAAAAAGCCTAAATAAAAATTTGAATTATTTTAGAAATTAAATTTTCTTGTTTTTAACAATGATTACTTATCTGAAAGTTATAATAAAAATATTACTCTTTATTTTCTTAAATAACAGAATGACTGAATAAAAATATTACTCTTAATTTTCTTAAATAACAGAATGGTTTTTTCCCTGGATACCAGTGGATATAAATTTCTACTTCATATATAGTACCTGAACCAAATGAAGCTAAGAGGGCTATACAAGACCTCAGCATTTACTGTATTTTGAGCTACAACAAATCATGGAGGGTAATGAGCAAGATTAAATGAAATGCTACTTGACTTAGCTGTGGTTCTAATTTTTAAAAATCATTATAATTTTTTGAGAGAGTACAGAGATTTTGAAAACAATGATAATGCAAAATTTATCAATTTTATTTCCAATTTTTAAATTAAATTTAATTTGCACTTAATTTGATTATTCTTTAATCCCCAAAACAATACTAATAAATCTAGTTAAGACCAGTCATTCCAGGTCTTACGTCTTTTAACATTTTAATTACAAAACATGCGACTAAGATAGGAATCCACTTTTTCTTCTTGAAAATCAGCAGTCTGACTGGCTCGTTTTTACTTTGCTTGACATGTATTTCAGTTAGGACAGCTAACTTACAGTGAATTTGGAAACAGCCAAATAGAAATAATCTACTGCAAAGTGTCTAGCAGATATTCTGTGAGACTGCTGGCACAGTCAAAATCTCATTTTTCATTTGTAACTTGAAGGAAACTGTAGCTTTCTAAAACTTAAAGGTATCTATTAGGAAATAAAACCTGGACAGTGAAACAGAAATATTTTCTTTAGTCCTTTGTTAAACTGATAGAATCATAGGATAGTTCAGGATAGAAGAGGCCTCTGGTGGTCATCTAATCTGACTCCTTGCAGCAGAACCAGCTAGCCCAGGTGACTCAGGCTATGTCAAGTCAAACAATGCATAAATATTTTATCTCCAACAACGATGTAGATTCCACAAGTACCTCTCCTTGTGTTTGTCCATGAGATAGCAAAAGGGGTTTTTTTCCTATACGTAGACTACACTTCCTCAGTTGCAACTCGTGACCATTTCTGTTGCCCCCTTTTGTTGCATACCTGTAGGAGGCTGGTTGCATCTTCTCTGATTTTCCCATTATGAAGACCAAAATATGAGCTTCCCAAATCTTTCTCTTTCCCAGACACAAAGTTCTCTCAGCCTTTTTTTGTACATAATGACCTCAGCCCTTATCAGCTGTGCAACTCTTGTCCACATGTCTGTCATACTGGGAAGGACAGAAATGGACACAGCACTCCAGGTAGAATCTCACGCATCCTGAATAAAGACAGGATCACCTCCCTAAGCCTCCTGGCTGCACCCTTGCTAAACTACCCTAGGAGGTGGAGGGTTAATTTGCCACCAGGGTGCAGAACTGGCTTCTGTTTAACTTTCGTCCATTTGGATCCCCAGCATTTTCTCTGCCAAGCTACCCTCCAGATGGTGAGCCCAAGTCTGTACTGCTGCAGGGGTTGGCATTTCCCTTGTTTCAGTTTAACGAGGAACCTATTCATCCTTTTCTTCAGCTTCCCCACTTTCCTATAAGCAGTTGCTCAACCCTTCCTTCCCCAAAATTGGTGTTGACACCAAAATTGAGGTTGATCACAAACTTGCTTAGAGTGCACTACTTTGTGAAGTTCTAGTTGTTAATGGAAATACTGAACAATACTTATAGACCTCTAAATTTGATTGTAAGAGACCATGCTGAGGGCCTTGGATTTAAATACGATTCAACTCTCTCCCCTTGAACATGCAAACCATGACACCCCAGAACGCAATGGGTTCAGATAGGTATGATTTTCCCTTAGCACCAGCTTCTTCCAATTCACCTTGATCTTGATATGTTTTTTAGGAGGATTTGCTCCGAAGTTTTCTTGGGGCCTGAAATGAGGTTGAATAGCCTGTAGCTCCGTTCCTTCTGGTTTCTGAAGGTGGCTATGACATTAGTCTTCTCCTAACTGTCAGGTACCACCACCACCAATCAGCTTTTGGTTCAAAATTGCCTGTATTTTCCATAAACAAAAAATAAACAAACTTCATGAAGTTCAACCAGGAGACATACAAAGTCTTTCACCTGGGGAGGAACAAGCTCAGAAATCAGTATAGTCTCAGTTTCACCCAGCTGGGAAACAGAAAAGGATCACAGTGTCCTGGTGAACAACAGGTGCTTGAACCTGTAACGTGTCCTTGCCACAAGGAAGGCTAATGAGATCTAGGATGAATTAGGCAAAGTGTTACCAGCAAGATGAGGGACAGGATTCATCCTCTCTAGTCCACTCTACACCACCTGGTGTACTGTATCACATTCTGGGCTTCCCAGTGAAATAGAGATATGAAACTACTGAAGCAAGTCCAGTGAAGGACTGGAGCATTTTCCTCTAAGAAAAGTCTGAGAGAGCTGCCACTATTTAGCTTGGAGAAGAGAAGGCTTAGAGGGTGATCTTTAAGAACTTACATAAATACCTGAAGAGAAAGTATGAGGGTAGTGAGGCACTGGAACAAGTTGCTCAGAGGATGCCCCCTCCCTGGAAGTGTTCCCAGCCAGGTTGGATGGAGCTTTGGGCAACCTGGGTTAGTGGAGGGTGTCCCTGCCCATGGCTGGGGATTGGAACTAGATGACCTTTGAGGTCCTTTCCAACTCAAAAAATTGTATGATTCTATGGTACTATGATTCAGTGTAAATAAAACAAAGCCAGGCTGTTCTCAGTGGGATCCAGTGACAGGGCCAGAGGCAATGTGCACAGGCTGAAACACAGGAGGTTCCCTCTGAACATCAGAAAAAACTTTACAACAGTCAGTATGACCAAGTACTGTCACACGTTGCCCAGAGATGGTGTGGAATCTCCATCCTTGGAGATACTCAAAAAACACCTAGGGATGGTCTTGGACAACCATCTCACCACCTGAGCAAGGAGATTGGACCAGAAGGCCTCAGAGGTTCCTTACAACCTCAGCTGTTCTATGATTCTGTGATTCAATGAAGGAGTAAAAAAAAGTCCCTTCTCTTTTCCCCGATTTGAATTCGTCACACCCATTTTCATATTCGCTGGACAGACATTTTAAGACAACATCCATAAATATTTAAATTCATTTTTGGAAATTCTAGTACTGTTTTACAGTGAATTTTAATTTAAATCATTAGAATGTCGTGATAGCTGGCTTTCAAATCTCATATTGTTGCTATGGGAGAAAGCAAATGTATTTCCCTGATACTGCAAAGGTTCTTGGAGCCCAGTGCTAAGAGTACAATATGGACAAACCCTCAGTTTCTGAATCACAGTCAGGCTTCTTGCCAGTTGAAATTCTCAAATCCATTGATGCTTAGGTATGAGAGAGGGGGGTGGGGGAGGAAGGGACAGAGAAAGTCACAGGAGAAATACAGACAGAGAAAGACATGGAGAGACACAGAGAGAGACAGACGGAGAGAAAAGGATTATGCATTAGGGTTAACACATAACAGTAAATAGTGAATATTAGACTATAAAGAATAGCATTTGGGCTACTTTAATGTGGCTGGAGTGTGATGAGTCATGATCAACGTTGCCTGAAAAGATCACGAATTTTCAAGGAATATTTTTTCTACATTTATCTCCTGTACTTAAATTAGTAGGCACTTTAGTTACCATTATTTTCAATGGTTTTCCTTAGAAATTAAATAATTTGTCCTTAAATATAAATATACTACAAGAGAACAAAATTCATTTAGCGCCTATAAATAAACTAAACCCCTCATTTCTCAGTGATTTACTTTTAAAAAAATGTGAACAATAATAGAATCTAGGGCTGCTTGGAGATCTGTTTTTGTAAATATTCTTGACAGTTCACGATATCATAAGCTGCCTCAAGTGATTAACCCCATTCAGAAACAAAGCATGAATTAAACACTGAACATTTAAAGAGTGTACAATGTCAGTCAGTGTCACAGAAAGACAAAGGCATTTCAATTTGGCTCTTTCTGCATTTAAAAAATCATGGTTTTATCTTAGAAACTTGATATGAAACCTATGATTAAATCTTTCAGGCTATGCATTATTGTATAATAGTATTTTTAGACGTAACAGTCAGACTTATTCAGAAATATATTAGCAAATACACCCATATTTACTGATAAAATATTAGTATCACTGATATTAGTAAAAATCTATTAACATTTTCATTTGAAATACTAGTAATGACTGCTATTACTTGAACAATCTTAAACAGGAATTTACCCTATTCTATACTGAATGTTGGAGTTTTTCATTTGATTACTGCAAGCCCTGTAAATGAATATATTTGTATTGGTATTATTTTAATAACTTATTCAGTAGTGTTGACAAAGTATCAGTTACTAGTTGTACCTTCTGTGCAGTGTTTTTACAGTTAAAGCATTAAAGAAAAAAACTATACTTATTTAAAAGACCTATTTCAGTACATATGGCTTCTATGCTCAATATCAGAACAGGCAAAAGTGGCTGATTCTATCAGTGGTTGAGAGAATAAAGCATGTTTTTTTAAAAAAAACCCTGGCTTTTTCAGGTACCATTTTTGCATAGTTTGTGTCAATCTCAATGTTAAAATAATGTATCCTTTGAATTAATAGGCACAGCATCAGTCATTCATTAGAAAAACACACTAGGAACACAGCACCATGCTCCTAAAAGAAATATCACTGAAAGCTAAGAATAACAGCTAAAACTGCAGCTTACATTCATTTAATCCTAATTATAACAGCACTTTCCACTCTTTGCTATTTGAATATTCAGAGCTACTATTAATTTGCCAGGAGCAGTTTTCATTTTTCACATATCTTCAGGACTCAATTAAATTATTCTAGATACATTTTTTTAGAGTTTTAAAACATTTACACTCTGAATATATAATTTTACTTATTCACAGGGTTTAAGACATTCATTAATGACATCTTCTAACAGAGAAAAGGAGAGACAATTAAGTAATAGGGTTGTTTTTCACTCAAATTATGAGACAAAGTAGAATACAGATCATTGTCTATTTTGTACAGCTTTTATTATACAGCATGTGAGAAGAGCATAATCATGGTATGCTTGCAAGCTTTCAAGTCTTTTACCAACCGAAGCATTATAACTAGTAATACAAACTCACATTCAGAAACAGATAGTATATAATTAGCGCTTGTGTCTTCAGAACCATATATAATCATTAAATAATTAATGCCTAGAATATATGTCAGCAAACCTCTGCTCTACAGTAGGTTCAATGTATTCACTCAGTATAAAAACTGATCCCAGGTTTAGGAATTTATAACATAAATCTTGCATTTGCCTTCCACAGCAACATGCGTTTTACCTTTCATGTCAGATAAATCACTCCATCACAGCAAAGCTATGACTAGCTCACATCTCTTGAGATTGTCCAGTCCCATGCTCATGAAAAGGAGGGTCAGATACAGAACACTGCCCATATGGATGTGGATTACATCAGTGATGGATACTTCTCAATCTTCCTGGGCAAGTTATTCCAGCTTTTTATTGCCATACATGTAATAAAACAAAACAAAACAAAACAACAAAAAAAAAAAAAACCACACAAAAAAATCCCCCACACCACACCCACAACTCATATTTAAACAGAATTAACAGAATTTCCTGTGTTTCACTTTATGCCCATTGCCCCAAAACCTCTTTAATTTGCAACACTTCAAGCATGACAGAAACAAGATCCCACTGAGCCTGCCATTCTCCAAGCTAAACTCTTCAAGATCTGTCAGACTCTACCCATACGTCAGATGCTCCAGTCTCTTGGTTATCTTTCTGGCCCTTCACTGTAGTTGCTTCAGGGTGTCCATGTCTCTCATCTACTGGGGAGCCTAGCACAGAGTGCTCCAGATGTGTTTCATCAGTACTGAGGAGAGAAGAAGGATCACCTTTTGCAACCTGTAGGTGAGGCTCTGACTAATGCAGACCACGAAGCTGTTGGCTGCCTTTGCTGCAAAGGCATACTGCTGGCTCATGGTTAACCTGGTGTTCACCAGGAACCCCAAGGTCTTTTTTTGCAAAGAGGCTTTCCAGCTCATCCTCCCCACAGCCTTTGCTGGTGCATGCACTTTCTTTTCTTGAACAGGTTGGTGTCAGCCTATTTGTCCAATTCATCAAGGTCACTCTGAATGACAATACACACATATGGTCCATCAGGCTCTTCTCTCTGTTTGGTTTGTATTGCAAACTTTCCCAGGGTGCACTCTGTCCTAATGTTCTGGTCTACAACGAAGATGATAAACAGTAATGGACCCACTACTGACCCCTGGGGCACAACAGTAATGATTATCCTCAAACTGGAACTTGTGCTATTGACCACAACCCTCTGGGCTTGACCCTTCAGTCAGTTTTCAATCCAACTCATTGTCCACTTGTCAAGCCACAACTTGTTCACAAGTACATGGGGGGCTTGACGGGTGCCATCCCGGAGTACTGAAGGAGCTAGGAGCTATGGCAGCATCCCTCTCAATCACCTAGAAAAAGTCTTGGGAGTGGGGAGAGGTCCCTGCTGACTGAGAGCTAGCCAGTGTTATCCCAATCTACAAAAAGGGTGTGAGAGGACTACAGACATGATAGTCTAACATCAGTTCCTTGAAAATTTATGCAGAAATTATGCTGAGTACTATATTAAAGAATGATACAATTATCAAATACAGTCAACATGGGCTTGCAAAATTAAAGTCCTGTTTAACTGATTTGATATCCTTCTAATCATTCAAAAGGTCACCCACCTAGTAGATGAAGATGGTGGCTGTAGGTTTTCTAGATTTTAGACAAACTTTTGATACTGTCTCTCACAGCATCTTTCTAGACAAGTTGTCCAACTGCGGAATGAGTGGGTTCATGTTGCACTGGATGAAGAATTCTATAATAAAGGGTGAGTTCAAAGTGAATGGGGCTACACCTATCTGGCTGGTGACTGGTCACCAGCAGTGTCCTTTATGGCTCAATTCTAGGGCTAATTATGCTCAATATGTTCATTAGTAGTCGAGATCCAGGAGTTGAATGCATCATTAGCAAGTTTGCTGATGCTGATGACTCTCTGAGGGACCTTGCAGCATCACCTAGATATACTGGAGCACTGGACAACTACTAATGGCATGAAGTTTAACAAGAACAAATACTGGATTCTGCACCTGGGATAGAGAAACACCAGGTACAAGTCTAAATCAGGAGGGGAGTAGCTGGAGAGCAGCCCTGCAGAAAGGGATCTAGAGGTGCTGCTTGACATCAGCTCAATGTGAGTCAGCAGTGCGTGCTGGCAGCCAAGAGTGCAAACCATAACCTTTGGTGTAACACACACAGTGCAACCAGATAGTCAAAAGAGATGATTATCCTGCTGTATTCAGTGTTGGAGCAGCCTCACCTGGAGTACTTCTCGACAATAGTAGAGGCATTTCCTTTCTTCCAGTCTACAAGAATCTCCTGTAATCATCAGGGCCCTTCAAAGATAACTGACAGTGGCTTTGCAATGACACCCAGCTCCCAAAATGCTCATGGGTGCACCCTATCAGATTCCAGTGACTTGTGTATGTCCAGGTTATATAAATGTTCCCTAACATGATCCTCCTCCACCAAGGGTAAGTCTTCATCTTTTTTCAGATTTTCCTATGGGTCTCAGGCACCTGGCATTGTTGAAACCAGGTCTCAGCAGTGAAGAGAGAGATAAAGGGTGGCTGGCATTTGGTACCTCAGCCTTTTCTAGGACCTTTTCCACCAGGCCCCACCCCTATTCTTTGTGCTGCTGTTGAGGCTGTAGATACACCTGCATATTCCTATTTTATTGCTAGGAAAATGGAGACCTACTAAGAAACATACACAAGGTCATGGAGAAAATTAAAATTTGTGAGTTCTAGTGATTCTAAGAGTCGTTCTAGGGACTTACTAGTAAACACTGCTGTTTCTCTGAACAAAATTTTAATTTAATACGTATACTCAATGAAAAAGTGTCTACAAACAAAGAAGTGGTTTTGTGTCCTTAATAACAGCAGAGCCTGTTCGAAGGAAATGAAAACCATCAAAGAGAACAACAGTTCTCTTTCTGAACAAAATTTTTTTGCAACTCAAATTTTTTTTTTCCTTATCTTTTCACCTTTTAAAGCAGATTTAACCAGATTCACAGATGAAAACAGATACTCTCTTCAAAGTGGCCCCCTTTTCCATGCACTTTTGTCCTTTTACTCTTGCTTAGACTGGAAATCAAAATGTTGAATGTTCTAAGAAAGGTTCTTAGTAAGTACATTTTGTGTGCTACATCTCTTTGCCAAAATAGAAACAAGTCACTGTGGGTGGTGATCTTTTAAAGTAGAAAGAGAAAAGGTCAGTTCAGGCTTTATTCTCTAAGGTGTTATGTGGCTGAGCACATGCTTTAAAGCTTTGTTGTATAACTGACACTTCACTCAGCACATTGCAGATTTGGTCCTTGGGAAGGCAATAATGATTTACTGATGCCATCATTTTGAAGTTTTTAAGAACAAGACTGTATTTTTAAGGATTAAAACTGCCTGTAATAGGGATTCATTCAAGTATAGGAATTCACTGCAAAGTGCTTCGAGTACTTAATTTTCATGTTCAGGATATGCTTGAGAATCTTGGCAGCTCACTGAAGAACAGGCTCCAAGAGTCCCACTTATAACATCTCCACCTACATACAACTATCTGGGTTATTTGCGCCAAAGGCTGTACTTGCCATAGGTCAAATTTTTGCTTTCCTAAAAACATCACGTTTTGTCCATTTAAAGTCTTGATGATTATATTCCATGCTGAATTTTTTTCTTGATATACTGTTATTTATTTATTTAAATCCCTGTATAACAGATTAAAACGCAACTTAATAGCAGCATGTTCACAGCTAAACAGCTAGATTTCAAACATAACAATTCATATAACTTATTAGATTATTTCATACTTTCCAGTTTGCATCTTTTTATGCATCTAAAATATAAAGTAGCTCTGAAACTAATTAAATATCATAATAGTTGATTATCTCTAATTAATAATAACGAGGAACGAATTGTATCTCTAGAGCCTTGGATGCTTTTCTGTGATTGTTACAATTGATCTTTAATTGTTCGATCTAAAAATTAATTTCCTGTCCTCATGATTATCATCTTTGAAATAGTTATGAATAGGATCCAGCTAACAGCTATTTTGACTAATTTCCCTAAAGATGGTCTGAAATTTTTCAAATCGTTACACTTGTCTCTGAAGAACTTTTCAGTGTTTTCCATAAAAAATGTCATTCTTACATTTGCCTTCTGACATACTTAATATCCATTTATAATGTTTCAAAGTAATACTCGAAATATATAGGCAGCATCTGCTAATGTATGCCAGCTTCAAAGATTGTTAATGTACTCTTACAAAATGACTATTTGTAACATCCACATGCTGTTTAAAGGGCTGAACAGGATGCAGCCAAGCCAGTTATGATGTGGCTGCCTCATCCACATTACGGCAGTTTCAAAGATGTTCACTAATTTATGTCAACTGGTGTAGCCTCTGAGTAGTCATTGTCTTATTCAATGCAAAGGCTTTGATCACTATTTATTGCTCTTCACTTCAGCATTTTGTTTCACTGGGCTTCTTAGGAAGGAGATAAAGGAGACAATTCTTGACAGGTTCTGTTGTCAGTTATTTCACTCTTCCCCATAATAAGTGCTCATCCCCTAGGTAGGGCACTCAGAAAAACAGTAGCAAGAAAAAGTAGCCATTTGCGTATAGGTCATACATTGCAGTGGAGAGGCTGTGGAGCTGAGAATCTGCCTTTTATTCTATCATAAAACAAATCCCACAACCAAGCAAATAAAAATGAGCAACCAAAAACTGGGTTAATTACAGAGAGTTTAGATTGCACCAGATCCTCAACAGCAGAGGAGAGAGAAACTGAGGGAAGAGATTTCTATTTATCCTTCTTAACCAAGTGTTACCTGCAATGCTACCCCTGAATTTAGGCCACATTTCAGCTTCCTAAGTTTGCAGCTCAGTGTGAAATGCTAACAGTTACATTATTTTTATAACATTTGTACCAACAACTCAGCCCATACATCTTATACATAGCTCAAGCATTTGGGGCATCTTCTGACCTGGTAAAATTCACAGATGCAATGAAATGTGATTTCTCGAATTTAAAATACAGGTTGTCTTTGCTTCAGCATTTTGTTTCACTGGCCTCCATAGGAAGGATCTGAAGGAGACAACTCCTCTTACTAAATGATGCAGCTGGAATTTTAATTGGTTTACTCATATGCCAGTGAGGATAAATGCCAACTGATTATTTTTTTTTTCTTATATTTGTAATTTGAAACCATGTTTGATGCTTATTTCCTACAATTTGAAGTAAACATTTATTGAAAACTAGGGAAAAAAAAATCAAGATTTAAAACATCTTATTTATTTATTAATCTATTTATTTATTTATTTATTAAACTGTAAGGCTTACTAAACCAGTATTGGAGAATCTTTTCTTAGGTTATTTCCACAGAAATTCCAGAAGAATTAGAGAAACACACAGAAGCTGGTTATAGGTTTTGTTTTGTTTTGTTTCAAATATACAAGATTTATCTAAGTGTGTATTACAGAGTGTAAAAATGTGCTTATACTCACTTAACATGTGAAGAAAAACAAACAAAATAATTATCTTAGTTTTTTAAATGAGCTGCCCAATAAAATCATGTAGCAACTATTAAATCCATTCTTTTATTTTAATTTCCTTCTTATTTTTATCTGTTTTGTGGTTTCAATATAGAGAAAGGATGAACACATTAAAAAATAATTTCTACTGCAGATTTATAATAGATTATAAAGACATAAAAAAACCAGCCAAATAGTGTCACAAGCTTTGGCTAACACACCGTGCCTGTTTCAGAAAATGATACAGCATCTTCAGCAAAATTCTGCCACATATTGCAAAAGAAGGAGAAACAGAGTTCCGTATAAAAAGAGTGGACTAGAAATAGACCAACAGTTGAGCAACTGAGACAAGGCAAAGCAAAAATATTCTGAAAGGTTAACTCCACTTCAGAAATTAGCTGTGCTGGTTACTTTGGTTTTGTCACTGTTTAAGAGATGCAGTACAGAATGAAAAATTATACTTAAATTCAGAAAATCAATTGGCTAGTGATCTTACTCTGAGCTTCAAATTTTCACATAGTACAAGATATACCTGATACTTTGTAATTGTACAAGTCTAAGGAAAAATGCAAATTGTTGTGTTTTCCTTTACTACCAGATTAGAGTATGTAAACAGTATTCTCTGGGAATAGAAAGTAAAGCTACGGGCTTTGGGAGCTTTGTACATGCAAAACCAGATTTGTTTATGAACATTTTTAAAAAAGAGGCACATTTTTCACAAAAACTAATTGCCCTTTTGTTTGGGAGAGGGGCTGGAAATATAGTGGCAAAACCATAAACTACTGGACTCTTCCCTGAAAGTTATATGCCTACACAGTCTTTTTTCACACATACATTAGTTTATTCCACTTCAATTCAGTGACTTGAATTCAGTTATTTCCCAACCAGAAGCAGGATGACTATTTGGATGACAGTATGCTCAGACTAAAAAACCTTGCTGAGAGATTGGGATTATTAAAATTAACAAAGTATGGTGCTAAACCAGTCACCTTTTGCATCCATGAAATCTCTACATTTGCAAGGTACTGAACTGTTTAGTCACTTGAGTATTCATTCCCATTATCTAAATTGTTTTAATAAAGATTGTATTCAGACTACTTCCTATTCCTTCATAAATTCATTTTTATATGCTCCCATGAAATAAACCAATGCTATACAATATGATGAAAGTAATGTGAGGTAGAACTATACTCAAGATCACTGTGTCCAAGCCACCTTTTGAACTAGAAGCAGTGAGCTGCCTCCATGCAGCTATAAGCTTGATTGAATTAGTCATGGCTATTACTTCTCAAATGCAGCTATACTGCATTTGGGACCCAGGCATGGATTGCTATATGGTTTTGTACTGAGTCACGTAGACATTAAAACCCTATCAGACCTTGACAGAACTACTTTATTTGTGCTCTGTTAGCACTATGGAGCCGCCCCTAGACACACATCCAAGAAACAAAGTTAAGAACAGAAACATTCAGTGTTGTCATGACTAATCTCTAGGCACTCTTGAGAGGAGAAAAATGAAACAAAAGCCACACACCTTTATTAAGCATTTTTAAGTGGTATTGATAATGGCACCCCCAGAATGAAAAAGAAAAAAGTATCAAATTTCTAAATAAAATTAATAACAACATGCAGATACCTAGTTTCAGTGCCCCTTTGGTACATAAGCATTTGGGAAGAGTTCTGAAGCTAATAGGGAGGGAAACTGAACTCAGCTTTCTTTCCCTAATGACTAAAAGTTATGGTTCTTTTGCTGTTCATTTTAGACTCTGTCTTCACTCAGTTAGACCAAAAGATACCAGTGAAGAAGCCTGAATATCAATACTGTAAGCAAATAAATTATTTTACTTTTTGTTCTCCCTGTTTCTGAAAGCTGACTCCAAAACTGAACCCACAATCTGAGTATTTTTTTTCATTCTGCCTCCAAATGGTGACACATGGTGTTTGCCATTTGGCTGTTTTTCGCTTGTAGAAAAACTCATATTGTTGCTTTATGTCTTAGAATCACAGAATGGTTTGTGTCGAAGGGACCTCAAAGATCATCTAGCTCCAAACCCCCTGCCACGGGCAAGGACACCCTCCACTAGGACAGGCTGCCCAAAGCCCTATCTGATTTGGCCTTGAACACTCCAGGGAGGGGGCATCCACAGTTTCTCTGGGCAACCTGTTTCAGTGCCTCATCACTCTCATAAGAAAGGATTTCCTCCTAATATCTAATCCAAACATGCACTCCTTCAGCTTAAAGCCATTACCCTTTTTTGGTATTACTACCTGCCTGTGAAGGACTATGTCCCTCAACAGATGCCTGTACCAGCGGACGTATTTCTCAACATTGCTGAAATATTGCACCTCTTGCTATTACTGCTATTTTGTGATAAAGGGGACTTGTTAAGGTTTGTAAAGGGTTAAGGAAGACTTGCTAACAGGATGGTTTGAAGTGCCATAGTGGTTATGTCAGAAGTGACCTCACATAAACTATGTCTCACTTGAACTACTCTAGTGTTTCTAGTGTAGTTAGTCTTGAGTGATTAGTGTTCTTGGAATAATTTAGAGTGGACCCACGATGGATAAGGAGGAAGCATCCCAAGGAAGGTGGTGCCTGGGATAGATAAGAAGGACACATCCCAAGGATAACTGTGCCCATCTGGAACAATCACAACTATGCATGTGCCAGGGGAAGGAGGTGAAAAGTTCAACCTGATGAAGACTTCAAGCCTTCATCACTGGGACCCCTAACGACCACCACCATGAGACAGTGTGCAGATGCAATTGGGAGGAGTTTATGGAAATCACCTCTTGGAACTCATTTTAATACGAAGCAGGACAGGTTATGAATATGTATAGGTGTATGAGGTAACCTAATGAATAAGTATCATTGAACTGTATATAAACAAGGAGATCTGCCACATTAGTGTGCATGTCTGCAGTGGAACAATCCCCCGTGCACCCAGCGCTGAACCGTAACAACTAGCATCTAATGGAATTCCCCACCTGATGTCAAGTCGATTCAGACTGATAGGACGCCTCAGCTCTGTGGTGGCAGATATTGAAATATCTCTCTCTCTCTCTCTCTCTCTCTCTCTCTCTCTCTCTTTTTCACTCTTCTCTTTCTTCGCCCTCTTCTCCTGCACGCTTGTTGTAGGACAAATAAAGTGACTTGAACCTTGACTCCGTTTTGAGTCTTAATTCTGTTCCTAAGAATTGTGAAGACCTGGTCACGATAAAGCACCTAACTGGACATCACTCAGGAGTTAAGCCCAGCCGCGCCCAGCCACCCAGAGCAATCTGAGGTCAGTTGGAATGCAAGGGGTTTAACCTCTGCCAAAGTAGTCTATCTGGTTGCAGATTGTGACACTGCCCTTGTAAACAGTCCCTCTCCAGCCTTCTTGTTAAGCACCCTTCAGGTACTGGAAGGCTGCTATAAGGTCTGCCCAATGTCTTATCTTCCTCAGGATGAACAAACCCAACTCCCTAAACCTTTCTTCATAGGAGAGGTGCTCCAGACCTCTGAGTATCTTTGTGGCCCTCCTCTGGACTTGCTCCGACAGGTCCATGTCGTTCTACTGGGGACCCCAAAGCTGGATGCAGTACTCCAGGTGGGGTTTCACAAGGGAGGAGCATAGGGGGACAATCACCTCCCTCAATGTGGGGGTCATGCTTCTTTTGATACAGCCCAAGATACAATTGGCATATTAGTAAGCTCCGTGTCGGCAGAATAGAAGGAAAAAACCAAAAATAAAGTCATACATAAAAAGAAACGAGTGTTACTTTGATTTTCTCTCTTGATAGGGTCCATATACCTCGTAGGGTCCATATACCTCACTTTGGATCTCCAAATCTGGAATTTCATCCATATCGTACACTTTCTGTAGTGATAGGAATTAACACCTGCTGTTTGACTCACCGATACATCAAATAAAGCTTATACCAATTAATACCCAATTTCATCCACTTTTGTAGCTAGTGCAAGAGATAACTCTGTGGTCTAACATTAAGTATTGCTACCATATTCTAAAAAGCTAATTTCATGTGTTGAACATTTCAGAGTTGCAGGTGATATATTTCAGCTATTGACAGGGCAGAACAACTGATCGCTAAATTTTATTAACAGATCTAGTTACTGATAGCTTTACTTCATACAGGCATTGCTGTATTATTCTACCTCCTAAATATACAAAAATCCAGAGAAATTTCAAAGCTAACAAACTCAAGTAAAGCTCTCCTCATTTTAATTAAATGCACATCTTTAAAATAATGCAAACAAATAACTGCATAATATCATTTTCATGTTGCACTAACCATGAAAGACACACCGTTGTTAAGGTCAGAGAGGTAAATGTGCATGAATGCAACACCAGCACCATCCTAAAATTCATCACTTGGTAAATTGGACAACTTGAGCAAATAGGACTCAGCATTTGCTAAGTGTGAAAAAAATCCAAATTATGGATGACCTCTGTGTCTGATGAGAAGAATCAATTTTATGCTGTATTTTACACTTTTACTGTCTTGTCAGGTATTTTATAAAGCACCCTAAAAAAAAATAAGTATTCTCTCTTCTTACAAGAAAATTGTAGCATTCCAAGACTGCAAGAAATACAAAGAATAAATCCAATTCTATCTACATTTACATTCAAATATTAATTTATTTTTACCTTTATGTTTTCATACTTTTGAAATAAGAGCAAAAGAATCCAAAATCTCTTAATTTGATAAGATACAATTTAATGAGCATTTTTAACAATTTTTAAAATTCTTTTTAATTTAGTTCACATTCTTTAATATGTATTCATGTAATATAATGAGTACAACATAGTCTGCTATGGAAGAAAACTTTACTATAGGCAAAATTTACTTGGCTGTAGAATACATGTAACTTCATTAATGATATTTTTAAGAGAAAAATTACCAAAACTGCATAATCTCAAAAACACCCCTCCATATTTTAGTTCTTCATTATAACAAAATCATAGTGGATGAGTATGATAAATCATATATGAAACTACACCAAGTGAATTATGGTTATGGGAAGATAGAAAGTTATATTCCTGTACCAGGGAGTTTCATATTTTTAAATTTTCATTGTCCTTTAGAAAAAGACAAAAAAAAACCCAAAACCCACCAACCAAAACCAAAAACCACTTTGATAACTTTGCTATTCAAAATTATTTAAATGAATTAATGATGTAAATTTATTTTCTCAATTTATCAATTTTATTAATTTTTTAAAGTCTTTTTAAAGAAAGAAATTCACATAACTAATACTATAAAAAATGTTAAGAGGGACATATGGGGGTTTTTGTTGTTTGTTTGGGTTTTTTTTAATTATGAGCTGAAATAGAAAAAGCTTCAGGAGAAAGCATACCTAGCTCTATAGGCTGCACTATGAGCCCACTTACTACTTCAGCAAAAATATCATATGGACCAGAGGATTTTTCAGCATTGGATTTATTTAATTATAATAAATCTGTTTCAGGAGACAGAGATAGTGCAGAAAAAAAAAAAAGAAAACAACAACAAACAGATGTGCTGTACAGATACTAGAGTACATTTTAAGCACCGATAAACACCAGTTTTTAGACTTGGTGTTTCATGACTCACAGTGGGCTAATCCAGCAAAACTTCAAGTAAATTAAAGTGTGTATTACCCTAACTAATAATAAAACAGGGTCAAGTCTTGATGACAGGTTTGCCATTTCTCTTTTATGTGACTTTTACATACTGCAGCAAAACATTTTTAAAAGCTTCATGATATTTCAAAGATACCTAAAATAGACGCAACTGTGAGCATTATCGTAACATTTCATGCAAGATTACTACTCATGTGTGAATATACTACACAACACATGAAAAAAACCCCTTTCGTGTTACATCTTAAACATTGCATGAATTTGCTCAAGCACTGTACAGAAATAACTATTTAATGTAGTTGAATGTCATCATAAAGAAGGAGATGACTGAATTTAAAACATTTTATAAATGGAACTGATAATACATTCTTATTCTGATGGAGATGTAGCTGAAAAGACATGCTATCCAAACATGTAGTTCCCAGATTGATTAGGATGGTATTTTTCTTGAAAATAATTAGGACTGAATGCATTTCTATGTGCAGAAACCTGTATAGGTAATAACTTCATTTGTTGTATTATCTCCAATGATGCTGCAGTCCTGATTTAAAAAATTTCTTACTTCTTCTAACTTTCTATGTGGTAAAAATAAACATATTTCTAAATAAAACAAATTACAAAATAAGATTAGATGTATTTGGGAACTTTAGTTACCTGCATAACTTGTGGAAAGCGAATTTAGATCATTATCAGATCTTTATTTGTCACTGAAATGGAATTCATCTATATCAATGTGTAACCTTTACTTTATGTATGTACAACAGGAGATGCCTTTTCTCCTTTCAACAATCATATTGTATAGTTTTCTAGATGTCTGTATGTATGTATAATAATCTCCTTTTAAATCCTGTATTTCTCTTGAAAATGCAACAACCTGCATTGAAATACATCTTCTTATTCAATCATTCACATTAAATGTTAACAGATTACTGATGGTGGCATATTAACTTTTTCTGTCAATATATTGTTTGGACATTTTCCCTCTTGCACACACGAACTTCTATGTTCTCCTATTTAATCACTGTTGGCAGCAAGATACAGCTCCCACTAGGCAACAATTTATAGCTCACACTACTTTGTTAGCCAAGTCGAATCTCAACCTTTAGAGCAATGTAGTTTGCAACAGGCTTCAAAACAAGACTAACAAATTAAGTTATTCTTCAGTTTGGATCACCTTAATAAAAACAGAAAGTGCTACAAGATAGCTCAAAAGAAACTTCTTTGGTTTGTGGTTTTGGGGTGTTTGTAATGTTCACTTTTTCAATGGTGGTAATCTTTTTTTCTTCAGCTTTCCTTGTGTTTGTATATAAAATGGGATGAAATACAATAAATACAACCCAGTAAAGACTTCACATACTTTCAGTAACGCCTGCAATTTTTTGCTTCTTCCTATTAATCAAATTTTGAAGTGTTTGGCTTGTTTGTGTATAACTAAAAGTTCAAAATTTGAAGATGCAAAAGACACAACAGAAAGACACAAGAGGAGGAGGAGATTCTCAGCACCTTCCAGGCTTACACTTATAACATAATTGTTGTTGATTACAGCATATAAAAACAAATCTTTTGTTGGCTTTCACAAAGTAATTAATTATTATCAGCATTCTCAATAAATCATTCATGGCAACAACTAGAAAGAAAATACAGTGCAGAACCAGAGGAACAAATCCATTCACAAAATACCTTTTCATCAGTAAGTGGAGCTAATTGCTAGGAAATTACAGGTTTAACTTCTTGTGTAAATCAAAGGTCTCCCACTGTAACTGTGTGGCCTGGAGAGGCCTCTGTGACCTACTGCAGCTCTCTGCCCTCCCTGAAGAGGCAGGTAACACCCCCTCTGATCTGCCTGTTTATCTGCCCCCTCTGCGCCTTCCCTGCATCAGTCAATACAGATTAATGTCGATACTCATGCTGTCAAAACAAACTCTTCTCATTTTTTATTAAAGGTGGATCACCAGATCTTCTGCACTACCGAATGTTAATAATTCATTTATTTCACTGCTCTGTTTCTGACGCTGACCTGGGAGAAACACTTTGTGAGAAGACAAGTATCATAGCTGACAATGTTAGCTCTTAGTTGCTACCTCATGTCTTAAGGCCTCAGATCAATTTCACTCAGCTGCTTCCCCTTCTCCAGAATACAAGAGTCTACAGAAATTGTGAATATTGTCATACATAGTCCATGAAAGTACCTCATCACTGCTCAGTCTGTACTAGCTTGTCAGTCATCCAGCCAGATTAATTACATACTCCTTTAAAAACACTACTGCACTTAACCATTTTGCACATCCTCTTTCAAGTCTGTTAGCATGAAAAGTCTGAACATAAAGTTCTGATCTACCTTCTTTTTACTGTTAATTCATTTCTATACTTACACTTGTTATTTCTCTCTGAGACAGATCAGTCTTTTAAACCTTTCTCTACTTTTGATAATTTGTCAATTTGAACATCCAATTACTGCTATTTTTGATCTCTGATAACCAGAAAAGTGCGTATTTCAGCCCATTCACCCACTGATAACATAAAAATTAATGTGATTGTGATTTTTGTCTTCCATATTTTCTCAATAGCAAAATTGTTTACTAAAGCAGTGAAATTTCAATTTTATTTTAATACTCATGTTTAGAAAATTCATTATTATGATTATTATTGTTAATTATATTTGCCTATTCTGTCGCTTTAATCCAAATCTGCAACGAATATACAACTGAAAAATAAATTTTATACTTCACCCCAAAAACACGCCAATGTGTACTCCAGTCACACTTTACAAAGTATCTTTCCTGAATTTATCTCTGTTTGGCTGTATGGTTAATGATGCTGTTCAGAAGCCATTCAGAAAAGATACACTTCTCTCTCTATTTCAAGATAAAAGTTATGCAAACTCCATGGTGGCACAATTACTATGGTAGCTTTACCTATTTACAACCAAAATCTGTAGTTATCATTTCTTTATTTGCAAGTGTCCCCAGTGATTCAGCAGTAGGTTTCAGTGAGGAAAAACCTACAGGACTCAAACCCTAAATCAGAATTTCAATTTGACAAGGAAGTGAGAACAAGCATATGCTTTATAAATCCTACACTAAAACATACAGGAATGTTCTTAGTAAGAGCTTAAGGCCATAATGAATCAATCATGACAGTTTTAATTATCAGTTGTTATTTTCATTTATAACCTCATCAAACAAATAATCATTAAACAGCAAATGGGGTTAAGTGCTCAAAAGGACTGAGAGTGAAAAAATTCTCAAAGGAAGTAAAATAATTTCTCCTTCAGAAAGTGGTTATGATGAAATTTAATTTGGTAATATTTAAATAAAATCGCACAGGAGAAATGTAGAAAATTCTGAGATGTAACAAGAATGCACGACATATTTGAAGCAAATTTTCTATTATTTTAGGAGAAAAATTTCCATTTAGCTTTTTCATTATGAACTGTTTGTGACCCCATTTAAGGAAGATTTTGTAAGAGATAGTATCCTTGTCAGGATGAATTTGATTCAAGTGACAGCTGGTGTACACTGCAAGTGACTTTAACGTCTCTGTTGAAAGAAGCTAGCTTTGGAGATTTACAGCCAAAGATTGAATCTAGCAGTTCACCATAAACTCAATTTATCATCAGACATTACCTTATCAGATAGTTCCACACGGTAGAAAAAATATGTTGAAGGTTTCATTAATTCTTTGGTGTACATTGCTCGAGTCTAACGATATATGGCTTCAACACGAACATTTCACTGTGGACTGACTTTATTACCTACAGTTCACATGAACATATGCCTATAACTCTTACAAAAGACAGAAACGGCATCCTAAAGCAGTTTTACCTGTGAAGCTTCTTGCCTAATACAGCAACTTTATTTCCCTCTCTCATTACTTTAAAGGCAAGTTGGCACTAAAATAAAAAATTACAAAGTATTACATACAATTCAAAAATTTTAACAGCTAATTGAATTAGCTAGACTAGTAATCAAACACAGCATTTGTATTTGTGTATTTGAATAGTCTCCACAGGAGACATCTACAGCAGAAAGATGGTCCATATCATTAACAGACCCCTTCTGTTTGGGTAAACACATTAGAAAAACTCCAGACCAGACTCTGAAGCTCTGTAACTATTCTAAGTCTCTAGAATTTGTTTCATTTTCACAGTTGGCTCCTAAAAAATTAGCCAAGCTGCTTCCATTGTACACAGAAAAGAATAAACATAAAGAAACATTAAGTATCTGCAGATCTGGGATTTTGTCTGACAGTACTGTGAAGTACTTTCACCTGTCAAGTCCCAAGTCCAAACTTAGATTTCAGAACACAGAAGAGGTCTTGAAAAATAACTCATTTAGATATTTATCTATTGTATAAAGATCAAGATTTTTTTTTTTTCTTCTAGAATATTTACAGACATATTAAAATATATATGAAATTTGCTTTTCTTAGTGTTACAAATTTACCTGTTAATTATACAGGGTTGTGTTTGTTTTTTTTTTTTCTTTTTATGTGTCTATATCTAGTAAACATTGGAGATTCATGGAAGGTCATTATGCTACTGTATCTATTTGTTTGTTTGTTTACTTACTGTCTCTAATTCCAAATGAAAACTTGGTGCCAGAATTAAGTATTCAAGAATATTTCATGAACACCTGTAACATGTCCTGTGTGTTCTGAAACAAGAATTCATGCTAGATGGGTTTTATCCTTTGGTTGTTTTGTTTAATCTTCTCTAATAGAGCTATAGCAGCTGTAAGACAGAAATAAAAGAGATACTGTCCTCAAAATATTAGAAAAGGGATTTCTTAGTTTATGTATATTGAGGGATTAAAGAAGAAGCACACCCACAAATCTGTCTAAAGATTATGATACAAACTGTTACAAACTAAATCTCAATTAAACATTCCAGGGGGGTGTGTGTGGGGGAAAGTTGATTTAATGATTTAAAACAAACAAACAGAAACTAAGAGATTTTTTTTTTCAATGTTTTAAAACTCCACCGGTGAATTAAAATAATATCAAAATTCAGAATTTGATTATCCAGGCATCATGTTCTCATTTAATTTAAACAGTTTCAAGCTTTAACAGGTTTTGTCCTGTTGAGATGCATTAAACCCCAAAATATTACAGCTATTTCATTAATCAGTAACTTTGTGAGGAATCATCTTCCATCAGAAAAATTCTGATCACTATCATCTACTTAAAGAAATTTAAGTCAAGTAGGAGTAGGATATAATAAAACCTGCATTTCAGAAATTCTGTACAATGCAGGAATGAGACTATGCTATTTTCTGTAAAATGAAGAAACAAACAAAAAACCTACTATAAAAAGAGAAGGGCTGGTAAATTACTATTATGTAAAACAGCCCAATATTGTAAAGAAGCCTCAAGTCATTAGGCATTAAAATGTCACCGATCTTCAACAGAATTTGATAGCTTCTGTAAAAAAACTTGCTCTGGCCATTAAGTATCATTTCAACCCATCTTCTCCAATATAAAATGTGTTTGATTATCTGCACATTTTCCATAAATCTGTTCTGCCTCACTGTTCAAAAATATTGCAAATCTCATTTGTTTGTCTACTAGGAAAGAGTTATGACTGAAGACCACTACTCTAATTTTAAACTTTTTCTAAACTAGATGATAGCACTGTTTTTTTCAAATTTTAAAAGGATCTCAACAGTAAAACTGACCATGCAAGACTATTCACCCAATTGGAAAGAACATATATGATGGGTTTTTTCTTTGTGGTTTTTTTTTTCCCAAGTACTATATATAATTTTCCCTATTGATAAAAATGGCAATACTGCAGCAAAGCACTCTGTTTCCAAAATATATATCTATCTTCTGATAAACCGAGACCATAAGGTCATAATTATCAATGGACAATGGAAGTAACAGGTACTATATATACTACAGACTAACAAAAGCTATTATGTGAACTCAGAATTTCTCTCAGTAGTGAAAGTACATTTGACATACAGTTTTCACATTAAGTGCACCTATTATGTCTGTGTTAGTATACTGAGAATTAGGGCTCTGTAAGTAAAGCAGATAAATGAGATGCCTGCAACAAAGGGTCTCTGAAAGGAAGAGGAATAAACAAATACATTTGGCAAAGTATGTTGTGTCTGAATCACACTTGAGATGTCTAGCAATTTGCTCTAAGAATGAAAGTGTGAAAACGAAAAAGCATTTTTCAGAAGACTTTCTGTGTTGGGCAACATTTAATTCATGGTTACATTCTTTTTCCCCTCACTCCTGCAAGTTTCGTACAATCAGAAAACAGTCCAACACTGTACTGTGTTTCACTGTTCAGGTAAGTGCAGTATGCACAAACTGTACGCATATTACAGCATGCCTATTTCAAGAAGTCCCACTGTATCAGTTGCTAAAACACTGATGATTATAGTAGACTGTTATTTGTGTTATGAGATCAGCAGAAGAACAATGATTATTAGGAACAAGAATCTAATTTATATATCTATCGGTTATTTGCTACCCTCTCTCCATTGCTTACGGCTCCCTAAATATCACCTTTTCAGACCTTTGCATCATCTTCCTGCTCTGGAACTACTAATATAAATATTCAGATGTCTACTCATACAGCTCTGAGACTGTAAAACTGTACGTAAGACTGTAAGGAATTGAGAGTAGGTATAAGAACCAGAGCACAAGAAAGAAGCTCTCCATTTCACATTCTTCATGTTGCTTTTAGGACACAAGTCACAGTAAAGCAGGGCAAATATTAGTTTTCCCAAATTGGCAATTAAATGATATTGATGGATGGTCTTGCGGCTGGAGAATTATACTGGGATTCATGGATAGTGAGTTCAATTCCTGTTTATATCACATTTTACCTTGATAGCAAAATGAAACCTATCTGTAAAAAATCCTACTGTGGATCCTATTTGCAATATTTAGGTTGTTATTTCTTCAGGCACTGACAGTTACTGAATTGAATCCCTCATCTTTCCTCTCACATAAAATAATAATGAAAATTGTAATTTTTTGTAGTTTGTAGGCTTATAAATTCAAAATAAGAATGGTTGGTTAAAGCATCTTAATATTCACTACTACTTTATTTCATATACTGCAGTGCACACTGGTAAGGTTAGCAAGATTAAAGCACAATGCAAATCTAAGTATAACAGTAAACCCTCACATTAAATAACAGCTGTACAAAAAAAAAAAAAAAAAAGAAGCATTCTTCCTATACAAGATATAAAAAAGCATGGACATTCTTCCCACAAAATTGCCAATAGAAAGAGGAAATATAAATAAGTCATGTGAGAATTACAGATAGTTACAGTTCCGAATAAGCTTACTCTCTGCACAATACACCGCTTTTCTGTTGGCTCCATGAAGCCCAATGACCTTCACAGAATACTGCCAGACTTCTAGATCTTTCAAATAAATTTTCCTTTCTTCCTTTCATGAACAAGTGTTGTCTGTCTGTTGGGTTTTTTTTACCTCTCTAGGCTACAAACTGCTCACCTATACATTAAAGTGAAATCTCTCCACCATCAAGTGAAACAAAGATGCATTAAACTTTTTCCTATTCCTGGTCTCTTGAGTCTAGGAAAGAGAGTGTCACAGTCACTTCCTCACCCCTTTTTTCCACATGGGTGAAGAAACCAGGGTCAAAGTTACACTTTAGTCATGGCTTGCAAAGGGCAGCAGGGGAAACCAGAGAGGTAAAGCAGTTTATTTGCCCCTGCTTCTCTTGGATTATCAAAAGGAGAATATACCTCATGGTTGCTTTCACTCTCAGCAATAAAGTGAAAAGGACGAGCTTTATGCATTTCTCAAGTACCTTCTCACATTTTGTGAATTTACAATGTTGTATAAGCTTTTCTTGTTATCAGTACCAGAACAATTTACAAATTGCTGCTGATATCAAAACAATTAATTTCCTCAGGTTCCTCTGGGGTCCTATATTTGGTTTTGTGCTCCTTAAAGTCTTACCTCACTGTTTTATTAAAAAAAAAATTGGTGATGTGGGGACGTTTGCTACGTTTTCGTTAATCTAAACCTCAAATAGGGATTTGACACCTTCATGTCAGTGACGTAGAGACATACAATGCCACAGCACTTTCACATTTCCGAAGCTAGTTAATCCACCTATAATGTCACTTCCTCTGGTGGGAACATTATCTTTTTAAGAGTAGTCAGCTGTTTTAAAATCATATCATCAATGAAGAAGTGTTCCCAGGAAAATTTGATTGCTTTAATAGAATTTATTTGCAGTAGATGAAGACAACTTTTGAAGCCACAAAGCCCTACATAGATCACTGATGATTTCAGAGGGCAAGCATACAGCGATACCATCAGCAATAGAGGAAACACTTTTCTTTGACTAGTATATCTAATTTCAAGCAGTGACAAGACTATTTTCTTCCCAAGCCAGATGAGTGCATGAGAAGTAAAGGGCAGAATATATACAAGCCTGTAATACTATCTGTCTAAGGTCTGCAGCTACTGTATTTTTCTTTCATGAGAAGCCCATAAATTTCCAAAGCTGTCTACAGTAATAGCTGTCTTATACTTTAAAGATGCAATGGATGTCTCAAACTTTGGATGACAGACCATTTACAAAAATTGCTCTTAGTAATATTATACAACTACTCTGGAAACTTAGAGGCATTTGTCTGGAAAAGCCAATCCACTTCTGATGATTTTTGACACTCTAATACGTATAAGTTTAAAAAAAAAAAAAAAAAAAAAAAAAAAATCAGGTGAAAAGTAAAGGTTTCAAGGTTCCATTAAAGCAAGGATATCAGGGCCATATATACCCAGATAAGGTTTTTCAACATCACAGGAAGGGTTGAATGTTGAAATTGCTTGTTTTGAAAAAAACCCTCAAAAATCCCTAAACAAAAAAAACCACAAAAGCAAAGAAACAAACAAACAAATCCAGTTTCAACAGTTTTCTTTGCTGAGAACATTGTTCTAATGAAAATACATGCTTCTTGGGAACTTGTAATATCTTTAAGGTCTCAGCTTACTTTTCCATTTGAACCTTGCAGAGTACTAGGCAGGAAAGCATACAGTTGCCAAAAGCATTCTTCATGCTACTGAATTAAAGCAACACTTCAGCAACCAGTTAATGATCTAAATATAGTCACGTGTAAAGAAAGTTCAAATAGATTTCAGTTCTTTATGTGATCTTCAATTTCATAATGGGACCTTTAAAAAAGGATCAACTATTTTCTTTCATCTGCAATGAATAGAACTTAGTGTTGTCATTCTCAAGGAAAGTAATAAAATATTTTTGCCTTTTAAAACACAAATATTTGAAATATTTCATTCTGTCCCAATGCAGTTAAAGCTTCTCATTAAAAATCTGGTAAGCACAGATATGGATTTCAGAAAAAGAAAAACATAATTGTAGAAGCATGAGTTCTCAGAAGTGATAGCATTCTCTAAGTGGAAATGAAACAAGCACTCCAAACTTTCACAGTTCTACAAACCATAATGACAACATAGTAATTCCGTCCTAAAAAAACACTTGTGTAGCTGCAAAAGGGTTGTACAATATTTACAATCAGAAATACCTTGTAACAAATGTACCCTGTCAATCTAATTTCCCTATTGCAATGAAAAATGAGAGACTTCTTCCCCATATGAAAATATTTGTGTTTCCAGAAGAAAGGTGTTAAAAAAATAAAAATAAAAATTGTGAAGAATGAAAATTTCATGAGAAGTATTCTAGTACTGTTTCATTATCGACTATTTATAGGAAGACATTTATGGTTGTACTGGTTTTCAATGGGATAGAGTTACATGTCTTCACAGTATCTTACATAGGGATTTGTGATGAAATATAAATAATTCAATAACTTAATAATATTGGGAAGGTTTGGGTTTTGCTGAGCAGGCATCAAAGCCTTTTCTGCTCCTCAGACTGCCCTGCTAGCAAATAGGTTAGGGATGCAAAAGAAGCTGGGAAGAGACATAGCTGGGACAGCTGACCTCAACTGACCAAGGAGATAAGTCATACCATATGATGTCATTATTGAAATAAAACAGGAGGAGGTTCGCATAGAGTTCACTGCTTGGCCACTGGCTGGGCACTGGTTGGTGGAATGCAACTGTTTTCATTTGCATCACATACCTTTTTTGAGATTTATTTTCCTATATGTTTTGGGTTTGTTGGGGGGTTTTATGGTTTTGGGTTTTTTTCCTGCAACTTTTTAAAAATTGTACTCTTTAATTATTAAACTGCTGTTATCTCAACCCATGAGTCTTTTTTTTCATTTCTACCCCTCCCATTCTTCCCCCATCTCACTGGGGGACAGGGAGCAATAGAACACTGTGTGAAGCTTAGTTGCTGGACAGGGTTAAACTACAACAATGAGCAAGTTTAAAAGTGAGAAGCAGAAACTCTTCATAGAATCACTGACTCACAGAATGGGTTATGCTGGAAGGGACCTTTAGAGGTCATGTAGTCCAGCTTCCCTGCAGTAAGCAGGGACACCTCTAACTAGATCTGGTTACTCAGAGCTTCATCAAGCCTGACCTTGAATGTCTCCAGAGATGGGGCCTCTGGGCAGCCTGTGCTAGTGTCTCATCACCCTCATAGTAAACTTTTCACACCTATATAAATGAAAGAACAAAATATGAGCCCCCAGTATATTCTGAGTGGAAATAATAGTTAGTGAATCAGTAAGAACATTCTTACATTTCCTTCAAAGGTACCTTCAACGACAAATGTGGTAACTAGGGATAAAACTGTGGCCGTTTCTCCAGACCATTCAGAAAGAGATTTATGACAAACTGGAATCTACATTGTCGCAGTTTTGCGTAGCTGGGTACTGGCAGAGAAGGAGAGGCTGCAGAGATGGCTGCTGTAAGAAGCAGCTAGAAGCTCTCTGCAGGCCCCAGAGAGTAAACATCGTCCAACTCAAGGCAGCAGCAAAGCTGCTGCTGACCAAGGCCAAGACAATTGGCGATAGTCACAGCGCCTCTGGGAATTCCATTCAGGGGAAAAAAAAACCCAAACAAACCTACAAGCAGCTGCATTTTGCCACCAAAGAAGGGAGTGAGAAGATGTAAGGAGCTTTTGCAGACACCAAAGCTTGTGAGGGGGTAGAGGAGGTGCCCCAGGTGCCGGAGAGAAAGATGCCCCTGCAGCCCGTGGAGAAACCCATGGTGGAGCAGGTGTCCCCCACAGCCCATGGAAAAGGGCTGGAGCAGGTGGAGACATACAGGAGAAGCTGTGACCCGCATTGGAGCAAACCTCCTCCAGCACTTGCAGCCCATGGTGAGAGACAGAGACACAGAGATAAGCAAGGGAGAGATTTGCGCCAGGGCAGGTTTGCTGGGGGTAGGCTGGTGACCCCATGGAGGACTGGGACTGAGAGACATTGTGATTTATTACTGCCTGCTATAGCAGTGACCCACACTGGGGCAGCTGATGAAGAGCTGAAGCCCTGTGGGAAAGGACTCACATTGAAGAAGTTCACAAAGTGGGACCCCATGGTGCAGCAGGGGAAGGGTGTGTGGAATGAATGCCTCACACTGGCCAAGAAGGAAACCAATTTGTGAGGAACTGACCAAAGCCCCCATTTTCCCCAGTCTCTGCCCCTCCCCGTGCCACAATGGGCTGGAAGAAGGGAGCAAAATCGTGACTAAAGTGAAGTCTGCTAAGAAGGGAGGGGTGGGGAGAGATGCTTCAAGATGTGGTTGTGCTTCTCATTATCTGACTCTGGTTTCACTGTGTGTGTAGCGTAGTGTAATAAACAAGATAGTTTTCTTTCCTTCACTCTGTGTTGAGTCTGTTTTGCCCATGACACCGCTTGCTGAATCTGTCACTGTCCTTATCTCAACTCCTAAGACTCTCAACATGTATTTTCTCCCCTGTCCAACTGAAAAGGTGAGTGACAGACTTTGGTGGGCACCTAGCCTGCAGCCAGGCCTAAACTACCACATTCACAGACTTGAAAGTACAACACACAGGCCAGTCTGCCACATTAATGAAAAAATAATGCAGAGGTTTTGAATGGTTACTTTTGATTCTTACTTTTTTATACCTCTTATTAATTGTGTCTTTAGGATAATATAATGAAGAATTTAGTTTAGCTTCAGGAGATCCTTAGCATTTTTATGCCATTTTGAAGAAACAGGTTGAAACCAGGATGGCATGAAGAGTATTTTTGTTACGGAAAAAAATACTTATATGTTCTATAATGAAATAGTAGAATAAGTGGGAGGTGACAGATAATGATTTCAATTCATAATGTCATATGGATGCCAAGAGAATAGAAATTTCAATAAATTATTGTGGAACATTTAATGTTAATTTACTTCTTAAATATTAAAAGTAAGTTCAGCTCCAATACAATCTATTAACACGAATGAGCTCCTTCTATGGCTAAAAATGTTGATATGAAAGATTCTCAATTTAATAGCTGCTTAAAATAATTTCCATTAAGACTATAACCAAAACCTACACTAAATGTTTAATTAACTACAGAAGCAGTCAATTAAAAATATGAAATTAAAGAAAGTTACCCTCTCCCATAACCGTGATCCTGTTTTTATAAGCTACATGATGTAGTTAATGATTTTAATCTGCTCTTGCTCTAGCCATGACATTTATAAAGTATACTTGAGATCACATGCAATGCATATTAATTAGTAGTATTCACAGTTATTGTTTGATACCCTCGTTATCCAATCTAATTTAAAAACAAAGCTTTTTAATTATGATTTCTATGGACTTATTTTCCATAGTTTATCATTTATTTAACAGAAATAAGTTTGGCTAAGCAGAAATAATTTAGTGTAATTGTTTGTAGCACTTTATTCTCTGATCTCAGAAACAGTGTGACAAAAAGAAATACCCAGCAACAAAAACGAAACCCTGAATTACTTGTCAGTTTTAACTATCATAGCAAAAAAACCCAGAACTTTTAAAAAAAAAAAAAGCAGCATTCTATAAAAGAAGTTTTTCTCTTAAATAACTGAACTTCTATATTATATATATTATATAATATATATAGTGCTGTCTCTTACCAGAAGCAAAAGAATGAAAGAAAGCTTAGTCAAAATCAATCACTGTTTTTCAGACAGAAAGATGACAAAGAAATTCTCCTGGTTTTCAATCAGGATAGAGTTAATATTCACAAGAACTGTGGAGAGGGCACAGCCAGGACATCTGACCCAAACTAGCCAAAGGGATATTCCATACCACATGACATCATGCTCAGTATATAAAGGGGAGCAACCTAGGGAGGAGTCACTGCTCGAGGATGAGTGGGTGTTGAGCTCCGGGCACTGATCAAATTGCATTTCATATCACCTACTTAATCAAATACTTTTATAAAGTATTGCTAATATTATTTCCTTCTTCCTTTACTATCCTTTTAACCTGTTCTTATCCCACAGGTTTTCCTTTTTCTTCTGATTCCCACCTCCATCCCTCCAGGGTGAGTGGGATAAGCAAGCAGCCACCTCATGCTCAGCTGCTGGCTGAGGATAAATCACAAGTCTTTTTTGGTGACCAATGTGGGATTTGAAGGGTTAAGATAATAGAAGATATGAGCACAGCATGTTAAAACAAATTTGTTATATGCATTTATTATACTAGTTAAATTGCCACAGGTCACAGCAGTGTTTTGTTTGCTCACATCATTATGTTACATAAACCCATACTTGCTGTATGTATTCCCCATGGTGCTACTTATTGTCTTTGGAAGAGGTGTCCAGATTCTCATTATGTTATACCGTGTAATATCAACTTATGATATAATCATATTAATGGACATGTGTCTAAGCTGGTATTTGTATATGGCATTGCTGCCATGCCCATCCCTCAGATGAAATTTATCAAAAATAGCACCTAATCTATGGGGAAGGCAGAAGAGATATTTTCTCCCACTCTTTCACCTCCCCTTTTTCCTTCAGGTGAGATAAAACAGCTTTTGAGAACTCTGAACACCCTTGGGATGTTTTAGACAGGATGTTCCCATTGCAAGTTCTCCTGAATGTGCTTCAAGTCTTGCCTAGGGTTACAAAAAACTGTTTTAAGAGTATCACTAAGAGATGTTCCCTGAGACAAGATAGTTGTAGATTGCATGGTATGTGGAAGATTATCTAGAGGTTGGTATCTAGACAACTTCTCACTTCCAGTGGTTTGGAATTTCACTGGCAAGTTATCTACCAAACACTGCTCAATATTAGGCAGCACCCTTAGGAGAAAGAGAAGAAAAACAGACTGACAGGCACTGTGGCTACTAACCACAGCTACAGACTGTAGCTGAATCAAAAATACAAGGCATGCTGGAATCAGTTGTCCCTGTATAGAAGAAGAATACACAAAAAAATGAGTTCACTTAATAAAGGAAAATGAAACAGGGTCATCACAAGAAGAGGGGGAAGAGACAGAACCAGAGACAACCACGTGATCCCTATCCCTGTGTGAGCTGCAAGACAGGCATAAAAATTTCAGTCATCAATTAAGCAAGCAACTTGTCACTTAGCTGTTCTGATGCTGGGATAATGGGGCCAGTAGCCTAGAATTAGGGTTTAGAGAAACCAAGCAGTTACAATCCCTGCCCAGGGAAAGGGGCATTGCAAAATGATTGGAAAAGGGACATAAGCACTCAACCTCTGGAGCTGACTCTTGTCAGGCATGAAGGAAAGGTATCTTCAGTGAAGACATTGTATGCCATCCAGCAAGTGGATTACCATAGAGATACCCAATACCTAAGGGAATCACCTGTGCAAGACATGGTTTATTATAAACTGGACAATGTGCCGTTGCCCAGAGATCCTGCTGAAGTCCAAATGCACATGACTTATGTGGCAGAAGTTTGTAGGGAGCGCACCACTGGCATATCCCAACTCTTTGGCAGTAATGGACTGGAAAGATGAAGAGGCAGCAATGGTGAATGAACCAGCTGACTGGCTCCACCACAATGAAGAAAGTCTCTCTACCTCCCTTATGGCAGTTGTGGAGAACCTATCCCACAAGGTCCATCCACTTGAGAATGGCCCTATCTGGAGTCTACAGCAGAAAGCACCAGGGGAGACGTGAGGTCAACCCCTGGGTTTTGGAGTTCAGGATACATAGGCTCTGAGGCCCACTACACTCCAACTGAAAGAGACATTGGCAGTATATGAAAGGCTGAGCTGCTTCAGAAGTGGTTACCACTGAAGCACATCTCCCCCTGGCAACTCAACTGCTGGTGCTGGGTTGGATGTTCAAAGGGATGGCCTCCTCTACACATCATGCAACTGAAGCTACATGGACTAAGTGGGTCACACTGATCACACAGTGGGCTTGAATAGGAAACCCCAGTCACCCAAGAATCTTGGCAGTGATCATGGACTGCCCAGGAGGCCATGATTATTGAATACTGCCAGAGGAGGAGGTCATGCATGCTGAAGAGGCCTCACTGTATAACAAACTTCCAGAAAATAACAAACAATATGCCCTGTTCACATATTGATCTTACTGCACGGTGGAAAAGCATCAGAGGTGAAAGGCTGCTGCATAGATTCCTGTATTACAGAAGCTGCTGAAAGACAAGGTGAATCAAGCCAGTTTGCAGAGGTGAAAGCCATCCAGTTGGCTTTAGATGATGCTGAACAAGGAAAATGGCCAGTGCTCTACCTCCATACTGACTCATGAATGGTGGCAAATGCCATGTGGGGGTGATTACAGCAATGGCAGTAGAGCAACTGGCAGCCCAGAGGCAAACCCATCTGGGCTGCTGAATTATGGCAAGATACTACTGCCCGGCTAGAGAACCTGATTGTAAAAGTAAACAATGTACCCAAGAGTCAGGCCACTGAAGAACATCAAAATGAGCAGACTGCTAAGATTAAAGTGGCTCAAATAGATCAGGACTGGTAACATAAAGGTGAATTATTTATAGCTCGTTGGGTCCATGACACCTCAGGCCATCAAGGAAGAGATGTAACACATAGATGAGCTCCTGATCGAGGCATGGATCACAAGTCATCTATGAATGTGAAATGTGCTGCATTCAAATAAGCTAAGCAGACAAAGCATCTGTTTTATGGAGGATGATGGATGAAATATAAATATGGAAAAGCCTGGCCGATCGATTACTTCACAGTCCCACATACCGAGGCAAATACCACGTGCTTACAATGGTGGAAGCAAGAACAGGATGGCTGGAAACATATCCTGTACTCCATGCTACTGCCCAGAACACTATCCTGGGCCTTAAAAAACAAGTCCTGTGGCAACATGACACAGAACTGAGTCAGGTGATGAGACTCATTTCTGAAAAACCCTCACAGGTACCTGAGCCAAAGAGCATGGCATTGAGTAGGTGTATCACATCCCTGTCATGCAGCAATGGCTGGGAAAGCAAAATGATACAATGGACTGCTAATGCTACACTGACAGCAATGGGTGGTAGTACCCTCAAGCATTGGCATACACATCTAGCAGAGGCCACCTGGTTAGTAAACTCCAGGGGGTCTACCAATAGACTTGGCCCTGCCCAATCATGTACTGTAGAAGGGGATAAAATCCCCCATAGTGCACATGAAAAACCTGTTGGGGAAGACAATCCGTTTTAGCCCTGGTTCAGAAAAAAGCAAACACATCTGTGGGATTGCTTTTGGTCAATGACATAAGTGCACTTAGTGGGTGATGTAGAAGGATGGTAAAGGTCAACGTAGATTTCAAGGATTTTGATTCTGGGTAAGAATAACCAGAAATTAAATTGTATAATGTTAATTGCTAAATAATCCTGTCATTGTATGTCATCTTTACTGTAATTGCTATATGCCATATCAATGGTATTGTAGTAAGAATCATCTAAATTAATGAAGGATGAACTTCTATGGTGAAGCTGAGCAAAGCGTCATGATGACAAAACTAGAATCGACTAGATCAACTGGCAGCCAGCAATTTCCTCAAAATCAACATCTTCTTTCCACAAATGACTCTGAGCTTGGATTGTACCAGATAACACCAGTGGTGAGCTATGGATGCAGCATGTAACAATCCAACAGCACACAGCATCTGTCCTGTCCTGAGAGACTATTATGACAGATGGAGTTCAAAAAGACGAACTGAGTGAACTCAATGGACATTTTAGAGGGATGATCATAGATGGGAATGCTATCTGCATACACACACACACACACGTATACAGCAGACAGGAAATCTGGGGGATGACCTGCTGGAGAAGAGCTCTGTGGAGAAGAAACTGGGGGTCCTGGTTGATGACAGGTTGGCTATGAGCCAGCAGTGTGCCCTGGTGGCTAAGAGGGTCAGTGGGATCCTGGGGTGCATCAGGAGGAGTGTGGCCAACAGGTCTAAGGAGGTGATCCTCCCCCTCTACTCTGCCCTGGTCAGACCCCACCTGGAGTATTGTGTCCAGTTCTGGGCTCCCTGGTATCAAAAAGACGGGGTATAAAAAAGACAAGGACCTCCTTGAGAGAGTCCAGAGAAGGGCTACGAAGATGATTAAAGGCCTGGAACAGCTCCCGTATGAGGAAAGGCTGAGTGAGCTGGGGCAGTTCAGCCTGGGGAAAAGAAGACTGAGGGGGGACCTAATTAATGTTTATAAATATCTTAAGTATGGGATGCAGGGGGAATTGGCCAATCCCTTTTCAGTGGTCTGTGGAGATAGGACAAGGGGCAATGGCTGTAAACTGGAGCACAGGAAGTTCCACACCAACACGCGGAAGAACTTTTACACAGTGAGGGTGACAGAGCCCTGGGACAGGCTGCCCAGGGAGGTGGTGGAGTCTCCTTCACTGGAGATATTCAAGACCCGTCTGGACGCCTATCTGTGCAATATGAGCTAGGGAGCTGCTTTGGCAGGGGGGTTGGACCCGATGATCTCTCGAGGTCCCTTCCAACCCCTACAATTCTGTGACTCTGTGAAAAGTAGTGGTGATTAACTGGAAGGTATGGAAACTGGGCATAGAATAGATAGCATAGAATAAGGCATGAAAAATGTCTTGATTTTCAGCTGAGATAGTTAATATTTACAAGAAGTGTGGAGAGGACACTGCCAAGACAGCTGACCCAAACTAGCCAAAGGGATATTCTATTCCATATGGCATCATGCTTACTATATAAGGGGGAGCACCGTAGGTAGGAGTCACTGCTCAGGTATGGGCTGGCCATTTGGCTTTTGGCAGTGATCAAATTGCATTCTGTATCACCTACTTTGTATATTCTTTTATAAATATTTCTTTTCTTATTTTCTTCTTCCTTTGCTGTCCTATTAAACTGTCTTTATCCCAGCCCACAAGTTTTACTTTTTTCTTCTGACTCTTCTCCTCACTTCACTATGGGGGGGAGGAATGAGCAAGTGGATACATGGTACTTACCTGCAGGCTAAGGCTAAACAACAAGAGAAGTCTAGAAAAATGGAGATTAAATGAGATGATAGCATAGGAACTGTATGTCGAATCTAAGTCTGTGAGAAGGACCATTGTTCACAGGCTTAATACTGGGAAAAGACTGGGAGTACATACAATTATTCTTCAGCAGAGTGCTCTAACTCGTTTATTAAACACTGCCCTTAATTTTTTTAAAGTCCTTAAATGTTTTCATTATCTTTTAGTACTTTAAATCTGTAAGGATCAAGTAACACTCTTGATCTTTAATTCATTAATCCTTATTGGACTAGATCTGTTATGTCTCTCAGATAGTTTATTTCACATGGCCAACTTCAGTAAAGGTGGCAAAAAACCCAGGAACCAATGTGTCACCATCCAATAATTAATAGCAGGCCAATTTCCTAGCACCAGAGAGCCTCAGCAGCACTTCACTTCCTCATAAAGCATAATCTAGTATAAGTACATGAAGCTGTTGGCTAAAAATTGATTCTTCCCTATTTTCCCAAAAGCTAAGCATTTGTTGATTCAAAGACTTTTTTGGACGGATCACTTTTGACATTAGTCAGGGGTCAAAGGAAATGTAACAAATACAAATGTAAATAGTGTAAACATAAACAGATCTTAGCAGCTGGATTGATGAAGACACTTTAAAAGCAAAAAAAAAAGAAAAATAAATCACAGCCTTTGCAGCGGAAAATCCTGAAAAGTGCCTCAGTAATGGCACAAATCTATAGTTCTGTGGGAATATGATAGAATAATGCATTCTGTTTGCTTACACAGAATTACAACAAATGATGAAAATATATTATTAGTTTGGGTTTTTTTTAATGCACAACCCCTAAATAATGGAATACAAGGAGTTCTATCTTGCTGACAAAGGCTTCAACAGCATAGCTTTAAGTGAAAACCAAGCAATTCTGAATTTAAACTGGATTCAGCTGAAATAAAGTTATGAGTCCTACACAATTCGGCCTTTCATGTGGGGAGCTCAAAAAGCACTGATTTGTCCCTGAACAATAGCAGGGGGGTTAGAACTAGATGATCTTTAAGGTCCCTTCCAACCCAAAATATTCAATGATTCTGTGATTCATGGGAGACACAGAGGGGCTCCTCACATAATGTTTGGAAAATAACTGGCTCACAGTGAAGTAAGTATTTTCATGTAGTTGTAGTTACAATAAGAATACTCTATGTATAAATTTTAATAATGCTTAGTGTTGATGCTGTTCCAATGGCTATGAACCAAATATTAACTTAAAGCAGTGAAAAAGTTCCATGTGTAATAAGAGACAGCAAGCACATGTATTGTATGTGCTTTAATATATTTTTTAATAAAGTCAGGCTTCCGTTAGTTTAATTACACTTTTACACCTTCCTGATTAGAAAAATAGTTTAATGACTTTTTCCACACTTTGAACTATGGAGTATGTTCATGTAAGTTTAAATGAGAAATAAAACATAAATTTGAAGAATGTCTTCCAGGCAGAATAATGCAAGAGTTGTTAGGTTTAACCTGTAGAAGCAAAACAAAACAAAAAGCCACAAAGCAAACAATTTTAGTTTTCAACATATCATATTTAGCACAAAAGCAATGTAATCATTATTAAACTGTGCAATTCCACAATGAAAAATAAAATTGTATAAATCAGTTTACAAGCAGCTATATTTAAAATAAATAAAGTAAGTTCTCTCTTGTGTATAGGTTACTAACACTGTTAGTGTAAAGTGATGCAGCCCATTGAAGTAATTTCCTGATGTGTGTGAAGAAGATGAATTTTTAATTGTTATCAGAAATCCAATTTACCACTGGGTATAAAATGAACACCTTTGGAGGGCAGTTACTATAATGAAACAGCATGTCACATATCCATTTAAAAACAACATTTTGGTGATAGAAATGACAAGTGCAAATGTATTCTCAGCAGACTGAAAAAAAAAAACAGAAAAAAAAAAAAAAACCAAACAGAAGATGTCCGGTGATGACATTTAAAGACTGTATTCAAGTATACAGAGTACCAAATTTGAGGTATGAGTTGTGCAAGAGCTTTAAGAGACTGATTGATAAAAAAAGCCTAGAAATGAAATGAACATACATAAATGCAGAATGATATACATCAAGGGGCAGGAACCAACAAAAAAAACCCCCTCAACATGTGTACATACAATGACCTACCACCACCCAGAAATCTTCCCTGAAAATACCAGCTCACTGCTCAGTAGTCAAAAACACAGACTGAAGTGTAAGAATTACTAGCAAGGAAGATTGAACAAAATGCGTAATGCACAGAAGGTATGATATACACCCTTCAGAACTAATGTTCAGCTTCCATTACACCCTTCTCAAAGAGACTGCAACTGGCCTCAGAAAGGTACAGAGAATGGCTTCTCTACAAGAAACAAGTAAGTAGAAGAGGACTTGAAAAGTATGACCACTTAGCAGGGAAGGATATACTGCAGATCAAAACTTATATGTAACACTGAAAATTAAGAAGGAAAATGTACTCTGATGAGAGAAAGGCTTCATATAAAGTGACCCGTTAGGTGAGGAAAATGAGCTGCAGACAGTGAAAAGGTAACTGGATATTCTTAATTGATGCCAGTAACAGCTTGTATTTTTTCTCCATGGTCTTTCCCAGGTAACAATAATGGATACTGTCTTCACTGATTTTACTGAAAGTCAAGTGCCAGCCTGATCACACCGAAACCTCACAGCCCTTGGTGGAAAGAAAGCAGGATGCTAAAGGAAAACTAAAGAGGATAGATTAAATTATTATGGGAACTGCTAATGAAATGGAAGAAGTGTGGGAGCATGAAGAAACAAGTGCCTGGGTCTGAGGGCTTTTATTTAGTTGACCAGATATGAAATGTGAATGTTGTCATTTTTCTAGGTCTGGGAAACATGCATCTTTCAGGAAATATTTAATTACCAATTACACGACTACCAACGCACAGCATCAAAATCACCTTTATTTAGCTTTTGCTAGTAAAGCAATTCTGTCTTATCTGTAGTGCTCTGCTGAACTTGAATTTGTGTCTGCTTGCTATAGCTGAGGGGTGAATGGCTACTTTAGGGACAAAATTAGCCAATGAAGAAGTATGCACTATCTTCCAAGATGAACGGTAGAACCTTCGTTGAAAAAACAGTAACAGTTCAAAAAACAGCAAGAAAACTGGAAACTTGAGGCTCTTCAATTTTTTAAAACAGAACTCCCAGTAAAGTTAGAAAAAAGTTATTCCATTTTCAAAAGGAAAAGTAAAAAATCTCATTTTGTAACTGCTGTCATGTTTCAGAAGACACTCCAGAAACAGTGTTCCTGTTACCCATTTTAACTGTCTTTCCCAACTGAGGAAAAGCAATTAGCTAATTTGGTCATTGACATTTTTCTTAATTCCTTTCAGAATACTCATATCTTTCTTCTTCTTTTTGTTTAGTGTTTTTAGTATTTAGGAAAATGAATGAATGTGCTATATATCAGTATCACCTCAGTGGATATATATACAGGGCACTTAGATACTGCATGGCCCCACCACTGCTATATGGTGGTGCTGTGGCTCTGTGTCTGTGCTCTTAAATTTCTCAGAAAAAAGCCAACTCTTCTACATTCTGGAAAATGCCTTTGGATTCAACAACTCTATCTTATGATTAAAATAAAAAAAAAAAAGAAAAAAGAAAAAATTTTAAAAAACCCATGCGCCTCACTAAAAAAGATGTTCAGGTTCTACTTGCAAAAAACACAAGCCCAACTGCAATGACCATGTATTGAGCAAAGAAAAAACTAGTAATTCTGTCTTCAGAATAGGGATTAACAAGCATGCAGAAAATACAGCAGGGGGTGCATTCTTTGAAAAACAAATTAAAAACATATCAAACAACTGCTCATTAAGCAAGTACTGCCAATTCTATGAATCAAATGAGGCAGGATCTTACAGAAAAAAAAAAAAAAAAAAAACAACCCAGCATATAATTAGACACTTAAATGACAACATAGTGTACAGACACAAGAAAACCAAATTAAAATATTGCAGGGAGTCCCTTGTATTGTTGGGGTTTTGTATTTTCTGAATTGCCTGCTTAATCTTTCAATCCTAACAGTACTGTCTAACGATAGTCTTGCTTGCTTTTTTTAGCACACTGTAATCTTTGCACCATTTACTATTAACCAGCATTTACAAATTAGCTCAATTATACAAGAGAAAAATACAGAGAAAAACACATTTACCGTATGTAGCTTCACTAACCAAGAATGTCCTGCATTTATGGGAGCTCTAACCATCAACCAACTGAATCTGCGGGCAGGACTGAACACAATTATGTACTGCCATACTGCATGCTGTAGGTCATCTGAGACCTACACTGGTCTCAGATCTGTAACACAGACCTGGTGTGGCAAGACATTCTTAGATCCTCTACAAGAACCTTATCTTTAAACAATAAAATACAATTCTGCCTGTACAAAGCTAAATTCATGTAGCCATCCTTCTACTTAAATTAATAACTAGGAACCCACTGTGTTGGCCACTATTGCTACTTGGGTCTGTTGATGTGACGTCTTTCTATATGGCAAACTCTCAAATTTTAGTCCTTCCTTCATAGGTCTGTGCGTTTCCTTACATTGCAGTTTGGCTTCTCAAAGGTGCCCTGTGCAGCAAGCACTGTTCTGGAAAAGGACAACACTTACTGTTTGCTAAGCAGCATAACATTCTTATAAAATCTCATAAAAACACCACAGGCAAAGAAAAGCAAACCAGCTGTCAAGTGGAAATAAAATGCATTTATTTTTGATTTTGAAAATTTAATTTTCAGCTAAAGATCTTGCCTATAGTTCTTTTTCTACAAAGCAGAGACTAGAAATGTCCTCTCTGGTTACTTCGTTCTCTTGGATTAATAGCCAACAACACAACCTCTGTAAGTAGAACCAAGAGTTTAAGAAAAGTATTGGCAGCATATCCATCTGGTTTTATATTTGGAGACACCACTGACTTAAAATTTCTAAGTGAAATTAAATAATATATAAACTGCAGTGTCCAGGAAGAAAAAAAAAAAACAAAACCACAAGAACAATAATACTAAAATTTACTTGGAGACCTATGAATCAAAGTAATCCCTAATATCAGAGCAAAACGCTATCAATATTCAAGTCTTATGTATATACTTTTCTTAATAATGGCTATTTTGGTAGTCACTAGAGAAATTACCATACAGATATTTATATACACTCTACACCGAACTCAGTATAAACTGACTCTATAAAGGTGGGACAAGTTTTCTACAAAGTCCCACAATATTTAGTTCATATTCTTTCTGAAACTTGACTCACCATCTGTTTCTTAAAAACATTCTGAAACTTTTGTAATGTAATTTCCTGGAGAAGAAGACAGTCTCTTCAGACAACATCTCTATGTGGCCTTAAGAAATTTCCCAAACTCTCATTTAGATTTTTTAGTGTTTTGTGCCACAGCCACTTGAACAAGGTCTCTCATACTATTAATTCAGTGCTTGCATTCTTTGAATCAGCATAGCAGGCAGTCTTCATCCCCTGCAACAACATAAGCCTCTTCCTATACTGACTGCAGGTTGCCATCTGCAATATATGGGTTTGGTTTTACTGTTGTAGCGTGTAATTTCCTGGAGAAGAAGACAGTCTCTTCAGACAACATCTCTATGTCGAAGATGATAGCAAGTGGCTCCGCAATCACAACATCTCTATGTGGCCTTAAGAAATTTCCCAAACTCTCATTTAGATTTTTTAGTGTTTTGTGCCACAGCCACTTGAACAAGGTCTCTCATACTATTAATTCAGTGCTTGCATTCTTTGAATCAGCATAGCAGGCAGTCTTCATCCTCTGCAACAACATAAGCCTCTTCCTATACTGACTGCAGGTTGCCATCTGCAATATATGGGTTTGGTTTTACTGTTGTAGCGTGCACTGCTCTCCACTCCCTCCTTTACGTATCTGTTCTCAATCCCTCAGGAATGCTCAGTACTTCTAGTTTGAGACTGACCTGACAGTTTTTCCGTAATACTCTGAAAACCAGACGTGTTCCCAAGCAGAGGAAGCGCATGAATGCAGACAGCAGAGAAGCCTTCAATCTAAGGCAGTGCTCAGGACAAAACCAGACTCCTTCCCTCTAACTGAGTTAGTGCAGTTTCCCAGGCTGAGCCAAACAGATTGCCAAATATTTCCTTGAAAGACTGCTAGCTCAGTGTCACTAAATATGTCCAGATAATCTATCTTTCTGGTGGTTTCTACACACAGGTGTGTTTGTATTTTGGATTACAATCTAGGTGATCAGAAAACTGTATTTTCACAATAAACTCCTCTAGTTAAGCAAATGAAAATTAATTTCCTGATTCTATTCTACAGAGTTATTTCCACCTATGTGAGATTTCAAAGTTTAAAATTTTCAGATTTCCAGTGAGAAATTTATTCTTTATTCCAGGAAATGTCCATTAACAGTACTCAAAATAGGAATCTGTAGGGGTCAGCATTATCCTTCTCTGATGTCAGACACATTTTGGAGTCACCTGAAGTCACAATTATGGAGTACTACTTTTCCTTGATTGTTAATCACCATGAAGCCTTAAATTTATACAATTACTCTTCCTGCCTGAAAAGGTACAGTATGAATGATGTGCCAGGCTTTCAGTCAGGCCGTTTTCTCATGTTGATTTCTGTCATATGGATGATACAGTTAGCCTGAAGGACTAAAATGATCATTTTCATCCTCAGGCAAAGAAATTCCAGTCATCTCCTTCCCCCTAGCTACTAATTCATGCAGTTCCTCTGACAGGTGAAAAATGGGTGTTCATTATATCATTGGCTCAACAGGTGACAGAACTGGACATTGAATGGCTGTTCAGGGTATTTCAGTTTTAAAAATATAAGTGCCCAAGATTTACTGAACTATTTTTTTTTTATGCATAATATTCCTCCTTAAACTTTGACAGGGCAATTACTTAGACAGCTCTGTTTCAATTACCCCATTTTGAAATAATACCACATTGTTCATAATGTGTTACAGCATAACACAATCTTCTGTAACCACTTGCATCCAACAGAAATTACTGGTTTTATTGTTTATCCTTTTAAAAGAAAAAAGAGAAAATAAAAACAAACAAAAAACCCCAGCCTTGTATATTTTGTTAGGATTAAAGGCTACAGAAAGTACATTGTATCGAGTTAATGAATTTCTGAATTTTTCTATCCAGCCTACATGTGAACATATCTAAAGAAAATTTGTTTTCTTGCTCCAGGTGCATATGAATAACTCCTTTAGCCTTTCTCAACTGTCTTTACCCACCTTCCCTTTCAGCTTACATCACTTTTCTCGATGCAGACAGTTTAGATCACAGACTCTTCACAGTCACATGATTTTAAGTTTCCCTATGATGACTGTAGGTTTTAGACACTAAGCCCACTTAGGCATACTCTATTTTAGTCTGAACATTTCTTAGCTCGGCATAAATTTGTATACCAGATGCCGCCTTATAATTAACACATTGGGATTTGGGAGCTGTAGATTTTTCTGGTTACAAACTTTCCATCAAACCGACATCTGTGATTTATGCTTCCAACTTGCTTTCAATACATTTACATAATCTGTTTGATATAAGGAGAGATCATAAACTCTCCTTGCATATTTAGAAATAGATTTCACAGAGAATTAAAACCAAATCAAGGAATGGTTTAACCTTCTCTTTTGCACTGATAGGGATTTTAAAATACCTATAATCAAACGTTCAAAGAACAAAATTAAATTTTACAATCACAGAATCATAGAATCATTCCGATGAAAAAGACCCTTAAGACCACTAAGTTAAACTGTTAATGTAGCACTGCCAAGCCCACAACTAAACCATGACCCCAAGCATCACATCTATTTAGTACATCCAGGGAGTGTGACTCAACTACTTCCCTGAGCAGCCTCTTCCAAGGCTTGACTGGCATCTTTTCTTTCAGTAAAGACATTTCTCCTAATATCCAGTCTAAACATCCTCTGTGACAACTTGAGTCCGCTTCCCTCATCCTATTACATAGGAGAAGAGACTAAGACCCACGTGGCTACAACTTCCTTTCAAGCAATTGTAAAGATAAATGAGATCTCCCCTCAGCCTCCTTTTCTCCTCTTTACTCAGTCACTCCTCATTAGACTTGCACTCTAGACCCATCACCAGCACTGTTGCCCTTCTCTGGATGTGCTCCAGCACCTCAATGTCTTTTTTGTAGTGAGGGGGCCAAAACTGAACACACTATTCAAAGTACAGCCTCACCAGTGCTGAGTAGAGAGAGACAACCACATCCCTAGTCCTGGCCACACTATTTCTGACACAAGCCAGGATGCCTTGGGGCCACCTGGGCCCTGCTTGTTCATATTCAGCTAGCTGTCAGACAAGACCCATAGGTCCCTTTCCATCAGGTAGTTTTCCAGCCATTCATTCCCAAGCCTGTAATGCTGCATGGGGTTGTTGTGACCCAAGTGCCAAACCTGGCACTTGGCCTTGTTAAACTCAAACAGTTGGCCTCAGCGTGCTGATCCATCCTGTCCAAACCCCTATGCAGAGCCTTCCTATCCTCAAGTAGATCGACAGGAAAGGGTGGCAGGAGACCTGTGTGGATGAGCAGGGAGCTCATGAATAAACTCAAAAGGGAAGTAGAATGTCTATGAATTGTGGAAAAAGGGTCTGAGCACTTTGGAAGAATATAGGAATGTTGTCAGGGCCTGCAGAGACGTGACAAGGAAGGTTATAGCCCACCTGGAAATGAAGCTGGCAATGGACATAAAGGATAATAAGAAGGGTTTTTTTAAGTATGTAAACAGTAGGAGGAAGACTAGGGATAATGTGGGTCCTCTGCTGAAAGAGGCAGGTGTGCTGGTAATGGGGGATGCTAAGAAGGTGGAGATACTGAACGCCTTCTTTGCTTCACTCTTTACTTCAAAAATTCCCCCTCCGGACTCCTGGACCCTGGAGGGAAAAGACGGTTTTGGAAATGGAGAGATTCGCTCTGTTTGAGGTGAGCGTGGTCTGTGAGCGTCTTGGTGGGATCAATGCACACAAATCCATGGGCCCTGATGGGATGCATCCACATGTGCTGAGGGAGCTGGCGGAAGTGATTGCGGAGCCGCTTGCTATCATCTTCGACAGCTCTTGGAGAACAGGAGAAGTGCCTGGAGAATGGAGGATGGCCAATGTCACTCTGGTTTTCAAAAAGGGCAAGAAGGAGAATCCAAGTAACTACAAGCCAGTCAGTCTCACCTCTGTCCCTGGAAAGGTGATGAACAGCTTGTTCTGGATGCTATCTCCAAGAAAGTGGAAGAAAAGAAGGTTATGAGTAGTCAGCAGTTCACCAAGGGGAAATCGTGCTCAACTAACCTTGTAGCATTCTATGATGTCATCACCAGCTGGATAGATGGAAGGAGAGCTGTGGATGTCATCTGCCTTGACTTCAGCAAGACTTTTGATACTGTCTCCCATGACATCCTGGTAACAAAGTTGAGAAAGTGTGGGATAGATGAGAAGACGGTGAGATGGGTTGAGAACTGGCTGAAGGGCCAAGCTCAGAGGGTGGTGATCAGTGGAGCAGAGTCTGACTGGGGACCTGTGAAGTGGTCCCCGGGGATCTGTGTTTCTTCCAGGCTTGTTTAACTTCATCAATGACCTTGATGAGGGAATAGCATCCACCCTCAGCAAGTGCCGATGATACAAAGCTGGGAGGGGTGGCTGACATGCAGGAACACTGCGCTGCCATCCAGCGAGACCTGGACAGGCTGGAGAGCTGGGCAGGGAGAAACCAGATGAGGTTTAATAAAAGCAAGTGTAAAGTCTTGCACCTGGGGAGCAATAACCACGTGGACCAGTACAGCTTAGAGGATGACCTGCTGGAGTAGAGCTCTGTGGAGAAGAAACTGGGGGTCTTGGCGGATGACAGGTTGGCCATGAGCCAGCAGTGTGCCCTGGTGGCTAAGAGAGCCAATGGGATCCTGGGATGCATCAGGAAGAGTGTGGCCAGCAGGTCGAAGGAGGTGATCCTCCCCCTCTACTCTGCCCTGGTCAGGCCCCACCTGGAGTATTGTGTCCAGTTCTGGGCTCCCTGGTACAAAAAAGACAGGGATCTCCTGGAGAGAGTCCAGAGAAGGGCTATGAAGATGACTAAAGGCCTGGAGCATCTCCCTTGTGAGGAAAGGCTGAGTGAACTGGGGCTGTTAGCCTTGAGAAGACTGAGAGGGGATCTGATTAATGTTTATAAATATCTGAAGTGTGGGACACGGGGAAATGGCCAGCCTCTTTTCAGTGGTGTGTGGGGATAGGACAAGGGGCAATGGCCTCAAGTTGGAGCACAGGAAGTTCTGCACCAATAAGGAGAAGAACTTTTACACAGTGAGGGTGACAGAGCCCTGACACAGGCTGCCCAGGGGGGTTGTGGAGTCTGCTTCTCTGGAGATATTTAAGACCCGTCTGGACGCCTACCTGTGTGACCTGTCCTAGGGAGCCTGCTTTGGCAGGGGGGTTGGGCTTGGTGATCTCTTGAGGTCCCTTCCAACCCCTACAATTCTGTGATTCTGTGACACTCCCTTCCCCACCCAGTTTGGTGTCATGTGTAAACTTACTGAAGACGCACACAATGCCATCATCCAGATCGCTGATAAAGATATTAAACAAGGCAGGCCCCAAGACTGAGTCCTCGGGAAAAATTTGTTTTCACCCAAGGGAGACAGAAAATACCCTTACAGAATCACAGAATCACAAGGTTGGAAAAGACCTTTGAAGATCATCAAGTCCAACCATTCTCATCCTAAACTAAACCATATCCCTAAGTACCTCATCTACCCTTTTTTTGAACACATCCAGGGATGGTGACTCAACCACCTCCCTGGGCTGCCTGTTCCAGGCCCTCACAACTCTTTCAGGAGATTCTTTTTTTGTTTCTAATGTCCAATCTAAACCTGCCCTGGCGCAGCTTCATGCCATTCCCCCTTGTCTTATCACCTGTCACCTGGCTGAAGAGACCATCACCTATCTCTCTATAACCTCCTTTCAGGTAGTTGTAGGTGGTGATAAGGTCTCCCCTCAGCCTCCTCTTCTCCAAGCTAAACAGCCCCAGCTCCCTCAGCCGCTCCTCATAGGATTTGCCCTCCAGCCCCTTCACCAGCCTGGTTGCCCTTCTCTGGACATGCTCAAGGACCTCAGTGTCCTTCTTATGGTGAGGAGCCCAGAACTGGACACAGTACTCGAGGTGTGGCCTCACCAATGCCAAGTACAGGGGCACAATCACCTTCCTAGACCTACTGGCCACACTATTTTTGGTACAAGCCAGGATGCCATTGGCTTTCCTGGCTGCCTGAGCACACTGCTGACTCTTATTCAGCCTGCAGTCAACCAACACCCCCAGGTCCTTCTCTGCCTGACAGCTCTCCAGCCAGTCCCCCCCAGCCATGTAGCGCTGCATGGGGTTGTTATGTCCCACGTACATACAACTCACTAAACACAGCATATCAAAAAGGAGGTGCAGAAACTGAAATATGTAACATTTTTCTGACACATGAACATTGCTTGTTTTTTTGGATTTCCCCATTTTGGTTAGGAGCATTTCAAAAAGTAGGCCCCATTTCGAGGAAAGCAGTAAAGCAAAGCAAACATGTGCATGGATCTGTAGTAACAATCTTCCTACTGACCTCAGTGCTGTGGTTCTTTCATCTACCCTGCACAACTGCCATTGGTCTACGAGCAATTTCAGCATCTTCTCTCTGGACGACACACACAGAGCTCTCTCCAAAAACACATGCCAGGGTCATCCTATAGATAATACTGCTCATATCGAGAGGAAAGGTTGTTTGGTGCTCTGAAGGATCTCAGAAAGTAGACAAAAGCAGAAATTGCTCAGGAGAATAAGCAGGATTGCTGCACCTGCATGCCAAGTAGGATTCCTCAAAAAAACAAACAAACAAAACAAATAATTTCTTCCCATGCTCACTGTGAATTAATCAGCATTCCACTTTCTGCCCTGAACTGAAATGATTAAACCTAAACAGCCACAACACCTTTGTCCAAGTATTTTAAATTACATATTATGATATTAGGGTTCATTCTATCCGGTGGACATTATGAGTTCAACCCCCACTGACTAGTAAGGCAGTATCTTCACACTGTAACTTTTAATGGCAATATCTTAGGAGCTTTCTCTAGATGTCTTAGGAAAGATTCAAATATTAGGAGAGGATTACTGTACTAAATGGGATTGAAGACTATCAAAAATTAAAATTGTTGAAGACAAAGAGAAAATTTCAAACATTATGATGAAAATGGTGCGTATGTGGCTATCAAATATTGGAATAAATAACTGCACAAACATAGGCAGGTTGCCTTTAATTAAAATAAAATAATTTTAAAATTAAAAAACCCACAGATAAAAAAAAAATTGAAGATGTTTTCCTTTTCTGCTCCAAGCCAAATAATTCAATAAAAGAGACAGAAATAAACTGAATCAGTTACAAATCAGAAATATGAAATAACAACGTTGGTTTTCATTCTGAACATAACTGCAAAATTACCCTCCAATATTTAATTTTAAAATAAATTTTGATTAAAATTTTCCAGCTGCCTGACAGAGTATTTTATTCTGAGCATTATTATTCCATCTAAAAAAGCATATAACTACAACTTATTTTTAATTTTTCTGGAAAAGCTGTGCAAGAAATTATTAAATATACATAAATAATCTTTTTCTAATGTTTTATAATGTCTCTATTAATTTTGTACCTAGCAGTTTCAATGGGAAAATAAATCACAGTGTGTGTGATTTATATTTTTTTATATATATGTGTGTGATGTATAAATACACACACACAAGTATACATTAAAAATGTGTATGTATTTGCCCCACTCACACATGTACCTAGTTTCTTACTAGACATCGAAATTTGAAATAAATGTTTCTTCTTTTTGTAACACCAGAGGTCCATAAGTATTTATATTTGTAATATCAAATTACTATCCTAACATAATGACAGGTGAATTATGAACCAGATTTATATTTCTGGATAACCTTAATTCACAGGGAGTATTATGGTTAATACCTTAAAGGAAATGAACATTAATGTGAAGACAAGTAATTTCTAAATAGGATAATTAGAGACCACTTACTACAGTTAAAATCCAATACCCTTAAGAAACACTGATTACACAGATATTGATACACATTTTTATCTATTAAAAGTCAAAAGCAGAATTCAAATACAATCTGCTTAGAAAATTTTTGTGGCAGATCAGGACCTTACTGTTCATAGTCACCACCATGAATAGAGCCACTAAGAAATTGGTTACAGAGACACAGCATGGTGTTCGCTTGGAGAACTGAAATTCAGATGTACAAAGGGAAAGAGAGGCAGGGGTCTTCAGCAAGTGTGTTGCCAGGGGAAGGCTACTGACAACCCCACAGAACCTTCTCTCCATGAGAAGGTCAGAGTGGTCAGAGCAAGGCAGGGGTTGCTGTATAAGAGCTGACGCTCTAAACCCATGGAGAAAGGAAAGAAGACACCAGTATAAAATTCTCTGTAATCCAGATCCTGCTGTGCTTGTTATCTTTAAGCTCCAATACCTTCCATATGTGACAATTATGATTACCTAGCACTTACACAGGCTTTTTTCCCTCTGACTGATGTAAAATAGAATTCTGAGAAGTTAGCAGAAGTTTGGTCAGATACATTTCTCACAATGCTCACGATTTTTATCTGTGCAGTTTTTCTTAACAGTGCTTAATGAAGTCTCTCCATCAAGTAGTAGTTTATCAACACTGTAACGCAGTGTAATGCACTGTAATTCTTTGGACTTTTAGACTTCTTTTGGACTGGAAGTGTTAGGTTTACAAAGGGACTCCATGATCTTAAGTCTTTTCCAATCTAAATGATCCCATAATTCTATTCCATGGTTCTATGATTTTATGCTACAATCAACACAGATTAAAAATACACTAAGAATCAGCAAGCAATATAGGCCAGCTACTTTCCTAGCTCCATTAGTTAATAAGCAGGCTTTTTAAATAATAGCTGCACATTAAAGGATTATTTGAAAGCATGTCCATGACCTTAGTTACTGGAAATGTGGCAAGCGTGTTGCCTTGCAACATACATACTTCATAATGTTGGCCACAAAAATAACTCCACTATATTGCTGCAATTAACGTATAACTACTTTGTGAACTTAATTTCATCTTCTTTGGAATTGCTGAAGATAACATTGTGCAACGTCTGATTTTTCCAGTATGGAAAAATTTACCATTGCCAATACAGAAAAATAAAGTGCATGAAACATGGAAATATGTGCTTCATTTCCGTTTTGATGCACAAAAAAATAGCTAAGAAATGCAGTCCAATACATGGCCTGCTCTATTAAAATTTTTAAAAAAAGAAAAAAAGCAGTTATACCAGCATTAAAAATGTTTTCTTAGAGTGAAATAAATTATGAAAATAAAAGCAGTGAGTGAAGTGAAATGAAAGGAGAAATGACTGCATGGTTGTTTAAAGCTTTTTCAACAAATGTTTCCTTAATTACCTCTTTTCCCAATTAAAGCAAATAGTATGGCATAAAGCCAGATGAAATATCTAGAATATCTAAGTAAGTTTCAAAATAAGCATACAGGGATTTAGAAAAATAAAGAAGCCTGGATTCCATGAAATTAGGAATGAAGCAGAATTCTAATTTACTCTAATCAGACATCAGAAATGCCAACCTGTTAAGGAGATGTTACTGATTTGATAATAAAATTAAGGTTATGAAGAAAAATAAAAAATTAAACACGAGCAACAAAAAAAGCCAGGAAAGTCATCTTTATTTTCCTGGTACATTTGAATTAGCTTTAGGTAGCACATTAACCCTGTTTCTGGGGTGTTATACAGACTCATGTAGACAATTCTACTGCCTAGAATTGTAGAATACGAAGATGAACAGAAGACTCAGGTTAAGAAAAGTCTTTGTTCCTTATTCAGAGGTCTGCTTGCATAGCAAGGTGGTAAGAGTTGGCTGACTACAGTTTTGAGATATTCAATCTTCAGCTGCAACACTTTTTTATCTGTGTATTTTATCTGTTTCTAGGATCTCTGCTTCCTGTCCATGTTCTTGGTGTTTATTGCTTTGGTTTCAGTTGTGTGGGATTAAAAGCTGTGTGGTCAAAAAGCCTCTTTAAAACTGAATAGAGTTAAAGTGAATCAGCTAGCTCTGATTTTGCAAGTGCTAAATGTGTTTGGGGAAGCATCTTCATATATATGTGTCAAAGCTGTTTGCCCACTTTCAGATGTCGCCAGTTTCCACATTTCTATGCCATACCGCCTGCAGACCTGAAAATCCTCCCACACTCAAATCCATGCATGTCAAGCTAAAGCTGTAGACATGGAAATTTTGCTTTGCCCTGTTTTTCAGAACCTAATGTTGCTCAGAGACCACTGGAGAACACTAATGAAAGCAGTATGGCTTGCTGTTACAACTGACAGTAAAAAAGGATACACTTTAGACTATAAATCTCATATTTACAGTTAAAAAAAATGCAAGAGGGATTAGCTCTGTCTCAGTTTGCTTCTGAAAAAGCCGAATTACATGATTGGAGGAGTAAGAAGGCTTATTATTTTTTTCTCAGGGGACATTGTAATCTGGGGGGAAGAATGGTTTCTTTCACCTGCGTTTGTTTGTTTTGGTATGGTTTTTTAAATCAATTTTGACAAAGCGATTACTTGTTTACAGTTAAATGTGTCTGTCACCAAAACTTTAAAATAGCTAACAAAGCTTAAGGATCCAGCTATGCCACAAGCACTACAGTGCACTCACAAACACAGAAAAATGGGCTCACAACACAGAATCTACACAGCTCAGCATTCCTCACCACAGTTCTCGGGTCACACTGGCAGCTACTGAGCAGCACTGGCACACATGAAGGCTATCTCTCCCAACATTTCTCAGCAGTAGGTTGGGGGTGGGGGAGATGCTGGGAGGGGACACAGCCAGGACACTTTGGGCAGATGAAACGGATATTCCATATGTCATCTACTCAGCAATAAGAAGCTGAGAGATAAGTGATGGGGGCATTCATTTTTTTTACATTTGTCATCTGAAGAAACCACTAGGTGTACTAAAGCTCTGTTTCCCAGGAAGTGGCTCTACATTGCCTGCTGATGGGAAGTAGAGAATAATCTTCTGGTTTTGTTTTGTTTCTGTGCATGGCCTTTTGCTGTATGAAACTGCCTTCATCTTGACCCACAAGTCCGGGGCTGTTTTTTCCATATTACTTTTCTCTCATCCCTGTCCCACTGAAGAGGGGTGTGATAGAGCAGCTCAGTGGACACCTGGTATCCAGCCAAGGTTCAACTACAACATTTACTCTCAGACTTCAGGGAAGAAGAAAAAAAAATCCAAAGTAAATCTTCTAATGTTATATAAATAAATGGTTGCCCCGTTGGGTGCAATGACATATACCTTTGGAAGGGTTTCACAAGTAGCATTAACTACTACCTGGTGTTTGTAGAGGCCACCAAGAATATCTATTTCTATGGTATAATAAAGAAGAATGTCTTTAGCTTCACATATACGAAGATACAAAAGGGCTTTTAAGAAAAATTGAGTGAAACTTTTTTACTGGGGCCTGTACAGACAGGAGAAGAGGCAAGGATTTTATGTCAAAAAGGCTAGGTTTAGATGGTCATAAGGAAGAAATTCTTTATCATGAGACTGATGAGGCACTGGAACCGGTTCCCCAAAGAAGTCATGGAAGCCCCATCCCTGGAAGTGTTCAAGGTCAGACTGGATGGGGCTTTGGGCAACCTGGTCTAGCAGAGGGTGTCCCTGCCCATGGCAGGGGAGGGGACTAGGAGACTTTTGAAGGTCCTTTCAAACCCTAATCTTTCTGTGATTCTGTAATTATATCCATATGCAGCTGTAGAATATTTAGAATTATGAAAAATGACTATGAACTTGTGAAGATATGTAAGGTTGATTGACTACTTAAGTACACAGGAATATTTCATTTAATAAATCTTCACATTATGTTTTTCTAAGACAAAGAACTGAGTGTATGAGGATCCAAACTGATACAGAGCTGCCTTGTATGTTGAGAAAAAGCGCACATGAAATGTACCTTCTGAGAGCAACAGCCACTTAATAATGTTTGGTGCAGTGACTTGCAATTGAGTTTTCAATTTTCATAGAATTTACTACTTCAACAATGACTAGAGATAAAGTTAGTAAACTTTAGTAAAACTAAATGTCAACACAGAATTTCTTGGGGAAATACGTGGAAACTAAGAACATGAAAATTAGCTTGGACCATGCAATGTTATCAGGTATTCTATCAATTGAGTTGCATCCTATTGGACCACTGCTGTGGTTTTGCCCCAGCTAACAGCTGAGTACCACACAGCTGCCCAATCACTGCTCCCCATCCTAAGGGATGGGGAAGAGAATTAAAAAAATTCTTGTGGGTTAAGATAAAGACAGTTTAACAGGATAACAAAGGAAGATAGCAAAAACAATAAAAAATATGAGAAAACAAATTATATACAAATGTGATTGCTCATCACATGTAAAAAGAGGAAAAAAAAAAAGAAAAAGCAACCATCCAATGCCCTGTCTGTTTCCGAGAAGCAATCCCACCTCCTGGCTCACTTCTTCTCCAGTTATATGCAGAGCATGACATTATACGACACGGTATGTCCCCTTGGCTGTCCTGGCTGTGCTCTCCCAGATTCTTGTGCACCTGGCAGGGCACAAGAAGCTGAAAGGTCCTTGGCTTAGTGAAGATACTACAACTATCTAGGAATGGTTAAAACCATCAGTATGTTATCAACATTATTCTCATACTAAATCCAGCACTATACCAGCTGCTACAAAGAAAATAATCTCAGCTGAATCCAGGAAACTGGTACTAGGAGTGCCATAACCATTTCAACTGGTAAAACACTGCAATAGGTAACTGAAAAATATATCTTACATACAGTCTTGATCACATCTGTGAATATCTGGTAGGGAATGAAATGAGTGAAATATAAGTAGTGCTTATATCTGAAACAACTGTTTACAAGAGGGAAGAAATTAATCACTTGTAAAAATGTCTTTGCTTTCAAGTTTTCTGAAAAAGCTAGGTCAATAGCCTACTGACCGCGTGTCATATGCTGAAATCAACATAAATGACCACTTCCTTATATGTCCTCGGGTCTGTGGAATGACACTAAATCAAGGTACATTTAGGAAACCACTGTGTGTGCCTCTCTTAATTGATTATGAATAGACACATTTTATTAAACCACAAAATACTAGTGTAGGTTTTTTTATGTGTGTACTCTGGAGATAAAGCAGAACATTTCTTCCGCAATTAAGTCATTTTCCCAGCAGTTTGCAAAACAACTGCAGTCCACTATTAGTTTCTTATATGAATACCCAGAAAGAGTTGAAAGGTCACAGTTTCCACATGCAGGACCCTCTTCATTCCAAAATTCCCCTTTGACGTTTTTCTGGTGTATGCACAAAATGTTTGATGTCCATGCTCCAAATGTATTATTTTCATTAAATAATTAGATACAAAACTCACAGGAAACAGAATTTTGCTGCTGCTTAGATTCCAATACCACGGCTGATTCTTTATTGCTTATTCTCTCTTTCTGTACTAGGCCACACTCATTGTGTGTAGAAAAAAGGACTACCTGCAATCATGGGATATTCCTCTAACTACTTCTGATAAAAGAAAAAAAAAAAAAACAAAAGCTGTAGTAGATCAGTCTAGAGTAGACACTAGTAGGGTTTTTGTTTGTTTTCTCTGGAGGAAAGAAAAAGCAGAAAGTCTTTTGAGTCACCTCATATAAGCATAACAGTACAGACTATGCTTTAAAGTAGAACATACATCCTGCCTTCCTGTTAGCAATGTGCAATTAATTGACATGACATTCCAAAGGTCACAATCAAGTATACCTGTTGATCCTGTGTATACATAATCCTATTTATTATTTGCATTGTATTTTAAAGGCACATATATTTATCCATAAAGAAGTATTTATATACAGATCCAATGCAGAATTTATACTACATTGAAGCAAATTAAATAGTTCAGTGACAGTGCTAAGTATGGATGAAGGAATGAAGTAATCAAATGAAATTATTTGTTTTCAAGTATTCACAAGGTGCATGATTTAATTTGACTACAGAGCCTTTTTTTTTTTTTTTTTTTTTTTTTTTGCATTTTCAACCACCATAATGGAAACACAGAAACTTTTATTTGGGGTTGATAAAGACACAGTCTACATTTCAGACTAGTATTAATGTCCTCCATAGCATGGACAGGCATTACAAGCTACAGAAAAGCGACTGGGGATTCTGTCAGTATTCAGAAAAAACATCCGGCGATGTCAATTGAGTTCAAGATAAAGAGGACCACAGGTGATGCCATAATCTAATTTTCCGTTGTACTGTGCACTTCTACACCTGCTGAATAGACTAAGAATGATTCTCTGCCAAATCAAAATGGTAATGTTTTACATCTGCTTTGCATGACGATGAAAAGATTGCAGAGAATGGAAGAGGTACAGAAGAGGCTTTTGGGACAATTTAAAAAGCTGCATGATGTAGGCCAAGATAGCCCAGTTAAATAAAAGGAGAGTTAATGGTTGCAAAGGAATAATACATAATAAAAAAAGCAACTTACTGAAATGCCAATACATCCATAATATAGTAGCTTATGCAGACAGGAACTAAATCCATACTTTTAAAATGTTTTTGTTTTAATTTGTGTCCGTAAGTCGCATTACATCATGAACACCAAGACCAGGATCTCCTTTTTTTAGTAAATATCCCCTCCTAGTGACAAAAACCTGCTTTAGGGATCATGAACAATTAATGAAATCTAATATAGTTTATAAAAATCTCACTGCAAGGTAAAAAGACAGGAAAAAAAATGTTTGTTAGTTTAATATAGATCGAATCAGTACTATTAGTATTATATATAACATATAAACTTGTATTCTTCACTAAATGAGACATTACAATCAAACAACTATCACCTCTCAAGGATCATGCTGCAATTGCTACAGTTTACCACTGCACATTAACAACGGGTTTTACTTCATTAACAGCTGCATCTTCTGCCAAGGCTCTCCAGAACATGGAGGCATGTTCCTCTCCAGGCATGTTTCCCGCTTGCTGTGATATATTAGGTACCAATGACAAATCAGCTGTCCCAAGCAGCACTTAGCCTCTTAGCTCAGCAACTTTGCGACTGTTTCCACTTCAACCCTTCTTTTTCTCAGTCATGCGCTGCAGTCATAATGAAGTCATCCATCCTCCTGACAACAAAGACCGTCTTAACCCTTTGGTATGAGTGTCAACTAAACAATCTTTAAATCTAGAAAAGGTAGAATTACTAAGAACCCATTTAATTTTTTAAAAAGCGCTTTTTGTCAGATAGACAGATCTGCATGCATGCATAAGCACCCGCCATACACACAAACACTTGTATACCTACTAAAATTTGTTTGTAGAGGGCACCTGATGATGCTATGTAATAAACTTGGGGGGGGTGGTGGTGGTGTTTGTTTTGTTGTTGTTTGGGGGTTTTTGGTTTGATTTGGTTTGGGGGGGGGGGGGGGTGTTTTCTTTTAAATGCATAATAGACAAATGGGTAAAACTTTGACCTCAGAAGGTCATAGACAGACAACAGAGAAGGTCTCCAGCAAGACCTTTCAGATATGCTTTGAAGTACATGCTATGCACCACCAAAAGCATGGTAAAATGTTAGCATTTAAATTGCATGGACAGCAGCTCTCCATTTTTCACACCTAGTTTCTCCAAGTACAGTAATCCAGGGGTCAGATTATTAAGCAAATAAATTGTGTTTGGGTTTTTTTTCCTCTCCCTTTCTGCACACATTCTATGAGAAGACAGCAAGATGATGGAAGCCAGGACACATTTTCCCTCTGAGGTACTATTATAACAATCTTTTTTAGGGTAAGTATGTGCACATGGATATAGTGGAAATATCTCGTAATATTTTATTATTGACCAGAAAATAGATGGAAAGGCAGCTGCAAAACGTGTTGAGAAAGTTAGTGATAGACCTGAAAAACAGGAAAGAATCCTAGATTCTTTGCCTCCTTTGTTTTTTTGCTTTTGGTTTGAAGTCCCAACAAATTTTGAATCTGTATTTGTTTTACCCAAGCAAGAAGAATTATGTTGCGTTTTACCATACATGTATGTCATGAGATCGAATCTTTTCCCGCCACTGCTACAATTTTACAATTCACAGACAAGCTATGACCACAGATCCAAGAGGTGTTTGATTTCATTGGAAAGTTTGCAGCTGAAGTGAGGTTTTCTCATTTCCCATCCAGTGCCTCAGCTACATGACCATCATTTTGTCTAGCTAATTACCACATCTTCCTAACTTCACTGCAAAACAAACTGCTTAGGTGTACATTTATGCCATCTTGATTTAATGTAAATAATCAGCATCCACTCTGAGTATCATGACACAGACCCCTTTTTATATACTACTGTGTTCTCAGAGGATTTTATCAAAGCTTTTATTTCATTTTACCTCAGTGTCCCTGGAGAGTGACAAGTAGTACCATTCATTATGGTATCTTGAAGCCAGCAATTCCCTTATTCCCACAATCTTTATACCTAGCAAGAGACACATCCTTTGTTTATAATTTATTTAAAATTAAAGTATTTAAGTATCATTTCTTTGTAGCAAATAGTAAAGATTACTTATTACTAAAAAAGTGTATGTTACCTTTCTAGGCATGTTTCGAAATTTAATTAAAACAAACAAACAAAAGATAATCTGCTTTATAGTAATGACCAAAAGGTGTATTCATTACTTTTATCTACCCTTGAAAAATTCAAATTTCTGTGCCTGGAAGAGAGGAACACACTTCAGTCCACAATGTTTTTATGGAAGATGAAAACTGTTGGGTATGCTCCCTAAAGATTTTTTATCAAGCAAGACCTTTAATGTGCTCAACAAAAGTTCAGGTTCTATAACAGCTCCTCATTAAGGTTGAATTCAAAGCATCCAGCCTTTTGCCTTATTACCAGAAACTGCTGGTCAGGGAGCTTTGAGTTTTAACACCATGTTATCAAAACCAGTTAGGATTAAGCCATGGGATATCCCAATAATAACTTTACTTACAATAAGCCTAGGCTTAATTGGAGAAATAGTTTGTCAGGCTTCCAATTCATATAATATAGCTACTCAAGTAACAGGAAAAGATGATCCCATTCTCTATTTTCTCCTCATTTTCCTTTAAGTGACAATAGTTGATAGCTAAAGACTTCCTACTGGAGCTAGATTCTGAGCCAATCAATAAAAAATGTGCATTTCCAGGTGTCCTTTATATTCCCATGTCATTTGTTTCTTCCTCAGTGGTGTAAAGACCTAATATTATTTAAAATAAATTAAGCTTTTTTTTTTTTTTTCCCACGTGAAAGTGACGATTGTCTTGAAACATGATCAGCAAAATAATGAATGATGATTTGGGGAAACGCCTTCAAGATTTTGACATAATAGGACAGGAATGTACAGCACATTGAGATGATAAAAAAATAAGAGCTCATGGGTAAGAAATCACAGGAGCTTTTTAGATTTGGAGGGCTTTTGGGTGGTGGGGTTTTTTTTTGGTCATAGGTTGAAGATGTCATGGCTTACTTAATTGTATTTCCACTAATTAACATTATGATTTTTCAAAGGAAAGGTTAACGTCAAGAAACAGAAAAAAAGTCAGTGTGTATTTTCTTAATAATTGAAGAAACTTCTAAGCCTTATGAAGAGAGGAGAATATGCTGCGACTGTAACAGTGAATTTTGTGGGAATGAATGGTACACAAACTTAAAAATTTTATAGTACTGTTCTAAATTGACAACTCTAACATTAGGGAGACACAGCAAAAGTCTTCTATCTTTTTCAAACCTTTATTTTCTCACTGTAATAAAATAACATGAATTATAACAATAGTGCAGGTTAAAGAAATGAAGAAGCGTTAATATAATCAAAACCTCTCTAGGGGCTACTGTCATTACCCATTAAAAGGTAACTGACAAGTTCTTCTTAATTTGCTATTAATCTTCCACGTTTCCCCCACAATTTAATACTGCAACATTTTATTTAATTAGTACGCTCATTATAATTGTTTGTCATAGTGGTTTGTTTAGTTGACACAAGTTGTCTAACACCGACTGTACAGATGGCAGAGTACCAGTGTCTAGTCTCAGAGGAACTATTTGACCACTGCAGTAAAAGAGCAATAAACAAAATAACAACATTGCAGCCCACTCCAGTTTATGTAGGCAGTCAGCCTTTTATCGCTGTAAAACCTTGAAATGGATGTATGAGCGCTGCTGCTATAAACAAAGAGTTGTTTACAGCTCTGGGATGGCAGATACCAGTACTGGCCTAGAAGCTTCAGCAGCCTGAATGTCAGAAACTGACTAATGTGGAGAAACATACTGTGGCTGGTTTTATAGAGAATATGTTTTATAAACCTCAAGGGACAATTTATCACAAATTCATCCACTCTGCTGCAGATTGCTGCTTTAATGTTGAATACGAGATTTGAGTCCACACATCAGCTCAAGAAAAGTAGGGAGGGGAACCAAAGGGTGTACTAGCTGCTCTTCGCTTCATCATGATAATTTTCAAGTTTCTTCATAGAAAGCCTATTTTAAATGCATATTTCCCTATTTGTATGAAAAAAATACCCTCTGACTTATGGGTATGATATTTGATAATAATAAACCACACATTTTATGCTACTAATAGTCTGGCAAAAATGCATCTGTACTCCCCTACTGAAAAACGTATTTCAAGAGCAGGGAAAAAAAAGGGATTCTTGACACACACATTTATTTACTCCCCTGTTAAATATCAGTGTGAGCAGCCAGTAAGTAGTCACCATTTTCCTCCATCCCTTGACAATAATGACATGGATAGTGACTATTACATTTAGCATTATATTTCCTTTACCTTTCCTCCTCACAGTATGTAACACATAATTCACATTGGCAGTGTAAAGTGAGATGCCGAGCATTGCATGGAGACCTTACATTTAAATCTGGAACTAAAACCTGGTTTCTTTCCACTTATACCAGTATCATACTAACTCCACAGAACTACACAAAATACATACTGATGGAAAACATGAGAGGAGAGTATCTAACACCAATGTCACTTAAGTCTTGTTTCCCAAGTAACGTTTTCAAAAAGCACTTAAGGCAAGATCCAAGTCAGCAAACCACTTCTTTCATGACTATACTGATACTCTAAACTTTGACTGGTGTGGAAAGTGGCTCCAGCTCTTTTTTTTTTCCTCAAGGCTACTGTTAAAATATTTTATACACAATTGCACAATTATACCTAATTTATACACAGTTGCACAATTTCAATAGAACACTGTTTGTACTCTTCCAAATTTGTATCTGAGGGATTATATGAGCATCATTTCCAAGGGAATTTGAATTTCCAGTGAGGGTTTAGGTTGGTAAGCTATGTGTAGGCTTACTGTACCCACATGCTTTGCCAGCACTTTCTCAAGCCTTTGCCTGTTTCTGAATCTGTCTCTGTATCTGAAACTCTGGCTTTCCCAAACAGGAGAAATTTATGTTTACATAATCACTTAAGATTTTTGAAAGACATCTAAACAAAACTGGATTAGCTGATCAGATGTATTTCATAATAGAAGGTAACTTTTAGAAGATGACCACACAGGCTTTGTTCACTGTATTAGGTATACAGAGACATCTGTGAAGGAATACACTTGCAGGTAGCTTGTGTATGGGTTTGATAAATTACCCACACAATGAAAATGCAACTTAAAATCTCACTGAGGCTTAAGAGGATCTTTTAAGACTGAATAATTCTGGATTGAAAACTTCAGTGAGATAGTTAATTATTTTGCTCTGAATTTCCAGGAAGAATAGAAAAAAATAGTCAGCCTCCCTAAATTTAGTGCTGACAATATAAATGATTACTTGAAATGTAGACTTAAACCATCACAGTGTATGATTATTAAAACACTTAAGAACTAAGTAGGGGAAAAAAACCCAAACCATATATTTGCATGATTTTAGCACACATTAAAATTATATGTTTTATGAGACATTCATTAAAATATTGTAACACATATTCTCCTGTCTCTTTAGAATGTCTATTTCATTGTCAAAAAGAAAAGCTCCAACAACCAAAGAAGTAAAAATCATAAAATAAGCCCCCAAATAAAACAGATTTTTATCCAAAATAGCATAAAGCTACCATTTACTGAAAAACAAAAAAAATATTTTGAGAAAAAATAGAGGCTTTAAAGTAAGTGAAATATAGCCAAGGGCAATGTTAATTTGATATTTAAATTATGAGTGATGAGTGAGTCTATATCTTACTTACTAGATATATACATACTTACTAACAATAAACATGAGAAATACACTGTGTGCCAAACTCCACACTTCATTATCTTTAAAGAAACACGGCATAAATGAATTTAGGGATTGTTTGCATTTAAGAATCACATTATATCCCCTACACTATACTTTGAATTAATAGTAACTTTATGAGTTAGGCACATTTTAGAGGTTTTTAGTTTTTTCTTTTATTCTAAATAAATCTAACACTAATGGAAAATTTGAATGAAAGCCTACAAAAGGCTTTCTTAACGATTACAGGACATTCAACACCAGTGCAAGCTCTGACATTTTCAGCCTGGGCAGTGTTGACCTCATCATCAGTAAAAAAAATCTTCAACGTAGTGCTCCAAAAGTTAGTTTGAACTTTTCAGCTGTAGAGTGAAATAAGAATCAGCTACACTGGCAAAAGAAACACAGGTGGTAAAAATTACTGCTAACAAGACACCACCTTGATTTAATGCTAAGTAATGCATACACACACCTGCAGGAACACACACCCAAGGTACTACATGGGAATAAGGACATTTCTATATTCCTTGAAGCCACCCTACCTTAGTTTTGGAAACATGTTACCATGCTCTGTGCCATCTCAGGAACACACCTGCTCGTGCTTCCATTAGTCAACCACAAACCATATCTAAAATTACTGGAAGAAGAAAGCTGGTCATGTTTTTCTGACTTCAAGGGCAAAAGCACAGATGCTAGTGTAAAAGAGTTCTTCAGCTTGAGACATCCACAAAAGTGCCCAGTTTTCCCCATTGCTCTCTTATGGTGTGCAGCTTCTCATTGTTTAAGCGAAAATGTTCATAAAAATTAGAAATTGTGAACAGTGATGCATTCTGGCCAGATGTATTTCTGCTGACCAGCTACCTCACACAACGCGTAGTGACTCATAAGGCACATTTTTGCTCACTGTTTGCAATTCAGTGGAAGGAGAGGATGTCCTGTCTATGACTGAGGACAGACTGGCTGGGCAACAGCTGCCTATTTCTGAGCATATGGGGGGTAGAGGGTTGTAAAAATGAGTGGAGTAATTTGCAAGCAGGCTTTCTTGGAAACCTATGATTACTCAGCAATAACATGGGACTAAAGCGTAGGGAACTAACTTCCTTTGAAAACAGTAGTAGTCTAGCTTTGTGCTGCAAAAGTAGATGTGAACGTTTCTGACAATTAAGCAGTAAGGAAAAAACCAGGAAAGTGACAATTCTGCTACCTGTATGTCCCAGAGCACTACCGCGACAGAGATACAAATATTGTCCTGTCTTCCATATGTGATGTATATGTAACCATAAAGTTGGTACTGGGTTCACATTTTCTATCCCTCAAAACCTGTTTATATAAGCCAGGACTTCCAATAAATAAATATTGCATATTTATACCAATTACTTTTTTCTTCATCCCACCAATTATCCAGTGAATGTGATATTTCAGTTCACTGAGAACTGGTTTGTGAAGCAATATTACAGGATTTCCTTAGCCTTATGTTTTGTTTTCATGAAAAAGGAATGGTGGGACCAGTAACACCAGAGTGTCAACATCAATATTAAGAGCTTGTGAAGCCTCACTATCCACTTTCCCACTTTTGACTGCCAAAAAAACAAGGTTTGGAGAAGTGAAAGTTTGGATGTGCCCTGCAGCATATTATCCAACTTAAGAAGGAAAAATAACCAAGGTCCTAACCCAAGTTTTGAAGTTAGAGGTCAGAAAACTACCTCAGTGTATTTAGCTAGTGGTCTCATGATACTTTCACCTCCCCTGCTTATCACCAAGACATACATTACAACTGGGAGGACAAGATCTTATATTCTGAGTTGAATATAAGCCCAAAACCCAAATTCCAAAATTTGAAAAGGCTCTTAGGCAAGTCTTTCAAGATTATTTAAATTTACAGATCTTTTTCACAGGAAGAATTCATGGCCTTTAAGACACTTTGAAGCATGCTTATATATTGTCGGCTATGGTATGCTGGCTATTACACTTTTAGCCAGCATCCTCTGAACTAACAACATTAAAGCACATATTCCATCCTTCTTTTTTCCTTCGCTTTCATTTTCATGGTCACAACAGACAGATTCAATCCTGATTTATTAGAATTTTTCCATTTTTCAATCGCTACTTCTTCTTTTGAAAGGCAATCAGCTTGTACTCCTTTAGCTCACCTCACCATTCCCTTTTCATCGACAAACCAGACAAAAAGATTCGCCAATGTCATGCTACACCTCAAGTCTCTTATTTTCCCCTGTATTTCCATTCTCAGATCTTTAATTTCTCAGAAAGTCCCCATGATTACTTTTTTTTTTTTTCCCCCTGAGTCTACCTGTCAAGACTTTCCCATTCATTCTCCTTTGTCTTTCATGGCAAATACAAGAAAGGATCTTTCGCTCTTTTTCTTGCTCCTTTTGTTTCTGTTAAATATAATACAGGGAGGAAAAAACCCCGTGACGATAAATCCATATATTTTTGTATCAAATGTGTTAAAAAGAACACTTAATTGCCTAGTTGCAATGAAAATATGAGTGAATTAGGTTTCTACTCTTGAAAAACCTAGATTTATGCCCAGTGACTTCTTTTGCTTTGTTTGCAACTGAAACAAAATAAATCAGCCGCGTAGTCTCTCACCAGCATTTAGCAGATCCTTTCTTACATCACAAAATCACTACAGAATTTGGCACTGTTCTGAATGATTGGCAGCTTCTACTCAGGAGAAACCAAGGAATAAAATGCCAAGGAAAGAAACGCCAAAGGCTTTGCAGGTCAGTGCTTTGGCAGAACTACATGGGAAAGCTTGTTTCACTCTTTGTAAATGCTCTAAGTTGCTATTTTCATGAAAAATAAAGTGCAACCAAATCAAAAAAGCAAGACAGCAAGATACTCATTGATAAAACTCAATGGGAAAAGAAATAGCAGTATTTTGACTTTGTTCCCCCTACCTCTTCCAGAAACACAACCAAGTTTTGAAAGCCTCAAAATGGTAAAAATATTCCCATTGCTGGAATGCTAATATGTTGGCTGCATAATTTTCTAATCTGTTTATCATGAAATGTTACAGAGTAATGAATCAGCAGATGTGTAAGTACAGCCTCAGACAACAGTAGTATCATACCACTACTTTAGAGGAGTGTAGAAATAACCTAATCATAAAGATGACAAATTCCTAACTTCCAATTAACGATATTAGGTAGGAAAAAACAATGGAGACAAGGGCAATGGAAACACACTGTGGCTACCCTGGGTTTCTACTTCTGACACTGACTGAGCTTTTCACAGCTGTATTATGCAACTCTAATTATTATTTCTATATCACTAAGTAACAGCAATACTAAGGAGAATTCTACACTGGATGAACTATCTAGCACCCCAAATGCAGTGCAGAAGAGTACAGGCATCGACAGATAGCAAAGGCTTTGAAACTACAGCTACATGGCAATACAATAGGACCCAGGCTTTAAGCACAACTCACATAGCAGGCATTAAACAAATACAACTTTGGGACCTGGATATAAACAGCTTTGGAGAAATCAAAGTGCATAAAAGCAAGTACCCAGCTTAAGACACCCAACATGTCATACAGAGGCAACCATTCACATACCACAAATGCAAGGTATAATACAGAATTGCAAACCAATTTTAAATACCTCGATTGCAATTTATAATTAATCTAGCCAACTTCACAGTCAAAACTCACTAAATTTATTTCAAATATAAGCTAAAATATTTTAATATATGTATCAAATTCATGGTGGAATATTTTAAGAGAATGTTGATTTTGTGTGTCACCATCTTAGAACATACTACAGATCATGCTACATATACTCTCTTAGGCGCAAATACAGTCACAGATAGGAAGCAAAGTAAAAATCATAAAGGCTATAAAACAAAACACCACTGCTATTAAAAAAAAAATTAGTATCAGATTCATTCAACCAATAATAAATGGCAGCATTTATAGGGGGTTCAGAAAGTGGAAGCTGGGCAGCTAGTCCGAGGACAAAAACAGTTTATAGGAACCGTATCTTGGTAATAGGGAATAGTGGAAAAACACATATAAAAGGAAAAAAAAAATTGACAACCATTAAGAAATGGTTAAGTTTTTAAAATATTTTTAAGGCCACTTGCAGTTCCCTGTGCTGAAGAGATCTGAAATCCCATTAACTTTCATAAAGTAGAAATATCTTTATATATCATATGTGTGTGTAGATATCTATATATCTTTCTGGAAGATTCTAGTTTTATTTCAGAAGCTGTTATTAATTTGTAAATTATCATCTCCTAATATCAACTTAATAATCAGCATTCTGCTGTGATGCTTTTTTAATACTGAAAGACTAGCTAATATTTCTGATCTACATAAACCAATGTAAACTATACTTGCTGATATAATGACAAAAAATTTGCTTTATAAACACAGATGCTCTGTACTAAGAATAACATCCTACTTCCAATCCCCTGTAACCTTGCATCAGCTTATACTGTATTATAAAATGGTATAAATTTTTTATTAGTTCACTGAAAGGATATGAAATACACTTTTCTACTTACTCCCCAGTCATTGCTTTGCTTTAATTGCTATGTAACGATTTAAAGAAAAGCGAACCACATAAATCTTGAGGTTTGGGGTTTGGGGTTTTTTTAGCTGAAGGAAGTATATTGTATATTAAAATGCTGTTTGCTAGACAGTGACCCTCAGTAGAATAGATAGGAGTATGATATAAAAGCACTGACTTTCTGAAGGGTAAAATCTCTGATCATGAACTCACTGAAGTCAATGCAAGCTGTCCCAGTAACTGCAGTCACAGCAGTTCTGCCCTCTCTGTCTCCCTGCAAGGGAACCAAATTAAATAATATATGGCAACATTTCTATAAGCAGCCTTTTTGATTTTATGTAAGCCTATAATAAATACAATCCAATCGATGGTATATACCTGTCTGAAGAATGAATTTTAAAGAAATCAAAATGGGAAATGAGTTTTTACAGATTTAAAATAGTGTAATTGGTGAAAGAATTTATTCCACATTGTCCATACTGTATATCTGCCTGCCATATGTTTTTGTGCTATTTAGCAATCACAAACAGACTCTGTAAATGTCTCTCTGTAGGGTCTGCAAAAGAAACTGTATTGTATATTTTTACCATATGGTTCCAACAGTCTAAGAATAAAAACAAAAACAAAGTAAAAAAAAAAAACAGGCAAGTTACTGTATCACTTCTGACACTGATAAGGATGGGGAACAAAACAAACAAAATAAAAAAAAAAAAAAAGAGGAAGAAGAAAAGAAAGAAAGAAAAATTCTTCCAAAACCAATGTAGAAAAATACAAACTTGCAAAAATGTGCTATTAAATAAATTTAGTATTCGTAATGTAAAGTCCTTAAGTCCTTTAAAGTTTCTCTGGAGAACCCTACTTAAAAAACATTTTGGCTGACGATGACTTAAATCTCCTTCAATCAAAGGTTAGACCATTCCATTTCTGTGAATTGTTCTGAAACTGAAGGAAAACGAAAAGAAAAAAACAAAACCAAAAAAAAAAAAAAAAAAAAAAAAAAAATCACCATTCTGCCAAGGGAATCCAATGTTAAAAGCAGTGCATACCCTCTTCCTACTCCCAGAAACTCATCATACATGACCATGATCCTAAATTTCCCAATTTCAGATAGATCTAACATTATACTTCTATGGAAGGCATTTTTCTAGTTGTACAATGCTAAGAGGGGAAGAATCCTGAAGTAAAAAATATATCTTTCTGTAAATAATGTAATAATAAAAGGCTAAAAAGCTCTCTCACTCATCCCATATACAAAACACAGAGCAGAATACCAACAACAAACAGTCAGAAAAGAAATACAAACATCCTCCACTCATGCATTTCAATGAGGGTTAATGACGGGTGGGGAGAATCCTATTATATTCTACTATATCGAAACAAAGAAAGAAGGAACATTGGAGCCTACCATCCACTTAACTCACTACAGGTGTCAGAACTATTGAAAGGAGGTCTTCCAGGATTTTGCAGAAGATTCTTCCACAAAAAATAGAATTACAAGGAAATACATGGCTCATAATGTTAGCAAGTAAATAATTAGATGATAGTAGTAATGGGATAATTGTGTCTTACTAAGTTCTCAATTACTGACTGTGTTACACATACCGGACAAGTAAGTCTTTTGGTTCTTTCAAGCTAGTTCTGTCCCTACCTATCTGCCTCAATCAGACATGCCCTACTGATGACCTGCCATCCCATTGTACTTCTTGTCTGAAAGTATAACTAAAAGTAATTGACATCATAACTGCCATATTATTTTGGAGCATTTACAAAAGAAGTTTATGATTTTTATGCACTACAGGGCATCTGCCGTTGCTTGAAACAATATGTTTCAGCATGGTTAGACAATCTCTACAGGGGGCAAGAAGGCAAAACAGCTCACTGGAATAATGCAAATTATCTTTAGGACACTGCCAATGTACATCAAAATATTAGATGGCCACCAACTGTGAATCTGTAACTTTTACATCACAGCGGAAAAAAGAAAGTTGTGCCTGTACTGAATATTTTTAGAAAACTGGCTTTTAGCAAGTACTATGAGAATTTTCCACAAAAGACAGAATGCTATAAATTCTCTCATTCTCTCCAGTCATCTGGACTAATCATTACATAGCAAGGTCTCTCTCTTTCTAAGCACCTGGATTAAGAGATTTGATCTTCTTGAACCAGTTAACAGGCACTACGACATACAGGTGAAAACATAGTTTTAAAATTACCATGAGCTCCGGATAATCAAGATACTTTCCTGTGGTAACACTCATAAAGATCACACAGATTTTGAATCAAATCCTGTGCTGTAATGGGAGAAAGAATGTACAAAAGCTCTTTTGTTGTGTTTTTTTTTATTTTCTGTCAGCTTTTGAGGAAATAGGAGCTGGCAGTCACAAGTCAGTTGCAGAAAAAAATAAGAAACTGCAAAAAAAAGGCATTATTTTCAGCTACAAAATTTTAGAAGAAAAAAGAAAATAGAAGAAAGAAACATTACTATCTAAACTTTGATTCAGTGATGTAACACTGCTTGACAAAAAAGGATAGGTACTATCATTTCTATTTCACAGGCACTGAGTTGTCCACAAACTGTGAATGCAGATATTCTCAAAAGGCATAGACATAGTTGGTACCTAGTGTTCATTTTCAAACTCTCTGTACTGGGTACATATGGCAATGCCAGTGAAATAAATACATTTATCTGGATATTAAGACCTTTTCTTGAACCCCTAAACCACACCAGAATGAAAATCTTGTCTAAGATATTAGAGTTACATACACTGTACTCTGTGTAGTCTATTTATTTTGTCTTGGACTGATTGTAAGATGTTTGCCTAGACAGAGATGTAGTTATCCTCTGAAAAGTTTATCATCTGCGAGTCGGATTACATTTCTGAACAAGTAATGTAGGAATCCTTTACCTTTTTTAATCCTTGTTATCATCTATTTTCATCTATCATGTAATCATCTATTTTCATAGCCGTTTTCTCAAAGTAAAATAAGCCTTTCTTTCTGGCACAAAGCAATATAAAAGTCTTCCAGAGTTTTAGAAAGAAATAGAAATAAATATTAATAGTTCTCTGTAAACCTTTAGTAAAAGCTATATAAAATTTTAGTTCTTTGGCAGCAAATGAAGTTAAAGCAATGCAATATTTCTGTTGGTAAGTAAGATCAAGTTTTTGTTTGTTTGTTTGATTCTAATCAAAGTAAGACTAACCAGATTACAGATGACCTTAAGGCGTGTAGACATATCAAGAAAGAAAATTTGAATGCTATTAATTTTCTAAGTAAAATCCTGTTACCCAGGCCATCTTTAAAGACAAGTTGCACACAGAAGACAATTTAGGAAATTTATAAGGGATCAGTCAGACATTTCAGCTCCAAATTCAAAAATAAGATTTGTCTTAAGGGCAAGTTTTCCACGTCGGAAAATTCATACAAATCTGTATCCAAATGAAACTATACTGTAAACATACCCTAATTCCTAGAGTAAACTATGATGATCCAGACTTCCAATTTGAGTGCCCTTCTTTTTCCAAAGTCTCTCTCTCTTAAGCATCGTAAGGAAACAGCACTAACAGATTATATAAAAGACAGGTCTTGTCCTGTATCTTAGATATAGCATGTATTTTGCAATATGACCTGTTTATGATAAACACAACCTAAACATTCTACACTAGTTGTACCAACATCTCTGGTTTTTGTCCACATCCTACCAAATGCTTTTTTATTTCTCCTTCAAGAATAAATAAATACATTGACAAATTGCCTTGGTGGCCAAGAAAGCCAATGGGATCCTGGGGTGCTGTAAATGGAGCATGGCCAGCAGGTCAAAGGAGGTGATCCTCCTCCTCTACTCTGCCCTGGTCAGGGCCCACCTGCAGTACTGTGTCCAGTTCTGGGCTCCCCAGTACAAAACAGACAGGGATCTCCCGGAGAGAGTCCAGAGGAGGGCTACGAAGATGATTAAAGGCCTGGAGCATCTCCCCTATGAGGAAAGGCTGAGTGAGCTGGGACTGTTCAGCCTTCAGAGAAGATGACTGAGGGGGATCTGATTAATGTTTATAAATATCTGAAGTGTGGGACACAGGGGCAAATAGCCAGCCCCTTTTCAGTGGTCTGTGGGGACAGGACAAGGGGCAACGGCTGCAAATTGGAGCACAGGAAGTTCTGCACCAACATGCAGAGGAACTTTTACACAGTGAGGGTGACAGAGCCCTGGGACAGGCTGCCCAGGGGGGTTTTGGAATCTCCTTCTCTGGAGATATTCAAGACCCATCTGGATGCCTACCTGTGTGACCTGTCCTGGGGGAACCTGCTCTGGCAGCGGGGTTGGACTTGGTGACCTCTGGAGGTCCCTTCCAACCCCTACAATTCTCTGATTGTGTGAAATAAATAAATAAATAAATAAAATGTCTTCCTTTTTGTACTCTTAATGCCAGATCTGCCTCCTGAAGACTTGTCCTTTTTGGTCATACCAAAAGCTTTTTAAGTAGGTGATAGCATATCTAATCAGTACTCCACTTACCTAAGAAGTCTACAAATAATTTTTAACAACATTACAGTCTTGAACACGCAACTTGCTCATGTTTTGAAACTATCGATAACACTTGGCATTCTTGCTTGCTTTTAACTTTTTTTTTTTTCCTTTAATGGTGAATTCTGTCACTAGAAATCAGGACAATAGATCCTCTCTCTAACAATGATAAAATGCCTCATGTGGATAATGCTTCTGAAAAATCTCATGAACACCAACAAACTTTTGTAATATAAATAAAAGAAATGTAGAATTGTGTTGTAATTCTGGCAAACATTCTTAATTTGTAGCTTGGATTCAAATTTGTGGTTTATTCCAAGCAGAAGACTTTGCATCATCAAAAGCAGACTTTTTTCTGACTTTTTCTAAAATCTGATGTATATTGAAGTTTAAGGGATGTAACAAAACAAGAAAGCATAAATGCTACTAATCTGCCTTACTGTTGACTGAGGAAACATTTTTTCTTCCTCACCTCTACTCAACTTACCAAAACTCTTTAGAAGCGCTAACTAAAAATTAGAGACCACATATATCTTGGTCTTGGTGTAATCCTTATTTCTTTGTAAGAGATATGCTATGATTTAACCCTAGCCAGCAAGTCCCACACAGCTGCTTGCTGACATTCCCCCAGGTTCATGAAGGGAAAATCAGAAGGGTAAAAGTGAAAAAAACTCAGAGAATTAAGAGAGCTTGACACCTAAAAAGAAAACCAATCCAGAACAACTAAATGGTAAGGAAAAAAACCCAAACACCCAAAAAGCAAAGTGATGCAAATAAACACAACTGCTCATTACCAACCTTCCAATGCCCAGCCAGTCCTCAAGCATTGGCAGCCCCCACCAACCTCCACCCACCCCACACCCCAGTTTTATTGCTGAGCATGACATCATATGGTATGGGTTATCTCTTTGGTTAGTTGAAGTCACCTGTTCTATCTATGTCCCCACCCAGCTTATTGTGCACCTCTAACCTATTTGCTGACAGGGGAATCTGAGGAGCAGAAAAGGCCTTGATGCTGTGGAAGTACTGATCAGTAATAACCAAATTAGCCCCCACACAATTGTGTTATTTATTAATACTGTTTTCATCACAAATTCAGAACACAGACCCATAAAAGCTACGAAGAAGAAACTTAACTCTATCCCAGCCAAAAATGGTGTAAGATGACAGAATACTATCTGATCCTTTGTACCTACCCATTTTATGACAAGAAGTTAGGATTTATTTTATAAATAACATTGACATTTTGCAGTGTTGTAATGTGCCAATGCAAGATTATTCTTTTGAACTCATGGTCTTACAAGAACACCCGTATTACTTTTCCCTCTAGTGCTACGTGCATGTCATAGCTTAGCAGGGAAATAATTTGTAATTTGAAAGAACACTGAGCCTAAATTCTCGGTGAAAATATGCAGAAAGTATAAAGGGACAGAACAATTCAGCACAGTCGTCAAGAAAACACTGCCTTTGAGCTTAATATATAAATACTGAATGAAGTTGGAACAACTGCAATTCAGACTTACTAGAACACTGTTACAGAACAGTCACCCCTTATTTCCATGGGAGATAAATGCAATCAGCTGGGTGTTACAGACTGAAACATCCATCAACCCAGCCTACACCTAGAATCAAAGACGTGTTTTATTTTTTTAGCATAGATACTGCCAGAATGTAGTATCATTAAAAGAAATTGTTAACATTTTTCAGGATTGACAAAAAAGCATCGTTTTTTTCAGGAATTTCTGCATGCTTTGGAGAATTTTTCAATGGAACAGATGCAGCACCTTAAAATATTACTCTAATACCAAAACAGAAAAATTTTCATAATAGCTTTTTCAGTCACAATGCCAGGTAATTTATTAAACAACTATAGCACCCTGAGGCACTCAAGAGTAAATGATAACTGAGTTTGGTGAAGTCTAATGTTCCTATGAGGGATGAGTCTGGAGTTATGAAGAGGATACACTTATAGGCATGTCCTACAAAATACATCTTTGACAAAAGCAGGGTTTTGTGATATATGTTCTTTCTCAATTTTCATGATTGCCTTTGGTTCTTATTTACATTTACACTTTTCTGGGTTTTTTATTTATTTATTTAGCCTACACACAATGTAAATAGATTGATATAAAATGCACAGGGAACTATACAGCAACAATCTATACCATTTCAATTCTGACACTGAAACAGCTATTGTATCATTAAACATATGATGTTATTAAATCTTTTGGAAAGGGTTCAGTGGGAGTCAGGGATCACTTTCTCCCTTCAGTGCCAACCTGTTTCTCAGACACCTGGGACATGATTGCAGACCCATAGCTGAAAGCTGATGCATTGAGTTGAACTGGTGTGAAGCTAGCACAGTTCCCTGTAAACCGAGTTCTGTCCCCACTGACTTTCACTAGCTGTGTCCCCACTCTGCTCTACACCTACTCTTCCAGGGGAAAGAAGGCAGCAAGGGTGAGGGAAGGAAAAAGGGAAAGAGCAAGGAAAGGAGAAAGAAAGCAGACAGGAAGTGAAAGAAGGAGCAGACAGGGAACAGGAATGAAAATGGAAAGGCAGGACAAGAGTGTCACAGCCCTGCATACATTCTAGTCTTCCTGGGACGTAGCTCCTGTACAAAGGGGCCAGCTGTAATGCAGGTGTCTAGCCCTGCATCATTGTCTCTGTGCGAGTATGCCTCCTGTTCATCCAGGAGCTGCTTTTAAGCACAGCCTCCTTTCCTTGTCCTTGCCTGTGCTCACAGCCCTGCCTGACCCTGACCCTGACTCATGGGCTTGACTTCCTGGCTTGATCTTGATCTTGCCCCATTGCCATGGACTGTTGGCTGACCATCACAGACCTTTTTCCTTCACCTGGCTCTGGTGTCATGGGACAGTATATTTATCTATGCATTGCTGTGATGCTTATCTCACAACTTCTCTCACGGACCACTATCTGCCCTTGCTGTTATCTCATTTCCAATTTTAGTCCCTCCCCAATGTAGGCAAAAATATAGAGTTTAAGAGTATGGAAATGCAAAAAAAGTAATATTCAAAAGCATACAAGCCCGGTCAGCATACAGTACGATACAAGACTGTTACAGTAAATATAGCAATGACATTGATACGGCTTGCAACACTTGCATTCAGAATTACAGCATTATCATAGTAGCTTAGTGATGCCTGCCACTGAGCACAAAAAAAAAGGGGAAACAAGAACTGCATCATGTTTTATTTATCTTAATCTTTCCTCTTCTAGTTCAGAATAGTATACTGAATAAGGAGGGAAAAAAGTGATTCAGAAATGAACATGCAGTTGATTTAACGTGCCAAGCACCATATGTATTAATAAAATATATATAGCTGTAGATAAGACAACATGTTACAATATAATAAGCACATAAAAATGAATTGTTAAACAGGTGCAATGAAAGGAAACATCAATTAGGAAGTCAATTGGAAGGTCAAGATATCAATTCAATGGTTAATGAGCTATTTCTGGAAAAATCAAAGACAACTGCATTATACAGAATGTCTTCAGAATATGAGCTAGCAAATAGTTCACAGAGATGAAGCAAAAGGGTGGATAAGATGGATGAAATATAAAAGCCCCAGTCAGTCATGGTTTTATTTGTTTGCTTTTTATGTAAATGGCAGCTTAACTGACAAACTATACTGTATCATAAAGATCAGTAATTAAAGGCAGCTAACCATTTCTGATGTGTAACAGTCAGAAAAATGCAAACCTAACCCTAAACAGTTCCTCTGTGGTGAGAATCCTAATATGGCATTAAGCCATATTACCTCCTATGCCTTCTCTCTCATGTTCTCCAGGATAACAGATGTAATTACATCAGAAAGTAAAGCCAACTTCTCTACTGCAGAGCCAGGTTAAAAAAAATAAAACAACAAAAAAACCCTCAAAAAACAAACTTTAACTATTCACTTAGATGGGATCTTGGGGCTGCAGGCTGCAATTCCCCAATTGTGTTCAGTTAACTCTCCAAACACTTGTAATATACACTTGTTTGTTCTTGAAAACCACGATGGGATTATTGGTGACTCAAGAGAAGCTCCTTCAGAATACAGCATGCCTCATTCTGTGAATTTTCAAGAACAGCAATATTCAATTAGACTAAGGTGGATGAAGAGCGCAGCTAGCATGGTATCTGCAGTCTAGCAACTGACATAAAAACATGCCTTGGAAAGAATAAGGACATCACATTTCTGCTGCTATCACATGATGTTTTCCCAGCTCACAAATACAGTCAGTTCCTGGGATTTCCTGAATGTAATGTGAATTATGCAGTAAACTCCAGTTCATCTGTCCTCTGAGTTCTTGCTCCATTGAATCATAGAATGGTTTAGGTTGGAAATGTCCCTCCACAGACCATCTAGCTCAAAAAAAGTCCCATCTCTACTCAAGTAAATGCAAATTTTTTGCACTCATGGCATCAATGTGCACATCAAATTTGCACAATGTGCATACAAAGTCTTCCAGAAGTCTATCACCTTTGGCATGAGGAACTACTTCCTTTTGTTTCAAACCAATTTCCACATACTTTGCATTTAATAAACCCTGCTTGTTGCAATGGAAGAGAGAGTTACCAGTCCATTCTCTTTTGCTCATGATTCTGCAGACTTTTTCTATCCCTCTTAGTCATCCATTATCTAAACTGATGAGTCCTAGTACCTGTAGTTGTACCCAAAATGCTAGGTGCAGTTCATACTTCTGGTTATCCACATTGCTTTTCTCTGAATCTTTTTTTTTCCATTTCTTACACATTCATTTTCAAAAAGCAACCAAACTCCTCACATAATCTTTAAGCTGTGGCAAACCATGGATTTATGTAGTGGTATATACCATATTCTCTGTTGTTTTCTAATCCTTTCTAATATGTCACCTCTCTTTGACTGCTATCAAGCATTGATCTGTTGTTTCCATGAACAGGACTTTTTCCTGAGTAGTAACGATGCACCGAACCCATCACCTAATATATGAAAATATTTTCATCACTGTTATGCCTCAGTTCACATTTGATATCACTGAATTTCACCTGCCATATTACTGCCCAGTCACTCGATTTTGTAAGGTTCTGCTGCTATTTTTCATAGTCACCCCTCACCCTTTTAAATTCCTCATGTTAGTACTACCAGCAAACTTTCTCACTTCACTGGGTCAATCTTTTCTGGCAGTTTTTTGAATGAACAGATACCTGTAGAACTGCTATGGTAGCTTTTCACACTGCAAGAACTTCTCCTTTAGGCTATGAAATATTTATCCATACCAGACCTTCCCTTTTACTCCATGGATGCTGAAATTCCTTAAAAATCCCTTTGTGAAATTCAGGAAGTCTACAGCAGCATATTTTTATATACCTTGACTCCATCAAAACACTCGAAATTCATTTCATGGGAGACTTCTCTTTCAAGCAAGCTTATTCCTTTTCAGGTAGTTATCCTATGTTCAACAACTGGATCCTTCAAAACAATCTTCAGTCATTTGCCTGGTAGCATTGTCAGGCATACGGAGGCCTTTCCCTGGAACTTATTTCCGAAGACTGGCAATGTACTTCCCATCTCACAACTGTTAAGTACCACAGAAATTTTACATACCCTTGTTAGCAATTAGGTCATTTCAAACCCATGCTAAAATTCTTAGACACAAAACATCCTATCCCAGTGATAGTGTTCATACTATTTCTTTAATGTCATCAGCATTGGTATAACAGCACAATACTATTATGCCTATTTGCACTGTTATATCTTCACTGTTACTTGTGCCTGTCTTAAGTCAGTCTTTAGAGGTCTTTATCAGTCTGTATGTTCTTGTCTGTGAGCCAACAAGGCAGTCTTCCCTACCCTCCTGAAGGATCTTTTTTAAGTTTGAAGACCTTCTTTGATTTCAAGGGTCTGTTTTTGGAAAGGGCATGCCTGTAGGTTGTTTTTTGCCATTACTATATTAAGTCTCTTGAAATTTATCACACCAGATGTCTTATCTTTCCACAGATTCAACTCTTCCTTGATCTCCTACAGCATCCTCTTCAGTTAATCCCTTCATGTTAAAAATGGCACAGTAATTACTTATTAGAGCAATTCAACTTGGCAAGAGTTTAAGATCAAAATGTACACTGAAGAATGGGTTTCATGTTGTCTTAACTATAGCTATCTACAGGATCCACATCACTAGCCTCTGAGTCTCCCTTTTGTTGGAAACAAATATATACACCAATAGTGCAAATTGTTTGACCAGTTTCAGGCATTTCCTTGTATGAATCAGATATAAATCATGATACAGAAGACTGTATTCCTGCCCACTATAAAGGAACTGCTACAGACTAAGGGCAGCAGTGCAGAACATGTCATATTCAACAGAGACTCCTGTACTTTGTTCTGCACTATGTAGGTTATTCACTATACATTAAAGCATAAGCTACAGACTTGGCTCAAAATGGAGCTGGTTGAAGACAAGCCTAACAAGAAATTGTTTATTTTAGCATTGACTTCTCACTTTCATTAGATTAATTGTTCTATTAATTTGGTAGGTTGTTAAGATACTGATTTATCTATTAAATCCTAATTCTGGCTTTAATTTGATAACTGTAAAGTTCTGTCTAACCACTTTAATAAGTTAGTATAAATTAGCTCACATACACACACACTTGCTTCTTCCAAAAGAAATCTAAAAAAGGTTTGAATATGCAGTTAATTTTTATTTCCTCAAATTGTACAGTGACTTTGAAAATCAGGGTTATAAAAAGCTTCAGAAATAAAGTCACAAGCATTTTGACTCAACTGTCAAACTAATATTCAAGTACAACATCTTGGCAGATGTTCTAGCCCATTTCACAGTAACAAACAGAACAAGCCATCAAGAACAACTCAGTTCACCAAAGAACAAAAAATACAGTTGCTTTCTGATTGCTGGGAAAAATCACTAACTCTTGAAATACTTCATTAAAAAAACCCAATAAAGGCTTTTATTCGGCCACTGGATCACCCATGATCCACCTGTGGGCGGTTATGCATTTTATTGTTCTTTACACTCATAGTTTAATATTAAAAATACTGACTTTATTGCTATTTTATCAATTACATTAAGTAAAGCTTGTGTTGATACCGTCTCCTCAGAGACACATGATCTTGAAGCTTTCTGGAGGAATACAAGTGTCCTCTGTGACGACGAGAGACAAGTAGTACATTAAACACATCTGTAAGATTTGCAGTCAAGAGACTTCATTTTAATGAGCCTGACCATAACTTAAATACACAAATAGAAGGTTTTCTTAAAATCATTACTGTTACTATGTCTATACAGTAGACAGATTCCTTTATTTGTTGTACAAATAAGAGGCTTAAAATCAGTTTTCTGAGCCTGAGGTTGCTTTTTGTTTTCTTTTTTTATCCACGCTGTTTATTTTACTAATTATTTTTGCATACGTGTTATCAGCTTTTTTGAAGAACAGAGAACAGATGGAAAGTTATGTTCAGAAAAGAAATATTTCAACCATATAAAATATTACAACTGTTATAAAAACTGCCTTAATCCCCATTCATTTGAAGAACTATAATGGTACTGATCTCTTGGAGGCACAATTTGACTGATGCCAACCACCTTCAAACCTAACGAGTTTCAAAGGTAAAAAAATAAATACAAGTGTCTGCAGAGACTGTTCTTGCCTGAGATCAGCTCAGTTGAATTCTGGATTTTTTTCTTGTGATAATGCTTCTGTATGCCACATACCTACATACTAAGTTCACTTAAGGCCTATCTTTCACATGAGTCCAGGTAGCTTCACAGTTCTCACAGTTACCACTCTTATTGGCAAAAAGGTTACTTTGTAGACCTATGCAAAGAAATGGAGAAAAAAGCCCAGTTGAATTCCTTACTCTTTCACAGAATCACTGACATTCCACACAGACATTTCCGTGTCCGAGAGAAGAAGTGGTTTTATGAAACATCTTGAGGGACCCAGATTTGACTTTAAGAGTTGCTAATAAAAGCCAGTAAACAACAGCAAAGTATTAGTATTAGTACTAGGTAGTGGCTGCTTTTCTGGAAGAAGCTGTAAAGAAGATAAACATTCAACAACAGCCAGTTTCTGGCTTGCTTACTCTATTTTCTTTGCACTGTTCCACTGGTAAGAAAAAAAAAAAAGAGACTAGAATGCCAAGGTTTGGGTTTGTTTTGTTGAGTTCTTTGAACATTAAGAAATAGAAAGCTACATTAAAAAATAAAGAAATATTTGAAGCACTATCACATACCTTTATTTCTGACCCACACATGTAGAAGCTGCCACTTTACTGAAAACATTTGGACATTACCACCAACCATGATTGTAAAATGGTCAGTTTTCACAATAATTCAATGAATCAAAATTTTCTAAGCTGCCACTTTCCTCTCAGAATTCAGGCTTGCGGTCTTGTTTGTTTGGTTTTTTGCCCCTAAATCTGAAGACAACCAGAAAACGCTGAACACTTACAGATTGATGACATGAAAATATGAAGACCTGAAAATTACGTCTGATTTTACCCAAACACATCTGTAGATCAAAGAAAAAATGAAATCTCAGGAGGCATTTAAGCTTCATCTCAGACAAGAGAGCATTTCAGGATACCAAGGGGCATTTGATGTCTCCATCTCAATTTTTCCTTACCGTAAATGTGGGATCCCATTAGGTCACATCAACCCTGGTGATAGGTGGGATAGGAAATTACTAGTTACTACACCTAATGCATAGCACACACTGAGGTCCTGCTACACTGACTGCTCTCTGATCATGCTTCTGTGTTCTTTTTCTCCTAAAGGCCAGTCACATAATTTTTCAGAAACTAGATTTAGATTCTGACAAGTTTCCCTACATACATGACTTCTCTGCCTCTAAGTAAACAAATCTAGCTAGAGCACAGCCCAGGTTCATCAAAATCTATAAACACAAACTGTGATTGTATGAAGTGTCCTATACAGTTTCTCAGTGTGTAAAGCTTGGGATTTGTGATTGCCATATACTTCTTCCTTAAATTTCTCTAGTTAATATTCTAGAAAAAAAAAGGGAGAATACTTGTGGCATTTGTTTTACATTTAAATGGCAGCAAAAATTTTTATACATTACTGAGGCACATAAAGAAATAATTTAACGAAATACATTTAGTAAATTGCTATAACTAGTAAACTAGTAAATCACTGACAGGAAAGTGGTATGAATTTCAGTTGCAGGAACACACAAAAAAAGTCTCTTTTTTAATATAACTATATGATTCAGTTTTTATCAGATATTTTATTACTAAGAATTACCTCAAATTGAAAAATAAAAATTTATAACATACTAAAGGCATGTACATAAGAAAACATGTTCAGTTAATCTTCAAAGGACATAAATACACTTAGGTCTTAATAAATGAGTTATAACTTCTGTTATGCACAACTGATGAAAATAAGTTAGAAATGTAAAAAAAGATATTATAGTATTACACAATGGAAGTCTTTGTATCCACAAATGAAACTGCATTTGCAGAAAGTAGTAAATAGTTAATATATATTATTGAACTATTTCAGTTACTTTTCCTACATGATGTTTTTTCACATTGTGAAATAATGTGTTTTGCTTTGTTTTAATACACTTTTCTTGTACTCACTATTTTCAGTCACACTAGTACAATAAGTGATTTAGGACCTAATCATTTTGTCACTGGAAACAAAATTTCTTGATGGTTTTAAATGGATTCAATCCACAGTGTTTGTTAGGTCAATTGTCATTTTTATTTCCAAGAGGTGAAGTATGAGACAAATAAGAACTTTATTTTTGCTTCCCAGAAATGTAAAAAGCTTCAAGTGTGTATTTCTGCCATTATTTCCCAACAGTTTTGCCATGCTCATAGTCAAATTCACACTGAAACGTGGCACAGAATTTGAAAGGCTCAGTGCATACATCACGAGCATAACTGAAGTACGCCGAAGACTGCCATTCTGAGATATTAAACGCAGGCGCTACAGTGCGCCTTGCAGTGTCTTCCTGCAAATAAATGTAAGCCTCCTAAGTACTGGTGATAGAAGTAAGTTTCTCATAGCTATGTACTTTTATAATACCAATGTACAGCATAATAAAAATCAGAAATACAAGATAAATTTATACTACACATTAGCTCAAGACTGTTTGCTGGTGTGGCCTGAGGGTGATGTTCACTGTGGGCCTCTCTCTCTAGGTATTTCAGCTAGCACCGAACATCTAAGAAAGAGCATGACACATCAGTAGAAATTTGTTATTTGGGTTCACCGGTGTGGAAACTTCTAAACAAAGTACTAACCACCTGTGGTTTACTAATCTGTCCCGCTACAGCTGTTACTTCCTACAGTAATTGTCTGCTTAGCAGTTATCAGGGAGAACTCAATGGGTACTTTTCTTATTGAGTATTTACCTTTGACTTAAATGCTCTATATGAACAGAACTGCTCTTTTACTCACTTCATCAGGAAGTCAGGCACTATATATACAGTATGACAAAAACCTTTTCCCATTTTGAAATGGGAAACTTAAAGAAAACAGTGGCACAAAGCTCATTAGATTAAAAAACATCATTACCTAACCTCTGGATAACCCCTCAATTTGCATATTGAATTCAGTTGTTTGACATTTCTCAGAACATGGTGCACAACTGCTGCTTCTTCACCCACTATTATGAGGTAGCACCTATAGGTCCTTATTGCAATTAGTATAACCAAATGTTTAATATTCTATTAACAGTTGGATGTTTGAATTAGTGTTTGTCTTTTTTCATTTAAATTTATTGTTTCAACTTCCAAGATTTCTCCTTGCCTTTTCTTTTTCTCCTAAATTACTATGTAAGGCTACAGAGAAGGAAAACTTGCAGATGGATTTTACACATTGTAATTTATAACTATTGGGTGAGCAATATATTAGACATGTTACAGCTTAAATAAATTTAAACCCCTTAAAAAACATCAAATAAAATTACACTTATAAATCCAGAGTAGGAAGTAAGGTAACTCAGAGGTTATTGGGACAAATAAATCCCTAATTCTCTAGACATTATGAGCCTAGAGATTTCTGTGATTTGGCAGATATAGAAAGATTAGCCATTTCATTATCAGAGGTGTTAAAATACTTAAGGTGGGATGATCTTTCATGAGATCTAGATTTCCCATGGTTCTGTAGAGCTATTTTCTCATCCCCAAATACATCCAAATAAAACTACATGGCTCTAGCATCCTCAACTAACACTGGACTCAAGGAATTGTATTTTCTCAAGCAAAGGGCTCAGTATTTGTTTGCAAAGTATTCTCATGGAGAATTTAACACAGCAAATATTACATCCAGTCTCTTAACATGTTAAATTAAGCATATTTCAACAGTGGTGATGTGGTGTAGTTGACACACCTTAGGGACAGGATGTCATTCAGAGTGACCTGTGCAAGCTCATGAAGTGGACAAGTATGAACCTGATAAAGTTCAACAAGGTCAAATGCAAGTTCCTGCACTTGGGTCAGGGCAAGCAGTCTGGAGAAGGAATGGACTGAGAGCAGCGATGTGAAGGAGAACTTGGAAGCAGTGGTGCATGAAAAGCTGGACATAACCAACAAATACATGCTCTCAGTGCATTCTGGGCAGTATCAAAGTAAGTGTGACCAGCAGGTCAGGAAGGTGATTCTCCCCTTCTACTCTGCTCTTTCGAGACCACCATTTAGACTAGTGTTCAGTGCTGGGATCCCCTGTACAATAAAGATATGGGCCTGCTGGAAGAAGTCCATAGGAGGGCCACAAAAATGACAAGAGGGCTGAAGCACTTTTCTTGTGAAGACAGGCTGAGAGAGTTGAGATTTTTCAGCTTGGAGAAGAGAAGCAGCCAGGGACCTTTTCATAGGTAAAAGAAGCTTATAAAAAAAGATGGTGAGAGATCTTTAATAGGGCCTGTAGCAACAGGATAAGGTGCAATGGTTGTAAACTAAAAGAGGGTGGGTTCCGACTAGCTGTAAGAAGACATTTTCTACCAAGAGGGTGGTGAAACGGCAGAACAGGTTGCCAAGAGAGGTTGTAGATACCCCATCCCTGGAAATGGCTAAGGCCAGGTTGGTCAGGACTCTGAGCAACCAGATTTGGTTGATGTTCCTGCTGATTGCAAGGATGTTCCATTAAAGAACCTTTAACCTGACAGTTAGGAGTACCTTCTAAATCAAATCATTCTGTGATTCTATACCATAACAGTAACAAATTCTACAACATATGAATATTCTAACTAATAAATGAATATACCAACAGGTGAGAAGGCCAGTTGCTCAGTTAGCCAGTCACACTTGGGCTTCCACAGATTATAGACAGCCATTGCAAAACAGTCTGTGTAAATGAGATACTAGTTTCTAAATCAGCCTCTTCCCTGGTGCCTTGCTACTCTAAACAGATTTTGGCTTTCACATGTAACTTAAAAGAAGACTTGTTCTTCATTAGTCTTGGGAAACTGCTAACTAATGTTTTTCTTCTATGTATTGCACAAAAGATTTAGAAGACTTCTTTCTAGTACATGTTGTTAAATGACAAACTATCTGGAAGATGTTAATTAACACACACAAACACAGATATGTGGGTCAGTACTTGCAGACTAAAATAATATGTTCAAAAAATTAAATTTAAAGATGTCAAAAAAGTATTCCTTTCAAGTTAGCCATCAGAGATCCAATCAACTACCAACATTCATTCCTTTAAGCTGACAAAAGCATAGTGATTCATTTTCTAATTTTAGTCCTTCAAAGAAATACAGCACTTTAAGCTACTTTTTTGTTATATTTCTGTAAAAAAAAAAATTAATGTAAAATTACAATTATGCTTTGACAAAGCGAAACAATGCATCTGAATTTGACCATCAGAAATCAAAACTTCCAGGAAAAAAAAAGTGTTTGTTACAGTTTTGGAGTATATGTGTATGCATAAGATACATATTTCCAAACACATTATGCACACGGAACTTATCTAAACATATGCACACATTTCTTTCATGTGAACATAATGGGTGTGTAGAGGTATGGGTATCCTCTCCCTAGCTACTACCTTGAAGACCAAAGAAGTTATGGAAATGTAAAACAACTAGCTGCTGAATAATGCTTACTTTTAGCTTTCAAGGATCTTCCTAAAACATGTAAATCTCATTCTTAAGTACAAACTCATAACTCCGTTTTAAATATTAAAAAAAAAAATCTTACTTAAAATTCACATGCATTTGTTGTAAAGACCACCACTGCCTTCTAACCTGGATTCTGACTGCTATAGATTTTTGTACCTATACATTTTGTATAAACGTATTGTTGGATTAAACAGAAAACAGTTAAGAATTTCTCTTACTTTAAAACAGTGAACCCAAAAAGCAGACTTCAGGGATTATTTTGTTTTGGTTTTCTAATAAGCTTTAAATCTGTAATTGCCATGTGTGTCAGTTTGTGTTTGCTGTATGTGTCTGCCAGCAAGAGACAGTGACCACTTACAGTGATTACAAAGTACACCAAATGTAGTATATATGTCACTTCTCCACAAGAGCTTGTTGGCAGCTTTGATCGACTTCTTTTTGATTACACCACAATCACCTCGTTCCACTTTAGCTACTCTCACTCTCACTCTCTCTCCAGGGGTTCAGATGTCATTGCTGTATACCTTAGCAGATGAATCAGTTTTCCTTTTGTTAAATCCTCTTCCTGGGAAGATGAATCTACTCATTGATTTTGACCAAAGACTGTTTTTTAAAAAGGATAGAAGAGACTTCTGACCTTTCAAATGATCAGATTAAGGTGGTTATTTTCACATTATTAAGTAATCAGGGAAGAGATACATTAAGCAAGAGTTTAGTTCACAGTCTGCTTTGCTGGCTTCTAAAAAACTGTTGTGCACTGACAGCTAACCTAGATTCCATTTCTTCCTTTTCCTCTGAACCACAAGGGAAGCTAAAATGCATTTTCACATTGCATTTTGCCTAAAGGCTCTCAGTAAAATTTAATTTTCTTACTGCATTGATTTTTTCATTATAAGTTGTAACAGTCTAATGATATCTCATAAGAATTTTTTACTGTCGAGAAAAAGGGATGTGAATGATTTATCAATAGTAACTGCAAATACTAGAGGATTTATTCGTATTTTCTTAAGAACTTTCCATCTGTCTTTTTGATGGGCAGTTGTTGAAAAAGTCTATGCCATACCACCACCCATTGAATGGCCTGAAGATAGTCCTTTAGCCTGCTTCTTACAGACAATATGTGATACAGTTTTCCTCAAAACCTCTTCCTCCATTGATTCTAAAAACCAAAATAAAGCTTTCTAATTTTGGAGCTGAAAATGGTGCTTAAAAATTTATGGTCCACATAGAAACAACACAATTGGGAGATCCAAAAAGCACAAAATGTAGTCTTGCAAGCTACATCACGTTCCCTGAAGACTGACATCCTATCCTTATTACCTCAAACACTTCAAGATTGTAATGTTTTTTCCCCTATTCTGGACAAAGAATAGATCAAAGAAATATGACACATTCCCTGGAAAAAGAAAACTTGCAGGCTGACTTTTCCCTTCAAAACAATTGTATCGTCACCAAAGCTGTAGAAATCATGTCTGAAAACAACTGGTGTGATAGACTATGAAATATAAAGGCAGTGCCAGAGCAAGTACAGCAGAGGTTTGTGAGTCCCTGTGTTCCACAGCTACAAAAGATTTTCTTACTTATTCCACTCTGTCAAGTATTTGATAGACAGATAGGGATGGAAAAAATATATAACTAAGTTAAACAGAGTAAAACCTGGTGTCTGTTTTTCTTGGCAAATAGTGGCTTGATTGGTTATCTTCTTCCAGCTTTTCTACAAATTTGCAGAGAGCTGGAAGGGTGGCCAGTTTCCTGTTTTCTGTATTTTCCTTTCACAGTTAGTGTTCATAAAGTAACAAGATGGGCTTTATTACAGATGCTGGAAGCAAATTAAGGCACATCTCACATCTAGTCAAGTCATCTGGGTTCTTCAGGGGCATGTTTTCCAGTTTTAAATCCTGGAAAATAAATTGAGCTGAAGAAGAGACTACAGAAAAATAGGTCTGAAGTACTACCACTAGAACTCCTGTGAAGTACCTAAATAACTTTACAAACTCAGTAAGATGGAGGATTTTTGGGCTTTATCATCATTGTTATTTGCTTATTTTTCCTTGTTTAGGGGTAGAAAGCAGATATTTTCCTTAAAACAATCACAATTTTTCAAAGAAAATACAAGTTTCATGGTAAAAGCTTGACCAGCATTGATTACGCATTACATCTGTAATAAAAAAAATCTGTCAAGTGTACTAAAACACTTATTTAACTGAAGCTCAACTAAATTTCTTTAGTGCTTGGGACAACCGATTCTTACCTCTCATAGAAATAAATGGACATAAATACCAAAAAAGGAGTTTCATATAGCTTTTTAAAATCTGTTGCATATATAGGATTTTAAACACAAGCAATTGCCATAAAGTCATACAGTCAATGTAACACAATTAGACAGAATGTGTTCACGACCCTACTTTAAGAATACACCAAATACTTTTTTTTAAATACTTCATTGTACTGACAAGTCTGGTTTGGAAAAGAGAGACTTAGATTTGACCATCACTTGTTTTAGAAAAGATGCATCAAGGTTAGGTTCTTTATGGCTCAAATACTACAAAAATATGTCTAATACAGTAATTCAGATTATAGATTTTGCATGCTTCCATGATCTGTGGAATATTTTTTTACCAGGGCTATTTCTGCTGTGCAGTAAAACTGTACATCAATACACCTACTCTATCGGAGAAGCTGATGCTGACATTCCTGACTCTTTATTTTTAAAACTGCCAGAGCTTTAGCCTTTCTCTAAGTAATGGGCATGCCAATATATTAAAGGGAAAAAACATTCACCCCTTCCTGTACAAATCAAACCTGTATTTTTATTTTTTTTTAAATGAAACACAACACTTTAAATATAGCCCAAATTTAATAATTTTCTATTTAATCATTTTCTACTTCTGCCTCTGCTGGGGTTTAGAGTTCTACTGTTGTTAAAGCAGTTCAGACTTTGTGCTAACAACAGACATCTTGGGAGAGTGGGGAGCATCTCGCTTCTCCCTTCCACTTCCATCTAGCTTCTAGGACAAAAACACATCAGTGTGTTAGCTCCTAACACAATGGAAGAATATATGTCAACACAGTCTTACTGCAACACCACTAAAACCCAGCAGCTGCAATGCCTGCCACACTCCAACCTTTTCAATTGTCCCATCAATACCCAGATCATCAGTTCTCAGATGAGAGATTCTCTGACACATTTCAGGACATCCATATTGCATGTAACTAAAGGCCAGACTAGGACAGCTGGAGTCAGACCCTTCAATACTAAGCATCTCCTATTCTTTCAAAATGTAATGATCAAAATTTTAAAAACATTACAAATAAACAAAAAAGAGACACCACAACAAATGTAGTCTGGTGCTCGCAAAGTTTTGCCATAATTCTCTAAGTCTGAGATTTGAGGCTGTTTAAACACAGTCATCTTAGAGGAGACAACATGATTCTTCAACTGGGGAAGAGACATCACCTCTTCTTGTTCATGTAGCACAGTTAAGGACAGCCACAGCGTACCTGATAGGAAGAAAACTTTTCTATCAACTATATGCTTCTGGGGAGTAAAAGGTGATGCCATACTACTCCTCCTTTCAAAATAATTAAAGCGAGGGGTGGAGAAGGAAAGCAACACAACTTGCCACATAAAACTGCCTTACATAGCAAAACATTCCGGTTTGAATTAAGATTATACCATGTATTAGGTTTTTGTATAGTGATCTGTTGCAATTGAGGAATCAATACGTTGAAGAAAAGCAGATTTTTTTTTTTTTTTTTTTTTCTTTCAAATGGCTAATTTGATGCTGGAGAGTTTCAAATGTGAAGATGAGCCCAGTCTAATTTATCAGTCAAGACATGACATGATATATATACTACCATTAATTACATCACACTAACAATATACTACTACACATCTATTAGAAGTATTAATAGTATACTATCTATATTATATGTTATTGGAGTTACATTACAGATCAAGAATAGGAAAAAATAATAAAAACTATTTACACCTAAAATAATTTATCAGTGAAGTTAATCATCCAAAAGCTGTAAGTATGTACAAGAATGTTCATTTAAAAAGAAAAAATACAGGTCTTCCAATTACAGTCATCCATATTTTCTGCAGGCCATACCACTCCTTTGTGATTTCCTCAACCAACTCCAGTTCCTCAGTATCACAAAAATTTTCTGAAGGACACTGATGAGCAAACTATAAGCAGTATTAATTAATGTGTCAGGAAAAACACACTGAAAAATTAGAGGGTGGTTCTGTACAGACTGATCTCTCAAACTGTAATTTAAAAAAAAAAAAAAATCTTTACATTGTTAACTAGTTTCAGAAAAGTTGAAATTCCTGCCTTAAAATAAGAAAGCACAACATTGCATTGAGTGCATCAATCATTCAATAATCAAAATTTCAATTCTGCTATCTTTATACACAGGAGTTGAGTCCAGTTTCTCAAGGTGCTTTAAAATGTGTTTATGAAAATGTTGCTGTATTCACACATGAAAGTGCTGAACACAGAAATATCTAGTGGAGTTTTACTAGGGTCATCTCTGTAAGGCTTCTGCTGGTTTTTAATTTTTACAAATGACCTAGATTGTTATATTTGCTGATAATATAAAATTTGGAGGAAAACTGCATACTTAGCAAGTAGTAAGTCAAATTTAAATGAATTCTGATTTTCTCTGTAACTAGGTTGACAAGCAAAAACTGAAATTTAATGTTGACAAATGCAAAGCAATAAAAGCTGAATATAAAAATAACCAACATGAACATGTTATGAATAGATTTGTACCAAAATAAAGAAGCTGCCCCTCCACCCCCCCAAAAAGATAGTAAGATGGTTAATACTCCTTTAAATATGTCAAAGCAAGATAAGAAAGCAATTTAAAATCTTTAAAACTGCAAGTTGCAAATGTGTCATGTTGCAAATTCATCTGGCAAGCTCTTTGAATATTCTGTGAGCATTTCATCATAACATTCAAGATAATACATTTTTCACAATTAATCATTACAGAAGAAGTAAAGTAGACTAATTTTATAGGTGAAACTTTGAAATACATTGGAAAAATAAAGAAAATTTAAATCCCTAAAGTTTTGTGTAAGGATAAGGAAGTGATTCATAAAACAGCCTAACCAGAAATGCTATTGGGGCGGGGGAGGGGAAAGTATTTTAAATAGAGAAATTTTATCATGACCATAACCTATTAAAGACTGGAAAACAAGTCATCCTCCTAGACTCCTTTCCTTCCTTTTGCCATGAGGCATTGGAAGGACTATCAGTTATAGACTGGCCTTTTCCTTATTACATTTTTAAGAGTTATATGGAGATTACATGATCTCTTGCTTTGCTATCAGTATACTCTTATTCATGTTAGGCAGGAACAGATAAAAACAGGAAAAAATGGTGGTATAAAAAAAATAAAAATGGACCGATATCTTTCTGTTGTCCATTAGAAACCTCCAGAGTTTCAGGCACTGGTCCACACCCCTGACAGATAGATCTGGATATAGATCTGGGTTTGCTTACCAAACCACACATACCTGCTTTAGACAGTGTGATCAACCTACCTGTGCAGTGTTTTAGAAACACCTGGTTTGGGATTTAAAATAATAGCATTCCACAAACAGATTTCACATGTACTGGACATAGCGTTCTCAAGTCTTTCATCTTCTGCTCCAATACTCTTACAGACTTGAAGCAAGTCTGATGTCATACAAATTACAGAGTCCTCTGGCTGTAGCTGCCCCCAGTTTTTTCTGTACCAGTGGAAAAACATGTAACTAACAATGCAAATGAAGAGTAGCTACATCAGAGATATATCTCAGTGTTTTTCTTTGTAAGACAATAAAGAGCACGCACCTGAAGGGGTTTGTCAATACGTACAGTGAGAGCTGTGGAAACTCACTTAAGATGCATATGCTTGTCCACATGCACACATACGTAATTTCATGGATGCTCCTGTTTTAAATTAACCTCTCTTCTTCACATACTTCATTCTTCTGAACCACTCTTCTTTGTAAGAACTGTCAAGAGGGACTTAATTTCAACTTTACTTTACCAATTTCATTTGTGGCATTTTAGAATCAACTTAAAATATAAAGAATTAATTATTATGAAATATGTCCTGTTCACAAAAAGCCACAGCACATTTAAGACTGCTGGCTTCAGTCCTCATCAGTCTTCCATTCTATTCTGGTTACACTCACATTTGCATGGTAATAGCTTCATAAGAAGTGTTTACTTCCAACACAACACATTGCTGAAATTCAACAGTGAACATTACTTTGTATTCTAGACTAGCAGGACAGAAAGAAAGCTATTTCTTGACAGTGCAAATATGTTTGCTTTTTTTTTTTTTTTTTTCTTTTTTTAGCTTATTTTACCTATTTCCATTCTGCTAGCAAATATATTCCTGGTGTTTTTCTAAATGCCTACATACATATGAACAAAGGTGAAAAATTCAGACATGCTCTGGAAGAAAAATGTCCATAATTTGTTACAAGTTTACATTAATTTCTTCATTTCAGAAAACCTCAGTTAAGAATGTGGTGTTTAACACAGCATATAGTTTGTTACATATGATGGGATTCTCTTGGATGAAATGAGTAACATGACTGAATCATCAGGAACTCTAAAGTTGCACTCTCTTATTCTCAGCACTTTGACCAGGAATCAATACTGTAGTTGAGGGTCATTAAGACAAAAGCGATCTCGGATGTCATTTTCAACTGAAGATAAGTGCATTAAGATCATTATCTTTTGGCTCCTATTTTAGCAGTTAAACCCCACTCCTGAATACCAAGCACTCAAAAAAAAAAAAACCAAAAACCCCCAATGCAACAAATACACAACATTTTTTCCACTGACTAGTATCAGTAATATTAATTACTGCATTGCTTCATCTTTTCTTTAACAGGCATCTTTAAGCATCTTTAAATACAAGCTATAAAGGAGACAGCACATAGAATCCTGCCACTGTCTCCCTTGTTTAAGAGATGCTTGCCTTTGAAAATTGTTTATTTTGGGGATGACTTAACACACAAGTACTTATTTGAGAATGGAAAATTCTTTCCAATCAGAGAATAGCTTTCAATTCGTTTTTATCTTAAACTGGTGTTTTTCTCAAGATATTTGATATCTGATTGAAGTTCACTGACTACAGCATAAGTTGAATAAACAGCTTACAATTTTCTGAACTTGACCCATTTAACTGATCAAATCACTGAATGGAATACATCGTAGTAATACAAGGTCACACCACTGCCAGAATTATTCATCTAATGAGGTATCACAAAATGCTCCACCAACTCAAAAGTCTTAGGAAGGAATTGAGATCCAATAGTTTGGTGCCCCCATTTTGGAAGATAAACTTTAATTTGGTGACATTGAAATTGTTCTTCAAAATGAAACGAGTAAGTTATTTCCTTACTTTACCATTTCCAGTTCAAAGAGGTAAATATATAAAGATTTTATTTCTACATTGTCAAGAAAAAGGAAAAAAACATTGTGTAGATTTCTCTTTCAATGTCTCAGAACAGCCTGGCTTAATTACTTAAATAATATTGGTTTTCATCATTTATAATTCAAACCATATGTCAACCTCAACAGGATAAAAATACCAATTTAATCATGTTCTCCAGTTTTCATCATGTATTTTTCAAAAATTATCTTTGAAAGCCAGCACAGGAACTTCAACTTAAACAAGAATCTTAATTAACACCTTAATTCTTATATATAAGTTAATTGAATCTGTGTTCCCAAACTACAGGACAATGTAACTGCTAATTAGAAATTAAGGGTAAGACTAGTACTTTTATTAGGTGAGTGATTTTTCAAAGTTCAATAAAACTTCTCTCTAAACAAGGCATTTTAACAGTAGAAGATAAAAATAGGTAATATCCATGAAAACAAGTACCCCCCCAAGGAAAGAGAGATAATGGAAAAAAATAGCAACACAAAAAAGTAAACATTGCCTTATTCAGAAAAAGTGTAAGTGCAGTTTTTTAATGTGTTGTTTTGAATTCTATGTAACTTTCATTGAAGTCAACAGATAATTTTTCTCTAAAATTAAATGTACTTAGAACTAGAATCTTGGTGGTTTATTACAAAGGTATTTCAAGAAATAAAGATTTCATAGTTGCAACAATCTGAGATACAGAAGAGCAAGTCTTAAGAACATGTTTCTTGAACTACCAGTCTCACTTCTACATATCTACAATACGTTTTTGTGTCCTACAGCATTGACTAGCAGACTGAAAAGAGAATCTGCATCTAAAATTGAACTGTAAACCAGCTGAACTGCAGTTGGTTTGCATGACACTGCCACATAACCATCCATGTAACAAGATAAGTCATAAGCGAAGAATAAATATTTTAGTTAAAGTAAGTGGCTTTTAACAACACTGCATGTATTTTGATGGAAAACAAAAAATGCATTTTTTCCATTTCCACTAAACATCATTCCAGCACATTTCCAAGAGTCTAATTATAATGCAGAAGCACTGAAGGCTTTTCATCATCAGGACCCAGTATATGGTACTCCTTTCTGCTGAGTACAAAGCCCAAGGGCTCCTTAGATCATGTTGATTTCATAGCCTCTATATTCAAAGAGCAGTTGTCATGCTTTATGACGTAGATAAAGGAACTGCAAAAACAGGCCCATCCCTACCTACCAGGCTACCAGAAAATTTTTTCAGTTTTCTCCTCAAGACATTTCTACACGGAAAATTGAGACTAGAGGACCCATTATTAAGCCAGCTACTTATCACTGAAATTTAGTTTGTAGGACCAACTGTTATCCTATCTAAACATTTTAAGAGGCCATTTCCATAATTAAAGTTGTCCTCTTTTTATGGCCACCCTAAAACTGAGCTGATGAGACAGTATATCCAAGGAAGGTTTTACTCCCCTTCAGTGTTAGCCTCTATCATTTTCTGTTAATCCTCCACGGTGGTTTTGCAAGTTGAAGGGACTGATTTAATACATCTAATAGAACATCTGAAATCTAGCTCCTTATGCAAAGAGCAATTACCAATGCATATTTTCACTATACAAAGTTTGCATGGCTTAACAATCATATTTTCCTATTTAAACAGTACGGATTTTCCATTTTCTATATTCTCTCCTGCTCCTACCTACAAACTGCAAACGGATTGCATAAAGATATAGACCTAGAAGGATGCACATAGGTATTTGTTATTACTCACTATTTACAGTTTTATTCTTTTTGTGACTCTTGTCTAGTACTCTGAGTTCAGATCATCTCATACACCATTATTTATAATAACAAAACAGTAACACCCGTTGTCAGCAAGGACAGAATATGTTGAAGCTTCTTTATACTGATCCAGTTCAAAATAACCTTGCTCTCGCACTTCAGAGATTTTTCAGACTATAACTTTAAAAAAACACCATAAATTCAGTCATATTCTATACTGCTTCATTAAAGTAAGCATTTCTAGTTGCACGAGTTATGTAGTACCAACAGATTAAAATGAGGTGTCTGATTCATGCCCAGTATAATGGTGTTTGTTACACTAGTTCCTCTTTTGAAAGAAAAAAGTTATAAATCTTGGGCGAGTTGAACTTCGCTGCACACAAGCTTCAGCACACATGCAAAGCTCTGAGAATGTGTATACTCACCAGTGTTGATCTCTAGGGTGGCTGAAACATGTATTTGTAAATTAAAATATTTTATATTTAAATACTCCTGTTATTGTTCAAATAACTAGTGATATAATTGTCCATCATAATCCTGAAATGTAGAAATAGATCATAAATAGTAAAGTTACATTCAAAACGTGAAATGAAGATGCTGCATCATAGCATATGTAGGATACTCTCTCCTTTACAGCACTGCAAGCCAAATACAGAACTTCACATAATTTTGTAAGTTTCTGTAAATTTCTGCAAGAGTATGTATGAATAGTAAACTTTTGCTTACTTTTGCTTAACTAACTACACAACACAAAAAGCCTTCCATAACTAGGTCTGTATTAGTGGGCCAGCCAATGGTGTTTGGAGTAATCTGAGATGCTACCAGAAACCAAAACCATCTGAGGTTTACAGCATACCTACAACCATAACAACGTTTTCAAAGAGTATTACAGAAAAAAAAAAAAAAAGACTTTTTATTTTAAAATGTTTTGAATGGGTATTTCTGCAGTATCTGGTAAATTTTGCTATTTCTGTTTTCAGACCTGACAATACATGCACCATATACCCTTGTGAAGAGGAAACACTTGCTCAAACTGTGTAAACTTTGACTATTTACACTTTCTAGCCCATGATGTGCTTGCATATAAGAAGCACATGAAAAAGCACTCTTGCTTGCAATGCATTAACAATGCCAGTTAATCCCAGGTGTCCTATGACTAACAGAGATGCTATTATCCTGTAAAATTCCTATTTGCTTGTACAATACTAGCTTATGACCTGAGTATTGCTGGCTCTTCCTGTATCATATATCACCTGTGCTCACCACTGCAAAAATTTGATTAATATAACACAACAAAATTCATTAGCTTACACTGCTATATTTAATAATTATGTGTGTGCTTCCAGTGCACACATGTTTTAATTGCCACTTTTTGACGTCTTTCCAATGAATACTAGAGGTAGGAAGGGGTGTGGGGGGGGGAAGAAGAGGAGTGTGCTGTCAGTCTTTCATGGGAAGTTTATATAAAAATCATGTTATTGCCTTCTCCAGACAAAAAATAACTTCTGATTACCCAGAGAATATAAAACTAAAATGATCAATCTGTACTTAATGTAAACTTACTGGAAAGGCTTGAATAGTTTCAATTTGGAATATGCATTGCTGGAATTATGGAGATTTCCTTTGTATTTTCACTGTCTTATTCACTCTCTGATGATCAGAAAGTTGTTTTCAAACACCATGGTGAAAGTAAGCAGCAAGGACAAATATATCTCACTTTACAAGAGTTACTCTATTACTCTAAGACTGACACACAGTTCTATTAATGCTCCAATTTAATATTTTGGGGAAAAACATTGAATTTCTCTAATTTACTTCTACAGTAACTTCCCGTTTCAATGCAGTTTTGGCAATAATATTTGCCTGCAGTATCTGGGATTAAATCAACCGCTTATTTTTAAAATATTTATAATCAATCTAGAGTTTATAACACATTCCAAAATTTTAAGGGGGATGCCTGACAGAACTACCTTGTAAAAAAGATGAGACAAAAGGCTTGATTCCTGATCCCAAGGGGAGAGAAAAAAAACTGTATCCTTTCCTTCATGTGAAAAAGGCATAAACTGATACTTGTTAGAAGCAGTTTAACAATCTAGCAATGCCACACTCCTCTTGAATGGCTGTCTTTGCGTCATAAAATTGCCCAATGCAGTACTCCCTACTACTCCTGTTTCCTTATTTACAACTTAAAACACACAGTAGTTCCTCTGTGGGCAAGTAAAGGGCTATAGGGATTAAGAGAGGTGTTCAGGGATACATAATCCAATTAACACTTCAGCTACTATCCCACTAATGTCTGAACACATCTGTCACACTTGATTTTTTTTTTTCCATAACAAGAAATAGACACCTATAAAACTGTTAAAACACCTTGTTTTCAGATTTTACCAGTTCTCATTCCTACAGGGCTTCACTGAATAAAAATCAAATTACAGTTATATGTCATCTTTTTCTACTCTAGGTATTACAACAGGAACATGTTTTGCAAATGAAAAAAAAAAAGTTATTTCTGCATGAAGCTGTTGGGAGAAAGTTACGCTCACTTTAAATATGAACTACAAAAAAAAAATAATGGACATGTCACCTCCCACATCACATCAACCTGGGCTGAAGGCAAGATAAACAAGCTGAACAAGAGAGCTTTCACTCTACTGGGGCCATCACTGTGGAACCGTGCAAAGGCTTGCATCCAAAATACAAGCAGCCACTAATCCCTTGAAGAGGAAACTAATGCAGGTTTTTAAATCCGCTCTGGTTTCTCTAACTACTTGTTCCTGACCACTTCTGTAGCTTTCACCCTGGTAAGGACAGTCAGCAGATTGAGATGGACTTGTGTGATCGACCTATTATTTTTACACAGAAAATTCTTCTTGAAAGCAGAGGGAATATAACATGTCATGAGCCAAGCAGTACAGTGGGCTTATTTCTCTCAATTCATCACCTGATGTCATAAAAAAATGTTAAAAAAAATTCTGTCCAACTGCATGCAGTATTAAGTTCCTCAGACATTTAAGTTCTACATCAGCAGTGTAACATCTTAATAATGCTATCTAACAGTATGAACTAACTTCCCAATACAACAGGTTTCATACCTGCATAATTTTCTACTTTAAGAGAGTGTATAGATGGTGGTCAAGCCACATACTACCAACAATTATTGCTACTTTCCCCTGACAAAGAAATTCAAAGGTACAAACAGGAAGCTTTGGATAAGAAGATGAAGGTGATACTGTACTTTACAGCAACTTAAAGCATCCATTTAGCAATTCAAAATGAATACAGACATTTTGAGACAGTACAATCACTAGATGTTCCCACATGTATACCAACACACATTCTCTCCCCTGCTTCCTAAAAAAACCCCACACAACTCAAAACACTACACAGCATCAGAAAATACAAAGCAGAACCAGTAAAAATAATGAAGCTGCAATCAGTAAGTTTGCTTGAAGAATCCTGGGCTAAAAACCTCAGATCATTACTAATATTATTTCAGCCATTATCATATAACAGCCCTTTGGAAATATCCTTATGTGAGAATGGATTTTTAAAATTACATTTTGACTTAGGTTAGATTTAGCTGCTACAAGTAAGGAGGAAAGTTGCTACCAGAGAAAAGTCACTTCTGCAGTGTAGCCTTCTGCATCTTCTGCAATGTAGCCTTCCCACGTTAGTTCCCTCCTCTAACACTGTTAAAAACACAACTCAATAGCAAAACAGACACACAAAAAAACCCCAAAAACATTACATTGTTCAGTTTGTATTTTCTCCTTGAATACTCAGCAAGAAAAAATTCTACTTTCTCTGAACTTTACAATGTGGTTTCATGCCATAATTATTATAATCATAATTATTAGTCATCTTCTTTATTATTCCCCAAATTCCATCTGGATAACAACTTTTATATGATTCAGGCATAAAAGACAACAAATGATACTGTACTACTTTCAGAGACATAGAAAGAGATTATGTTACAAAAATCTCACCTTGGTATAATTTATTTTTGCTTTGTTTCCCCAAATTACTAAAATGTAGAGAGCCAGTGAAGCACCATAACCAGATATTAACAGTTTGCATGAGCTGGGATACCATCCTACAGGGATGGAACATTGCTTAGGATAATATATAATAATTACCTGAAACAATACAAGCTATGGTTTTCTCGAAAAAAAGTCATGAAACAGCTCTTTATGATTATTAGGATAACTTTTAAAGATCACTGCATCTTTTGTTTATGCAAAATGTTTCTAGCTCACAAACAAGCTCTACTCTCTTGACTTTCTAAAACTTTGTTAGATGGGTTAACAGAGAGACTTTCATCTCTAGAAGTAGTGTGCTATTCCCAATACCCTTTATCCAGCAGAGCACTGAAGACTAACTTTTGCAACAATCATTTAATGAACATAATATCTAAATAACTTCAGTAAACGTGTATTCATGTATCTCAAACTATTTGTCCAAAACAAACAATATTAAAAGTTAAATCCAAATAAAATTACTGCTATAAGACTTATCATCTCAGACCTGCTTGTACTCCAAAATCAATAGCCCTGACCTCAGAAGACAGTATTATTGCCAGTAATCTTTATACTGGTTGCATAATGGTCAAGATGCCAATAATACAAAAACAGAAAACACACCTCACCTCAGCATAACTATATTATACAGATCCCTGGGTCCATCTTTCCAAGAAACAGAAAAAGGTGACCTACCAAATCAGCAAATAAGAGAAAGGCAATGTGATGTCACACAGTTCATCAATTTTACAGTGCGCTTGTGCGTTTCCTCACAGGCACGAGCATAGTGTCAGAGCAGGAAAGCATGTAAGTTGATTCTGTGGATGGAGTACAGTTAGTACCATAAGCTTTTGGACTCCATCCATCTGCACATCATCTATGAAGGGGGAGTGGGTAGTGGGGGGTGAAAACAAAACAAACAAACAAACAACATCTGATAAGAAATATGAAGACAAGGATGATGTTACTTCCAAGACACGCAGATGCATACATGCACGATATGATTTCTAGGATGTCTCTAAAACATAATTAATCTAATTATGCTGGTAGTTAAGCACAAGTGTTGATTAAGGGAGCTCTTTCTGTTAGCTTCAGATATAATTAGCATAACACGAAAAAAATCCTTGCCTTTGGGAAAGGCAAGGAGGAAAGGCGAAGTTCTAGATACAACACCAGAATACAGACGTGCACAATTCATAATCCTAAACACAGATAAATGTGCCATTGTGTATGTTCTTGGTTTTCTGACATACCTGCGTGGGACCAGTACAAGAGAACAGTAGCCTGGAGCTGAGCAGATACCACCAGGCATCTAAAAAGGCATGAGCCACCTATGCTTAGGCAACTCAATCTCACTACCAATGATTAAACAAAGCATGTCCTGAATTGACACTTGCACTGGAGACCTGAAAAACGGGACTCTCTTCACTGCTGTGGATTTCTTCCATTCCCATTACTTACCCATCTTCTACCCCCATTTTCCTTTCTTTCCTCCAAATGCATCTTCTAACAATCTCTTTGTTAAATATACAATGGAACATAAATTGCTTTCTTTTTTTACAAAACCTTATTTAAGTATCCAAGCACTGTTGAAATAAATGTCAAAATTCATGCCCCCTTTAATTTGTTTAGCACTGATGATTAATAAAATCAAGAGAACACTGAACAGAGAGGAATATTAATGGGCCTCGTTCTCCCTCTTCATTAAGTTCTCAAGCTAACCAACACCTGCTACAGTGAGTGAGGGAGAAAAAAGATGTAACCTGTGTAACTGCACTTTTGTGTTGCCCAGACACTGACATACCTAACTCACCCTAGCATTCGTGTCTGTTAATTCCATAGCTCCAGTAGAACGCTGTCGGTTACTTTTTCATTTCTCACCCTACATAAGGAAACATCTGATACTTATGTAAGCTGGAGTGATCCCTTTCTCCTTTTTATCAGTTCTAGGGGAAGGGGAAGAAAAACAAAACAAAAAAAAAAAGGATGTTAAGGACATCACACTACTTAAAAGTGAATTCTTACCCACGGATAATGGATCACGATTCTCATGTTTGGCAAGAAGGATCAGAAATACAAGTTATGAGTTGATTTCAAAATAATCAGATATTTTAACCACATTCCAGTCTTCTGCAGAGGAAAAGTATGGAAAAAGGGAAAACAGGGAAGGGTGGAAAAGGATGGTCTCCATGCTAAGAAATAAGATGACTCTGAGCACATATACAATTTGGATACTTTTAACCTATGAGCCTATAAAGAACATGATAATGGGTACATCCAGGGACTTCATTTCAAGGCCTATAGAAACCTCTGAAAACCTACAGGTTTTCAGGATGATGAAAAGCAGATGCTGCACCGCAACTTACTACTACTGTTGTGGCAAATACAAAAATTGCATTTCTCAAATAATCCTAGAATAGAAAGCAAATAACCTATAAGAGGTTCTCATATGAAAGAGGTTTTAAAACAGGAGAAATCATGCTTTCTGATTCAATTGGCAGAGCACCAGAAGCTATACGGAAGCTAGTCAGGAAGTTATTCATTTCCAGAATATTTTTTATTACAGATTGGACAGAAAAAACCCACACTTCCCAATCACTTTATTCCACCCAATGGTGGAATAGCTAACTTGACTTTTTTGCACTGTTTTACATCCTTTCTAATGATTCCATTAGAATGAAAAATTGAAAACAAACTACACAGGAAGCCCTTGCACTTTGTTCTAAAAATGCAGAAGAAAATAATTAATCCTCCTTTTCAAATTATTTATTGGTTCGTATTGCTGACCAAGTCTCACTGAATAAATTATTTCTTTTGGAAGACCGTATCATGGATATAGGGTTCACAATTAAGAGTATTTTTGTACTGAGGTATGGTGACCTTCATACCTTCTCGCTGCTCTTGAAGTTTGGCAATCAAGTCAATTGTACACTTCCTAGTTGAGGCATTTGACACAAGAATCTCCATCCTCACTACCTGATCCTAGCTTCACTGAATCACCAGAGGACACTACGTTCATAGAGAAAAAGACAAGTTAAACTAAACAAATGGCCCATTTCAAAACCTACACTTTGCAAAAACAGGCAAGTGCATTTGTCCATCTTCTCAAGTCTAACCACCCAGCATTCTTAAAAAAAAAAAAAACAGAGGACTTAAGTTGTGTAAGAAAGCTAATAGACTATATTTTATTCATAAGAAGACAGTTCTACAGATTAATTGTGTTTGAAACTGAAGAAGTAGCTAAGTTATGAAGAGAAGAACATAGGTTATCACTACATTAATGCATCAGTTGTTTCTTTTTTAATTCTCTCTTCTGATGTTTTGGGGGTTTTTTTAAAGTACTCCAGTTGGTATGTTAATGATGCTGGCCCAAATCTACTTATGTCAAATTTAAAATTAATGTCTGCCCACTTCACTAGGCAGACTTCTGTTTGTAAAGGAATACCAATGATTAATATAACTTTTCATTAGGAATATTTCTATGAACAGCAGAAACACAAATCATGTTACTGGTTATATACAATATATTATTTAAATTCACTTTTATTAATTATCCATCCCAACAGACATGCAGGAATTACAGAAATCTGAAAAAAGGTAACTATATTTCCTCTTAAACAGACTTTTTTGTACTTTCTTCAAATACTTCCACTAGCATACGTAGACTATTTCAGTAATAATGATGTAATGTCTATCAAGACCCTCCCACTACAGGAATTTTACAGATCTCAAAACAGATTTCAAGTCTGACTTCTTATAGTATGAACTCTAATATCCTAGCAATACTGTCAGTTGAGGAATTGGTTTATACTACTAAGGAATGAGCATGCTAACATTTTTCTGTTATGGTCAAAACCCACAAAAACTAACAGCCAAAGTCCCACACACTTCCTGAAGAAAAACCTAGATGAAGAAAATTTCATGATACTGTTACAATGTCTGATGAATACAACACTCCTTACGGTCTCACAACTCTCTGAAGAAGTCCGAAGATGCCAACTGGCAACATCGTGGTTGCAGTAAGACATGGACAGCAACTCACACAGACATGGATGGCTCATATGGATTCTCCCCTTGAACCCTTCCCATTAAGAACTGATACTACTATTGAGCTGTGCCTCATACTATAATACAGCACATTCCCTTCAATGTAAAAGAAAAATTTTAAAGGATGAATCAACACACTATCCTGTAAGATTTTTTTTTCTACCATTTTTAAATGTCCTTGTACCCAACTAGACAGCAATTCAGACATTATTTTGGTTTATCTTCTGCTATTCCCATCAATTCTGTGTCCACCCAAGCAGGAGTTACATCATTGCACTCTTGTACTTTCTATACCTGCACATAAATACATTGCACTTCAGACCTTGAATACAAACCATGACTTTAATATAAAAACAAAGCCTTTCAATGCAGATTTAAACCTGTAGCTTTCAGTGCAGATTAAAAATATTGTACCTTTCATCATAGATTTAAAATTTGTACCATAAACATTCTTATTTAACCCCTCCTTAGAAAAAAAAGCTTTAGACTTTAATATTGTATGTTAGATCTAGTTACAACGTGGAGGACTACTTTTTTCACTAAAGACAGAAGAAAACCATTTTTGGCTCAGAGACAGAAGAGTGAGAACACAGAGCTGCGCAAGAACTACTTCAGATGCTGTCCTATGTAGCACAGGGCCTGCTGAGACTGTATGTCTTGCACCACAAGGAAGGATACATTTTAAGAGTGTAGGAGAGAGAATATGTCAAAGCTAAAGCAAAGTTACTTTGCCTGACATACTCCCACATTGACTGTTAAACTGCTGCATGAGAGTCTAAAAATCACTTTACTTCCAGGCTAGAGTAGATGCAATTGTTCTTATGCAGTTACTTCTGCTGCAGTAACCTTAGGAATTACAGTTCCCAGAAGACTGGCTGGTGTACACTTCCAACCTGCTGCCACCAGAGGACCTTTATTCAGGTTGCTCACCTTAAATCAATCATTATAAAGCAATTGTTCTGTCACCTGAGAGAAGTTCACCAGCCAGGAGGTTTCTTGAACACTCTGAAAATAGGAGTTTACTTTACTCGCACATTTTAGTAATAACTAGAACCTGTAAATAGTACCACATCCCATTAAACCACCTGTCCTCATGCTTCCAGACTAAGCAATCACCATCAATGAAAAAAGTTTCCTCTCCCAAACCGTGTTTCCAACGTGAACAGAGAGCAAAAGCATTTCACTGCTAAGCAGTGTTACACGTACTTTTCAAATGAACTAGGTAATCTAAAGCCAAATAAGCAGCTTGGAGAAAGAGTAATATCTTGACAGCCACTGTGTACAGCTCTTACTTCTTAAACTCTGGAGAAGACCTGAATGCACCATAGGCATCAAAACATCCATCTAACCTTTTGAAAACCCACCCTGAAACACCCTTGTGGCTTTCCACAACAAGATGAGGTTAAGCATGGGACAGACTCCTCTACATAAAGTTTCCATAGACCCAGTGTTCAGAGCAAACCGGGCCTATAATACATACCTGTCTTAACTGGTGAGTACTTGAGCTCATGCTGCTTACAGCTGGAAGAAATTCCACACAGCACTCTTAGGAAAAAAAATCAGTGGGCTATTTGGAGATTTTTCATATTGCAAGCATACACATCAAGAAATCTTTCTTCAAATACATCTCTAAAACCTTAGTTTTATGTTTCAGCACAGTGCAAGTGCATAAGCTGGGAAGTGTAACAGTATTTCAAACAACTTTAAAGGCATTTAAAAGCATGCCTGTATTCAGCATAGATTCAAAATATATTAGTATATTGATAAATTTTACAGTAGACAGAAATTTTATAAAATTTATTTCATAAACCAGACCCTGCAGTTTCCACTCAGTTAAAACCCTATCAACTAGATCTAAAGTTATGCATTAACAAAATACCCACTTTCTAGAAGTAGTTACAAAGCTGACAGTAGAGAAATATAGAATGTGTAAAAAAGAAAAGATATTTCTTGCACAATAGTTTTAACTTAATAAAAAATATTTAATAGAATAGAAATATAATAGAAATGGGACCATTTCTGCAACTATTGACAAAAAATGAAAACAGATACGTAATTCAATCCTCATACTGACCATAAATGTAATAATTTCTCTGCAATTTTCTATTTATTGATAGCTTTTCTGTTATTGTTTTATACAGAATCTTACTAAAGAATTTACTACAACAGATAAACTAAAAATCAGATAGCCTCTAATAGTACTAAAAATGCTAAAAAACCATCCCATTAGGCATTCCTTTTTCCTAATCTTGTGTGCACATTTCCTTCTCCTACTCTTTATTATTAAGTACATTTAATTATTGTTTTAGAATTAATTCATCCATGCCTACTGCGTATTTCCTATTGGAATGTTAAATCCATCTGTTTGCTACTACACATTTTTCATTGCAATCAAGTACATCCAAAAAATTATAGACCAAATGCACTTATCAATACTTTGTGGCCCTAATGTCATCATTCTGTTACCACGTTGACATAAAGCCCTTTGTTAACTTTATCACAGTTTCTGTTCGGATTATAGATGCAAAACTGCAAGGTGGAAAGTCTAGAGGGAGGAATAACATAAAAACTCTTTAAGAATCTTCTAGTACTAGTGATCTTATAACATACATGCGGCAAAAAATCCAAAAATACATAAACAGACTTTCTCCAGTCCAAATACCTTTTAATCTTAAGTATTTCAATGGCTTTTTTTATTTTTCTTTTTTAAAGAATGCCCTGAATGTTTCTTTCTCCCCAGCTGGTTTCCCTAGGATCCCTGTGCCTATTAATGAAAAAAACCAAAAAAACCCCACTGCTTTCTTTGAGTACAGATATCAAAATCCTACCCTAAAATACAGATCATCTGCATAAATGCCACTGTTAAATTTATATTAACTGCCAAGCACATTTGCTGTTTATAGGGTCTTCAAAGTGATACTAAATCCATTAAGCTTACTCTAAATATGTGGGATTCAGGTACCAATCTGTTTTCACATTAAATAAGCTGTGGACTGATGAAAACTAGCAGTAACCTTTCCTGGCCCATGTTCCAATTTAGCCAGTATCTTAATTTCTCCAACTTGCTACAGTACTTGGAACATGGAGAATTAGCATCCATACACACAGAAGTTATTAATGGTGCATAAGATGTCAAAATAAGACACACAAATCTAGCTGATTAACACATCTGAGTATTATTTGGTAGTTATCATATAACCCATTTCAAAATAATTTGTGCTACTGAGCATCACATTTGTTTGTGTACTGTCAATTCTCCCGTAAAGCCACATGTAACAAAGAATGAACAGTCTGTCATAATTTTTCCATCATAGTTTAACACCACAGTTTTGTAGTACAGTGATATACCAGGTGATTGATTTAGAGAATATTAATATTGATACTTTACCACAAACTAATGCAGGTATGTAGAATTTTATTAGTTAGAATTCCTACAATAAGCACACATTAGAAGAATTAATCATTAATTCCCTGCAGACTGCTTATATATTTCATCAGGCCATTATCTGATCTGAATAACAAGAAAAATTGCATAATAAAATACGTTACTGCTGACACATGCAACTTTATTCTATCAACTTTACATCTTCACAGCAAGAGGTCTTTTTTAAGTCCTCTGTTGTTTCTTCTGAATTAGATTGACCTGATTTGACATTTTCCTATATCAACAATTACGATCAAGATTGTACATACATACACGATCAAATATAATATGTATCAAACTTAATTGCCAGGATCTGACTCAGGTCATTTCCCACAGTAGCAAGTAGTAATTACAGCAAAAGTAGAGGATGTGTCAAGTAATTTTTCATAAAGATACTGAAGTACTGCCAGGAGATATCCTAGATTTAAAGAAAATCCAAAAGACAAATAATGAAGAGTATGCCTCAAACTAATAAAGCTGTTAAGTATGCTGTGATTCAACCCAAACTAAACAATGTAGTTCCTATCTGTTTAGTCAAATATAAATCTTTTTTTTTTCTTTTCTTGTAAAAATAGACACTTTGTTAGGCATTTAACATTGCACATTGTGTGCTTGGGACCACCTAGCAGAACAGAAAGCTTAACCTAATAAACTTCTCTGTATGCAGTCTCAAAACAGTTGATGCAAATTATCTGGATATATTATTTTAATGCTCTGCCCACAGGGAGTACAACACAGCAATGAGCCATATCAAATGTTACATACTAAAAAAAAAAAAAAAAAAAAAAAAAAGAAAAGAAAAAAGAATGGGGGAAGCATTGTTTTAACTGAAAGATAAATTCACAGTCCTGAAACAAGAACACTAGGATCCCTTGCTAAGCTAGCAGATGTGTTAACCTTTTATTTCAAGTTCACAAGTTCATTGGCTATTTTTTGTCATATATGCTACTGTCAGTTACCCAAAGAGTACTGTAATGTGATGCAATACAAGTCATCCTGATTCACTACCTCAGAACTTGTAGCCTATGCTTTGTAATTATTCCTTGCTTTAAGATTATGAATACCTGAAAGCAAGTCTGAATGTCATCCTTCTGCTACTGCAGATTTAGCCTTTCCTGCCTGTGTCACATTAATTTCCTAACTAAATTTTGTCTAATTACCTTTATTGTTGTGACATAAACTAATTTCTTTACTTCACAAAGAAAAGCATTTAATTTGACCCTAATAAACTTTCACTCCTGGCGACATTTATTAGTTGTGATTGATTTTGAATTACACGTGAAAACGCAACATCAATTTCACATTAAGGTGCTTAATAAAATGCACTTGTAAACGCACATTTAACAGCTTCTAATGACATAAGTTGATGCTGATTATGTGAACAGTAAAAGCATAATACATCAAAGATTTGAGTTGTATAGTTTATTTACAGTACCTATTTATTATTCTGAGTATGTACCACAAAATAACCTGAATTCATCAAGAATTTGTACAGAACTAAGTTTATTCAAATTCAAATCCACATTGTCCCTACAATAGATACAATAACACATGAAGAATTTAAATCCAAGTCCATTTGGCAGGAATAGAGAAAAAAATGCTGAAATGCTATTGATTCCTTCCAGTACATTCAAAATACCTGACTCAACTGTATTTCTACTGACATAACGTAAAGGTTTTATTTAGATATTAGCAAACACGAGCAAATATTTTCATTGACATAGTTCCTATCCTCATTTCTTCCCTCTACCTAGGAAACAGTTAACCTTCCACTACTAGTACTGGCTGCTTCCTCTACCAGAGATGCAGCAAATGTCGATAATGGGTGCACTGTCCCAAGAGAAATAATGCCTGCAAAAGTTCTCCTCCCCAGATGCAGATATATTTAGTACTGAACAACACCTAACAGTAGGCTCTTCACCACATACCTTTATTTGCTCTTTGCACCTTCTGTCAACACTACAGCTCAGCAAGCCTCAATCCTACTGTTCATGAAGCCCTCTTAAAGGACTTTTATCTTTTTGTTTCCCCTACTAGATCTTTCACACCTATTTTAAAAAGTGCCATCAGTACTTTGGAGTGCGTCCTGCAAAAGCACTTAGAAAGCAAAGCTGTTGCCTGTAACTTCCTCCTCATTAGAGCAAAAGATTGTATATATATTTTATACGTATAAAACTTAATGAAAAATCTAACAACTTTCAGAGATGTGGACTAAAAACGCTTACAACTGAACGCAGACAAAAAACACCCTTACTAGATTACTTACACACCTTCCATTAGACTGAATGCCCTGTCACCCGGCATTACTTAGCAGGTCACACCGTGCTGTAGACCCCTCCTGAGGAAGCATCTCTTTGTTTAGGTTTTCTCTGTAACCTCACACATACCTATGCATTGCACAATACTTGACACACTCAGTTTCACCACAAAAGTATTCACCTGCGATTTTCTCTCCTCGCAAACCGTGAGCTAAGCACTTCCATGCACTTCTCCCACTGAGAACAGTTCAAGTTGCCATAGCCAAGTTGCTCCCTGACCAGAACTTGAAAGCAGAAACACGCACAATACATACAGGAAGATGCGTGTGCATGGGTGTGGGGGGGGGTGTGTGTGTGTCAGCTAAGAAAGATTTGGCGGAGCAAGAGAGCACAGGGACAGAAAGCAAGCAGAGAGTATCTACTTACTAATGCTGTCCGCTCGGACCTCTTTGGAAACCTGAAGGAGTCTCCCGCTTTCCCCTCCTGCCAGTCAGGCGCCGCGTTGTGCCCCTAGTCCACACAGGCCCAGAAGGAACTGCAAAGAGAGACAAGCACATGCCACATCAGGCAGTTCTGTTTTGATGGGATCCAGCGCCGCTGCCGCTAGCTCCTTTGGGGTATCCCTGCTTTCAGATCAGACTCCTGCAAAAACAGTCATCCTTCCAAAGAATTTTTATTTCCTTACCAGTGATTGGGGAAAGAAAAAAAAAAAAAAAAACCCACCAACAAACCGCAAAACAAACAAACACACACAAAAAAAACCCCAAACCCCCAGAAAAAACAAACCGAGACATCAAACCCTCCTGAGGCTCCAGCACCCTAAAATTTTCTTGGGGGGTGGGTAAGGGTGGCGGGGAGGGGAGAGGAAAGGTACCTGCAACTCTCTCCGATGAGGCCAGCAGAGAGAGAGAGAGAGAGAGAGGAGGGAGGGAAAGAGCGAGGAGAGGGAGGAGAGAGGGAACGAGCGAGGGGTGGGGAGGAGGGATAGGGATGGGGATGGGGGGGGGTGGTGCGTGCGTATGTGTGTGTGTGCGTGCAGGTCGGGGGGGCGACAGAGTGGCTCTCGGTGGGGGCGCGGCCGCTGGCCGCCCTCCTCGCCCGGCACCGGCGGCTGCAGGCGGGCTGCCCGGGAAGACGAGGGCCGGGCCGGGGGGCGCGCTCCCCGCCGGGCCCCGCGCAGCCCGCCGCCGCCGCTCAGCCCGCTCACCTGCATTTCCTTAACGAGCCACTTGATGGCTGGCAGCAGCGGCGGACCCCCGGCCCCGCCGCAACTTTGGCGGCCGCGGAGCCACGTCGCCCCCGCGGAACTGGGGAGGTGCCGGCCGCTGAGTGCTGCTCCGGGCGGAGACCGCGCCGGCAGCTGTCCGCGGAACTTTCCGCCCGGCAGCGGGGGATGGGGGCTGAGGGGGGGTGGAGGGGGAAGGGGGAGCGGCGGGGGGCTGCGCCGAGCCCCGCGTGTGCGCGCCGCAGCCGCGCAACGAGCCTGGTAGCGGGGCGCGCTCCGCCGCCCGCCTCCCCCCGGCGCTGCCTCCTCCCACCGCGCTCCCCGGCGTGTGCGAAAGGAGCGAGAGAGCTCCTCGCTATTAATAATAATAAGCCCTATCCCCCACCTTCCTTCTCTCCCTGGGAAAACAATTAATAATGCATTAAAATAATGCACCTTTAAAGCCACCGGCTGGCAATAATAAAATAATAATATTACCACCACTTAAGAGAGCGCTGCTGTGGATGTGGTGGCGAGGCACGTTTTCCTATCGTTCACACCCAGGTGTGAGCACAAACGATGCTTCTGGTATTCTTAAGTCCCTTTCCCCTGACAGAGCAACTATCATTATCACCATCAAAGAGAAAGTCTCCCCCCGAAGCTGAGTAGAGACACTGGGTCTCTGGGTGGCTGCTGTGCCTGGGCTGCAAGGAGGGCAGCCCCCCTCCCCCCGCCTTCCGTTCGCCCCAAACCAATCTCATCGCTTCTCCTCCTCTTTCGCTTATACCGGTGGGTTAAGCATTGCGTTTGGCCCTTTTAGTGTTTTCCCTTCCGTTCCTCCCCTGACGATAGTTTGTGTATTTTAAATAAAGATTTCATTCTGCCAACCCGCAGGAAGCTTTTAACAAGATGCAGCTGAGCGTGTCGATATCTTATATCTTTTTACTGCTGCTCCGGCGTGTACATCAACTCCAAACTCATTTCTTTTCTTCTCCGCCTGATACGGTAGCATCTCAGAGACGACGGCGGCGGCGGCGGCAGCAGAGCGCTGCTCCCGGGGGGCACTTTTACTTTGCCCTCAAAGTATCTCCCAGCAATGAGAGCTGCCGGAGCCCCCCCCCTTCTCTACAGAAAAATGCTGGGGTGATTGCTGTGAGGTATCCAGTTCCACTGATAGCACTACACAGTCTGCGAGGAGAAGGGGTGGGGGAGGTGGGGATTTTCTTTTTGTTTAGAATACAGTTTGTGTGTGCGCTATTTTTAATTAAGACTTTTTCCAAGAAATAGATCCCATCGAGATTTAATTTATGAAGGCATATCTAACGCTGGTCAATACCATCTTCCAAGAGGAACATTTGCAATCATTTGCCTCCCCACAACACAAGTGCCTTAAACCGTTTATGGAAGACTAAAAAAGGGATTTTGTTGTTGTTCTTTTATTGTGTTGTAGGATTCGCTGGGTTTGTTTGTGGGGTTGGGTTTTTTGGGTTTGTTTTTTTTTTTTTGGGGGGGGGGTTGGCTGATTTATTTATTTTTAAAAAATTTTTACTTCATCTGTTTCAGAATAAAACTTTGCTTGGCATGCTGGATACCTTCTATTGATTTTTTGGGTTTTTTTTTTTTTTTTTTTTAAAGAGGTGCTTTTTTTCTCTCTCTTCACCCCACTCCTCCCCCCCCCCCCCCCCCCCCCGAAGCCCCCACCCCCGGAATGCTTGAATCAAGGTGATCTCTTTCCACGATAGGCGTTTCCCAACCCTGAGCTGCACAGCTCTGGCTTGCCGGTCCCCGCTACTCCGCGACTGCTGAGCCGTAACAATCTCCTCAAGCCAAGGCTCAAGCTTCAGGTTAAACCAAAGGGGAAGCGTCGCGCGGGCCTAAGGCTCTCCAAAACCTCAGCGCGGCCAGGGGGCCTCTGGAGAAGGCTGCGAGGTGAAGCATCCCTGCCGGCTGCGGAGGGAGTGTGACCGGGGACGCCCCCGCGCCCCGCGGGGCGGCTGAGCCGCTCCGCCCGCCCCAGGGCCCCGCCGCCGGGCGCGGCAGAACGCGGCAGCAGGTGGAGCGCCGCGGTGGAGGCGGGGTGGGCGCAGAGCGGGCGCGGGGGTCCGCGGGCGCGGCGGGCCGGGCTCGCCTCGCCTTGCCTTCACCGCGCGGCAGCAGGTCAAGGGGAAGCACTCAGCCTCCACCCCCGAAAAGGGGCTGGGTGTGCGCTTCCCATCCTGAAAGTGACAGAGGGCGCATCGTCCGCTTGCAGGTATTATTTCAGCTCCGAGGATTAGCCTGCGCAAACCTAAGCGCTACCCGTGAAGGCGTACAGGCGATGGAAGGGCTCTTGATACACCTGGTACAGAGCTTTCCCCTTTTCACTGCAACTCAGTTTGACCCAAGCATGAAGATTCAGAGGTTGGGGGCGGAAAGGCTGCAAAAGATATTTCCCACCCTTTGTTTAAAAAACAAAACAAAAGGAGGCTCAAAAATGTGCTGTTCTAGAGTGCACCTTCCTTTAGACAGGGCAACAGAGAAAGTTAAATATATCCTTCCAGTGGTGTTTTCCCCTTTGGTTGAACACTTGTGAGTACTTCTTTAATTTACAGCTAATATGATATCATTAATGTTTGCAAACCTGATTTTATCTATATGGTAAACCACTGCTAAATGGAAGAGAAAATCAAGTATTCTAACAACATTCCTTCTCAAATTTGAATTATATATCTTTCATTGCTAGGGTCCTATTGATCTTCAGTCTTTCCTTTTATTTTTCCTTTGACTTAGATTTTTCCACCGTATTGTATGTTATTTCTACATTTCACTGCAAATTTCTTCACAGGCATAAATTCTATATTGATATATATTGCCTTCCATGACTACCAAAGTTTTGTGCAGTATAGTGTACACTAAGAGATTACTTCACCGTAATTTATGTGCATAATGAAGCACCTATTCTGCATCCAGAGAACTATGATTTTTAAAGTTTGTGAAAGCTGGGGTCAATTGAATGTTAGAAAGTGTTGCAAAGTTGGTTACATGAGAGCAACTAGGAAAAAAAATCCGTGGGGATGCAAAATCATGAAAAACTTAACAAGAAATAAAAATTACATGTTCCAAGAAAAAAAGAAAAATATATCAGAATTAAGAAAATCTACATGATGCAGTATCTGCCAGATCTTGCAACACCTAAACTAAGTTTAACAGAGAGCCAGTGCTGCACCTACATCCAACTAAGGCACAGCAGGAAAGGTGATTTGCATATCTGCTTTTTAGCAATTAGTTGTACTAGCAAATACGCTGGTTTATACATTACCTGCACTTCTTTTGGGGCATAATCTATTTCTTTTTTGCAAGCCACCCATAAGAAGAGTGTGTGAGGTTGGGCTTTTTAAAAATAATGATAATGAGGTTTGTGCAAAGGAAAAGGCAAGCCTATGAAAACTGCAGACCTGGCAGTTTTAAGATGCAAAACACCATCTTATTTTACTTCCACCTTTAGGTCTCCGAGGACACACTTGCTTCTTTTCTTTAACTAACTTCAATCCTTAGACTTCTGCTTTTCATGGACTAACGTATCCAAAGAAAAGCAGTACACTTTTTTTTTTTTACAAATTTATAACCACAATGAACAAAAGAGTTTGAATCATCCTGTACCAAAATAAAAGTTAAGAGAGAAGAGGAATAGAAAATACGTGGGAAAGAACATGGCAAGAAATGCTTTGTGAAACTCCTTGAGTATTTTTTCCTAGGACAGTACACTGAGAAGATGATTCAGCAATTTGTTACCACCTGGAAGGCAGAAAGGACCGTTCCTGCAAAGACCAGGTGCCTGCAAGCAGCTCTGAAGCCCTGGTATCTTCACATTATTAATTTGTGTGATGCAGCTTCACGGCACAAGCTCCCCATAGCTGTACCTTCCTTATCAAACTGGTCAGAGCTAAACACTTTATTCTAAGGAAGAAGGAAAACATTCAAATGAAAAATTACACAGTTCTGCTATTAATATAGTTCCCCAGTAATCATATCTTAAAGCAAACAGGTGAAAATGTGACAGAGAAAAAATAGTATGTATTTTCTTTCTCTCTGTGTGTAAAACATTATTGCCTATTGTTCGAGGTCTGTGTCTGTACACTACACATATTCCAAATCTACATACGATGAAAGAAATTGGTGAAGAATTGCATGCATATACATGAATTGTCTTCCTTTCAAAATCAGAGAAGTTTATCTCTGAGAGCATGTTTTCTACCTTTGGATTGCAAGGTGCCTAAAAATGTACTTACTGTGAAATAATCTTTTATTTTCAGGTTGCTGAAAATACATTTGTATACAAAGGACTAGGTACACATCCAAGAGCAAAACCTCTCATGGGTGATAATGGGCATTTTTCCTGGGGAATGACTGTAGCCCAAGAAGCATGACAGAACATGTTAATGTCCAAAAAAAAAAAAAAAAATTCATATAGGACCGTCATATTTTTATATTAACTGTGTTCATTTATTGAACAACAGGAACCATATCTCCAAGTGTATGTACTTTAAACTGTCTTGGCAAAATTATTTGTATCTGGTAGTATTTTTTATTAAAAAAAGTTTTAAGAAGAAAAAATGAATAAACTAAGCTGTTATACAAGATGTTCTTAATTGTCTTTTTTTTCTTATGATCGAAGGACTAAATGGGTTTTCATATCCCCATTACTGAGGAAGTATTTTTTCCTGTATGATGGAATGCCATAATTTTTATTCATTATTCCTGACCTTTTATGTCTTAACAGTCTCATCCTGCACAAAAGAATTGCATCTATTTTTAATAATATCAGGTTGAAATCTTGAACATTTACACTGTAGAGTCTGGGTCAGACTGTTTGAATCTGACATTCTAAAGTAAGTTCCCCTTGTGTCCCTCTCCTTCAACCTCTATTTAGACACCTATGTTTAAATTCATAGAACTACTGTCTTCTGTTACTTTTCTAGAGCAACAAGCATTAGCTAAGGAACAAAATTCAGTGTGATTCTAATGAACATGCTTAGTTCTAGTTAAGCAGCTACTTAATTTTAGCTGAAGAAACAAAACAAAACAAAAAAAACCCACAACCCAAAAAACCCGAAACAAAAAACCAGACAAAACCCCAGAAAACCAGCTTCATGTCTTTGGGTCAAAGTAGATTTCTAACTGTTAAGAGATCAACTTGAGAATAAATGTGAACTACCATATATCCAACATCAATACAAGTTTGCATTAGCTGATGGTACGTATGAAAGCCTGTCTTGACTAGACCTCATGTCTGACCAGTATATCAACACTGATGTTCATGCAGGCTTTGAAAAATTCCATGGATTTCAGTGTGCATTAAAACATGCATCAGAGTTCATTATGTGTTTAGATTCTGGTTGTACAGTACTGAAGATAAAGCAAGATTTTGCCATTTAATTTACTGAGAACAGGATTGGTCTCCAAATGAGTAACCTCAGCTCTGCTCCTAAGTAGAGGACTTGGTAAAGAGCTTGACAAGTGTTTCCTTAGTCCACCCACTGATATTTCAGTTGATTTTCTTATACACTTGGAGTACAGATTGAAGGTAACTTAAGATTTCTGAAATGAAATGAAAAAACAATGTTGTTCTCACCTTAAAGCCTCATTTTTTCACTAATTCCTACAAGATATGTCTTGAGCATATGTTTTATATCCTTGACTAAAAAGAAGTGAACTGTTAAAAATAAAATAAAACTATGAAGATGAGCGAATAAGGTGATACTTTTGGGAAATGAGATGACTGATGGCAGAACTCCTTAAGGCAGATAATGATGTACCTTCTGATAAAAAACATTGTAGTTCTTTTTGCGGTCTTTTAATAATGACCTTCATCTCTAAAGTACCAATGATTTAAAGACAAAAAATTCTTTGGTTATGTCCCCCGTGGAATGAGTGTCAGATAAGCATGTTATTTTTAATTTGTGGACTAATGTAATACGTGCTGATCTTTTTTATACATCAAACCATGTCTTCAGGAGCCATAAAATCTCTCCTGCCTCCTTAGCTTACCCATCTGACTACTTTTACCTTTCCATTTTAGGATTTAATAGGTATCTCCTTAATTCCTCCAGAAATTAAACCTAAAATCTTTGTACCACTGGAATCAATAGACCAAGCCTATGTAACTTAAGTTGTTCTGACTTTTTCAAATACTTTTAAAATACAAATTAAGTGAAGAATGAATTTTTCAGAGAAAATAGCTATTTTAGAGAAGCAAAGGAATGTTTGTCAGAAGTGTTGCATAGTGTCTGGAAAAGAGCAGTGCTTATTCTGTCTAATTCAATTTTTGGTGAAAAGCTAATTTATCTTTTTTTTCTTCTTCTTTTTTTCCGAAGGCCCAATTAGTTTTCAATAGCCTATTTAAATTAAGATTTATACTCACTTTGGAGTTTTCTATTACCTCTTAAAACTATAATTGGAGGCCAGACTGTTTATTATGCTCTAGCCTCTGTCATACCTTTCATTGCAGAAATATGTGGATATTCACAGATAGGAGATTATTCTTAAATTGTAACATGCTTCAATTAGAAACTGCTAGTACTTAGAGTTCTGTTTCCACTGAAACTTCAGACTCAGAATATAATTTGTAGTATTCTCAGCAACACTTTCATTTAGTTCTATTCAATATCATCTAAAGTATTAATAGAAAAGAGTATGTAATATGAAAAGGAATGCAAAAGTTATTATATTCTTGGAGTCATCTCTTCGCATGTGGAAAACTAAATGTGGTGAGGTGCTGAGCAGGGGCTGGTCAGCTACAATGTCTATACTTCCCTAGTATAACTTCAAGATCAAAAGAAACTTATGGAATTTCTGTAAGCTTTTGCATACAAACTGTACAAAATCCTCTATGAATTACTGCATGGATTTATAAGTAGGAATTATCTCAGCTTTTGTCAGAATCTAGACCATCAATAAAGTTTCTGGCAAGAAATTGACACTTATAATGCATATTTTTGAACACGACCAAGAGCTGTGAGATGCAAAAGATCAGGGAAAGAAAGAAAAAGAAAGAAAAAAATTCAGAAATGAAAAAAAAAGAAGAAGAGGGAAAAAGAGAGAAAAAATAGTGGACGTACCGACAGATTAATGGAACAGTCATTTCTTGTTTATGGAAATCACCTTCCTACAAAAACTGTTTTCATGATTCAGCAGTCTAGAAGTATGATTTGCAATATTAGATCTATCAGCAGTGAAGGGAAATTTGGGTCAAAGTGAAACTTTATTGTAGAGAGGATAGATTAGAGGAATTGCACATCCTGGGTCTGAATGATCAGTATTTTCAGCAATTTGCTATGACATTAGGTAAGTGATACAGTTTCACACAGCTATACAGTGCCAGTACTGGTGTTGGCAAGCATAATGACGGTGAAGAAACATTAAAGCCTATGGATGAACAAAATTAAATCTAAAGTGACACTGCTGTTGGGAAAATATTGCCTGAGAAAGCAATATTTTAAGAAGTGTTGCAGAGTTTGCATACTCAATAGAGTGGCTTCAAAGTTTTATAGGAAAAATACTCTCATGATGTGCCAAAGAAAAAAATATTTTTAAAATATTTTAAAGTTAAAATTCATTAAATGTATCAGAAGATAAAAATTTCTACTTTCCTGAGCAATGTTCCACATTAAAATCTCCTATCAATAATTCTTTCTGGGAGTATAACCTCAAACACTGATACTCTTCTACAAGACAAAACAATTAGAAAATAATGCATCCAACCATTGTAATATTTCTTTGTATTACTTAGAGTGAAATGTTTCCAAAACTATAGATCCATAAATTCTAACTGCAAAAATGGAAAAAGTTGAAATTTAAACTACTATTAACAGAAAACTCCTTGTTTTCAATGTGCAGCACTAGATACATCATGAGGAAACTGGTATGTAGGCCATGTTAGAATCATAGAATCATAAAATCATAGAATCATAGGGGTTGGAAGGGACCTCAAGAGATCATTGGGTCCAATCCCCCTGCCAAAGCAGGCTCCCTAACTCATATTGCACAGATAACTACCCACAGATTTTATTGCTCTCATATATTATTGACTGGGCACATTAATTATTGTCCATATAATCCAAAGCCATCCATAGAAGATCATATAAAGTCTATTTTCTGACTGCTATATCATAAAGTAATAAATAAACCCATTGTTATTGTTATGAGACTGCTTACAGCTTTTAAGTAACTTTAATAAACCAAGATGTAGTAATTTGGCTTTGTCTTTCCACTGTTGAATTTAGAGTAGCATGCTATCCAGAAATTCCAATACACTTTGTCAGATTCCAAATGAGTCACAGATAAATTTGGTTCCTCTGTGGCAGAAATTCTGAATACAAAAAGCAAACTGAAGCTGAAAAAAGCAGGAGGGATTTAATGGGAAGATCAAGCATTTCTGCTTTCATTTTCAGTAAAGTTTACTTGCATTTGTCACTAGAAAAATCTTTCCTGTACACACTCTCTTGGACGTTTGTATGATGTCCAATGACTGTAAGGAGAGAGTGCAATGGTGCAAACAACCTTTAACCCAGGAAATGTGATTAGAACAATGAATTGTGGTGATATACAATGCTTTCCACGTTCGGATATATTGCAACACTTCAGTATAGGTTTATAAACTGCTTGAGAAGGAAAAAAGTATTTCTATTTTCCTATATTGCTCTACATGCAATAGAGGTAGAAGGTAATAGAAGGTAATAGGCTCCTGAGTGTTATACAGCAAAATTCATACATGCAGTGAGACCACTGGACTGCAACTAAACCACTGGATTCTAAACCATTCATTTTAAGTTTTAAGTGTATAATAAAAACAAAAGTTGGTTTTAAGTCCCTACTTGCAGTCTCCTCTACACTAGTTTCATAGACTAGATACACAACAGTTTTATAAACACAGAATCAGGCCAGATGAGGTCCACTAATATCATAGCTCCAGTAATATCATAATCTGACCTTCAGCAGTCCAAGTACTAGCAGAAGAAACTTCTTTAAACTGTATCATGAGAGTGAACTACAATGAAATGGCTGTTTAAGAGAAACTAGAAACTTTAGACTTCTCAATGACCAGTTACAAAAAAATCAATAGAAAATAAACCCCTTCCAATTCTATCTGAGTAATGTTACTAAAATAAATTAAGATTTGAAAAGTTTACAGTGTGAAGTTTAATCTAATATTGTAGAGTCCTGAGAGCAGAGTCTTCCATGTGGTGACCAAAGAGCTGTTTCTTTTGGTAGGTTACGTAATAATGAATATCTTGGCCCATTATGATCCATTATTTAGATCACCATTAAAAACTTCAGCTGAGGCTCTTCTTATTGCCTTAGGTAAGTAAAAGAACACTTGGCACAGTCCAAGAGAAGTTATCCCCATCTGGTATGGCCAGGACAAGACTCTTTGCCCTTCTCAGGCTGGCACTGGGACTACTAGGCCCATGGCATCTGTGCATTCCAGCTCAACTAAAGTGGAAAGAAAAATATAACCTCTGATATTGCCCACATGCAGTTGCAGAATATGTAAACATATTTTTTTATTACAGCAACTCAAAGTAAAGAAATGATGATCATTACAAAACAGAAGTGCTTTGCACTTTGCAAGACTATATAGAAAATCAGTAGATTTACCTTTCAGGGAAGGCGAATTTTCAGCTGCTGCTCACAGAGAAGCTGATAGTCCCCCAGAATAATGGTGAAGGAAAGCAAAATAATTACCATGGCTATATCTTGCAAGTAGCTGTTTTGTAGATAGTACAAACTTTATAAATCTGGGCACTTCGGCATTTTTACAGACCTACGCCAGCTTAATTCAGAAATCAAGTCCATATATTTGATGCTCATGTGTTCCGTTCTTTCAGAATGTCCTGTATTTCACTTGCTGATATTTCTCAGTTGTCAATTAACTAATTATCTTCTGAATTTTTGTCAAGGGAAGCAATGAGAGTGGGTGTATTTTTGTGCAGTGAGTTCTTTCTGGGGCTGCTAGGCGATTTCAACCACTGACTAAACAATATGCCACATACAATGCAAAATATATGCCAGGAGTTGTTTCTCTAATCATTTCAAGAAGTTCGATAGCATTGGATTCCAGGCATTCTGGAATGCCAATAACTTCATTCACCTTCATCATATTCACCTTTCTGTTCATTTGGCATCGAAAGGATTTGTCTTCATATATCAGTATAGTCCCCGTGGCATCTTGGGGTGATAATATATTTTCCAACTTTTTGGTTCTCAAATCAATTTGGAAAATCCCATTACATATAAGTTCAATCCTCTTATTTATGCTTGAAACTGCTTCTTGAAAACTGTCTAACCTTTATTAAGAACATTTGTCTTTGCTGTCATGTTTTGTTTCAGTCCCATGATCTCTTTCTCACAGTGGATAGCATACTGGTGGACACAAGGATGACAACATGGGAGTACTGACTATTATTCAGTGATTTAATCTAAAAATTGAGACTAAAGATCTAGCTTTTATTCTGTGAAGCATTTAAACTGCAGAAACATTAGTATGGGGTTTTAAAGAAGTACAGATGATCCTTAAAACACATCATAACTAGCTGCTTGAATCTTTGTATATTAAATGCATTAAGTGACATTTACAAACTAGTATCCTTTACAAACTAGTATTCTTTATGGAAAGGGTTTGTTGTGATTTGGTTCTTTTTGGGTTTTTTGGGTGGAGTTTTGGTGGTTTACTTGTTTCTTTTAGTATTTTCAATGTATCCACAGATCCTGAATAATGAAAAATCCAATGAGTGCTTAACTGTGTCTCTTCCTTTGGATGTCCATTGACCTGATCAGAAATTTAATTCCTAGGAAAGTATCGACATAACTGTGAAACACAAGTAAATAAGGTTTCTGGAGGATGATACAGATACTGCATGGTCCAACCAAAGGTGGCACACTTCTGGACATGCTTACAGTTACCTTTACTAATTGCAGAAGAACCTGCTCAATTTGTGACAAAAAAAGTATTGTATTAGATGTAGTAGTGGCATCCAGGATCCAGTTCAGGAGGGGAGGATACAGTGCTAGAAGGGTCAAATCTACTTCAATGTATTCAGGGAATTGTCATAGGAAACAACTGGGAAGGTATCTCTAAAAGTCAAACAAGGTCAGGAAAGCTTGCTAGTCTGATGCAAGAATAGTCCAATTCAGGAAAACAGGTAGATGTAACAACAGATAAACTTGGCTCAACAAGAAACTCATGCCGAAGCTCCAGTGCAGAAAAGGAGGAAAAAGGAAGTGGCTCCCTTTGGTCACTGGGAAAATGATGGAATGAGTCCACTTGGCTTAGTGGATAATGGGTTAGGCTGGAGAATGGCAACAAGATGGGTACTTCAGGGGTATGTCCTGTGACGAAGCATGTACAAAATCTCTACCAGGGACCTGGCGGAAGTGACAGAGAGTACATGCCTGGGAAAACCCTGGAGCAGCCTACCCAACAACTGAACTTTTTCTCGGTGGGTGCCTCTTCAACCAAGTCTTTGCCAGTCTGCATTGTCCTGTGATCTCTATGAATTTCACTTTGATCAGAAATGTTATGTCCAATAGAAGAAAAGGAAAAAAACCCCAAACAATAACTTCAGAACAGGGAGATGCATTTGCTTTTTGACTTAATTCTGAAAATAATGCATGCAGTGAGCAAGAGGAATTCCAAGTTCAAACAAGGCTGTAGAATTATACTTAACTGTTTATTAGAAAGAAAATGAGAATATCTCCTTTCTACTAGGTGATATTTTCATACACATAAAGAAATAGAGTGATAGGGGTGTTTTTTCAAATTTTAGCTTTGTTAAGTTTAGTATTAATCATATTATTGAAATACATAAACCTTTAAAAAAAGATCTTAAACTACTGGAGAACCAGTTGTTTACACAGAAAAGTATCAGCTCAAAACACAAACATATGAAAATAGATGCGCTGCATAAATATTTTGTAGAGTAACAAAAGAAACCTGTTCACCAGGAATTCTGTCATTTGATAAGTGTAAAGACAACCTTGCAATCTGGAACTACAAAACTAATTATGGTTTTATTTTAATAAAATATGTTATGATCAGCATGAGCTACCTACAAAATGCCAAAACCCACTTTTGTATATTTTGTGAACTTACAATTTTTAAACTTTTATATATTTGACAAAGAACACCTCCAAACCCAAAACCAACCTTATATTGTTAGCCTCAAATAAGAATTTTAAAAATATTAATGTAAAAAAATAATATATAGAAATATTTAATTGCATGAAAACTTACTTTCTGTTACACAAAAAAAGGAGGGGTATTGTGTCTTTGAAAATTCTATTGTTTTATTTACAGTACATCAGACGAGTTATACATGCACTTGCTGGGAGGAAAAATGCCAACAGATGTGGATGCTACTTCTGAAAAACTTTTCTTATATGATCACATTTTTATCACAGGATTTGGACATTTTTGTACATACTTAGTATTAACAGAAATCTTACCTTGTACACTACCCCATTACTCATAAATAACTGGTCCATAGGACCACACTTTCCATCTGTGTTGATCTTAAACTTTCAAGTATGCTCTAACCTTAGTGGAATTTAAGAACTTTTGAGAATCTGCAAATCATTTAGTGAGTTAGAAGTTAACTCAAGAGCCTCTACCAGGTTAAAAGTATTTCTTAGTCTTTCAAAAAAAGGAGTATCTGACTCCTTTTGAAGCTCCATTCAAACAGGAATCTTCACTCTAACTACCCAGCACTAAAGAATTCCTGTTTGCCAACATTCAGGTCTACTGTGTAGAATGACTTTAAAATCTTGATTTCAAATTGGTTTGGGAAAGGGGAGAACTCTTTATTTCTATCTGTCAATTTACACTTAAAAGTAAAGATAAGCTCATTGCTTCCCAAACATCCCCTATGGCAATGAAAGCTCAACAGTCCAAATTGCAATCTCACTAGAATGTGGCAATCTCCTTCAGTTTATGCTATCACAACTACATAGAAACAGATGACTAGGATGCTTTCTCAGTGTTGCTGAACATTTATTCTTGGAGTTTTATCCTACTGAAACTCAGCAGGACTGCGCATGTGTACATCATACCTAGCCTCTGATAACATGCTCTACTGGTGATGCACAAACCCAATCCTACTTATAACACTTTATCAATAATACTCCTAGAGGTAAAAATGTGATTTTTGTTATTGTTGTTGCTGCTGTTTTAAAACCATATACTCATAAGGCAAGGACTTTTCTGTTTATACTTACTAGACCCCTGAGTGTCTGGACTGTTGCTGTGCTGCCTATAAGCTGCCAGCACATGAACAGAAAATTCTCAGCAATATGAAAACTCTCAGTAACAGTAAAGGAGTTAATCTGAACACACACTAAGAACATACATAATAAGCAAAGGTTATTACATGCAGTTTTCTTAAAAGCATATCCACAATTCAGGGTCGCTGGATCCATTGATGCCCACAAAATTTTTCCACTTGCTTCAGATCACTTTCATAGTGCTTATGATGTTGTCTGAAATCCAGGAGTATTTACAGCTCAGTCCTTATGAAATACATATATTCAGCTGCTCTATATTTTTCAAACACAGTATAATTCCCTACAGGCTCTTAGAATTCCCGCCAGCCAAAATGAATGCCACTGACATTCTGCCCCCAAACTTCCTACATACCCTTTTATTTTTAACACAACAACAACAAAAAAGGACAGTTCTACTCAATTAATAACAAAAATGAAAAATCTTCACAGAAGGAAAACCAGTTTTCTGTTCTGCATGATGAACTTACCTTTTTTTTTTTTTTTTTCCTTGGGGGCTTGCGTACTTCTCTGCCTGTCTCTGCTGAGATGTCCCTACCTCTGAACCATCCACCACTCATAATAGCCTCCTTTACTTTTAAGGCTGCAAGACGTTGTAATTCTGTTACTCTGAGTATTAGGACACTGAGCTGATTCCTAACACTGTGCCTTGCTTCTTGCTTTTCTTTCTTTGCTTTTTGTTTGTTGCCCTATGGAGACTAGCTAACCACCTTCCTGGGCCTTTGGAGGGCTTACAAACTCACAAGAGTATTATTTTGGTGGGTGGGAACAATGCAGACCTGATGTTTTGCTACCACTGCCACCCCTCTTTAGGCCCCAGGAATGATGTTGTTTGTGAAAAATCCATGCTCTTTATAAATATTTTCAGTTGTGTCCTCAGTTGTCTAATTATGATGTCATGCTCCATGGAGCATCCAACAGGGACTGTGATAGAGAGGGTAGTGGAGCCTTATAAATAAAATTAGTATTAATTACTACACTGATCATCTTTGGTCTTCTGTCTCTCCCAGTCCAGCCCTTTGGCTGTATGCCTGATTGTTCTTTTGGGTGTCTGAACAGGCAGTTGAGAAACTTTACCTTCTACTAAAAAAGTCTAAATCTTTTCCTTCTTTTAATCATGGAAAAGTAAAGCAAAACCAACAAGAAAAAAAAACGGAATCCAAATATTACTCATATTATAATAAAAAAACCTTCATTATTGCTATAGGGAGCTTTATATACTATTATTTATTCCTACATTTAGGATGGACTTAGAGTTTACTGTGCTCTTTATGTAACTGATGTTACTAAATTACTTCCATGTAACATATAGAATGTAATAATTTATTCAACTATGGTTTAATTGTGTATCTAGTTTTAATTAAATGTTCTAAGTAATGAACGAAATTCCGAGAAATGTTTTGCACTTTGTCAATATACAATTGTCTCAAGATGTCAACAGAGAGAAAACAATCTTCTCGGTGAAGTTCTTTTTCATAATTGTAATTTTTATTACTTGTATGTGATGCTATGTCATACCTACAAAGTCTATTGGAATCCATTAAATTTAGGCACTCCTCTGTGATCCTGTTATTTAACAGAGAACCAAAGATCATATGCCTTTTCTTACAGATTGTGACATTACCAGTTCCTGAACTGACTGACTTAAAAAAGCCAAATAACAGACAACAGGGTGCAAAATTCATGTTATCCAGATTAGCAATTCTACCTGAATATCCTGAAGCTTTATTTTGGGATGATTATCTCTGCAAAACAATTCACTATTGTTACTTTAACAACGGCAGCATCAAAGAAATTAAATAATTCAGTGTTTGTCCATTTGGTCCAAATTAGCTTCAGGTAAAACCAAGTAAAACTGTATACAGAATTTAAACTACTTAATACAGTTACCAAGGCTTTTAAGAGATTTGTAGATTATGCCAGTTGGAAAATAAACTTTGTGAGTAAAAAGTGACTAAATATGTAATACTGCCCAGATGTGTTAGGTGCATCAAGGTTTTTATAAATATGGATACTTAGTTTTGGGCATCCAAGGACCTTCTTGGCTAAAGAGAGGGCACTATCATAGTTAACAGTTTGGTTTTGGTTTTGTATTGAGTGCCGAAGTCCAAATGAGAATTTTATAGCCATACAACCAGGCAATTTAAAATTTTGACAGTATTTATTTCCTTCAGTTGACATAAAATGTGTGAAAAGCAGATGATGCTATGTCATCAATTGTAGATTAATTTCTACATACAGATGTTACACATCTTGAGCTCCTGCTTCTCCCCTTTGAGGTACTTTTCTAGGCATATGTCTTTTGACTCTGGAGCTTTCATGGAACACTGCCTACAGTACACCGTATTTGAGCTGAAGTTTGGGTTACAGCATAGATCTAGTCTTCCCACCAGTCTGGTTGCAAAATTCTTGAGTACAAACTTTTTACAGGGATAACATATCCTTGATCTTAAAAACATTGAGATAAACCAAATAAGCACAATTACAATGAATCATCCAAGGTCAAAACTTCATGCATGCTAGAAACAGTTCTTATTTCTGGTTTTGTGACTTTACTGCAAAAACTTCCTTCTCTTTTTTTAAACACTCTTTCTCATTCTTGAAATTTTAAAATTATTAGATATTTTAGAGAAACACATTGCCACTGACTTCCCACAACTTCCATGGACTAAAACAAAAACACATTTTAATTAGAACACTTGATTTAATTGGTGCTATGAATCTCTAGTTGCATTTGGCAATGAATCACAAATTAACATAATCTTTTTTTAGAACTTCACCACAGGTTTTCTGTTGTTATTTTTTAAACCCACAAATTTTGCATTCCTCCCACTGCCTGCCCCCACATATGGTCTCTTAAGATTCTAAAATTGTACAAGTCTCCCTGACATGGATTACAACCCAGCTGTATTTAAACAGTTATGCCTTCTACTGACTGTTGGCTTATATCATTCTATGATTCGTCTCCCCTTTTTCTTTTTTTAAACCTCTGATAATTCATTGTCTATTCATATCTGCAGAGAATGCTGTCTTGTCAGAAAGATGGCTTCCTAGGTGCCGTACTCCTCAAAGAGTCAAACTTAAAAATGTTAACTACCTAGATGTTGTGACCAAATCAGTCCTCTGATTGTATCCCAAATCTGTGCTTTCAAATAACAGTATTTCCCATTTTATTTTCTATGCTATACATGCAACAGTAATCACATCAACCGATTTCTTTCCCCTTTATTTCAGAATACTACTTGTTATTGGTTGGACCAATAAAACACCCTCAGAAATGTAATATTAACAAAAGAGATGGAAAACATACCCTACAGTTAGACAGAAAACCCTGACAGGAGGTAGCAATTTTTTTCTAATTATATATGCAGCGTCAAAAAAGCACTGCTAGCACTTTACCACCACAGTGTTCATGCAGTCACATGTCAGAGCAAGTGTCGGTTTTAATGAATTTACAATTAACATGCAATTTTACTATTCCAACTCATGCTGATATTAGTCATTTTAATTGTGTAAGTTTAAAATATAATACTAGGTTACTGTCAAGGAGATGAAGCCCAACCTCACCCAAATGTAGAAAGATTTATAATTCCAATTAACATTTGAAATATATAGGGATAAACTTACAAAATGTGAAGTGTCAGTTACTAAAATCTGTGATCTGTTTCCCTAGATCTCATGATGCCATTTCTATAGCATATTGCCAGAGGCAATATGTCTATGAGTCAATTATATATCAACATTTATTTTTCAGTGACTCCCTTAGAGGACTAAGGAATTAACTATCTAGATACATATATAGCCTCATCACCATAGAATCAAAGTGCCTCTGGAGTATTTAAAAATAGAAGAAACAGCAGACATCCTTGTTCTTCTTCTCGTTCTCTCCCATTCTTACCCTGAAACAGCTACAGCTTAATTAACTGGGGTGGAGATTGTTTTGGTTTTTTTTGGGTGCTGGTCTGCATATATATATATATATTTACCATATATATATATGGTAGAGAGAATGGCTCTATGCATATCTTCTACTGAAAATACCTTATTGTGGAAAGCTAAATAAAAACATATTTCATATTTAGTTCTGAAAAATGCCTGTGGAAATTCTCAGTTTATGTAGGAGTGAGTGCTACAGGCTGGGTCTCGATCCTGTGAAATATCTGTCTTCTTCACTCACGAGTCTCCCTAAATTGATCAACAATGGCATGATGCTGTTGGAAGATACCTGTATCAAAGACCAAAGTAGGAGTGAAGTACATGATTACCCTGGGTCCTAACAACCAAAGTCATAATGCAGTCTGAATTTCAGGGTAAAAAGTTGGAGTAATCAGTGGAGAAAAAAATACTGAGTAACAAGACTGTGTACTCATAATGGTATTTGCTGCTGGAAGGTGTTTGGCTTTCTCTTTGTGAGTCACCTGGACATTTTAAGATATTTTTTCCTGTTTTTACCTGCTTATTTTGAAATAATGGAGAATGAATATTTGGAACATAGAGCTTATCTTGGTGAAGACTATGAGAAATGCACTAATACATAGGCTGTTAACTGGCCATGGATAAAGGAGTATTTTTTCTCTCTAAAACTATGCCAATTTACAATACTATTGAGACGTCTCCAACAGGCTATCTGAGACACATTATTAACAGAGAAAGATGCTAAACAAGAAGAAAGTTCTTCCAAGGAGGTCATTCTCTCTGGAATATCATCCTCTTTTTTTATCTCCTGTCAGCTTTGTTTAACAGGTTTTTTCTTTGATGCAGCAGTGCCAGATACACATTAGCAAAGCAGGAGGTGGATACAAAGGAGATCCAAATACAGGTGCTCAGTTGCTTGCTGCTGCCATTTAGCTGTTAGGCAATAAGCACTTCACTATCCCCTCCAAACTAATTGATGTACAATAAACAGTAATTCCATTAATATTAGGAATTACACTGTGCTGGAATTACACTGTGCCAGAATTACAGAAAATATTTAACTATATATTCATGATCATAGTATTCTGAGATACTGTCTGATACTGTACTAAATAAGAACTAATGCTTATAAAGCAGCATGTCTTAAATTACAAGTCAAAATGCTGCAACATTCAGATATTTGAGCTGTTATAATATTCCACAATTTACTGATAAAAATATGCAACTCCAGTTCTCTGAGTAACACAAAACTCATACACAAAATGCACTTCTTTGGAAATGCAACTTTTTATTATCACATTATCAGGGACATATTGGTCACCTTAATGGCAATTATGTTCTTCCAGACCACATTTAGTATAGAGTGTCTACTTTCAGAACATGGTATGATAATAGCAAACATCAGGCATGACTAAGAAAAAACCCCAAAAAACAAACCCAAATGAACTAAAAACCAACACCACCTTGCTAAAACTTGCAAATAATGCATCAGGGAATAAAACAAAGTCTGTTTATCATAGTCACCTTACATATTCAAGGTCTCCTCCTTGGTCTGCTGATAAACCAGTTTAAAGCTTGAAAAATGTCCCACAATTTATTACTAAATATCTGCAAGCATCCTAAAAAAAGCCTGTTTGTCCTAGAGATAAATGGAAAGGCAGGGTCAAAATCAAAGCGTTATATATCAGCATTGTTTTTTCAACATAAGTTGGAAACCACCAGCAGTTGCTGCTGAAAGCTGCTGTATGTTTTTATATGAAAAGCAGTTTGTTGCTATAAATTCTTCAAGAGTGTTGTGTGGCACATTCATGATTGGTGCAATTATGATGTAGCAAAAAATGCATAATAGCTGAAGCATTATAATCAGGAGTAATCTCTCTTCCCACATCTCTCAAGCCACTGAACCTCAGGGCTGAGACTGGGGGAAGGAAGTCCCTTTTTTTAGGAGAAAATCAAGTTCAAGACCACATGAGTATCTGAGTTCAAGACCTGAACATAAACAAGTCCATGGGAACTGATAAGATACACCCCAGGGTTCTGAGAGACCCATCAGATACAGTAGCCAAGCAACTCTACATAATATTTGAAAAGTCAAGGCAGTCCCCAGTGACTGGAAAAAGAGAAACATCACCCCTGCTTTTAAAAAAGGTAAAAAGGAAGGCCCGGGAAACTACCAACCAGTCAGTCTCTCCTTGATGCCTGGTAAGATCATAGTAAATACCTTGTAGGAAGACATATATCAAGGCATATGGATGACAAGGAGTTGATTAGAGTCAGTCATCGTGGCTTCACAAATGTTAAATTGTGCCTGAATAGTCTGGTGGCCTTCTATGGTGGAGTGACTTGTCACATACAGAGTTACAGTCAATGGCTCAATGTCCAAATGGAGATCAGTAACAACTGGTGTCCCTCAGGAGTCAGAACTGGGATCAGTACTATTCAACATATTTATTAATGACATGGACAGTGGGATTGTGTTTACTCTCAGCATGTTTGCATGTGACACCAAGCTGAGTTGTGTAGTTGATACACATGAGAGAAGGGATGCCGTGCAGAGGGAATTTTACAGGCTTAAGGAGAGTGTCCATGTGAACCTCATGAAGTTCAACAAGGCCAAGGGTTGGAACACCTCTCCTGTGAATAATGTCAAATAGAGTTGAAGTTGTTCAGCCTGAAGAAGAGAAGACTCTGGGGAGACCTGATTGGGGTCTTTCAATATAATAAAGAGGGCTTATAAGACAGAGAGACACTTTTTTTCCAGGGCTTGTAGCAACTCAAGGGGCAATGAATGATAGTACATTTAGATTGGATATAAGAAAGATTTTTATTTTTTTCCCCCCAGTAAGGCAATAAGCATGGTTAGAGAGTGGAACAGATTGCCCAGAGAAGCTGTGGATGCCCCATGATTAGCAGTGTTCAAGGCTAGGTCAGATGGACCTTTGGGCAACATGATCTGGTGAAAGCGCTATAGGTAGGTTAATCCGTGGTAATAGTAGCAATCCTTGATGGTGATAGTAAGATCCTTGTATGTATATACTGTCTTATTCTGAATGGAGCTGTGAAGATGAAGGGGAAATATATTATTTGAGAGACTGCTCTAAATGTATGCGTCAGGATTTGAATAGTGCTCCCCAAGTTCACAACACAATGGGCAGGATGTCTAGTTACACTGCAGCGAAATATATTTTCCTTTAATAATTGGTTACATATTTGTATGGATTTAATGCATAAGGAAAAGCATGATTCATTTATACAGTGAATCCCTGTTCTCCACTTTGGGAATTTATTCCATTCAGTTTAGGTTTTCTATATTATTCAATGGCAATCTATATTGTTCACATAAAAATGTATAAAATCCACTTCTGACTTTATTATATTTGATAAAATGACATTTTCACTTTAGCTAAATTTCAAGGACAAGCAGCTATATAGTAACAGAAATGTTTTTATTTTTTTATTTATTTATTTAGGCCAAGATGCTCTGTGCTGAGCCTCTTAAGCACATGGCATGGGTATAGACAAGGGACCATACTTCAGGAAAACTGTGTAACTTCTACCTTAGAATAACAGCTAACAAAGTACAATAAAAATCAAATGTTCACCACCAAAGCTGCATTGAATTTTTGGCTGAAATCCAGGAAAAGTAAGTCTTCACTACTAGCACATGAAGTTGTATATGATACATTGCCATTTCTGAGGAGCCTGAAAAAACTGAAAGAGCACTGAATCTGAGAGTGGTTTAAATTTTGTAACTAATACTTCATGTAACTCTAATGTAAATCTGAGCCACTCCATTACGGTTGCATGCATACACACATAACTGCAGACCACTTGTCTCACAGAGTTTATAAAATAATCAGCATCCATCTTGTTTCCTCTACTCTCAACATCTCCACAGGACGCATTGCCTAACACAAACCATATTTTACAGAAGAAGATCTTGATAAATCTTATTTAATAAGAAATAAAATGTGTCCATACTTTCCTGATCCCAGAGCATCCTTTCCTCTGTACACTGGTGGCTATATATTGTTGGTACAGAGTATGGCCATTTATTAAGGACCATTAGTGTTGGCTGATCTCACTTGCTGTGTCTATTACCTAGCCAGTACAATATAACATTCACAGCACAAGTACCTAACTGCCAACTATTGTTCATGGAGAACATCTTTTTGGGCATGTAAAAGACAAATTGCCTAATCAAAGGACAGCCTGCCAAAGATACACCCTAAACAGCTAGATTTATCACTGTAGGGTGATTTAGAGGGAATATAACAAGCAAGAGAGACACAATATCAGGAAAATTTTGCATTCAAAATGAGCATCCCTACTTCTGTCCCTAATGACCTTCAGCATGGCTGGGTTATAACATAGGAATTAAAGTCATGGCTTTTGCATATATTTCTAATAGAAATGTGTTTTGTTAGTGTAAGGATACAGATTATCTTGATGACATCACAGTTTTAGGTGTAACAGAGGTGACCTCACGGTCCTATAGTAAGGGATGTCCTCAATCATCAGGGCATTTCTGTATGCCCTTGTCGTCTTTATAAAGCAGATAGGCGTATTTTGTTTTGTGCTTGTAGTAAATCACTGATGATTGATTGGAGGAAGCAGCCATGAAAAACTCGGGCCAATAAACCTACTGCCTGACAAAGAACAGATCCTCCTTGACCATTGTTTTCACATGTCACCACCCTGCCTTTTCAATAGCTGTATACTTGAATATTAACTTCATCAATCAAATGCCACCTTACTTGCAAAAGGATACCTTGCTAGATACAGTAATTGTGATTATGGGAGTCCTTAAAAAAATACTGTACAAACTGGTATAATATTTTCTGATAATATTCTGTACTATTATAAATTCAGGATTCGTTTCACAAAGTGTTGGAAAAACAATCAAAAAATAATAGCCTTAGTATGCAGATTTTGAAGAGATACCTTTTACATGTACAGATAATGGTTTTCATTTATTTTTGATCAAACATATGTCGTATGAAAGGACTTTATAAATGACTCACAGTTGCTTTAAAACAAATGACTGTGTAAAAGTTTCTTATGAACCTGGCCTATTATCATCAACATTTTAATACAATATGTATGCATTGTTTTTGCTGGAATTGACCCAATTTCCATGTAGTTTAGTATCTTGCTTCCAAGAATAGTTAGTGCCATCTGCTACAGAAGATGCAAGAGAGCTAACTACAGAAAAGCTTGGTCACCTACCTTTTTTGCCCTAAAAAGAACTCACCTGATGACCAGCACTGTTAAAAACTGAAGCTGTATGTGTCATGATGCTTTATTTTTGGTGTCTCAGATCCTAAGAAAGTGAACAAAAGTGATGAGATCCTGATATATATCACACAACCTATCTGGTTTATTGTTCTCTCTTTATAAAGATAAAAAGAAAATGATTGTTTTATGGTTAAAAGATGCTGCACATGTGATATGGATGAGCTATCAGCAAACTGATAGCAGTTTTTCACTCAGAATCCTTTCCTTAATAGACTTCCAAAGTCTCCTTCAGTTGCTATGTCCATCTTCTACTTTCATAAATAAAAAAAGGTTCTTCTTCCAAGGAAGAAACTTTAGAAAAACAACTGCAAAGCTTTCTGAATATGTATACGATAAGAAAAACAACAGTTGTTTTGCTGACCATGCCTTAGTTAAAGTATTACTGCTAGCAAAGATTTAAAGCTGTGAAGGACATCAAAGAAGAATGTTAGCAATGCACTGAAATCTGTCAGTGTCCTGCATAATCGAGTTTCTAGATGGTATTCAGAGTTGCTAAATTAAAAAGGTTGCCTCAGAAATATGTAAAAAAATAAAAATATTGTATATTATAACATTGCAGCCCCAGCCCTCTCAGTACAGATGCTCTCTTCTATCATTTCCTTCTGGGTACTGTCTTTTTGCTTTGTTTGCTAATTTAAATCTTGAAATTTCATATTTCAACAAGGCAAAGTGCAAGGTCCTGCACCTGGGTCGGGGCAATCCTCCTCGTCAATACAGGCTGGGAGACAATGTGATAGAGAGCAGCCCTGTAGAGAAGGACTTGGAAGTACTGGTGGATGAGAATCTTGACATGAATTGACAATGGTCATCTAGTTCCAAGCCCCCCTGCCATGGGCAGGGACACCCTCCACTAGGCCAGGTTGCTCAGAGTCCCATCCAACCTGGTCTACAACACTTCAAGGGAGAGTTGTCCACAACTTCTCTGGGCAAGCTGTTCCAGTGCCTCACCACCCTCACAGAAAATATTTTTTTTCCCTGTATCTAATCTAAATCTCCCCTCTTTTGGTTTTAAATCATTACCCCTTGTCTTTTCTCTACACTCTCTGATAAAGAGTCACTCTCCAGCTTTTCTGTAGGCCTCTTTTAGCTACTGAAAGGCTGCAATAAGGTCTCAGAGCCTTGTCTCCTCCAGACTGAACAAGCCCAATGCTCAAACACTGTCTTCACAGAAGAGGTGCTCCAGCCCTCTGAACATCTCTGGGGGCCTCGTCTGGACTCTCTCCAACGTGTGTGTGTCCTTCTTGGACTGGGGATCCCAGACATAGATGCAGTGCAGAGTAGGGTGGCAAAATCACTTCCCTCAGATGGCTGGTCACACTTCTTTTGATGCAGCCCAGGAGGCATTTGGCTTTCTGGGCTGCAAGTGCTGGCTCATGTTGAGCTTTGCATCAATCAGCACCTCCAAGCCCTTCTCCTCAGAGCTGCTTCCAGTCCTTTCACTGCCTTTCACTACTGACTGTAGTTGTGCTTGAGACTGTGCCAACCTCCACAACTGCAGGACTTTGAACTTGGTCTGGTTGAACTTCATGTAGTTTGCATGGGCCCATCTTGCAAGCCTGTCTCTCTGGATGGCATCCTTTCCCTCCAGTGTGTTGACCACACTACATAGTTTAGTGTGGTCAGCAAACTTGCTGAGAGTACACTCGATTCCACTATCCATGTCTTCAGTAAAGATGTTAAATAATGCCGATCCCAGTACTGATCCATGAGGACCACCACTTCTTACTGGTGTCTATTTGAACATTGAGCCATTGACCAGAACACTTAGAGTGTAGCCATCCAGCCAATTCCTTAATCTACTGCATGGTTCATCTCTCAAATCTCTGTCTTTGCAATTTAGAGGCAAGTATATTATGCATGCACTGTTGAATGCTTTACACAAATTGAGGTGGATGATGTCTAACACTCTTACTATTTGTGGTGCTTTGGCCCTGGCTAAAGGGCAAATGCCCACCAAAGCTACTTTATCACTCCCTTTTTCAGCTGAAAAGGGGGGAAAATATATCTGTTGAGAGGCTTAGGATTTGATATAAGGACAGGGAGAGATCACTCTGCAATTAGTGCCATGAGCAAAACAAACTCAACACCAAATAAAGGAAAAAAACCTAATTTATTACACTACACTGCACAGCCAGTGAAACCAGTCAGGTAATGAGAAGTGCGGACAGATCTTAAAGCACCTTCCTCCCATCCCTCCCTTCTTAGCAGACTTAACTTTATTCATGATTTTACTGCCTTCTTCCTCCCCCATCATGGTGGGAGGGGCAGGAAATGGGGAAATGGGTTTTTAGTCAGCTCCTCAAAAGCTGCTTTCCTTCTCCAGATCTTAACACCTCTACTTCCCCCCACCCCTTCCTTCTTTGCAGACTTTGGTCATAATTTTGCTACCTTCTTCCAGCCCCTCATCACAGCATAGGGAGTGGTGGGGAACGTGTTTTTTTCAGTCAGTTCGTCATGAGTTGTTTTCCTTCTTAGCTGGGGGAGGGTAATTCCACACACCCTTGCCCTGCTGCACCGTGGAGTCCCACCCATGGAAGACAGTCCTCCACGAACTTCTTCAACGTGAGTCCTTTCTATTGGAGTGTCACCTCCTCACCAACTGCCTCAGCGTGGCTCCCTTCCGTGGGGTATTGACCTTCGGGCCCAGACTGTTCTGGCTTGGTCCCCCACAGAGTCACAAGTTCCCCAGCAAACCTTCTGCGGCACGGATCGGTCTCTCCACAGGCTGTAGATGGTCTCTGCTCCCCATCATTATCCATGGTCTGTAGGGGGACAGTCTGCTTCACTATGGTCTTTTCGATTGGCTCAAGGGAATCTCTCTCTCTGGCACCTAGAGTGCCCCATTTTTCACCCCCTCCTTCTTCACTAGCCTTGGTGTCTGCATGGCTTCTTACATCTTCTCACTCCCTTCTCTGGTGGCAAAATGCTGCTGCTAATGTTTTTTTTCTCCTAAATGTGATTCACAGAGGTGCTATGACCATCGCTGATTGGCTCTGTTACAGTCACCCCCATTACCTGAGATTTCACTGGAACACAAGGGGGTTTAACTCCTGCCAGATTTTGTAATTGATGAGTGCAAAAGGCGAATAATCGCAATCACTCACAATGGCTCTGAATTTTCCCAATTTCTTTGAAGGAAATAAAGGTCTGATACCAAGGGTCTCCCCCTTAAGCTGCCCTTTGACACATTGGAAGGAATTGTGTGATAATTTTCGTAAAAGTCAGCTCATTGAATACTGCAATCACGAGTGGCTGTTGTATAAATTAAATAGCAAAAAGTGACCTTTGAATGGAACCCTGAACTATAACGCTATTCTGCAGTTAATATTGTTTTGTAAACAGGAAAGGAAAATGGGAAGAGGTCCCATATGTGGATTTATTCTTTTACTTAAGAGACAAATCAGAGTGGCAAAGGAATGTAAATCAATTAACCAAGAAATGTCTCTTATGATCAAAGACAAAAAGGTTCAAGAAAGTTGCTCTGCATGTAGCTCTACTAAAATGTGCTGTAAACATTTGGCATTAAAAGGAATTGACAGAATTAGATATCGCTACCACTGCCCTGATAATTCCTGCTGTACCTTCCTCTGAGCATGGAAGATTTAAAATAAGATTAAAAAAAAAAAAAAAAAGAGAAAAAAAAGAAAAAAAGTAACAGGTTACATTTCTGGTGAATACAGGAAAACGTTCTCAATGTCAGTTCTCAGTGTGGAATAAACAAAAGGAAAAATTGGAATTAAACAGCAAATATAGTGGGAACCACAGGGAAAGGATAAAACTGGCTGTGCTTACAACCCTTGAATTTGCAATTTGGAAACAAAATTTTAACTCATGAATTCCTGCACATTCCAGAAAGTGCAATACCCTTAATGGGAAGGGGTCTGTTATCTAAATTGAATATACAAATTGTTTTAAGAAATGGGAAATTGTTAAAAATACCTTAATCAAAACCAGGAGAAATTCTAATACTGGAAGAAAGAAAAAGGAAACGAACCCAAAGATACAAGGAATTTCCCCCAGAAGTCAGTTATGCACTGGTCCCTATCATATGGGAAACTGACATCCCAGGAAAATCTAAATTACCACAGCCAGTAAAAACTGAATTGATAAAAGTGCAAAAACAGTTAGGATTAAACAATACCAAATTAAATCTGAGGCAAAACCAGGGAATTAAAAAGTTGATCAATAAATTTTGAAAAATAAGATTTTAGGAGAGTGTGAATCAGAATATAACACACCTATTTTAACAGTACAAAAGCCAAATGGTGAGTATAGATTGGTACAGGATCTAAGAGCTATAAATCAAACTATGATAGACATATACCCAGTAGTGACAAATCCTTACACGTTGTTAACTGCTCTGAAAGAAAATTATCAATGGTTTAAAGTGCTTGTCAGAATATAACACACCTATTTTAACAGTACAAAAGCCAAATGGTGAGTATAGATTGGTACAGGATCTAAGAGCTATAAATCAAACTATGATAGACATATACCCAGTAGTGACAAATCCTTACACGTTGTTAACTGCTCTGAAAGAAAATTATCAATGGTTTAAAGTGCTTGATTTAAAAGATGCTTTCTTTTGCATACCCCTGGAAAATCATAAATTATTTGCTTTTGAATAGGAAAGTCCACAAACAGGGTGCAAGGTACAGCTGATGTGGACACAGCTACCCCAAGGACTTAAAAACAGTCTGACCAACTAGCAAAGGAACTGGAGATCTGGACAAACGAGAAGACAGTGACACCGTGACTAGACCAGCTGCTCTTGCAGTACGTGGATGATATTCTAATAGCTACTGAAGTTGGCCTGGATACAGGTAACCATTGAACTTTTAAACTTTTGGGGACTTAATGGGTACAAGGTACCCAAGAAGAAAGCTCAAATAGCAAGGTAAACTAATATATTTGGGCTTTGAGATTTCATAAGGACAACAAAGGCCGGGGACAGACCGAAAAGAGGCAATTTGTGGTATTCTAGAGCCTTGGACTGCACATGAACTGAGAGCATTTCTGGGAATGGCAGCATGGCGTCAGCTTTGGATCATGCATTATGGTCTAACAGCCAAGCTATTGTATGAAGCCCAGAAGTCTATCCCTTTTATATGAGATAGACACCAGCAAAAGACTTTTTGGAAACTTAAACTAACCTTGATGACAGCACCAGCCTTGGGATTACTGAACTTAACTTAAGACTTCCAATTGTTTGTGCACGAATGGCAACATCGTGCTTCGGGAGTTCTGACCCAGAGAATGGGAAGTTGGAAAAGACCAGTGGGATACTTTTCTAAGCAACTGGACTCGGTAAGCAAAGGATGACCCTCTTGCCTACAAGCTGTGGCAAGAACCTTCACAGTCTATGTTCCACATATAGTGATCACAGTGTTGGAACAAAAAGGGGCACATTGGCCATCCCCTAGCAGGATGATGAAATATCAAGTGATTCTTGCAGAACAAGATGATGTAATCTTAAAAACAACTAATCTTGAGAATCCTGCAGTTTTCTTGAGTGCTTCATAGGAAGAAGAACAACCTAAACATGACAGTATTGTGACACTGAACATACATACTCCAGGCAAGAAGATTTAAAGGACATTCCCAATGAGAATCCTGAATGGGAGTTGTTTACAGATGGCAGCAACTTTGTTCAGAATGGAACTCAACACACTGGATCTGTGGTGACAACTGAGAATATGGTAATAGAAGCAAATGCATTACCCAATACAGCTTCTGCTCAGAAAGCAAAACTGATTGCATTAACAAAAGCACTGGAATTGATTAAAGGAAAGAAAGTAAATATACGGACAGACTCAAACTATGCCTTTGGAGTAGTCCATGTCCATAGAGCCCTATGGAAAGAATGAGGACTATTGTCCTCCCAGGGGGCAAATATTGAGCATCAAAAGGAAATCTTACAGTTATTGGTGGTGGTTTTATGGTGGTTTAGGCCTGGCTGGAGGCCAGACGCCCACCAATGTCGGTTTATCACTCCCTTTTTTAGTTGGACTGGCTTAGGAGTCAAGATAAAGACAGGGAGAGATCATCCTGTAATCAACATCAATGGGCAAAGCAGACTCAACCCAGAATGAAGGAAAGAAAACTAATCTATTACACTACACTACACACACAGTGAAACCAGAGTCCAATAATGAGGAGCTTGACTAGATCTTAAAGAAGTGCAACTAGATATTAAAGCACCTTCCCCCACCCCTCCCTTCTTAGCAGACTTCCCTTTAGTCTTGATTTTGCTCCCTTCTTCCCCCCTGTTGTGACACGGTTTGGGGCAGGGACTGGGGACATGGGGTTCTTGGTCATTTCTTCATGAGCTGTTTTCCTTTTCCAGATCTTAAAACACCTCTACCTCCCCCACACACACCTTCAGACTTCACTTTAGTCATGACTTCACTTCCTTCTTCCCCCACATTGTGGCACAGGGACAGGCAGGGACTGGGAAAATGGGGGCTTTGGTTAGTTCCTTGCAAGTTGTTTTCCTTCTTGACCGGGGGGGCATTCATTCCACACACCCTTCCCTTGCTTCACTGAGGGGTCCTGCCCACGGGAGACAGTCCCCCATGAACTTCTTCAACTTGAGTCCTTTCCCACAGGGCTCTAGTTCTTCATCAGCTGCACCTGCGTGGGTCACTGATATGGTGGGCAGTAATAAGTCACAATGTCTCAGTCTCTCAGTCCCAGTCCTCCACGGGGTCACCAGCCTGCCCCCAGCAAATCTGCTCCAGTGCAGATTTCTCCCTCTCATCTTTCTGTCTCTGTCTTTCTCCAAGAGCTGTAAGTTCTGGCAGCGGCTTGCTCCAATGTGGGTCACAGCATCTCCTGTATGTCTCCACCTGCTCCAGCATGGAGCCTCTCTACAGGCTGCAGGTGGGGTCTCGGCCTTTTACACAGGCTGTGGGGGGCCACCCGCGCCACCATGTGTTTCTCCACCCGCTGCGGGGGCATCTTTCTCTCCGGCACCTGGTGTGCCTCCTCCCCCACTTCTTCACGGGCCTTGGTGTCTGCACAGTTTCTTACATCTTCTCACTCTCTTGTCTGGTGGCAAAATGCAGCTGCTTGCAGGTTTCTTTCTCCAATATGTGATTCCCAGAGGCACTGTGACCATCACCGATTGGCTCGGCCTTGGTCAGCTGCAACTCTGGCCTTGAATTGTCTGATGTTTGCTCTCTGGGGCCTGCAGAGAGCTTCTAGTTGCTTCTTACAGCAGCCATCTTTTGCAGTCCCTGTTCTCTGCCAGTACCCAGCTACGCAGAACTGCAAGAGGTTTAAGAACTGGTCCAAGTAGCAATCATGCACTGTAAAGCACATCAAACTGAAAATAAAAAAATAGAAAAAAAAAAATATTCAGAAATATGTTGGACAACTATCAAGAGTCAGGTAATATTGTCTTCCTTAATCATGAGAGAAATACTGCAAATAAGAAGTCAGGAGTACCATTGGGGTACAAAAGCCCTAATGAAGTTTTTTAAAAAGACACATAGTGTCAGTACAAATGTTGGAAACTGCCAAATCAGTAACAGCAAAGTGTAAGGTATATTTATGAGAATCCAGGAGTACAAAAGACTATTCAAATGGGTAAATTAAAAACAAGGGTGAATCAGAGAGATTTACTGGAAGATTGATTTTACAGAATTACCTAAATAAAATAGTACAAGTATGTTTTGGTTGGGGTTGATACTTTTTCTGTATGGCCAGAAACCTTTTCCTGTCGCACAAATTAAGATAAGGAAACAGTTGATTGGCTCCTCCAGTAGATTATTCCTAGATTTGGAATAACTTCTGGGTTATCATCTGATAGAGGACCACATTTTTGTGGCCACAGTGGTGCAGAATGTGTGCAAAATCCTAGGAATGTCCTGGGATTTGCATGCCTCCTGAAGACCACAATCTAGTAGAGAAGTGGAAAAGATGAATCAAACTTCAGCAAAATATGTCAAGAAGCCAAACTGCAGTGGCCTCAGGAACTTCCACTAGCACTGTTAAGAATAAGAATAAAACCCTGAAGTGGAATGTCAGTGAGACCTTATGAAATAAAGTATGGAAAGCCATGTGAAACTCCTAATCCAAATATGCATATAACGGAAAACCAAGATGTGTATAATTATTTGCTTTCTCTTGGAAGAACTGTAGCTAGACTCCACAGTGTAGTGGTGTAGAATCAACCTCTGACACTGGAGAATACGATACACAATTTTCAACCTGGAGATTATGTCCATATAAAGACCTGGAATGAAAATCCTCTACAAGGAAAGTAGAACGGACCCTACCAGGGGTTGTTAACTACCTTTACGGCAATCAAGATTGCTGAATCAGGTGCTTGGACCCACTACACCAGAGTAAAGAAGGCACTGTCCACTAGCTGGAGAGTGGTTGGAAATTCAGCGGCTTTAAAGTTAACTTTGAAACATGATTAGCAAATTCATTTTTCTGTTTGCTTTGCAGTCTATGATGGTGGAAACATGAATAAAAGAATAACCATCATCAAACCAAGCACAGGTAATAAATAGTACTCAGATACAAACCTGTAACTGAACATTTGGCAAGTAGAAGTAGGTGAACAAGCTCGGATAAGGAAATACACACAAACTAAATATCAACAGCAGGTAAAACTAAAAAAATATATAATTTGATTAAAGAATTTGCAAATAAGCAAAACATATCACTAATTACTTTAGGATGGCCTACACTACTCGATTGGAAGAAATCTCCCTTTAAAGGAAATAAAAATTTGCATTTGGCAGAAATTAAAAGATCCACTACCATATGACAGCTTGACGTTCAATAAAGCCACAATTTGATTATGTGAAAGTTTTGAGCCTTGTTAGAAGACCACAGGGTAATTGCCAATTTCTGAAGAAGTGCAGAAGTAAAATAATAAAATTGTCTAAATATTCAGAAATAGATATAGTTTTTACGAGGGTACCCAAAAAAATTCTGAAGCATCAAGAAATCTGTAGTCTTCTTTAACAGTAGAAGAGGTAGATAAATTTTAGTACATGCAATGTCAGATTAGATTTTCAAGTTCCTTTTGCCCTCTGATCCATGTATTTACAAACTAATTGAACAGAAGATATCGAAAGTGTACCAGCTATCTGTACTGGCTCTTCAGGTAAAAAACCCCCAGATTTTAAACAAAATAATCCTATCATTACTGAGCTGGGAGTTTTGGTAGCAAAATAATCTGGATGCAGCCATAAAAGAATTTATTACTGTCACAATCCACAACCTAGACAAGACTTAATTTGGCAGAGGTTAAACCCCCTTGCATTCCAACCAAACCTCAGATTGCTCTGGGTGGCTGGGAGCAGCTGGGCTTAACCCCTGAATGATGTCCAATTATTACTTGTTTTATCGTGATCAGTTCTTCGCAATTCTCAGAGAACAGAATTAAGACTCGAAATGGAGTCAAGGTTAAAGTTACTTTATTTAGCCCACAAGAAGCATGCAGGGGAAGGGGGAAAGAAAGAGAAAAGGGTGGAAAAGAGAGAGGGAGAGAGAGAGTGGAAAAGAGGAAGAGAGAGAGAGGGAGCTATATCTACCACCATGGAGCTACGGCGTCCCATCCGATGGCAGAATATTCTTCAGTGTCTCCAGGTCCGATGGTGGGGTGAATGTTCCTTGATGTCTCGATGTTTTCCTTCGTTGTCTTGTTCCTCAGTTGCTTAGTTTCTCTGGTTGCTTGGTTTCCCGTTGCTTGGTTCCCCTTCCATGGCAGAATGCTCCCTCTTTGTAGTTATCCTTGGCATAGCCACACCTTCCACCTGGCTGTGGGAATGCTTCAGGGTGGATGATGGAAGGTCTGATGTGTGAATGGCTCCCAATGTGTGAATGGCTCCCAATGTGGCTCCTGGTATCTTTTGGGTGGGATGTAAAAGGAAGGCTCTCCTTCTTATGGCTCATTGCACTTTAAGCCTGATGGGTGGTGGTGAGGTGGTGTGGTAGGAATGAGATTTGGTAGGTGTGAGGTCTGGTAGGTGAGAGGAAAGAAAAAAGGTTTGGTAGGCTTCTGTTGGTGATTGTTAAGGCATACTTCCAGTACATTACAGTGACCCATAAAAATGATGTTCTTCTAGAATTACCAAAATATTTAATGAAATATAAATTATTCAAAAGAATGTCTGTTGGGAAAAAAACCCCTTCAAAACCACCCCTCCGCCCCTCAAATGCAACAAACACCCCACCCCTCCAAAAAAACCCAAACAAAAACCTGCAACCAACCAAAGGAAATATATGAATCATGCTCCACCCCACCTCCTCACATTACAATACTGTGTATCTTGTGTACTCCTATGTATATGGCCATCACTATCTTGTTAGTGTGAGAAAATTATGGTAAAACAAACCCCTACTATGTTAGTTTTGTTAGTATGCATAGGTGCTTTTGTGTAGCGGACTTTATGAACAACTTTCAAAAATTATGCAGTGACACGGAAAGGCCACGACACTTATTACAGTATCATTTCTTCACAGGTAATAGCAAATGAAACATTTTCTTCAAAGCTGAAGTTGTGGACTTCAAAGTTAGGGAAATACTCATTCATGGAAGGCTAAAGTGCCTGCTTGGAAAATGGGAGGAAAAATGAAATAGTGCTCCTTAAGAGTTTTTGACACAGAAGGAACTTTAGTGAACTAAATACTTCAACTTCTTACATTGAAAATTGAGAGTTTCAAAAGTATACTATAATGTAAGCATCCTTTTTTTTTTTCTGTTTTATTTTGGTCATAATAATTCTGAAGTTAGCCATTCCCATGTAAGATTATCTTTTATCAATATATCCACATTATAGCTTCCATAGATTGGAGGATGCAATTATTGAATCTACTACACATGGCTGATTTACAGGACATTTGGGCAAAAATTTGCCAGAGAGCACCTAGAAACTGCATGCAGTTTATAAATTAAAAAAAAAATGAAATTGAAAGCAAAAAAACAAAGCTCGAATCACCAAACCAGATACACCATGTTTAAAAGAGATCTATGGTATTAAGCAATTTAGTTTAGTAAAGCAACAGTAAAGAAGTAAAAACCAGTATATATGTTTGAGGTAACTCCTTATCTAACAAAAAACCCCACCCATGGCTTTGTTTCTGAAAGGGCAACTTTGGGAAACTGAAGGGTTTTCCTCCCCCCTTTTTCTTTTCAAAAATTAAGTCATTAGCTTTCATCTTTTTGTTTCTGCATCTGAACACTGTTAATGAGGTAGGGGTACATTAGCCAGCAGAATATATTTAAACTTCAGTAGCCTGATAAGCATTAAAGCTGATTGTTATCTGAGGTTTCGTACTGTCTGGGGGGATTTTTTGTTGTTTTTTTTTTTCTTTTTTTCTTAAGTTATTATCTTGAAATGGGCTTCTGTGGCACTATCTTATTAATGTAATAGATTAGTTTTTAAGTATTCACTTTATATTATTTAATAATCTGTCTATGATATGCACACATAAAAGAATAAAACATAAATAAATGCAAATAATTGTGCAACGATTTTACTCTGGTCAGTGTTAAGATGATCTTTGCTTTCTCCTAGTACAGTGTAATTAAATTTTCTGGATGTGTTTCACATTGTTAATTTAGAATATGTTCTGAAGTTATAAGGTACAATTTGTCCTGATCAACTTTTCCAAGAATCTAGGGAAAACAGTGTTTCAAGAAAGAATTGAAAAGTCCTGATCAGCATTTTGCAGCAATTCCTGTATATCTTTGCTGCACATAAAATTACTTTAGCCAGACCATAGCTGTACATATTCCTTTACCCTTTGTCAGTATTTTATGCCTCTACATGTGAAAATGAATGGATGCATAAACACCAAACCTTTATTGTTTTTTTTGTTTTGTTGTGGGTTTTTTTTCCTTTTTTTTTGCAGAGAAAGGATTCATTGAATGCAGCATTAACAGATAAAATGATGTATTGTAATATTGGGGGTGAAGGAAACTACTTATGTGTGCTTTGATCATCTTCCTGTCCTCTTCCATCACAACCATAGTCTATTTAAAATGTCTTTTTAGTTATGCTTCTGAGTGCAGTCCAAGCATTATACATCACTCCTGCTAAGACTGAAAAAACCCCAACCAAACACAACCAGGCAGATAATTCAATTTCCAATTAAAGGGGAGTAAGCCACTAGAAGTTTTCATCACTAGAATTATAAAAATCCAAAAGGAGAAATATAAAAGAAATATAAAAGATTAAATCCCTGATTCCATGGGATTTTTTTTCCTTTGGGCAAATTTAGCAATATCAGAAGTTCTATGTATTTTTAGGAGATAAGAATGAGAAGTTTTCTGTTACGTTATTGAAAACACTTGAAAATTGGACTGCAAGTATAACAGTGCCAGAACCCCATAAATATAAAGATAGCTTGGAATAATAATTTTTGGAAGATTTTATAGTTTTCTTAGAAAATATTCCAGTATTTTATTTTTTCTCTTTTTAAATAAAAATACCGATGCATAGAACTAAGTTTTCATTTAAAAACTCCCACCTATCCCATCCATAAATCTGTGTTTTCAAAATTTTTCTTCCCATTTCAACTGCTTTTTTCAAATTTTCATCTCTGAACTTGTGGCTTTTCGATGTTCATACCCATCAAGAACATCATATTCATCAAGGTTCATATCCAAAAAGAACGAAAATTTTAAACACAGACCAATATGAATTTTTAAATTTTATTTTAAAGACAAAAAATGGATACCAGATAAAAATCAGCGATAATATTTTTTAAAAAGTAGCCTTCCCAGTATTCTGTAATAATAAATCTTTATAAAAATGTTTAATTAAAAATGTTTTATTGTCTATAAAGAGTAAACAATTCCTTGTTGCCTACATTGCTTCCCGTGGTTTAAGAAACTCTTGGTTGCAGGTTTTTGAAAGCCCCCAGATCAGGACATGACCATGAACAAAGGCTTCTGAGCTCATTTTCAGACAGTTGCCTACAGCTAATCCATTTCCTTTGCAATAGCCTTCCTTCTTGCTTTCTTTTTTTTTTTTTTCTTTTTAAAAAAATTTCTACACCTTAGGATGTGGCTGGTAGCATAGATCTTGTTACAGATCTTTTTCTTTTGTTTGTTTGTTTGCCATTGTCTGGTACAGAGGTGTTGCAATCGACTACTAACTACTTGCCTCACCTCAAGGCATCTTTTATTCCAGAAGACTGATGTGTTTGTGAGCTCAAAACAAGCAGTCCCTTAGACAACACAGAACTGACTTCCACTTTGAGATCTACATCACAATTCTCAGCAGTAGCGTATCTGGTGTTACTGAGATTTTTTTCACATGAATTGATCCTTCAACTCTAAGGCATCTCAAATGCAAACAGGGGACTTTGATTTTGGACACAAGCCAATTTTTATTCCTTACTTTTAGTGAACTTAATCAAGATAGATGTGCAATATTACACAAAAGACAATACTGCATTTATCATCACTAATTAAGTAACTTTCAAAGTAGAACAAGAGATACCATTTCTTAAGTTTTGTCAGCCAACATCATTAGTTTCTGCAAATTCTAGTTTTCAGCTGTGTTTTCATGGAGATTTTGGTATTGTGGCTGCTAGCATGTGTTCATAACTGTTACAGCTGGAGGAGACAAGAACTTTTCCACTGTATGGTGCCCCTCTGGTGTGTTCAGAAAAATGAATTGCATCTTTCCTGCTGAATATGCCTGGATGCAGATGCTCCCTCTTCAAACTTCATTCCCAAATATGAGCATAGAGAGATAAACTGACAGGTTTCAAGGAGCTCAGGCTCCATTGCTTTTTAACTGCACTGTCTGGAATTCAGAGATCCTGACTTAACACATGTAGATAAGACTGAGAGGATAATCCTCTCTGTTTTTATCTTCTGATACTCAGTTTTGTACTAGCTGATAACAATCTGCCTGTATAGCAAGAAGAGCTGTTAAAGGAATTTTGCTGTAGGTGAACGCTAATTTTTTAATATAACCCACATAGAGAAGTGAAGAGAGAGATGATATTTGAAAGAACTCTCCTTACTCACTAATCCCTGTAATATAAAGAATTTAATTTAATGCTGTAATTTTGGATGAGTAGAAAAAAAAGAATGTGGTAGTTTCATCCTATCTTGCTGCAACGTAAAATTGGCAGGCAAGTTATATGATTACTCAGGGATTGTATTTCCTGTAGCTGTTTGAAATCCACGCAAATGTCTTACTGCATATATGAGTGAGATAAGGGTGGTATTTACTTTGGAGCCTTGCCACTGATTTGTTATTTTCAGTTCATAATCAAACATGTCTTCATGAAGAATCTAACACAGATCATCTTAATGTATACTCCCAATAATGTTTATGTAAATTTAATTGCTAAAAATCTAGTAAATAAAACTGATGACCTACTATGGTGGGTTGTTTGGTTGTTTTTTATTTTTTTTTGCAATCTGGTCGCCTCATGTCTTTAATAATTGTCTAGAAATTTCTTCTTTATCTACCTCCCAGGAAACAGCTACAGCTTTTTGAAACTGTTGTTCTGGGATGTCTAGCAAAAGCAGCTGAAATCTAACACGATTAAAGCAATTAATGAACTGCTTTACACCTACAGAGAAGGTAATTTTTTCATGTTAGAAGTCATAGATAAAGGAATACAACAGACAGCATTATAAGGTATGCGAAAGGCTTCCTTAATCATATATATATACACAAGTACATATTTATTTTTATATATGTGTCAGAACAGAAAGTTTGAAACATTACAGCAAAGTGTAAAAAAGTAGACACTTCTGCATCTTCTAATACTTTTGCTTCATCGAAATGCTTTGAAACATAGCCAAGATCAACATGGTCAACAATTGCTTTTTAAAGAAAATACAGCTCAAAGTAGTGTCCTGATTCAGGAAAACAATTCAGGAAGATTTCGACTTTGTACAAGTGGTTAAATTCCAGATATTTGAGATGGTCTTTAAATCTATACCAGAGATGCACACAAATTCCAGATATTTGAGATGGTCTTTAACTCTATACCAGAGATGCACACAATCTTACTAACATCTGTAGCCCAAATCTACAATTTACCCTTTTTTATCTATGTCTGATTATTAAATTTAGGTTTTTGCACAGTGTGGAAATATTTCACAAACATTCATTTTGTTAAATTAATGAGAATAGGAAGGAACTTGGAATTATGATTGCAATTTAAATTGAGAGGCTGGCTCTGAAGGCAGGTTAACAAACAAAAAAAAAAAGAATAGAAATCAGATAAAAGAAAAAGAGGCACAACACCCCAAAACCAGGTAATAGCAACAGAGAGTGTCTTTAAAATGAAAAATCTCCTGAATGGCATGGCACAAGAAGTCTAGCAGGGCTTCCTGAGTAAACAAGGGAAGCATACAACCAAACTTCACTTGCTGAAGTTGGGTTTGCTGATTTATTTTAATGCTCCACTTGTGCTTGCCATATAATCACAATCTCCCATAACAGGTTATTTACATATGTGTATAGTGGTTACATAGTAACATGGGTGGGGGCATGTGTGGGTAGTGATGGTGGTGGTATGATAGAGTAGATGTTAGATACACAGAACAGTAGGAACTGGGAGGGACCTCTGGACATCACCTGGTCCAACCCCTCTGTGAAAGTGGGAACACCTAAAGCATGCTGCACAGGATCACATCCAGGTGGGTTTTGAGTATCTCCAGAGAAGGAGACTCCACAACCTCTCTGGGCAGCTTGTCCCAGTGCTCTGTCACCCTCAAAGTCAACAAGTTTTCACTCATAATCAGAAAATACGCATTCCAGTTTGTGGCCGTTGCCCCTTTTCCTGTCACTGAGCACCATTAAAAAGAGACTGGCCCCATCCTCTTGACAGCCTCCCTTTAGATATTTTTAAGTATTGATGTGATCCGCTCTCAGTCTTCTCTTCTCCAGGTTAAACAGACCCATCTCTCTCAGCCTTTCCTCCTAAGAGAGATGCTCCAATCCCCTCATCATCTCTATAGCATTCTGCTGGCCTGTCTCCAGTAGTTCCCTGTCTTTCTTGAACTGGGGTGCCCAGAATTAGACACAGTACTCCAGATGTGGTCTCACCAGCGCAGAGTATATTAAGATGATAACCTCCCTGACAAGCTGGCCATGCTCTTTTAATACACCCCAGGACACCATTCACCTTCTTGGTCACAGGGGCACGCAGCTGACTCATGGAGAGCTTCTTGTCCAGACGGACTCCCAGGTCCTTCTCTGCAGAGCTGTTTCCTATCAGGTCAACCCCTGACCTGTACTGGTGCCTAGGGTTGTTCCTCCCTAGATGCAGAACTTTGTTAATTTCATTTGGTTCCTCTCTACCCAACTCTCTAGCCTGTTCAGATCTCAGAGCATATACTTGTGTGTCAGCCACTTCTCCCAGTTCTGTGTCACCAGCAAACTTGCTAAGGGTGCATTCTCTTCTCTCATCTGGGTTGTTGATGAATATGTTGAACAAGACTGGGCCCAGTACAGATCTTTGGGGGGAATTAATAGACACAGGCCTCCCACTAGACTCTGTGCTGTTTACTATAACCATCTGGTCTCTGCCATTGTCGTGCTTTAGCCCAGCCAATAATTAAGCACCATGTTCACTTATTCTCCCCCAGTGGGATAGGGAAGAGAATTGGCAGAGTGGAATGGAGAGGACTCATGGGCTGATATAAACCCACTTCAGTATGGCACATAATGATAATTATAATTCTAAAATTAATGTTCATAATAATATGAATGATATATACAGAATTTATGAACCACACAATTTCTCTCCACCCAAAATTAATGCTGGATGAAACGTGCCCAGCTACTGCACAAGACACCCCAAACTACCCAACCTCTAAGCCCACACAAGCAAGCAAAGTAGAACAAGGAATTGATTCATCACTTTCCATAGGCAAGCAGGTGTCCGGCGACCAGCCCTAAGCTGATGCTGTGCAATACCCTCAGCTGCTACACCAGGTCCCCAGCTGACCTTTCGTCCATCCCCCAGCTATAAATGGAACATGATGTTTTATGGTATGGAATACCTCTTTGGCCAGCTTGGGTCAGCTGTCCTGACTTTGTCCCCTCACAGCTTCTTTCTGCTAGAGAGAAATTTTACTCTCTCCCTGTCAAAACCAGGACAATCATCCAGCTAGTTGTCAATGCAACTCACTGTCCTCTGATCCAACCCACACTTCCTAAATTTGCTTAGAAGAATGCTATGAGAGATGATGTCAAAAGCCTTGTTTAAGTCAAGGTAGACAACATTCACTTCTCTCTCTTCATTCACCCAGCCAGTTATGCCACCACAGAAGGCTGTCAGATTGAAGCAGTCTGTATGATACTGTATGCGAAATAAATCCTGAAAGTCAAATTGAAGTGCAGAGCTTGAATCTTTGTGGACAGATATGCTTCTCTGTGCTTTTATGATGCTGAGTTTCGTATTGCATCCACTTTTAACAAATACATAGTGAAGAACACTAGTCAAAGTATTGCACTCCTCATTTACTGACCCCACCAGAACATAGGTCTTGTCCTCAGATCACCAGAATCATAATCACATTTCTATTGAAGACATTTCATCCTCAACCATTTGATCTCTGGAATGACCTCTCTTATTACTCTCTATTTTTGGGATCCAATAATGGAAAGTAGAGTGATATTGATTTTGGGGGGTATGTTTTTGTGCTTTTTATTATGATAACCCATTTGTCCCAAAGAGATCATTTATCAGACACTGCTATATATTTTGTAGGATTATTTGTGCCACTGATAGGTTATGGGTAACAATTCTGAATTGTTTTGAACCTGCAACAGGAAGACTGCACAAAGGATTCAGAAGTATGTGCCCAGGACATTTCCCAACAAGGAAAAACTAAGAAAGTAAAATTGATGGAAAAGCATTGTTAAAAGAAAAAAAAAATCAACACCCCAACTCCTAAAAATGAACACCCCTCACAACCCAAATTTTTATTTTTAATAGATATTTAGTTTGCAAATAAGTGACTTTGAAAAAATCTCATCTGAAGTCTATTCACATTTAAAAAGTAGGAACTTTTGACAAAGTATACTAAATGACGGAAAATAAGCAAACTTTATGAAGACATCAAAATACCTAAGGTATGTAAAAGATGAAGATAGAAGAATTAGAACTTATTGTACTGCAACCTTAAAGACTGCCATGACTAGGATACTTTGCAAGTACAGAGATGATTAAAACTCTACAGGGATCTGAAAAATAAAAAACGCTTTATGAAAGAAGTGGAATGTAAGGAGGTATTGCATTTGAGAATAAAATGACTACATCGTATGATTTAGAGAATGAATGTCTAAATTTTCACATACAGAGCTTTCTTTTTTAATTCAAATTTGCCAGAATAGAATGCTTTTAAAGAAATTGTCAACTTCTTTTGATAAAATAACTGTTATATTGAATAAGTATTTCACTTTGTTCTTTTCCTTTTGTTAAAGAAATACTTCAGATAGTTTCTTTTTCTGGAAACTGTCAATTTTTCTACATACTTGCCCTATACATTTGTATGCAGACACCATTTTGCATATAAATGTTACTTTTCCTTGTCTTTGTCAGTCAGTTTTTTTAATTCTATGCATTCTGTTATTTAACGAAGTGGTAATGGAGACTTGTATTTTTCTTTTCTTTCTCCTTTAATGCACACACATAAGTCTTTCAACAATATTTGACTATGCTGTATAGGTCCTACTTAGTACTTTTCTAGCCATTTAACTGGTAAAAAACACATGAGATCTAGTTATTTGCTGTACCTATTTAATTTCTCCCCAGATTATTCCTTATTCCAAATATTTCTAAACCATAGATAAACAGAATAACGGATAGTCTGAATTGTGATTTATTGCAAATAAATATGTTTAGGAAGTATTGCAATTTCCTTAGGTTAGAAAGGATAATTCAATCTTCTGTGAAAGAGTACAGAACCCTTTTTAGACCATCATCTGAGGATTAGTAATACTGGAGCCATAGACTTCTGTATCCAGTAAATCATACATGATATGCCACTTCAAGGCATAAATCATCTAATCACATAATGTGGTGGTATAAAATGGTATAGTATGATGTATGGCTTGCTGTCAAGTCATCATCTCTACCAGAGGAAGTAACACCTGTTAAACACTAGAAGCCTTTTGTCTTTTTGATCTCAGACTGAAAGAGCTTGTGGGAGGGATAGCAGGAGGGATATCTAGAAGATCCCAGACGTTCATCTTTGTGAAAGCCCCTTGTACCCACAGTGGTAGGTACAAGTGATTTGACAGACAACATACAGGGTAGGTAGCACATATGGAAAAACTCCAGGACAGGCTTCTTACCTGGCTCATTACCTCCTGTTACTTACAATCTCTTTGTTCACAAGAAGAATGAGAACTGATAGCATGTGATTATTCTATACTTTTTGGGAGATCACTATGAATGGAGAGCTTTAACATGGGGGAGGAATTTTTCTGAGAGAGCATGTAGCAGTAGAACAAGGGTAACATTTTTAAAATCAAAAGTGGGAGATTTGGGTTGCCCAGAGATGTAGTGGAGGCCCCACCCTGGAGACGTTCATGATCAGGCTTGATGGGGCTCTGAGAGACCTGATCTAGTGAAGATGTACCTGCTTACTGCAGGGGGGGATTGGAACTATCCTCCCCCTCTACTCTGCCCTGGTCAGGCCCCACCTGGAGTATTATGTCCCGTTCTGGGCTCCCTGGTATAAAAAAGACAGGGATCTCCTGGAGAGAGTCCAGAGAAGGGTTACGAAGATAATTAAGGGCCTGGAGCATCTCCTGTATGAGGAAAGGCTGAGTGAGCTGGGGCTGTTCAGCCTGGAGAAAAGAAGACTAAGGGGGGACCTTATAAATGTTTATAAATATCTTAAGTATGGGATGCAGGGGGAATTGGCTAGCCCCTTTTCAGTGGTCTGTGGGGACAGGACAAGGGGCAATGGCTGCAAATTGGAGCACAGGAAGTTCCGCACCAACATGCGGAAGAACTTTTACACAGTGAGGGTGACAGAGCCCTGGGACAGGCTGCCCAGGGAGGTGGTGGAGTCTCCTTCTCTGGAGATATTCAAGACCCATCTGGACGCCTATGTGTGCAATATGAGCTAGGGAGCTGCTTTGGCAGGGGGGTTGGACCCGATGATCTCTCGAGGTCCCTTCCAACCCCTACGATTCTCTGATTCTCTGATCCCTTCCAACCTTACACATTCTATGATTCTATGAACTGTGCAGAACTCATCTTGTGTTTTACCTTAGATGATCCACATGAGAAAACTACCAAGTATTGAGCAGAAGACTGCCCTCATTTCCAAACTGTAACTCATCTTTCTATTTCACAGAATTCATAGAATTCATCCCCTGCAAAGCAGGTTCCCTAGGACAGGTCACACAGGTAGGTGTCCAGACGGGTCTTGAATATCTCCAGAGAAAGAGACTCCACAAGCCCCCTGTGCAGCCTGTCCCAGGGCTCTGTCACCCTCACGATGAAAAAGTTCTTCCCCATATTGGTGCAGAACTTCCTGTGCTCCAACTTGAGGCCATTTCCCCTTATCCTGTCTCCACTGACAACTGAAAAGAGGCTGGCTATTTCCCTCTGTCTCCCACACTTCAGATATTTATAAATATTGATCAGATCGCCTCTCAGTCTTCTTTTCTCAAGGCTGAACAACCCCAGTTCATTCAGTCTTTCCTCACAGGGGAGATGCTCCAGGCCCTTAATCATCTTTCTACTGCATCTGAGATTTGAAAGGTAATTATCTTCTGTAAGATTTAAGAAATATCCAATATACATAAACTTCTCAGCTCATGGTATATGATGGCATTCTAGGATAGCATGACTGGCTGGATAGATGAGGGGAGAGCACTGGTTGTTGACTACAGCAAGTCTTTAGACACCCATAGCATCTTCATAGGCAAGCTTAGGAAGTATGGGTTAGATGAATAGATAGCGAGGTGGATTGAGGACTGACTGAATGGCAGGGTTCAGAGGGTTGTGATAAGCAGTACAGAATCTAGTTGGAGGCTTGAAACTAGTGGTGTGGCTCAGGGGTCAGTACTGGGACCAGTCTTGTTCAACATATTCATCAATGACCAGGACAAGGGGACAGAGAGCACTTCAGTTCAAGAAAGACAGGGAACTACTGGAGACAGGCCAGCAGAATGCTATAGAGATGATGAGGGGATTGGAGCATCTCTCTTAGGAGGAAAGGCTGAGAGAGATGGGTCTGTTTAACCTGGAGAAGAGAAGACTGAGAGCGGATCACATCAATACTTAAAAATATCTAAAGGGAGGCTGTCAAAAGGATGGGGCCAGTCTCTTTTTAATGGTGCTCAGTGACAGGAAAAGGGGCAACGGCCACAAACTGGAATGCGTATTTTCTGATTATGAGTGAAAACTTGTTGACTTTGAGGGTGACAGAGCACTGGGACAAGCTGCCCAGAGAGGTTGTGGAGTCTCCTTCTCTGGAGATACTCAAAACCCACCTGGATGTGATCCTGTGCAGCATGCTTTAGGTGTTCCCGCTTTCACAGAGGGGTTGGACCAGGTGATGTCCAGAGGTCCCTCACAGTTCCTACTGTTCCCCCATTAAGGGGGAAATACATTTTGCTTATGCTTTTCTGTGGTGGATTTGACTTTGGCTGTGTGCCAGACCCCCATTCAGCAACTCTCTCAGTTTCCCCCCCTCAGTAGAAGACGGGAGAAAACAAGGTGGAAAAGCTCATGGGTTGACAGGGATATTTTCCAGCAATTACTGTCAACAAGGAAAAGAGACTGTACTTGGGGAAGATTAATTTAATTTGTTGTCAAGTAAAAATAGCATAGGATGGTGGAAAGCAAAGATATAATTAAAAATATTTCCCCCACACCTTAATCCCAGGCTTATCTTAATTGTGATTTTTCTACCTCCTCCCCATCCCAAGTAGCACAAGGGGATAGGCAATCAGGGCAGGGAGGTGAGGCGGTTGTGGTGTTTGCAAGTAGTTTGCAATTCTTTGCCACTACCAATCCTTCCTAACACTCCCTTGTTTTAGTGTGGGATCTTTCCCATCGGCCACAGCTCTTCAAGAACTGCTTCAGTGTGGGTCTGTTTTCCAGTTGAAGTCCTTCAGGAACAGACTGCTCCAACATGGGTCCCCCACAGGCCTCACAAGTCCTGTCACAAAATGTCCTTCAGCATAGGTTCTGCATGGGCTGCAGTTTCCTTCAGGGTCCTTCCACCTTCTGTGGAGTGGGGTTATCCATGGGCTGCAGGAGAACAACCTGCTTTACAGTGGTCTTCTCCATGGTTGCAGGGAGCAACCATGCTCTGGTTCCTGGAGCATTTACTCTCCCTGCTTCTTCACTGACATTGGTTTCTGTAGGGCTGTTTCTCACATCTTTCTTACTGCTCTCTCACAGCTGCTGCACAGATTTTTTTATCCTTTATTAAGCAGGCATGACAGCAGCAGCTTTGCTGAGGGGCTCAGCTGTGCCCTGTGGTGGGTTGGCTGGAGCTGGCTGGAACGGGTTGTGTCCAGCATAGGGTAACTTATAATGGAGACCACCCTGCAGCCTCCTCCTCTGCTACCAACACGTTGCCACATAAACCACATACATTTGCAAATCCATGGTGTGGGACACCAGATTAAAAGGTGATATGCTGGCCAGGTAATATTTTGTACCACTGTCATTAGGACCACAATTCATAATCTGAATCCATGCATCTTCTACCTTTTATGAAACATATTTTTTTATTTGAGCTTGAAGACGGTGATGACAGGGTTTAGTGTCTGTGCGTAAAAACCAGGGGAGCACAAAATATCACTGATATCGTGGTGGGAGTCTACTATAAACCACACAGCCAAGAGGAAGAGGCTGACAAGTTATTTTACAAGCAACTGCGAAAACCTCACTGCTGAAATTTTGTGTGGTCGAGTTCTGGTGGAGAAGGGGGGGCTGCAAAAGATGGCTGCTGTAAGAAGCAACTAGAAGCTGTCTTCAGGCCCGACAGAGAAAACACCAGCCTGTTCAAGGCCGGGGTTGCTGACCAAGGTGGAGCCAGTCACCGATGGTCATAGTGCCTTTGGGCACTATGCAGCTGCATTTTGCCACCAGACAAGAGAGTGAGAAGATGTAAGAAACTGTGCAGACACCAAGGCCCGTGAAGAAGGGGGGGGGGGAGCTCCCCCAGGTGCTGGAGAGAAAGATGCCCCTGCAGCGGGTGGAGAAACCCATGGTGGAGCAGGTGTCCCCCACAGCCCATGGAAAAGGCCGAGACCCCACCTGCAGCCTGTGGAGAGGCTCCATGCTGGAGCAGGTGGAGACACACAGGAGATGCTGTGACCCATGTTGGAGCAAGCCCCTGCCAGAACTTGCAGCCTGTGGAGAGAGATAGAGATGTAGAGATGAGAGAGAGAAGGAGAGATCCATGTCAGATGGTTGTGACTCCATGGAGGATCAGGCTGGAACAGTCTGTGCCTGAGAGACTGAGAGACATTCTATGATTTATGACTGCACCCCATAAAAGTGGACCACACTGGAGGAGCTGGTGAAGAGCTGAATCCCTGTGGGAAAGGACTCAAATTGGAGAATTCTATGGATGACTGTCTCCCATGGGTGGGACCCCACACTGGAGCAGGGAAAGAGTATGAGGAATGCCCACCTCCCCCAGGCTAGAGAAACTGACCAAAACCCCCATTCTCCCATTTCCTCCACCTCCCTGTGCCACTATGTGCAGGCATAGGTTCCACCCAAGGGTACTGAAGGAGCTGGCAGATGTGCTTGCCAAACCCTTTTCCATCATGTATCGGCAGTCACAGTTGACTGGGGAAGTTCCAGTCGACTGGAGGCTGGCAGATGTTACACCCATATACAAGAAGGGTCGGAAGGAGGTTCCAGGGAACTACAGGCCTGTCAGTCTGACCTCAGTCCCAGGGAAGATCATGGAGAAGGTCATCTTGGGAGCTATCATGCAGCACATGCATGATGGCCAGGGGATCAGGCCTAGTCAACATGGATTTACACAAAAGGTAGATCCTGTCAAACTAACCTGATCACCTTCTGTGACAAGGTGACCCACTTAATGGACGAGGGGAAGGCTGTTGATGTGATCTACCTGGACTTTGGTAAAGCCTTTGACGCAGTTTCTCACAGCATTCTGACTGAGAAACTGGCTGCAACTGGCCTGGACAGGTGGACCCTCAGCTGGGTTAAAAACTGGCTGGATGGCCGAGCCCAAAGGGTGGTGGTAAATGAAACAAAATCCAGCTGGAGGCCGGTCACGAGTGGCGTCCCCCAGGGCTCAGTCCTGGGTCCAGTCTTGTTCAACATCTTTATCAATGATCTCGACGAAGGGATTGAATGCTCACTCACTAAGTTTGCAGATGACACTAAACTAGGAGGAAGTGTTGATCTGCCTGAGGGTAGGGAGGCTCTTCAGAGGGATCTGAACAGACTGGACCAATGGGCTGAGACCAATGGGATGAAGTTTAACAAGACCAAGTGTAGAGTGCTGCACATGGGACATAATAACCCTGTGCAGCGCTACAGGCTTCGGGGGCACTGGCTGGAGAACTGTCAGACAGAGAAGGACCTGGGGGTGCTGGTTGACTGCAGGCTGAATATGAGTCAGTAGTGTACCCAGGTGGCCAAGAAGGCTAATGGCATCCTGGCTTGGATCAGAACTAGCATGGCCAGCAGGTCCAGGGAAGTGATTTTGCCCCTGTACTCGGTATTGGTGAGGCCACACCTCGAGTACTGTGTTCACTTTTGGTCCTGGAATGTGCCCAGAGAAGGGCAACAAGGCTGGTGAAGAGGCTGGAGAGCAAACCTTGTGAGGAGTAGCTGAAGGAACTGGGGTTGTTTAGCCTGGAGAAGAGGAGGCTGAGGGAGACCTTATCACTGCCTACAATTACATGAAAGGAGGTTGTAGAGAGATGGGTATCAGTATATTTACCCAAGCGACAGGTGATAGACAAAGTGGAACAGACTCAGGCTGCACCAGGGCAGGTTCAGTTTAGACATTAGGAAAATGTTCTTCACTCAAAGGGTTAATGGGCATTGGAACAGGCTTCCCAGGGAGGTAGTTGAGTCACCAATCCTGGATGCATTTAAAAGAGGGCTAAATGAGATGCTTAGGAATATGGTTTAGTACAGAATGGTTATGATTGGACTTGATGATCTCAAAGGTCTTTTCCAACCTGGTGATTCTGTGATTCTGTGATCAATTACATTTTAGTTATTGGATTAGCAGCATAATTTTGGAATATATCTCTAGATATCTGAAGGATGGAGGTCCCTTATTCCAGGTTAGAGGCCTGTTAAGATACTTCCTCATCAAGATATTGTTTGCTTGCTGCATCCATTCTCTGCAATGTTTGCATGCACAGATTTTAGTAGGATGGCAGTATGGCTCTCAAACAGTACTAGTGACAGCAACCTCAGCTGGAATTTGCTCAGATGCATGCAAAAGCTGAATGTGCCAAATCATGAGAGGTGCTTTGGCATTGTGCTTTACACAGGCTTTTGATATCAGCTTCTGTAAGTGTCCATGGTCTGCATATGGAAAGGAAATACCACATGAGTTTACTACTCTTAACATTTTCTGTGCTTGCCCACCGCAGACAACATCTCGATTAAACAGGGTGACTGTGTGTGGGTTTCCCTGCTACTGAGGTAAGTCCAGAATCTTTGCCTAAGTCCAGAATCTTTGCCTATCTGTTTTCCATAGTGGTGCCAAGACACACTTACATGAAAGAAGCCTTGCTCAGGGGTATCATCACTGATGATGCACATCAGTTCTAAGTGTGAGAATTACTTCTGAGGAAAAATAAAATAAAAAAACCCTGCAACCCACCAAAAATTGAGGAAAGTAAGTTTTCTGAGGACAAGCCAGAAAAAGCACTTTTCTATGCATACCATGCAGTTTAGCAGGTAGTGAAGCTGGAGGTGATGAAAATGTTGAGTTTTACCACACTTTTTCCTAGTACTGCATGCTTTTCATTGGTACCCACTCAATTGGGTTTTTCCTGCTTATGATGATATTAGTGTGGATTACAGTATGCTTCATCAGTCATGAGTATTATGCGCTGATTGACTGTTAAGCTTTCCTTCATGTGTATTACTAGGTACTGTTTACTGCATATTTCAATGAGTCATATGTTGTTATTCACAAAGTTTTGTGTTTCTCTAATATTAACTAAACCCTGCAAAATAGGATGTAGGACAATAGAAGGAATAAAGGGGTTATTCTCACATTAGTGACATTTACTTTGCATGAGAACACAACAGTCAGAGAATTGAGGTTTTCAGGTGCAACAAAAACATCATGAGAACAAGAGGGGAAGAATTGCACAGGAGCTTTAGAAAATAATGTCACAGCAGCTTGGGTAAAAAGTTATAAAGCTGCAGAGGAAAGGCAGGCAGAAGATCTGCACATGGAAACACCCTTCATGTTGCACAGGTTAAAGTACTTTTAAGGCACTGGGAAAGTATACATGGGCCCAGGCATGGGTGCAGAGAGATAGGTCTAGGTCTGAGAAAAAAGGCCTTTGTAAGGCAGGAAATTAAAGAAAAGTGTCTATGGGTGGGAAATGCTCTCTGGCATGTACTGAAAAGTAAATAGTAGTAGTAGTAGTAGTAGTAGTAGTACAGAGCTTCTATAGTTAAAGGTGAGCAATGACAGACTGGGCAGTATACTAGTAGAATAATGGGTAAAATGGATCAAAATGGCATGAGAAAATGCCCTAATATCTTCATGATGAGAGTTCCACAAAAAGTTCAACTCTTACATGTGATAGCACATGCTCTGACTGTTTTTGTAAACATAAAGATGCCTTCTTTTAGAGAACAACCTCATATAAATACACCACTAATTGCAGACCACATAATTTTTCCTCAAAAAAACTTGGTATATTGACTGACACCTTTAAGTTCTCCTTGTTGACTGAATAGATGTTCCTTATGATCTTCCTAGTTTCTGGACTTTTATGAATCTTTACATGATGCTTTACTTTTTTCTAAACTGCAAACAAATGTGCATTGTCACCATAAGCATGTTTATTCAAGAAGCTCCTGTAGTCTATAGGTATGAATGAACTGTGCCATATATGAATACCATTGTGGCAGCCTATAGTCTATTGAATGTTAATTTAGGACACTTAAAAGTTTTTTCAGTACACAGCCACCATTAAAACACAGCACTGTTAGGGGAGATGTATAACGCAAGCAAGTTTTGCTGAGATAAAATATTTTTTATTTCCTCAGGAAGCATACCTTTATAAATTTCTTTCCTGTGGGGATTTCCAATCTGCAGACCCAGCAATGTAGTGCATGAAAATGCACTGCTGTGCCTGCCTGAATCCCTACTGAGTCCATTGAGACTCTCCTTGGGAGTACAGATCTTTTTGCATGTGTCTTTTTTGAAGGTCAAAGGTGAAACAAGGCACAGATAGTACAGACAAACACTGAGGGAATTTTTGTGGCATAGCATGGCAGGAAAGACATCAGACAGTGCAGTCAAATACTAATCTGGCTTGTGATGTTGACTCGTTTCTCTTGAGAGTGCAAATATTTTTATTGTTCTTGACAATTATTTTCTTCAGTTTCACCTTCATTGCACTGAAGCAAGTACGTAGGTAAGCACACAGAAACTGGAGAAGATGCAAAAATTCTTCTCCCAACATATGGTGAAGCTGGGAAACTTCTATTTGTATTGCACTGTTCACATAATAAACTAGAGTTTAGGAGATGGAAGCAAGAAATGGAAAAATTGATCACCCGTGATGATTGTTGTCATCATTCCTGAAATCGCACCAGGGTAAGAAAACTGGTCAAAGAAGATTAATTCCTTAGAGATTACTTTGAAGCTTCTTTTGAGCATCCACAGAGGAGCTCAGCTAAGAGCAGACTGCTCCTGTCAGAAGAGTGAAGCAAAGAGAAGACATAGTCACATTTCAGTACTGGTTTTCTGCTGCCATAGAGCCAAAAGTATCTTACTGATATTTAAAAGTTATCATTAATTCCCTTTATTCCTGGATGCTGCAAAACCTTTTTTTCATTGCTCTTGTCTTTACATTTACCCCAATTATCTTGAAAATTCATATTTAACTTGAGTATCTAAATCAACCTCGGCTCTTTTTAACATATTTGTATATTCACACATTATTTTTAGTTTATTTCCACATATGGAACATCTTCAGTTAACTTGAAAACTTCAAATATTTATTCAGAAAACGTTTCAGATTGAAACTTTATCATATTTTCATGTGATCAAATAATAAATACAAAAAGTCTTGATGGGAAAATAGAAAAAATCATCATCTTTTCGGTGTCCCCACACAATTTAGGTTGCAGGCCACATGCTACAGCATATGAAATAAGAAATATGCATTTTTCTAATCAGGAACTATAGCATATACAGTAAAAAAGCAATTTCCTATTGAAATACAAATGCAGAAACAAAAAGGCAGTATTAATCCTAAATCTGGGAAAATAAAATATTTAAATGACAAAATCCAGTCAATAAAAATATGATTTTGCAAATTCAGACTAAAAAAACCCCATGAAGACGTGAACTGCAAAAATAGAACATCTGAGACTATGAGAAAGCATACTAGTATTGCTCAGAGTGTCATTTTTCTATGGTTCTGTCTTGTTTTCTTCATAATGAATACCAAAGATTAGGAATATCTTTTGGCATATCCGTAGTCCTTCAAGATCTTTCCAGACAGGTTCAGTAATTTAGCTGGTAACATTCATTTTCAGAACACTAATCTAAAATAATAATCATCTATAGTAAAAGGAGTATTTTACATCCATTGGCCAGATTTGCCCCTCAGATACAATTATGCAAGAAGATCTTGCTTATGAAGCAAAGAAAATATCAAACTCAGCATACATTTCGGCCATAATAGTAGATCAATGTGTTTCAGCACAGGGTTACTCAGAGGATGGAAAACCTGAAGAAGGATTATTTTTTTTGTTAGGATATCTTGGAAGGGTTGATCAGATTCAATTGTATGTGCTGAGATCTGCTTATGGGTGAAAAGTGCTTGGTAAATTGAATAACGTAATACAGAGTTTTCCATCAGTACTAGGTCAATGGCTCTCATCTTGCTTTGGCTGGTAAGGACTAAAACTGTTTTAATAGGGATGCTGCGCAGTAAATTATATGAAACCACTCTCAGTCCTGCACTGTGAAGGTAGAAACCTATGTTAAAGCAAAGCTATCTTCATAATTCCTCTTAGTTGTCATCCTTGTTAGTAGTGCCAAGCAGTAAAACAGAGGCCTGTGTGGACGTAGGGACTGAACCCTCTTAGAACTACAGTTTTTGGATCCTGGTTGGAGGGAGGCCTGTGATTTTAACTTAGAGATTAATCCATCTCATTGACAAATCAGTAGCTAGTGAAAAACACTAATGCTCTTTTATGAAAGAGAAGAAGGGAAAATATTGCTAATTTAACAGCATATTTTCATGTCTAAATTTTTTATTTACTTAACTATTAAAGCTATGAATAACAATATCAACTGGAAACAGATCTGAGAAAACTTTAGGACGTTACATCACAGAAACCATCAATAAGCAATTGTGCTTGGTAGAAGAAGTCATAATTACATGTATGTCAGATGCTATGTTTCTAAATATAATTGAGGTACTGTTATTTAATATTAAATAGTATTTGAGATACATAAAAATCTTTCTTACTACCTCCTGAGGATTGAAAACAAGTATATATGCACTAATAGCTTTCAATAGCAACAGCATTTGGTGAACTGTCAGGGTGTCTTTGACACCAGCACTGTTACTTATGTTCACCACAGTAATCGTGCTTGTGCCTTGGCCTTCTACCTCAGGAAATCATTCTGTCTTAGAATTACTCTTCCATTTCAACAAGAATTTCAGGGTGGAAGTGATGACTTACCTTTCTTGTTAACACTGTCTATCTTGCTTCATAACCTCACGGCTTTATCTGATTTGTTGGTAGAGGGCCAGGGTATCATTAAACATTGTCTCCCTTTGATGTCTTCTCACTCAAGATTTGGAAAAATGATTCCCTTCAAAATTCTGCAAAGTGTTAAAACCTGCATGCCACATAAACTATGGCATATAGTTGTGTCACTGCAAGTCACTAACCCAATGAATTTCATACACTAAGTAGACTTGCACAGTGCTAGGAATTCAAATTTGAAGCTTCCAGCAAAAAGTCTAAGACCACTGTTGACATTCCTCTGAGTCATAAGTGAACTGAAATTTTACAGGCTGTTGTGGTAGCAAAGAAGCTGTCTTTTGGAACAGCTTATAAAACTGGCTTTTTGTTTATCCATTACAAGAAATAATTCCTTGGGGCTCTTCACCAAAAAGATTATATCAATCATATCATTCTAACTAAATATAGAATGGGAATTTCCTTCTGCTTTCCTGAGCTAGAGCTGAACTATGCAACACAGTAATTTCTACTTTTTATGGTACTCTGCACTGAACACAATTAAACAGTTGCTTTGTTTCAGTCTAGTGGTATCTGGTAATAAATTCTTATTTTATAGGTAATTAGGAAGAAATAATTACCTGTGTCCCCTTTCTTAATTAAAAAAAAGATAAAAGAATTAGAGAATTATTTGTTACACAAATTTTAGGTATTTTGAAAGGTGTTTAGAAAGATTTTATATGAAATAAACTATTTATTGTAGAGAAACATAATGCTATGGGAAACTTCTCGTGATGGACTTGATACATAAGGTCAGGCTTTTCAAGAGGAAGAGAATTGAGAAGCAAGACAATGGTGAGAAAAATATAAGTAGTAATAATATTGTGATACTATTCACCCACTGAAGTTGCTTGATGTCAATCCTTTAATCAGAAATTCCACAGCCTTTTTGCACCTTTACATCAATTAATTTCTTTTCAGAAAGCAGTGAGGATGGGGATGATGTCTTTCCTCTTAGCCTTTTCCAGTTATCCAATATAAATACATAAAAAGCAGGTTGCTTTATGTAATTTTCAAATAAGACCTTATACTGCAATTCTAGCTCTCATTGGCATTACTAGATCTATCATAAATGACCTCACCTGTTAGATGAAACACCTTGTAAGTCAGTCATATGCTTTATGTGTTTTCCTAAAGATCAGGGTGTTTCATTTACTATGGTAACTTTAAACAAGTAACTCCTTTAGAAGCATTTCTCTGTCAAGTCAAAGGTCCTCAACACATGGACTACTGTCTGGATGAAAAAATCCAGATTCCTATAAATCCATTCTCAGCTTGGTATTGAAGCCACGTGAGACTGGGTAGAGAGGGCTTGCTTGTGTGTCACTTACCAAAGTTCCATAAAACATTTAAGAAAAAGAAAGCAAGGCAGAACAGAAATCCAACCAGTTGCTTTTCACATTTTCTTCTCCTATGTCTTGCACTTATGCTTTTTTATAATTTATTTTACAAATTAATTTTATTTTCTTCAGAAGAGAAATCTCAAATCTTGAACCAGAAACCTCCCTGTTACCTTTAATTTCAGGGAGAACATGAAGCTACTGCTGTTTCCCATTTTATAAATGTCAAGCATTTTAAGATTCACCTAACTCGCTGAAGACTTTGCAAAGCCATTTTCTTCTGCTACTTTTTTCTCCATTAAGTGATTCACTTAGCAATACAATCTGGCTCTCTAGGCAAAAGAAATGTAGCATGACTTTACATTAGGCATAAAAGCATCTAGTTTCCTTATTTGTCAAATGTATATGGAAAACCAAACAGTATTCACACCAGTGAATAGCATTTTTTATCTAGAAAAATGAACACAAATAAGGTTGTAAGATCTAAACAATTAATTTTGTATCTCTTTTTGCAAAATGGAACCATAGATAGTAGGCAATTCTTCATATCAATCTGTAATTGAACAGTGTTGATTGTAAGATTTTTTTTTAGTGCTGCCTAGTCAACTAATGAGAAATGCAAAAAAAAAAAAAAGAAAAAATTGAGAAGAGCAATTTGCTCAATGCATCAACATATGTATATCCCATGCAGATATTTTAATTGCTACTTGTCCTACTTGTATGTATTCCTTCTGTGTTATTTTTTCTTTTAGAACTCTTCATTCGTATAATTTTTATTATTATTCTACAAATGATTAGTCAACAGAATTCTCTTGCAAGATCCATATTTACATTAATATCCATGTAGCAAACTTAATTGAGCAGCAGAAGAGCTGTTATTCTGTTATTGATGTCTTTGCTGCATCATGAAGGCAGCAATTTAGCACTAAGCTATAAATAGAAAAATACAGTGGATGGAACTGACTGGTCTTGTGTTTTTAATATTCTCTTCAGGGTAAAGTATGACATAACCTAATTACAGTGGTAGAGATTTCACTGCAGGGAAAACTGTTGTTATTCCATTTGACAATCAAGTAATTATCTTCTCTACTGGATGTTTTACTGGATGTTACTAATTAAGTCATCCACAACAATTTATTTAAAATTTAGGAAATGGTACTGCTCTTATAAAAAGTTGGCCTTCAATAATGCCAATAATTTTTACAAACGCATTTTTTTAGTGTTTTTTTTTTTAACAGTTACCTGTCAGAGTGCTTACTTAGGCAGAAAGCAGGCATTCTTTCTGACTTCATCCCTGCTTCTTATTTCAGGCCATGGACTCAGCCTGCAGTCCCTTCATTCTCCTTGGGGCCGCAGGGCTTCTGCCGAGTGCTGGCAGCAAGTTCTTAAAAACAGTAACAAAAGTGATGACAGAGCTATATAAGTAGCAGTGTTACCGGGGAGATAACGGGACTCAAAATTTCATGTAATTGTCCAGATGTTACAGGAAAGTATCTCTACTTACGAAAGGATCTGCAAACAACCCTGTCCTAACCCTGGTTTAGGAGTTCAAAATTTGTAATTACATACTGCATCCTCAGCTTTTCCTGTATATTTCTATAGGATTTATACATTCTTTCCTGTTCAGATAGTCTGTAAGAAAAGCCAACTATCTGATCATATGAAAAGGTATAGTAGTCCACATCTCCCGGTCTTTGTGAAATGCAGAACTTCCCACTCATGAATATAATTTTATTTAGACTGCTTATTATGAGATAGTAATTTTAAAAAGTGGATTATGATTTCCATTTAGGTTAACAGTACTGTCCTTACCCATAATTTTCTATTGTCCCTAAGAGTGGAGTCACCTTGCAGAGAACACTTTTTAGATTACATCACATTCAGGATTAAAAACACTAGAATTTCCCATTCATTTTTCAGTATCCTGAAACTCTACTTGTACAAAATTAGGAAGAATCTTTAAAAAAAAGATCAGCTGTATCTTAGCAAAAATTATCACCGTATTTAAACATATTGTAACACATATTTAATTTTCCTCTTCCCTAAGGGTCTTCTCTTTAAATTACACTGTTGGTGACCACATTGATGGAAAATTAAATGACCAAACTCTTCATTGTATATAAGTAATGAATTAATGAAAGACTTAAAAAGAAATATTATAATACCTAAAAATAAAGCTGCCTGAAACATTTCTGCAGCTATTTTCTCAATGTCAGAGAGCTCAAGAAAGAAAACACAATTTCTTGAATTCAAACACTGGAAAGGGTTCTTCTACTCAGTTTGTGAGATGTGTCCACAGAATTTGTGCATTATTTATCTTCTATACATGCTACATGTGTGCAAGGCATATAGATGCATTTTGTTGTACAAATATAAAACTCTATTAAAAAAAATGCAATCAGGGTCACACTTTAGGCATTTTTCATTATTATAGCAAAATTTATGTTACAGATTGTAGAAAGTTTTCTAATATTAGGTATATTTAAAGTTGTAAGCAATAACTTTCTGTTTGTGTGACTGTTCTTCTGTTTAAATCTAGTCAACACAAATTATACCTGGGACGAGTTTGCAGTGTTTGGAGCATTTGAGTGTAGCATTCTTTTGATAGTTAGATTACACTTCTCTTGCTACTTCAGTGTAAATGGAATTTGAGGGTCTTGTTGCCTGTTTCTGGTAAGTGTTGTGACTTGAAGATGAGAATATGCCATGCTGGCTTGTTGGTTCTTCTTGAAAAAGACATATAACTGTCACTGCCACTAAAGAAGAAAATGTTTCACCATCCCCATTAAACTCCAAGGGTTTAGGAGATCTGCTGTGTTTACAAAGTTTCAAGTGTGGGGTTTTTTTTGGTTTTGCTTTTTTTTTTTTGTTTGTTTGTTTAGCAACTATTTACAGCTTCAAAGCAAGGATAATACTGGATCCTATTTAAAAAGAAAAAAAAAAAATACAGCACTGGACAATCTATGTGTCAAACCACAGAGATTTTTCTCAGGCACAATAGAATCTTTTAAAATCTTATTCCAAAAGAAAAAAGCTAAATATACCACCTCTAAAGGAAGTGGTGAAAATAAATGTATTATGATTCAATTTCTTCTTACAAACGAACAAGCTTTAGCTTCCTCAACTTTTTGAAAGGCAGCTTTGAACTTTGTAGGTAGGAGAGAATCCAGGAAGGTACTAGAAAGAAAGTATCCACTCAAAGGCCTATCAAGTTAAGCCAGAGATGCTCATGTCCGACTGCTGCTACTGTATTTGTAGCTAGTGAATCTACTTCTTTCATGTATGCGTTATGTTCTTTCATCAAAAGGAATACAAAAGCAACACAAAAATCTGTTTTCATCCATGCTGTATTGCCTAATTCACTAATGAATTAATGCATATATCACTTTGAGATCTGTCCTATTTCTATTTAAACCCATAAAAATGGCTGTATGTAGAGTAGTTTAGTTAGTAGATGAATCTCATTTTTATTCCCCCACTAACATGTTTGTGGATAGAAAAATGACACCAATTAACTTTAGCCGTAGTCTAGAATACAAATCCTCCACTACAGACCTGGTAGATGGAGACCTCATTATGCAAGTTATACAGACCCTGGAAGGAAATTAAAGGTAAAAATCCATTTAACTTTGTGGTAGAACTAAAGTTGCTTTAACCCTTCATTAAGATCCCAAATACTCTTTGTTCTTATAAACGCTGAACTTTTACCAAATAATGACTAGAAAATAACTATTTGTACTGTAAATGAGAGAGGTGATTTCAACAAATCAGGATGGAAAAGCTAAATACTCCCTTCCTGCCTTAAGGAACTATTTTTCATATGGAACACATTGCAAAGATCCATTGTGGGGACCTGCTACAGATGTGGCAACTATCCCAAGTGCATCAAATACAGCTCCCTAATCCAGTATCTACTAACTCCTTTAAGGGACCTGCTGTTTCAGATGTAGTTTGGATTTAAACCTTCAAATCAAAAGCTGAAAGCAGAAGTCTTTCCTACTAAACTGGAAAAGGCATCTGAGTATAGTAACCAAATCTTTTTGCTCAGTAGCATTATTTTATGGGTAAGATTAATTGCTCACAAACTGCATAATCACACATTCAGCAGAATTGAAAATTTGGGGTGGTGATAGATAGAAGATAGTAACTTGTTCCAAGCCTTTCTCTACCATACCATTGTACTGTCATGCAGTGTACTACCAGTGTTTATATCTCTAGTGCATTCTTGAAATTTATAGAAGTTAAGGTTTTTATTTAATCAGATTTTGCTAAAAAGATCTACATCATCTTGATGTCATATGTTTTAAAGTAATACAACATAGTAATCCTGAATTCAGTGGAATTGACAACACTGAATTCACGGACAACCATGCCCAGACTTATTATTAGATTCTTCTACTTCTAAGACATTACTTTATCTCTCATGTAACATTTTTGTAGTGATAATTATTGTACTAATTTTGTATGATAAAATACTTTCTATCAAATATAAGGTGTGTATTATATGTCAAAGGTATTCTAGAACAGTTCTGTCTTATTTTCAGGTTGGAAGTTTTTTGATAAATGGAGATTGAGTGTTTCCTATTCCTTCAGTTGCATAAAGCTATATGGTCAACATTACCTCTTCTTAATAGTATGCAATTTGCATACTATTTTCTGTGACTTCCCAAGCTTATTCTCTTAGCTGTGGAACATGGATGAATGATAGCATCCAGTTCCTTTCATTTTAGCCACTGAATGGCTTTGGAATATAAAGCAAAAGGATCTGCCTACTTCAGACGCATTTATTTCCACATTTTGATAAAATAAGTGAAAGTATTGCTTAAGGTATCTCTTCAGTCTCAGACATCACAGGATCAGAAATTTCTGCTGAGGTCATCAGAGTAAATTGAGTAGAATTAATATAGAAATATTTGCTTTATTTGCAAATCCAATAGTGTGTTGGTTTTATCTTTCTCCTTTTTTAAAATACAGTTCTAAACATATACTTCTAGAGTTGATATTAAAACACATGAAAAATAATTTGGTAAGAATTAAGATGAAATTCAGAGAGAATTCAGAGGGAAATATTTCCCCCTCTCAGGGTTTCAAACTTTTCCTCTTCAACAGGAACTAACAATGATTGCAAGCAAATTCTGATCAGATTTTAAGTACTCATCATTTATTTCCTGCTTCATAAAAAGAGTCTGATGAAACTACAGAGAAAATCACAAAAAATCTAAGGAAACAACTAGTATATACAGGGTTGTCCTGTTTTGCCTGTTCTCATTGGTTTTTTGCCATATTTTTTTTTCCTTTGTGTGTGTGTGTGTGCCTTAATTCTTCTGTAGGGACTGCTGAAGATAAATGACACAGGATCTTTTAAATGATCTGATATGAAAAGAAAATTGTATAAAACATATATTTTAGATATACTTCTAAGCATGAAGAGTGTTGTAAAAAATATCTCCTAAGCAAAAAGATTTCCTTAGATAAAGTGAATAATGAATAGTTTGTACTCTATTTTAGGTGATCACAAGTCATTTGCTGCCACTATCTCAGAGCATCTTTAGAACAAACAAGAAGCACTGCTTTTCCACAGGTAGTCAAAATGGGCAATGGAATACACTGGCAAAGAATCCTGCGGAGTCTAAAGGTACTGTGACCAAAAACTGAACAATATAGTCACTGACTTGTTCATCCTATTGAGATATGTAAGCATGGCTGTCATCTTGAAATCTCTGGGTTAAAAAGTCCTTAAAGTGTGCATTGCTATAAACTATAGAATTAAAAGATTAGCTCTTTCACCCAATATCTGCTTTCTGATTGTCATCACTGATAATATACTGGGCTGCTCTGCTTTACACTGCGTTTTCTTTTCTAAACCTGTGGTTAGGGAAGGATGAAATCTGGCTGCTCCCAATGGGGAAGGACCAAGGAGCTCAGGGTGAAATTCATCCTGGCAGGGTTTTGTCCTCATCTGACAAAGAGCCAGGACACCGAGGCAGCAATGCAGGGTCAGGATCAGGCCCAAAGGCAATGGTCAGGGCCAGTGTCATTGCAGTGGTAGCCTGGTAAGTCCAGTGGGAAAGGCACATCCAAGGTCAGGCTGGCAAGACATATGCATGAGTCCAGGTTGGGTCAAGACTGAGGCAGTATGAGCCTGACATAGACACTGCTGCTGAGCAGCTGCCACACAGGTCAGGCAGGGGCAGCAAGGGCAGGCTCTGCTAAGAAGCAGCTCTGCAGGGAAGGAGGGCAGCCCAAGATTCTGGCTTCTCGTGAGCAGTGGAGTTGACTTCCAAATCATTCAATTGAGATCCTTAGCTTATCCCACTGAGCCCCTTAACCCACTGAAGTTACACAGGAGTAAAATGGACTCAGTGTGCTGACGACAACCCTAAAAATTGAGGTGGTCCTTTTCCCTTTTTCTCCCTACCTAAAGTAGCTATTAACTAAGTCATGTTTTGCCAGTGAGTGGCTTTTCAGAGATTTGTATTTTAAAAATGGATATGAAAACAGGCAGTCAAGTTAATCATTATTTTAATGACGTGAAGGTCTTTTACATACCATTTTCATCAAGCAGGTGTCTTTTTATTCCCATAAATGTATCATTACAGTTGAACACATTTGGGTTCAGGGGATTTTGTGCAATATTCCTTACAGTGCATAATAAAATTTTCACTCATAATTAAAATGAATGAATAATATTTAATTAGAAAACAACTGTTAGATCTCACATAAAAAAGTGTTTGTAAAATATGATTAAATACATGCATATGAAGAAGTAAACTCTTCCATGGTCTATTGGGAAAGTTAGAAGATCTGAGACAATATTTATTAAGAGTTTGCATTTGAGGACACCAGCCCTTCTGAACTTAGTATATTTTCATATGAACTACATAAAACCAATAATCCAACATTTTTATTATTTTGCCTCATCTTTATGGGCCTATGCATTGGGAAAGACAATAAGTTATATTTAAGGTATTGTATGATAGAAAAAATGGAACAAAAAAAAATCCTCGAATCTCCCCATGACTTATCTATACTCTGTGAGAATTTTGACCTCAACTACTGGAAATCAAACCATTATCAATATATAGAAGCACGTTTAAAACAATCATACTTTTTACCACCAAGGGTTCAATTTCATTCTGTTCTATGAAATCTACTTGATAGTATAAATTATTCATATATGACTTCATAGACCTAAGAAATTCTGAATATGAGATTTGTACATCACATTATGCACATGATACATGTTGTAGTGCAAGAATTTGCATTCAAGCTAAAATGATAACTAGTAACTTTCACTTAAAAATAGCTCATTTCAGCTAATTATGCTATCTCTATTCTCATTTCAATTATGCCATATCTGCACTGAAATGGTAAACATGTTTTTCTGGAAAAAAAAAAAATTAAACAGCTTTTTCTCCACACTGAAATGCATTTAATGTTCAAACGTACTCCATCTGATAAGATATGCTGGACACTGCCTATATTGTTATTTTATAACTTGAGTACTATTGTCTGTTCAACTTGTATGTTATCATTATATATATCGTTATATAGTTGGTAAGTTGGTAGAGTGAAAATAAAATTATATTTATAGCTTTCTTGTGATTAGTGAAGTAATCACCTCACAAGTGTTTACCTGGCTTCATCTTTGGATTATGTCACCAAGCAACGTGTATTGCTTCAATGTTAAATATAATCATTATCAATTTTTGCTTCCAGGGATTGTCTAGATCCAAAACACCTAACTCAGAGCTAAATCAGATGCTCAGATTAAGTTTCAGAATAATAATTTGCAAATAACAGAATAAACCAATGAAATTTAAGATTCTCACTGATTTAAGAATAACCAGATTTACATGGCTTGAATTCTGTACTATAAAGGATCAACATGGTGGCTGTGATTCTGATGCTAATTCTTGTACTGATGCTAGAACAAGTTTAAAGGAGGTGGTGTGGAAATGAAAAAGGATTTGGTGGAAGAATGAAGTGAAAATGGAGAAAGTAGTGTATTAATTTTCATGTTAGAACACACTAGGAGCAGAAGACCGTGTGACCAAAAATGGATTCTTTTTTCTCCCATGGAGGCCAAGAATATGCCAAGCTAATGAAAGTGTATTTTTATGGAATGTGGGACTTGCAGAGAGTCAAGGCTTTTTTTACTTCTTACACCACCCTGCTAGAAAGCAGCTGGGGGTGCACAAGTAGTTGGGAGGGGACACAGCCAGGAGAGCTGACCCCAACTGACCAAAGGGATATTTTGTATTGTACAATGTCACGTTCGGCATATAAAGCTGGGGGAAGAAGAATGGACAGGGGGACATTTGAAAAGATGGTGTTTGTCTTCCCAAGTAACCATTACACATGATGGAGCCCTGCTTTACTGGAGATGGCCGAACACCTCCCTGCATAAGGGAAGTGGTCAATCAGAATCATAGAATCATAGAATGGTATGAGTTGGAAGGGACCCCAAGGATCACAGAGCTCCAACCCCCCTGCCACAGGCAGGGCCACCAACCACAGGCCTGGATCTACACTAGGTTGCCCAGGGCCCCAGCCAACCTGGCCTTGACCACTCCCAGGGACGGGGCATCCACTACCTCTCTGGGCAGCCTGTTCCAGCACCTCACCACTCTCTCTGTAAAAAACTTCCCCCTAATATCTAATCTAAACCTTCCTTCCTTTAGTTTTAATCCATTCTGCCTTGTCCTGTCATTGTCTATCCTTTTAAAAAATTGAATCCCCTCCTGCTTATAAGCTCCCTTCATGTACTGGAAGGCTGCAATGAGGTCCCCCCGCAGCCTTCTCTTCTCCAGACTGAACAAGCCCAGCTCCCTCAGCCTCTCTTCGTAGGGCAGGTGCTCCAGCCCTCTAATCATCTTTGTGGCCCTCCTCTGAACCCTCTCCAACAGTTCCACATCCTTCTTGTATTGGGTGCCCCAGATCTGGACACAGAACTTGAGATGGGACCTCACGAGGGCAGAGTAGAGAGGGAAAATCACCTCCCTGTCCCTGCTGGCCACCCCTCTTCTAATGGAGCCCAGCATACCTTGGTTTGCTTTCTTCTTGGTGTGCATGGCTTTTGTTTTATCTATTAAACTATCTTTATCTCAACCCAGGTTTTCTCATTTTTGCCCTGCTGATTTTCTTCCTCATCCTACTATTGGGGAGAGAGAGAACAACTGCTTGGCAAGGGTTATTCCAGAGCAGTTGTTAAAGGTTAAGAGTTTATTGTTTTCTGCACATCTTTATAGCTGACTTTTGTTTTGCTTTTTCTTTCTTCTGCATATTTTTAAAAATGTTTTACTTTTTCACCCTATAAAAAACCACTAACAAAACATACAAAACCAATTTAAACCTTTCCTTTGAAGATACAATTTTTCACTCCAAGTGCAGGCAGAGAGGAAGATGTTCTGAAGAAAGCACATCAGTGGATTTCATTCTTCACTCAAATTTTCTACCTTCAAAGGAAATCTGATACCCAGAATTCCAGAAAAATATAGAAGTGAGATCTGATGTGCTTCACTTGGATTTGCTGTGTTTCTGTCACTTTCTTAATGCACCACTCCATCAAGCCTTTTGTTCCATAATGGAAGTCTGTTACTGGGTAGCTACTGTTTCTTCAAATGTTGCTTTTCATAACTGTGCATGTCCAAGCCACTTAGAAGACTCCATATGTTCTCAGTTTTTGAGAGACAATCAGGAAAAACTAAGTGGAAGTTTGTTAGTTAAACAGAAATGAGTGTCCAAATTCCAAACCTCTATTTCAACAATTTTCAAGTCTGTTTTTAATTTACTAGACTTTGTAAGAATTTTAAATATTCTCATGATAACGTCATTGTAATTTACATTATCATTTTACTGAAAAGTGTGGCATAAATTTTATCACATGCTGAAAAAAAATTATAATATGATACAGTTAACCTAAGACCATGTATTTAATATCAAACATGTTGTTAAAAAGGTCACAGAAACACACAGCCAGGAACTTGGAAATATTTAAAAATGAAGCTTTAGATAAATCACAAACAGGTTTATCATCAAGAGATATTGCAGTTCTGTTGTCTATTAATGATTTTTTTCTATACTCTTCAAGGCTATTCTATCCTGACACAGCATAAGTGTTTGTGACCTTGGCATGTGTTCCGTGTTATGGGTTCTCCATCATCAGGGAGGCTGATATGTCACTGGGTAGCAAACGTGAACAATAGTACTTCACTTAAATTAATAACATTTTTCAGCTATAAAGTTTCAAGACAAGAGGGAGTTTTTAATTTTTTATATTATTATTATTTTAATGATACTAGCAATAAAATTAACTGGACATGTTTGATGAGGCTTTAAAATTTCCTTATTCTCACAACCATACTTTTCAATGTGTTCTGAATTTTTACTCCTACTTTCAGGTTCTATTATTTTGTTAATATTTTAATTGGTTTTGTCTATTCACAATAAATTCTATTTAGGAAGTGTCAGGTTTGGGTTGGAGTTTTTTTGGCTGAAAGGTCTGAGATTTTCCTGTTCCTCTGTAGTGTTATGCCCATGACCATAACAACATTTTTCCTCCAATTTTTCTGCCTCATCACTGTACTCATAATACCTGCTTCATGTTGTTTTGAAGTTTCCCAGGCACATTGATTTTCGTGTGTATGTGTGTAGTAATGACTCAATTTTGTTTATTTTTTGTGCAAGATATATTGATAATTTTCTTCTTTTAACAATTCAGTTCTTAAATTTGATATATATACATATAAAAATTGGAGATTTATATCTATATCTATATCTATCTCCAATTATATATATATAATTATTTTATTCTTGGTCTTTGTTATCCTCTGGTCTAGTTCAGCCCGAGGTCTCTTGGACATGTCCTGAATGAAGGTCAAAAACTAGGTCTAGTTGCAGTGTCTTGCTACCTTTAAAAAGTGGTGGGGTTTTTTGGTGGATTTTTTTGATAATTGCAGTATCTGATGACACCAGGCTGAGTAGTGAAGATGATGCACCTGAGGGACAAGATGCCATGAAGAGACCATGTGAATCTCATGAGATTCAACAAGGTCTTGCACATGGGTTGGAAAAACTGCAGTATCATTGTAGGCTGGAGGATGGGTGTATTGAGAGCCGCCGTGTGGAGAACGACTTGGGGGTACTGGTGGGTGAAAAGCTGGACGTGAGCCAGAAATATGTGCTCACAGTCCAGAAATTCAACTGTATCTTGAGATGCATCAAAGGAAGCATGAGCAACAGATTGGTGGAGATAATTCTCCTCTCTTGTGAGATTCCACTTGGAGTACTGTGTCCAGTCCTGGTGTCCTTAGTACAAGAAAGACATGGTCTTTCTGTAGCAGGTCCAGAGGAGCGCCACAAAATTAATCAGAAGTGTGGAAGACCTCTCCTGTGAAGAATGGCTGAGTTGGGCTTGTTCAGCCTGGAGAAGAGAAGGCTATTGCAAAAGTGGCTTATAAGAAAGATGGGGACAGACATTTTGGTAGGCCTTACAGCAATAAATTAAGGGATAATGGTTTTAAAATAAAAGAGATTGGGTTCAGGCGAGCTATAAAGAAGAAATTTTCTATACTGAGGGAGGTGAAATGGTGGAACAGGTTGCCCAGTTTGGTGGTAGATGTCCTGTTCCTGGTAACATTCAAGGTCAGGTTCGTCAGGGTTCTGAGCAGCCTGATGTGGTTGAAGATATCACTGCTCATACAGGGAGTATGGACTAGATGACCTTTAAAATCCCCTTCCAACCAAGACCATTCTGTGATGCTATGATAGTAGAACAGGATGAGCTACACAATGAAAATTATGTAAGACTTCAATCCAGCAACATTTTCCTACTACAGTTCAAGAATCTTTATAATTTTTGGTTTAACTGAACCAAACCAGAATGCTTAAGTATTATTTTTGTCCATGAGAAGTCAATCCTGAAGGTGTTCTACACACACAAATCCTGCTTCTGAGTATTTTTGTTACATGTTTCTCAAAATTCCCAGGAAGGCATGTAGTGTGTTGCCTTATGCTTCCCACTGAAAAAAACCCAATCCAAACCAAACAAAAAAACCCCTTGTGCTAAAAACAGACTACCTTATGGTTGGGCTGGTGGTCATTGTCTTGGTGTTCTTTTCATGGAAAGTGTCCAGACTGTTGGGTCCTGGTTAATGACAGGTTGCCTAGGAGCCAGCAGTGTGCCCTGGTGGCTAAGAGGGCCAATGGGATCCTGGGATGCATCAGGAAGAGTGTGGCCAGCAGGTCGAAGGAGGTGATCCTCCCCCTCTACTCTGCCCTGGTCAGGCCCCGCCTGGAGTATTGGTTCAGTTCTGGGCTCCCTGGTATAAAAGGAACAGGGATCTCCTGGAAAGAGTCCAGAGAAGGGCTACGAAGATGATTAAGGGCCTGGAACAGCTCCCGTATGAGGAAAGGCTGAGTGAGCTGGGGCTGTTCAGCCTGGAGAAGACTAAGGGGGGACCTTATTAATGTTTTAAATATCTTAAGTGTAGGATGCAGGGGGAAATGGCCAGCCCCTTTTCAGTGGTCTGTGGAGACAGGACAAGGGGCAATGGCTGTAAACTGGAGCACAGGAAGTTCCGCACCAACATGCGGAAGAACTTTTACACAGTGAGGGTGACAGAGCCCTGGGACAGGCTGCCCAGGGAGGTGGTGGAGTCTCCTTCTCTGGAGATATTCAAGACCCGTCTGGATGCCTATCTGTGCAATATGTGCTAGGGAGCTGCTTTGGCAGGGGGGGTTGGACCCGATGATCTCTCGAGGTCCCTTCCCACCCCTCTGATTCTATGATTCCATGACTACCTTTTCACCATCATCTGTGGCTGCTGGAAAAATTTTGATAAGCAAGGCTTCCTCTCTGTCTTCAAATAAGTCATGCATTTATATTACAATCAGATCTCCAACATAATGTTTGGGAAGCTATTTCTGTGTATGAGTTGAAAGGCATTGGCACATGCCTCTGAAAATACATAATATTTCAAAATTCACCCCCATGCATCTTCAGTGATTAAACCTTTTACTCCCTGTGACTGCAGTTTTCTTACAGCATTATAATATTTTAACATGATGGAACCATTTCATGTCCATGTCCTTAATTTTTTTTTTTTTTTTTTGCTATGATATTAGGGAAAATAATTTTTATTTTTAAATATCAGACAAGTACCCTTTGTTGGGGTTGGAAACTAATTTTGGTAAATATTAGAACATTTGTCACACAATAATAGAATAGTAATTGTACTTTTCTGTAATAGGCTCAGTTAACAGTGTAATTAGTACCTATTAAGGTCCATAAGGAGACTTTGATCTGATCTGATCTGATCTGATCTGATACAGTCTGTATAGCCGTGGCACTTTTATTTACCTTTTATGTTTCCAACCTATACTTATATTTGAAGAAGATACTACTGAATGTTAAAAATTAGTGAAGCAAACATGAAGGGATGAAATATTTCTGCCTGGTATTGAACAGTAATCTAGTACCTCAAGGTCAGACATGACAAAAGTCAGTAGCACTCTATGATTATCTCTATTATTGATCTACTAATACTGAGGCAACCCTGACTTTAGATCTCTTTCTGAAAACCAAGAGACACTTTTTTTTCCGAAAGAGAGATTGACGTTTAGACTTTTCACTTGGATGTGAGATTAAAGATACCTGAATGGCTTAGGTATACTGAACACTTTGTTAAAAGAAACAGATTTTAGATGCCAATGAAGTCAAAGTGGCAGGTGCTGCTCCAGTCTATTAGTGAAAAACGACCTGTGATGAAAGCAGGAGCAAGTTATTCTTTTTTAGAATCTATTCTGAGCATAATTTTAATACTGATTCCTAGACTTGCTACTGTATACTGCCCTCAAGTCTTATTGCTACAGATGACAGATGACCTTCAGAAAGTACTAATTTTTTTCACTCCATTGCTTTGAGAAAAAAAATTTATTGTCATTTCTTCCTCTTGAAGACTGTAAGAATTTTAAGTAGTGCTAATGAAGCATATTTGTAAATGAACGTGCTCTGTGGATACGGGGAAAAAGCCTAAAAAAAAAATTATTAAAGCAAAAAATACTTGTCCCTTCCCTGATCTGAAAATCTCTCAAAAACCCATAGAGTTTATCTTCACTCTGTATTTCAAATACAAAAACTTTAACAGATAAAAAAATAAAAATAATAAAATTGAAGGTATATTATAAAATAAAATCTTGTCCTTTCCACATTTTTGTTTTTCAAAGACAGACAAGACTTTCAGCCCTGTAAGTAGGTGCAATATTCTCAGTGTGTCACTGTCTCTGTTGCACCTAATGATGTAGGAAGGCAATCTGGCTTCAGTAGCCTCCTCTGCTGTAAATACTGCACTGTCTTATGAAAACCAGTGAGGAACTGACTGCCTCCTGATGTCAAAGAGAGCCAAACTCCAGACCTAGGGTGGTTTCTGGGGAACCATTTACAGGTTATGTGGGTAGTCCCACACCAATCCAAGTCCTAGTGATTCCTAGAGGACTAGCATTAAAATACAGACTTCCAGCCTTATTTATATGAGAACTTCAATCTTTTTTCGTTTCAAATGTGTTCATTGTTAAACAGAATGGTAGTATGTTCTTTCTTCCTTTATCTGCCATGTCTACTTATCCCCATGTGTTTTGACATAGCTGTATGGTGCTTCACACAACAGGATTCCTAATTGGTTTCAATGGGGATACCGAGACATAGTGCAGCACAGTAATACACAAGTTACCAAGAAAAAACTGACTCTCCGTAGCCTCAAAATGCTTGGTCCTGTATGTGAGAGTTAGAACACTGCTTTCTGGGCCTGATACCAAATTAACAAGACTTAAGTGCAAAGACTGTTAGTTTTGCTGGGAGCTGAATTAAAAGAGCCACATTTCCAGTTTGAGTAATAGGCAGAAACCAGCTACTTCAAATACTTAAGTATTTGGTGGCCAAGAATGTCTGCACTGCATGAAGCAGACATACCCCGGACATTTCCATAACACAAATGCTAACAGCCTTACAACTTTTGATGTTTATAGAAGTTTCTCTGTATCTTCCACCTCGCCATAGAAAAATTCCAACCTTACCCACCCCCACCCACTGCCTCACCTCCCATAACTTACTAAAATATTGGTATGGTCAGTAATTACACAAATGCTGCTGGATGCTTCAAGATGACCAAAGAGAATATTGTTGTTTTGTTTTTCGGTTTTTTTTCTTCAGGTAAAACCTACTGGACAGAGGTTGGATATTTCTAATAAATCAGTTGATGGAAAAAACCCCAAAACTTTCTGTACTAACTAATATCACATGAAGGTCTGAACAGAAAACTAATTTTACCAAATTTTGTGTGATTAAGTTTTGCTATATGAGAACAGTATTGTTGTTTCTAATGGTTAAAATTAATTCCATAATGCTTAAGATACTTCAAATTTTAATTTTTTTATTAGGATCCTTAACTGACTTAAGTAGAAGTTCCCAAACAGATCAATAAGTAACAAATACATCATACTCAGAACTTACTAAATTATTCATGTAAGCAAGTTAATAACAAAAACCATGCCTTGTTTCTAAAGATCCTCATGGATTACCAGGAGAAAGGCTGGTGTAGCTGTATAGATTCTTAGTGAATGAGAAATACCACAAAGCTGAAGTTGTTAGTAATTTAATCTGACCTCTTCCCCTCTAGAACACAATGTTAAGAGCAAAAGAGACAGCAGTGGTGTGTAAATAGATCCAATCAATAAGACTCATGATTTTAGTCTGTTTAGTCATAAAAAATCACATAAAAAATGTGAGCAGCGGGTCAAAATGTACTAAATACAGTTTCCAACGAATGAGTTCAATTTCATAAGAAACCTTTCAAATTCATAATGTTACAAAAGAAAAAAAGTTTACATTAATAGGTCAAATATACATTATGTGATGGGTAGACAGAAGATTTTCGATTCAACGAAATAGTATATATCTGTACTTTTGTTAAGTCTAAGATTAATGTGAAAACTAAGAAATGACCTGGGTATATCCTTCTGCATTGCAATTCACCTAGTGTCAGTGACAATTTACTTTTTCAGTTACTCTATCTTGGCAAACTTTCTCTCATACTCTGTGTAAAAATTCATGTAGAATCTGATCTTCCTGGCAATGTAAAATCTGATTACTTTGATGTCACCAAGAAGAATTTCTTTACGTAGTAACAAAGTAGGTAGTACAAAAGAATGACAGAAACAGCTGGATCCTCTCTCTTTCTATTCAACATCTGCAGGAAGTCCTATAAATTGACATAATTCAAAATGCACACTGCCAAGGGTGTATTTTCTAACAAAGGTGAATTCCGTATAGTTATGTAAATGCCGTGGCATTTCACAAGATATATTTGCATAGGTCAGCAACTATTTCAGATGATATATAGGTAAGATAGGAGACTAGCTGAAGTAATTTTCTTCTCTTGTTTCATTTAAAGGAAATGACACATATATGTATGCATACAGTGTTGCATATTATTTTTTTGCCTGTACATGCCTAGTACTTACCAGATGGTTTTCCCTAATGTGCATGGAAAAGGAAATGATTCTCATTTATCTTAAGCTCTTAAAAATACCAAAACATACTTTAGGAAACAAGACCAGAGCTGTGCTCTTATTTTATATACTAGGGACAGGTCTTAGATTTCTCTCACAGTATGCAGAGTGATAGGATGCTTGTAATGTGGACTGTGACTGCCACAAGCATATCAGTTCTTTAATGACACATCTTTAAGAGTGATCTCACATATGGCAGTGTAAAACCCAGAAGCCCACATAGAATAAGTGAGAAATGTTAACTCTCTATATGTAGCTAAGTCTCTCATGGAAAAATGCTTCCATACTGCATGTGACAATCCAGTCCTGAGGGGACCAGATGCTTTGTGTTTTCCATGCCCTACATGCTTGTAAGTTCTGCCATGACATAATAACGTATCCAAAAACTCGTGGACCAAACGTTGTCTCTGCTGCATTCACCTCTTACGCTCTACCAAGCTCTATACCATCTCAATGTAAGTCCATAATACAAAACAGTTTTGCATCCTAGAATGAAGGCTAACTTTTCACTATGTTTTTCAGCCCACAATCTATCAACATAGAAAAAGATTTTGTGTCAAAAGGACACTCTAGCTACTCAAAAGGATACAAAAGCATAATCAAGTGGACTGTTGCATCTCTTTCAGGCTCCAGAATTAAGTTTTATCAGCTTCTTGATTGTTTTTAAGTTTTTCTGATTAAACAAAAAAAAAAAAAATTCCAAGAAGTATACATCAGTTGCAATACCTGAATTTATGCTCTTGAACACTAATAATCTTCAAAAGCTCTCAAATTCTGTTCCTCCGGACATAGCAACTATATTAAAACACCCAAATGTTTGTAGGCTTGCCCTTATTTATAAATCCCCCAAACTAGGGCTAGACTGCTGACTAAATTTATGTGGCAGAACTGGTCATACTATTGAGTTTCATCTTCAGAGTCCCATGATGACTAATAATTATGATTATTCTTGATTATAGATTCTGCTGAATCAACTGAGATGTGTAACATGTTATAAAAGTGCAGATCACTGTTACTTATGGAGCTTCATGGAAGATTGGAAGGCTGTTAAGCTGCTCATTTTTAATGCCTTCTTTGAAGAAAGAAAAAACAACCAAAAAAGAGAAGAGAACAAAACCCCAGAGAAACTGAGTTGCTTTTAAATGGATTGGCCACCCTCACACTATTTAACTTTCCTTAAACCCCCTTTTTGTTTCTATTTCGTTTGTCATTTGTCAGTGTGTTAACTATCAAATGGTATCAAAGCCCTTTGTGCAGTATTTTTAAGCTCTCAGAGAGCTCTGCCAAGATGTATCTTTTCCTTAGGCAAAGATGAAGAGTTCTTATAACAGACCTGTTAGTCTTTCTAATTAGTCTACAGTTGGTGCTTTTGACATTCTCTCTCCTGCCTAAACAGTTGTAAAAGATGACATCAGATCTTGCTCATATATTTTAACAGACTTTACACTTTCATGGCCACTGGCCCAAACCAAAGTAAAGCACCTATATCATTCTTTGAACTGAAGGAGCAAGATGAAAGGTGAACACATCTGAACAGTCTGAAAAATGCAGGGAAGAACCCATAGAATCCAGTAGGGAAGAAAATTTGGTTTTTTTTTTTTTTTTTTGCTTTTCATACATGTTAGTTAAACTGAGGAAACTGTTAAAAGTATATATACAGAGTGGGAGTGATGTGCTAAACACAAAAAGCACTATAACCCTACCTGCTATGCAATGCATGCCCATGCTTGAAAATAAAAGCTGCAACCTGCATTAAACCCAATTACTTAGGTATTCGTGTCATCATTTCATCAGAGTCAATATGACAGTGTTTCTGTCCAAGACAGTTTGAATTGTTCAAATTAAATTGTCTGTGACAAGACACAAAACTGCAAAAAGATAGCTGTGAACATATATAGATCCACTGAAGTCAGAATCATGCTGAACTATACTAGTCAAAGTTCTTGTCTTACACTTTGATTATTAAAAGGAAAAACTAATAAAAATAATGTGAAAATTGGTGGCAAGAACAGGAGGATAGGGTAGGAAGGACTCTGGTTTCAGCAAAAATATCCGTGGGTTTGCACTTCTATGTGTATTTTCATCCCTGGACTAATTTTCATAAATAAATATAACTGGATATGTAGTTTATTCAGAAGAAGACTATGTTGGAAAAGTATTTCAGAGGACATGGAGCAGAATACAGAAAGCTTTGAATGCAGACATAGCAGAATACAGCAGCATTTAATAAACCACCTTATCTTAATACTGTCTTTTCTCTAACTCAGTCTTTGACACACATGCCAAACACAAGGGCTCCACTTTTAACTCCCATGTCCAGAATTATATGAAAAGGGGATTAATCTTAATAAGCATACTAATGTTGTAGAACTTTCAACATGTCCTTAAAGTTCTCTGTAGGTTCTGAAGCTCTGTGTGTGTAAGTATGCTGGGAAGAATGATCAGGTTACTTTGCAGTTCATGGGAGAGGTTTCAGAGAAGGAGAGTTACCATGATGTATACCTTTTCCCTAAACTTCTTAGCAAAAGCACAGCACACTTGGTGCTTCTAAATTCCACTCTCTATGGCGAGCGTATTACTGGGTTATAGAATCAAAAATCACACAAGGCCAGTCAGATAATGTATCTTCCCTAAAGAGGCATCCTTTAAGAAAATTCAAGAAATTAAAGTTCATCATCTCACTAGAATGTACCATTTTACCAGATTTGTATGTTTCAGTGGATTAAACACATAAAATGACAGCTGATTTTTTTGGCTTGAAAATAAGTCTGAAAGAAAAAACTACTTCTGTGAAGATTGTAAGAAATCCCACTTTTTAGAAGTGTCCTTTTATCCATTACTTCATCTGTGGAAAACTCTGGTTTAGATTATGTAAGAAAACTTGCTGGTATATATGTTCGCAATACTGACATATAAGATAAGGACATACCAGATCTGTACTCAATCTCTGAAGTCTGACTAGTTCCACTTGTATCTAAAGGACCAAAACACAGACTTTGAAAACTGCAACTGTGCCAGAACCACTGGCCTTTTCAACAGGCTTTAAAGTCTCAGGAAGAATGGAAGGTAGCCATTGCAAGATTTCAGGGCTTTTTTTGGTCAAGCATTCATCAAGGAGTTAGATAATCCTTCAGATGACAGTACCAAATTGCACTAATCTATATGACAATTTATGTGCCGATACACAAAACAATGTGTTGGTCGTAAAAGCTTGATGAATGAGATTTAAACAACTACCATAACAGTCCAGAACTATGAGTGGTAAAATGGGTTCCAATTATATAAATACTAAATACTGTTAGGACTCAGACACTGTTGGTCCAAAGATACTTACAGCAAAATTTTCCATTGTTCAAGGGATTAAATATAAAGGAAAAAAAATATCCAGCCATCTTGTTCATTCTCCTGTTTTCATACAAAACTTTGTCATTTCTTCTATGTCCTACGCTATTTTATTTGATTCCAGTTAGCAAAGAATTTCACTGGTTGTTCTCTTTTTTGTCCTTTGTTGCCTACACTCCTCACATAGGTATATAGATATTTCAGGTATTTGTCAGTCCTCAATGAAATGTCAATCTAATCAGATATCAATTAGGGGAACAAACTGTCTTCCCAGCTCCAGCTCCTCAATGCAGCTAATAACATCATATATTATTGTCATAGCAAAATTCCTAATTACTTCTTTCCCAGAATAAAAAATTCTACCTTACTTTGTCATCCTTGACATGATAATCTACATTACCTCTCTCAAAATGTCTTTTTCTGCTCTACAACATTTTTTGAGACAAGGAGGACAGTAATGGCACATGATATGCAAGATACAGACAAAATACAGATGGTTACAATGACATGCAGACATTACCAATTTTACTGCCCGAATCCTGAATAATACTCCTTGAATTATTCTGAAGATCATCATAACACTGAGTAATTTCTCCATTCTGAAGTAGTTAATCTTCACACACTCATACAGGAACATGGTGGTGTTATCTGTGTTGTTAAAATGACATCAAAAAACATTTATCACAGACGCTTTCAGCCTTCTTGTATTTTGTACAGTAGCCACTAGCAGACAGCATGCACTTCTGTTGCGTAGACCTACTCCCTGGTCAGATAGATCTGTGTTTAACACACAGACATTGGTATGACTTCTATCTTCCCTTTCATTTCTATATTAGTCTTTCAGTTTTAGTCATATTAGTATTTTTTTCCACTTTTGCTAGAACTAGATTCTTTTGTGTTTCCTCATTATACTATATACTGGTTTTTAGTATACTTGATTTTCTAGTCTAGAGAGTGAGAAGGTTTTAATTTTGTTGCTAGCCTTTTTCCACTGGTCAGTGTATTATACTTCTGCTTCCCTGCACCCATCAATTTCCAAGCATTTAATTCAATCATCTGCTAAGTCCTATGGACCCTGTTTTCAGTTAAATAAACTATGTTCTTTCACAGGTGCTCTAAATCTCCATCCCTAGTGTCTCTATCATACCTTCACAGAGGTACACAGTCAAGGTCAATATTTCAGTCTCATCTTCTTTGTCCAGAGACATTTACTGCCCTTTTCCCTCTCAAATCCCCACTGTTTCCTTAAAAAATCTCACTGGGTTTTACCATAGCTTTTAAGATGAAAGGACAAAAATTGTATATATTATGTGATGTTACACTTAAAGTATCCCCTCTGCTACCCAGCATTCATTTGCCATCTCTTATAACTTGAAATTGACTGACAGACCTTTTGCTCAAATGAAATCTGGCACCAAATAGAGGGCTGACTGGGAAGCTGTTTACCAAAGATGATCAAAGGTAAATAGTCTCTAACACTTCCACTTGGTGGGTTTCCTTTCTCACTACTTGATATGGTCCCCAGACAGAAGTTGATAACTAGCAAATAGAGGAAAAAAATGTAAAAAAGTGTACCCATCAAGAAAAAAAGGATTCATATGTTTCTACTCAGAAATAAATCCTGTTTGCTGACAGATTTGTTCTTATCTATGTTTTCTGTCTTCTCTGAAGTATAATTTATCAATTAAACTGAAAGTTGTGAAATACAAGATGTTGCAATGATGCTACATTTTATTTTTTACTAACTTTCTACTAAAATAAAAATTAACAGATTCCTGCAAGATTGTTTCTGGTCTACATAATTTAGAATTCTCAGAAAAATGATTCTATAGTATGCAAAATGATAGTAGGCTCCTAAGCAGGCTATTCTTAGAGTTTTAGGCCAAGTTCAGAAGCATTATTCACTTTACTGACCTCTGGAGTACAGAAAAAAACCCCACAACAAAACAGGTCAAAACTGAGTGTGTATGCCACACTGAGTGTGTATTTCCTTATAATTATGTATTATGTGATTTAGGCTATTTTCTATCATTGATTAGGCAATAGATTTTTGTCTCCCATAACAGACCATCTGATTTCAAGACTTGGAATTTCTGCAGGGTGGTTTTGACCAAAGGTTACCATTTACTCTTCCCAGAAGGTCAGACACTTGAAGCAAGTACTCTTTGATTGAACAGATACACCCTGAGAGGTTGAGATCCTTTCCGTTGCAATCTGTCATGTACCTTTCAGCATCAGACTCCAATTAGAACAGCCCTGTTCTATTGGTTGAAGAGAAAATACAACTCTCTTTGGTACCTCTGGTTCCATGTCTTTACAATTAAATAGTTTTTATTTTATTTTATTTATTTGTTTTTTACTTTATGGAAAGGAAAGGAAGGAAAATTTCAATGTGAGCTTCTAGAATTTTGTTGCAGATCATATTGTTTTAACTTTCTATTCTGTATTTAAATAGATGCACCCTGAATTAAGTAACATGGCAAAATTGCAAAAAAATATTCAAGAAAAGCACACCAGCACCTTTCAAAAGAAAGCATGCCACTTATCTTTCAAAAGAACGAGAAATTTCTATATTCGGTCGGTGAAAGGTATCATTTTTGTAAGATATAGCCTACATATAAACTTATATTAAAAAAAAATCCATATAAGAAATTATAGTATGTTTATTATTTAAACATCCTATCAACAGGGAGGATATGCAGGACACTTCACAAGACACTTGTAGTATCAATGCTATCACTCCTACCTATTCCTTTTTCAAATTTACCTAGGGAACACAGTTCCGTATTTGCTCTCCCTATAGGAACATTGTTTTCAGTTGAAGATCAGGTAGCACTATCTGCAAGCCAATTTCCTTTTGAGATGTCCTTAGTGACTTTTCCTTCAACCCTCCCAAATAAATTTGTATGCAATTTCTCAAAATTGCATTGGTATCAACATTGCATGTGCCAACAAACAGATCTGAGTTTTAAATAGGATCTAAACTTAAACTAGCCTTGGGGAGCAGGGAACTACTCTGCATTTTCTACATTACTAAAGTAGAAATCATAGCAGTAGTTACAACGGCTGCTTTTTTAGTTCACACTATGCTGTAGGAGAAAAGTCAGAGACCATTTGAGCAGGTCTGAGTTAGGAGTTATTTATGGAGTTCTAATCAGTAAATGTAGGTATGTAAGATAAAAAATATATATGGACTGGTAATCTATACTATTTACTACACTGAATATTAGTACGGGATACAAAGATGAATACATAAGATGAATACATATATCTTAAATGATACATGCTTGCAAAAAAGTGTCATTTAACAATACATCAATGTTTGGTGTCACGTAAAGGATCTCTCAGATTTGAAAGTAACCGTGAGAGATACCCATACTCAAAGGCAGATCACCACCATACAGCCAGCTGCTGGGAAAGGAGAGCTCTATGTGTCATGATGTCTGCAGACATTTACAGTGCACAGTGGTTGATTTGTAGTCAGATTTTCTGCTGTGTTCATACAGTTTCAGATGCTTATCAGTCTAGTCTACAGCCAAATAATTTTTTGTTTGTTTGTTTTATTTTGTTTTGGTGCTGTGTTCTCACTGATAGTCGTTCACAATTAGGGTTAACTTTGGTTAGGCCCACGTGCTGAGCATCTGCTTAGGCCAACATAACAGTTCAAACAAAAGTACATCCATCTCACACTCGTATAATGTAGTTGGACTTTTGTGGGATTCTATCTGTTAATGAGAGAAGATGACTATAAATACCAGGTATATTACTTAATGTATTCTTATCTGCTTATAAACAGCAAAACCTCAGTCAGCCCAAAAAATAAAAAAAAGTGCAGTTTTCCTGTTTGGAAATCTATCTGCCTCTCTGTCTGATTTGTGAGTGAGATCTGTTTCTTAGATTTGGCCAAGGGGTTATCATCATAAGCTCTTCCCAACCGTTTACTTTGCACAACTTGACTAACACAGAATTAAAGTAGTAATACATAAGAGTATATTAAGAGAAACTTTTCTCCTTTCAGCTAATACACCTTTACTCCAAACTATTATCTGCTTTTTTCCCAAACTGTTCTTTGTAGGTACTTTGGTTGTCCATAGCATTACACCATAGCAAAGTTTTGAAAAATAACCCTGTTGCTTATGTTTTTAATGTTTTTTTTCCTATAAACTGCTTGTAAGCATGGAGAGATTGTCTGTGCAACCTGAAAGCTATGAAATGCAATGATTTCAACACAAAAGCTGATTGTTCTATGAGAAAGCGTAAATCCCAATATCTCCTATTTAATTTATATGTAATTTTATAGAGTTCATTTAGTTATTTATTTGTTAAAATACAAACACACTAGGGACCACATTGTATTGCCTGTAAAATTTTGCTAATCCAACAGCATGTGTGGTTGAGGAAAATTAAAATCCAGTTTTTTAAAATTCTTACATCACCTTTGCCAGGCTGGATAATTCAAGTAAGATTTAATTCCAAAATGGTTATCATTGGTAGCAGTAAATTATGATATGGTGCAAAAAGAAATAACACACTTGAAGCACTCAGTTGAGGGGCAGGAAGATTGTTTAGCTCAGGAGACAACGTGAGAACAATACAAAAAGACATGTAGATAACATTTAGAAGCATGATTTTGATAGCGAGCACTTCTATTACATGAAGCTAAGCTATATTATTTAAACATCACATCTTGCTTTCCTTTAACTTTGGCTGGCTGCCAGGTCTCACCAAGCCACTCTCTCACTTCTTCTCCTTAGGATGGTGACAGAAGAAAGTAAGATGAAAAAGCTTGTGGTTCCAGACAAGGACAAGGAAATTATTAATGAATTACCAGCAAAGGCAAAACAGATTCTCTGTGGAAGGAATTAGTTCTTCCCCACTCCCCGCCCAGAACCAATTAAAATACAGTAGAATAGTGAGAAGCAAAGACAGAACTGAAACCACATTCCCTACACTCTCTCTTTCTTCCAGGCTCAATTTCCCTCCACCTTTCTGTCTCCTCCTCTCCCCAAGTAGCACAGGGCTACTGGGGAATGGGGGCATAAACGTCTATCCACAAAATTTTGTTTCTGCTGCTTCTTCCCCATGCTGTTTCCTGCTTCAGTCTGGGGACCCCCCTTCATACTAAAATCCTTCACAAAATATTCCAACATCCCATAGGTTTCAGTTTTTCAAGAACTGCTCCAGATTGGGTCATTTCCATGGGGTATAGCCCTTCAGGAACAGACTGCTCCAGCATGGATGCCTCATGGATGCTTTGGTTCCTTCCAGAACACCTGCTCCTGCAGGGGCTCCTCTCCATGGTTGGTAATTCTTCACAGGATCCTGATCCTGCATGAGATCTTCATAGTTTGCAGCCTCCTTCAGGGCATACCTACCTTCTGTGGTGTGGGGTTCTCCATGGGCTGCAGTGTAGATATTTGCTCCATCTTCTCCATTGGGGCAACCTGCTTCACCATGCTCTTCTCCATGGACTGCAGGGGAATCTCTGCTCCAGCACCTGAAGCACCTCCTCCTCTGTCCTGGTTTCAGCTATGATGGAGTTAAACTTTTTTTTAGCAGTGGATGGAATGCCATGTTTGGGTGTTAGCATGAGAATAGTGCTGATAGCACCCTGATGTTTTCCGATTTGTTGCCGGGCAATCAAGGACCTTTCTCAGCTCTGCATACTTCCTTACTAGTGAGAAAGGAGGGGATGCAGCCAGGACAGGTGATCCGAATTGGCCAAAGAGGATATTCCATACCAGTTACGTCATGTTCGGTATAAGGGGGGACTGGGGGGAAGAGGGGGAGACAACGCCAGGACGTGCAGTTTCTGGGGCGGTCGGGTTGTCCGGGACGGGCTCTAAGCTGTGCGGCCTGAGTTGTGTGGTTTGGTGAGAAATTGCATTGTGTATCACCAGTTTCATCTATTTTGTGCTTTAAACTTCTGTTATTGTTATATCTAGTTTTCTGTTATTGTTTAGTAAACTATCCTTATCCCAACCTGCGTGGTTCTGGTTTCTAGGTTGTGGTTTCTTTTCCTCCTTTCTTCCTTCCCTTTTCCCCTTCCCCAACTTTCCCTCCCCCTTCCTTTTAAAAGTACAAGCGACTGTGTGGGGTGCGGCCCTTGGCTGGGGCAAAACCACGACAGTTATTTTGGCGCCCAACGTGGGGCACGAACGGTTGGGATAACGGTAGATCTGACCCTAACTATCGCAATTAAGATAAGCACTGTTGTTTAAGCAATCTCTGGTCACGATGTTGTGGTATTTATTTACAAGGCTGTGGCAGCAAAACCACCGCATGCTGTATACAATCCTGGCAGGATTCTTTACTCTCTCAGGTCTGTGGCTCCCGTATTTGTTCCCATACTTCATTATAGTGTATTTTATGATATCGGTCTATGATACAATAATATCGATGATCATGAGCTTAAGCTGGTACCTGTATGAGGTTTTGCTGTCCTGTCCATTCTTTGGACAGGGAGGGGTTAATAACAGCAGCCGGTATGGTGGGGGCACTGCTTTCTTTTCCTTTGGGCTAAATACAACAGCTCTTAGGGCAGTTTTTGAAAATCTTCAATATCTCTGGGATATTCAAACTAGCATTTTGCTATTGGTAGGTTTGGTGCAGATGGTTCAGTTTTTGTTATATATCAAGCATAGGTTTATGAATACCACTGAAGAGCTTTCTCCGAGACAGAATAATCACGAGTGGCAGGGCATGTGGCAAAGTATGGGCGAGTACCTAGGTACTTTCTCACGCCCGATGGTTTGGAATTTCACTCCTGAACAGCTACAAGACCCCGATCAAGTGACTGCATACCTAAGGAAAAATTGCTGTAGGTTTCCCAGAGATGGACACCTTACTGCACTGTGCTGGGCTCTGGCCACTATTTATCAAACACTGCTTGATAGCAGGCAGCACTGTCAGCACTGTCAGGGAGAAGGGAAAGGAAACAGACTGGCAGATACTATAGCTGCTGCAACCACTGGGGCTGACACTGCAGCTACTGCAACCCCTGTGACCGACACTGCAGCTACTGTAATCTCTACAGCAGACACTGCAGATGATCTGAAAAACCAATCCACACCAGTGTCTGTTGCTCCCGTACAAAAGAGGAAAGGCACAAAGAAATCAGTTCGTATAGTGACGGATAAGGATGATGATCAACCGGGATCATCTCGAGGATATCAGGATGAGGCAGAACCAGAGATTGTTACCCGATCCCTGACTCTGAGTGAGCTGCGTGAGGTTCGAAAAGATTTCACTCGCCACCCAAGTGAGCACATTATCACTTGGTTGCTCCGATGTTGGGATCACGGGGCCAGTAGTTTGGAATTAGAAGGCAGAGAGGCCAAGCAGTTGGGATCCCTAGCTAGAGAAGGAGGAATTGACAAAGCAATTGGGAGGAGGCCGGAAATCCTCAGCCTCTGGAGGCGACTACTGTCAAGTGTGAAGGAAAGATATCCCATAAAGGAATATATTACATGCCAGACACCTAAGTGTAACAGCATAGAGACATCTGTCCAGCACCTGAGAGAATTAGCTGTACGGGAGATAATTTATTAAGATCTGGACAATTCACGGCTTCCCGCTGATCCCGATGAAGTCCTATGCACTCCAGATATGTGGCATAAGGTTGTACGAAGTGCACCAGCAGGGTATACCAATTCACTGGCAGCAATTGACTGGAATGATACGAATCCGCCAACCGTAAATGAGGTGGCCTGCCGACTCCGGAAATACCAAGACAATGTTTCCCTCTCCGTCATTGCAGCAGTAGAGAAACTGGTTCAACGACTTGACAACAATGTGTCCAACTCCCAACCCGTATGGAGCAGTGTTGCAGCTACTGGGAGAAAGCGTCCATCGTTCCAAGAGGAAGAATACACACCACGACGTACATTGTGGTTTTACCTGCTTGATCATGGAGAGGACATGAGGAAATGGGATATGCAGCCCACCTCAGCCCTTCGAGCACGAGTAAATGAGCTGCGGGGTAAAACATTCGCACAACGAGATTCTGCCAGGAAGAAGGCTGCACCAGTTTCTACTGGGCAGTTCCCTAGACCAACTGGAAGGCCTACCTATATGTCTGATGTGCCTGATCCTTTTGAAGGGACCTCTAAGTCCTTTATGCAACCAGTGGAAAACAAATATGATCAGCAGCAATAGAGGGGCCCTGCCTCCAGCCAGGTGGAGGAGAGGGACAATCGGGTTTATTGGACTGTGTGGATCCGATGGCCTGGCACGTCAGACCCACAAGAGTACAAAGCTCTGGTGGATACTGGTGCCCAGTGTACTCTAATGCCATCGAATCATGAAGGGGTAGAACCTGTTTGTATTTCTGGAGTGACAGGGGGATCCCAACAACTAACTGTGCTAGAGGCTGAGGTGAGCCTAACTGGGAAGGACTGGGAAAAACACCCCATTGTGACTGGTCCAGAAGCTCCGTGCATTTTAGGTATAGATTATCTACGTAGAGGGTATTTTAAAGACCCAAAAGGGTACCGATGGGCTTTTGGAATAGCTGCTTTGGAAACAGAAGAAATTGAACAATTGTGTGCCTTGCCTGGACTCTCGGAGGATTCTGCTGTTGTGGGGTTGTTGAAGGGTGAAGAACAGCAAGTGCCAGTTGCTACGACGACGGTGCACAGACGACAATACCGTACTAACCGAGATTCCCTGATTCCCATCCATAAGCTGATTCGTCAACTGGAGGATCAGGGAGTGATCAGCCGAACCCACTCACCCTTTAATAGTCCCATATGGCCAGTGAGGAAGTCCAATGGAGAGTGGAGGCTGACAGTAGATTATCGTGGCCTAAATGAAGTCACTCCAGGTATGAGTGCTGCTGTGCCAGACATGTTAGAGCTCCAGTATGAATTGGAATCGAAGGCAACCAAGTGGTACGCCACAATCGACATTGCAAATGCTTTCTTCTCGATCCCACTGGCGCCAGAGTGCAGGCCACAGTTTGCTTTCACTTGGAGAGGCATCCAATACACGTGGAATCGTCTGCCCCAGGGGTGGAAACATAGCCCCACCATCTGCCATGGACTAATCCAGAATACACTGGAAAAGGGTGAAGCACCAGAGCACCTGCAGTATATTGATGACATCATTGTATGGGGCAACACAGCAGAGGAAGTTTTTGAAAAAGGAAACAGGGTAATTAAAATCCTTTTAGAAGCCGGTTTTGCTATAAAACGAAGTAAAGTCAAGGGGCCTACGCGAGAAATCCAGTTTTTAGGAATAAAATGGCAGGATGGGCGTCGTCACATCCCAATGGACATTATTAATAAAATAGCAGCTATGTCTCCACCAAGCAACAAAAAGGAAACACAAGCTTTCTTAGGTGTTATAGGTTTTTGGCGAATGCATGTCCCAAACTACAGTCTCATTGTGAGCCCACTCTACCATGTAACTCGAAAGAAGAATGATTTCCAATGGGGCCCTGAGCAACAGCAAGCCTTTGAGCAGATCAAACGCGAGATAGTCCATGCAGTGGCCCTTGGGCCTGTCCGGACAGGGACAGATATTAAAAATGTGCTCTACACTGCAGCTGGGGAGAACGGCCCGACCTGGAGTCTCTGGCAGAAAGCACAAGGGGAGACTCGAGGTCGACCGCTGGGGTTTTGGAGTCGGGCCTACAAAGGATCTGAGGCCAATTATACTCCAACAGAAAAGGAAGTACTGGCCGCCTACGAAGGGGTTCGAGCCACCTCAGAAGTGATTGGAACTGAAGCCCAGCTCCTCCTGGCACCCCGACTGCCGGTGCTGGGCTGGATGTTCAAAGGGAAGGTTCCTTCTACACACCATGCCACTGATGCTACGTGGAGCAAGTGGGTTGCACTAATTACACAGCGGGCTCGAATAGGAAACCCCAATCGCCCAGGAATCGTGGAGGTGATCACAGACTGGCCAGAAGGCAAAGATTTTGGGATGTCACCAGAGGATGAGGAGGTAACACGCGCTGAAGAAGCCCCACCCTACAACGAACTGCCAGAGAATGAGAAGCGATATGCCCTGTTCACTGATGGGTCTTGTCGCATTGTGGGTAAGCATCGGAGATGGAAAGCCGCTGTATGGAATCCTATAAGAAGAGTAGCAGAAGCCACTGAAGGAAAAGGTGAATCAAGCCAGTTCGCTGAGGTGAAGGCCATCCAGTTAGCCCTGGACATTGCTGAGAGAGAAAAGTGGCCAAGGCTCTACCTTTATACTGATTCATGGATGGTGGCGAATGCCCTGTGGGGGTGGTTGCAGCAGTGGAAAAAGAACAACTGGCAGCGTAGAGGCAAACCTATATGGGCTGATGACTTATGGCAAGATATCTCTGCTCGGTTAGAGAAACTTGTTGTAAAGGTACGTCATGTCGACGCCCATGTACCTAAGAGTCGGGCCATGGAGGAACATGAAAACAACCATCAGGTAGATAAGGCTGCTAGGATTAAAGTGGCTCAGGTAGATCTAGACTGGCAACGTAAGGGTGAATTATTCATGGCTCGATGGGCTCATGATACCTCGGGTCATCAAGGGAGAGATGCAACATATAGATGGGCTCGGGATCGAGGGGTGGACTTGACCATGGATGCCATCGCACAAGTTGTCCACGAATGTGAGACATGTGCTGCAATCAAGCAAGCTAAGCGGTTAAAGCCCCTTTGGTATGGAGGACGGTGGATGAAATATAAATATGGGGAGGCTTGGCAGATTGATTACATCACCCTCCCACAAACCCGCCATGGCAAACGTTATGTGCTTACAATGGTGGAGGCAACTACCGGCTGGCTAGAAACATATCCCGTACCCCATGCCACTGCTCGAAATACAATTCTGGGCCTTGAAAGGCAAGTCCTCTGGCGACATGGTACTCCAGAAAGAATCGAGTCAGACAATGGGACTCATTTCCGAAACACTCTTATAGACACCTGGGCCAAAGAGCATGGCATTGAGTGGGTGTACCACATTCCTTACCATGCACCGGCCTCTGGGAAAATTGAACGATATAATGGACTTTTAAAAACTACACTGAAAGCAATGTGTGGTGGGACATTCAAGCATTGGGATACACATTTGGCCCAAGCCACGTGGTTAGTTAACTCTAGGGGATCTACTAATCGGGCTGGCCCTGCCCAGTCAAAATTTCCACGTACTGTAGAGGGAGACAGAGTGCCAGTAGTGCATATGAAGAGTGTATTGGGAAAGAGAGTTTGGGTCATTCCTGCTTCAGGCAAAGGTAAACCCATGTCTGGAATTGTTTTTGCTCAAGGACCTGGCTGTACTTGGTGGGTAATGCAGAGGGATGGAGAAGTTCGATGTGTACCTCAAGGGGATTTGATTTTGGGTGAGAATAGCCAATATAATTAATAAAGTAGAAATTATAATAATTGCCAAATAACCCATTATTGTATATTCGTTATTGTTATGATTGCTGTATGTTGTACCATAGCATTATAGCCGGAGTCATACAAGTTAATGAAGAATGAGTGCCATGATGATGGAACTAAAGCCTGGCCTCTCAAGAACTTTTTGCTCCCGTTGAAAATAAACTCTGACCCACAGACTATGAGCATGGACCATGCCAGGTGTATCAGTCAAGAGCCTGAGATGCAGCGTGCAACGAGCCAATGGAACATACAACTATCCTGAGAAACTGTTACGACAAATGGAGCCTGGAAATCATGGACTAAATGAACTCAACAACTTCAGAGGGATGATTCACAGACTGAGGGAATAAGATCTGTATGCACATATGTGTGCATACATGTGTACATATATATATGGGTGTGTGAAACACGAAACTGGTTGTACCCAAAGAAAATTGTTGGATCTGGTCATGACGTAAATGGTATGGAATAAGGGGTGGATAATGTCCTGGTTTCAGCTATGATGGAGTTAAACTTTTTTTTAGCAGTGGATGGAATGCCATGTTTGGGTGTTAGCATGAGAATAGTGCTGATAGCACCCTGATGTTTTCCGATTTGTTGCCGGGCAACCAAGGACCTTTCTCAGCTCTGCATACTTCCTTACTAGTGAGAAAGGAGGGGATGCAGCCAGGACAGGTGATCCGAATTGGCCAAAGAGGATATTCCATACCAGTTACGTCATGTTCGGTATAAGGGGGGACTGGGGGGAAGAGGGGGAGACAACGCCAGGACGTGCAGTTTCTGGGGCGGTCGGGTTGTCCGGGACGGGCTCTAAGCTGTGCGGCCTGAGTTGTGTGGTTTGGTGAGAAATTGCATTGTGTATCACCAGTTTCATCTATTTTGTGCTTTAAACTTCTGTTATTGTTATATCTAGTTTTCTGTTATTGTTTAGTAAACTATCCTTATCCCAACCTGCGTGGTTCTGGTTTCTAGGTTGTGGTTTCTTTTCCTCCTTTCTTCCTTCCCTTTTCCCCTTCCCCAACTTTCCCTCCCCCTTCCTTTTAAAAGTACAAGCGACTGTGTGGGGTGCGGCCCTTGGCTGGGGCAAAACCACGACATCCTCCTACTTTTTAACTCACCTTGGTGTTTGCAGGACCGTTTCACATTTTTCTTACTCTTGTCTCTCACAACTGCTGTCTTTTATTAAATATGTTATCACAGAGGTGCCACAAGCAGTGCTGATAGGTTTAGCTTTGGCTAGTGGTGGATCAATGTTGAACTTGGCTGTAACCAGCCCTGTCCAACATGGAAGCAGCTCCTTGACCCTTCTCACAGAGGCCACCTCTGCAGCCCCCTCTCTGCTGCCAGAGCCTTGACATGTAGACAAAACACAACTGTCTGCTTTGCTTCCTAAAAAAATTTAAAGATTGAATAAACTTAATTTCTTTCTTGGTGTTTTGTCATTTACTTTATTCATTTTGTTTCTTCACCAGTTTTTTCTTCATAAAGCATGTCCACTTTTTCTCTTCCAGCTCCTATAGGCACTACACTGTGTCAATAGGAGCATGCACTACTTGCTTTGTGATAAATCTGCAAAAAGCAAGGGCAGCTCATTACCCTACTGTATTCTAGCTGGCTGCCTTTCTTTTCTTTTTTTATTTTTTCATATGGCTATAAACTAGGCAAAAACTTTGAGACTGTCTTAGGAGAGTGATATGCGTGTCTGCATTCCTGCACCTGATGTGTCAATGGTTTCCTGGCTGGCAAAATTAGAACTTGGGAGAGGAGAGGTTCACTTAATTACTGCTTTACAGGAAATCATGCTTAGTCACCTAGCAGAGACGGTGCACACACATGGTCTCTGGAAGTTAGCAAGGTGTGCTCATGGTAAGTTGTTTTGGGTTGGTTTTTTTTGAGAATTCAGCTGTGCAGCCATGACAAATTTCTCATTGGTATTTGCAAACAGAATATTCAGAGTCTTATAATTTACAAATGTCAACAGATTTTTCACAGAGGGGAGCTACTGAAAGGCAACTTCCTCTCCATATGCCAAATTAAAGTCTTAATCCTAATGATACTTAAATTTGTTAAATAAAATTTAGCAATAATATAGAAAAAGCAAGGTTGTTTCCCTTAATCTTTAAAAAATAACAAGATTTTATTTACTATATATAATTTTCTATAAGGCTGATACCTGAAAATGGATAGTTTAATTTCATTAATTATAGTGTGGCACAATTCTAAGCTAGTAAAAACAGCTTTGAAACAAAGATTGGACATTCTCCACTGTGCTAACAGAGTACTCATAGGAGACAAATACAATACGAAGGAAATACAGAAAATAATGAAGAGATTTAGCCCTAAACCGTTTTAGAAATATCTTCAAACACATATCTAACTATTTTAAACAGATGGCTATGGCTAATGTCACAGGAGCTTTTAGCAACTTAAAAGTATCTGAAAATTAGGAATATGACAAAGAACAAGATTTCAATTGGACAACTCAGAAACCTTACAAGTAATGTCTTTCTGAAGACTTCAAACTAAAATGTTAATACATGACTTCTGAGAATGACTGAAGCCAACTTGCCAAGCTAGCAGATTTCCTGTCTGTTCCCTTTTAGCAAGTTTAAGAACAAAAGCATTGATGTCATAATTTAATATGTCAACATATCTTAATTGAGATTTTTTGCATTGTGATAAGTATACCTCAATGCTCTGGTATTCCTCAGTCTATTATGAAAGCAAATACTTCTACAGAAGAAAATGACTAAAAAATTTACAGCAAGAACTCCATTGTTAGACTATTTACACATTTAAATATTCTTATTTAAATTACAGTAAAAATATTTCAAGGAATAAGAATTCTGTTGTCCCATTACAATGTTCAGCTTGGCTGGTTCATTTGGAAGAGCTCTCTATTGTTAACACACCCTTGATAGACATCTGTACAATGACCTAAAATGGTTCTGCAAGTCACATCAGTATGCTGCTCAGCTGAGGGCAACAGACTGTCATCGCCATGAATTTAAAGAAACAAAAAAAAGTATCACATGGGATATTGTTTTGTTTCATGCATTTGTTATACCGTTGTGTTCTCTCATTTGCCTATTGTGTTATGTTTGTTTTATAGAACACGAGGTAGGTCCTGATTGGAGCATTGGGAGATCATACTCAATGTAAACATTACTTGTTTAATAACAATCTTCTTTCATTTCCATGAAATGAATAGGATTCTATTACACTGTTACTTGTTTTCAATGTTATACAATGACTTGCTTTGTGATAAATCTGAAAAAATACTGACTTAAAAATGTCTTCCTTAATTTTAGTAATGTTTAGGAGTAGCATGAAAATTACAAAATGCACTATACATACAATTCAGAAAAAGAATATAAAGCTCAAAAAACCCAAACCCCAAAACTGTATGTTTCATAATCATACTCTGCCCATTAAATATGATAAATCTTACTATTTCTAGACTCTGCTTAATCACTGTGATAGAATTACAATTCTGTTTTCACTAACTGTGATTTACTTAGTGTGCTTTGATTTATGGCACCACAAATTTGTTTAGTTAATGGAATATTTTAATTTACTGTGCATGATAGAACACAGTGTAAAATTACTTTAAATATCTGTATTATATTATATTACTGTTGAGCACTAGCCAAACTATGAACTCAGAAGAAAATTGGTTCTGTAAGCATTTTAGTTTCAGGTATCTATATCCTAGTACATTGAAGATCTAACAACACATATAGCAAAATGAAAATTATGTTTTATGTTGTAAGTTAACACATTCTTTTGCATAGAGTCCTTTAGAAGGACCATGCATCACTGGGCTAAGTGCTGCACTGCAGAGCTAAAGCTGCTCATAAACTTGCAATCCATAGTCCTAGTTCTGCAGATTTCCACAATCAGTCAATGGAGCTATTCACAGTAATTCACAGTAATTAGATTTAGTAAATATGTGTATCTTTAGAGGACTAGAGTTCTTAGTACATTAACTCTGAAAGTCTCATTCAGACAAACTAGGTGATGAAAAGGTGTTTAGATAAAATGCGATATGAAAATAATTCTGATGTAATGCCTGAAAAGCAGCAGGTACCCAACAGGCAAATACATTTAGAGGCACTAAAGAAGGATGATGACCACTTATTCTGCTAGGTATTTTTAACTGTGTTTATGTGTCATCACCCTAATGAAATCAGAGAATAAGTGTCACCACAATAATGCTAACAACTTATATACTAAAAGAGAAAGTCTTCTGAATTCAGCTGTCCTAGCATGTCTGGACTTCAAAGTCATTATTGGTCCAGTTACACGAATGAAAGACCATATTATGAAAAGAGTCAGTGTCTATATTTCTAAATTTCACAATGATAGATTCTTTTCTAGGTTTATAAATAGTTTACCAAACATTTTACATATATATTTATGTGTGTGTGTGTGCAAATAAATAATGTATATGTATTAAATGTAAATACATAACACATATATTTACATATTTTATGCCAGGAAACCATTAACACATATTAACTATAATTTTAGGTTTTGTTTCAAGACACTTTTTAATAATTTCCTCAAGCAAAACAAAATTTAGAGAAATTAAAAAAAAAAGCTTTTTATATACCAGAGGCAGTCAACTAAAGCTTTCTGAATTAATGTTACTGTAATATACTTCTCCAGTGATTTTCTAAGAAGCTTTCATTTCTAACTTCTTGAGATTTTTCACATTATCATCTTGATTGATTTAAAAATAAAAGATTATCAAGCTAGCCACAGCATATCAGTTTAATGCTTAGACTTTTGAAATAGGATATGAAACTTCAGTTTATTTTCTGGGAAGTGTACTGCAAATGTAATTTAAATTAGCCATTTTTTTGCTGATGGAAAATCTAGTACAAGTTAGAGTTCTTAGTCTTACCGCACTTAGTGTGGATGATAGAAACAGAAAGTAGCCAGTTGAATTTCATGGCTGAAATAAACAGGATCAAAGAAACAGAGATGCCAAAAAAAGCCTGCTTGCTTCCTTACTGTGACTATAACTGCATTGTGTAAGTCATTGAAGTAATTTATTCCTGATGAGAAAGGGTTGTTCTCAGTGAAAAGTGTTATCTGTGGTTTTGTTTGTTTGCACATATAAATATTCATTGTTCTTTTTTCTTCCTCTTTTTGTGTTCATCCTAGTTTGACACCTCTTTGGAAAGCCCAAATATCAATCAGTCTTTTTGCTTCATTAAGATCTACTGTACCTCTTTAGATGTTTACACAGCTGATGCAGAATATTTCCAGCTTTGGAATTGTCTTGTCTAACGCAGCACAACCAGCCCAGTACTTCTCCCCTGTACAATACCTACCTCATCAGAAAAACATCATTTTAAAGTCCATATAATAAAGTAAATTTAGCACCTATTTTAGCCAACAAATTTTGGATCTGCTTCATATAAAAGAAATTGGTAGTCATGGTTATATTCTGCTTGCCTCACCGAGGCTACTTTATTCAAACTCTTGCCAGAGGATGGTGACAGTCAAATCTCATTTCAGCTTTCATATTCTTTCCCTTTTCCCAGAAGTAAGATTCTCTTCTCTAATGATGAGAAAAATTCTGCTGATTTTTTTTTCAGTCACAGTATCTGGAAGGTTCTGGTTGTGATTATAACCATTTCCCTGCCAGCAGAAGTCTTTACAGATTAACAGCTGTTTATGACTACACAGTTGGAACAGTTTGTAATGGTTTAAATGCTTGAAGATTAACGCTAATTATATGTAGCATATTAGGATATCATAGATTAATGTTGCTAGTGACTAGCAGTGGTTTTATTGCAGTCTGAAAGGCAAGTAAACTTTTACAGTTCTATTCAATGTCTTACAAATGATTTATAGAGGAGTTGACAAAGAATATGCTAAAACTTCCAAAGAAATAATAATTACCAAGCAGTGAATAGTTCCTCAGTTTCAGATGGTAATTCTGCAACTGTGATTGTAAGATCCCATATGCAGCAGTAGACACTCGGGATGTGAATGGGCATGCATAACAGATTTCACAAAGTGCCTTGATACATTAGTTCAAAATGTCACTTGAATAACAATTATTTATTACCCTAGCAGCACAGAACTGAACATACCTGAATAGCAGAGAGATTAAAGCATCAGCTACTGTCTAGCAGTTGACATATTCCTACCTGTTACTGAGCAATCTTTGACCACTGAAGCCACCAAGGCACTCCTGTCCTTCTTTTACATTTCACCCTGCTACTTGCTAGCATCTATCTGTTTTACAACATCTAAAAAAAATAGTCGTCTGATGCCACTGCAATGAAAATGTATGAAACACGTATTTTAATGAAAATTGCTATAGCATCAATGGAAAGAATATGACAAAGATCTTTACAATAGTGTTATGAAAATTATTTTAAGCAGACAATTGTGAAAATCTGATGATGTACATCTCCTTAAGTTTTATAGAAAAGATGAGATTCCAATCATGATGATAAAATTAGCTGAATAATAACTTTCTCATAAAGACTCAATAGCCCCATCCAGTCAAACATACTTTTCATGGAACTAATGAAAATAAGATTACCATACTAAAGTTATGTATAAAAGAAAAAAGTAAGCTGATTAAATGTAAGCTAATTCCAACTATTTTAAAGCAATTACTATCACATTTTTTTCCTAGTCATTCTTAGACAAGAAAGGAGAATTTAAGAAAGTAAAGGAGGGGAAAGCAAGCAAAGTAGGGTCTGCTCATATTAAAAGGGATCTCTCTGTATGACAAGAAAAGGAAAAGATTGCTATCTTACCACATAGTCACCTACTCAGTGTTTGTGTCTTATGACTTAGAAATCTTCCTTTGGTGGAAAGGGGCAACTCATGTAACTTTTACAACGATGCAAGCTGACAAGTAGTACCTGAATCGATCCCTCTATTGATTTTTATGGATTTAGGATCAGGACTTTTATTAGTGTGAGTGTCAGTGAAATTCAGTATCATCTCATGTTTCACAGATGCTGATTGAAGGTGGCCCATTTCTTTACAAATTTCCCTATTCCTGAGAAAAAATCATAATTGCTTGTCTCTTGATCTGGAGGCTAAACTCAGTCTCATCAATGTGGTGAGCAGAGAAAACTGTCATTTCTTACTTTTCCCAAGGTCAGCCTAACATTAATTAATGCGTCTCAGTGTACTTTTATCTCCTGTCCTTGTTCTTTTGTGGATATCACGCTATTTTTAATAGAATGAAAATGAATAAATTCAAATGTCCAACCCTAGAAAATGAGTATGTGTCAAGACCCTTGAACATGTACAGCAGATTATAAAATGTATGAACAGGATTTAATTTGCAAAGATCTTTTGATTATTTACATATTACAGCACCTTCACTGTATGACATGGTATTAGAGAATTAATGATGTATTTCTTTCAGAGGTTACTAAATGATCTATATAAATTATATGCTACCACTTTTGGTGATATGAACAATCATTAATTTAGTTGCTATAATCAGATACATAATTTCTTTGTAACATGTTAAATGAGAGGGAGAGAAAAATATTAAAGGAGAGAGGTAGGAGAAAACTTTCTGAGACCTCATTAGCGCCACCTTCACAATGAAGGGAACATAAACAACTAGGGGTACATCTGTGCATTCATGTCCTTCTTCTCAGCTGATAATTATGGCTGTAACAGTCTGAGTCAATTTGAGATTCAAAATCAGCATGCGCTCCTACATCCATTACTTCCAACTGGAAAGGCAGGAAGCAGAAATGCGAAGAGTGTAATCATTAGCATACCAGTTTTAGAAGTGTGTTTTGCAAGTGTGTGAATTCATTGCATACCGTTTAAATTACTCAAACTTCCCAAAAAGTTTCAAAGATTGTGCAGATGCTGTTAAGCTTTCTCCCCTCTACTCCTACCAAAGCCATCTTGCTCAGGTTTTCTGTGGTGAGCAATGCATAAGCCATTATGCTTTTAAAGTGTTTTAACTGGCTCAAAACATAAACATATATTGATTTTTATTCCAAGTGGCAGAAAAATGGGGAAAGGCTTCCTCATATCTGACCTTCCAGCAATATATTTCATAGGAAATTCAGTATCCCATTTTCAGAGAAAATGCAATTTATAGCTGCAGCTGTTTTCTTTGAATAACTTGATTAAAACTGAGTGATTACATATTTTTTTCTCTAATCAAAATCATATGTTATGACTGCAACTGTAAATAGGCTTCAACTTCTTCATTTTCTTTCTCCCTTTACCCTGGTACCCCATATTTAGAGTATTTTTCCTTTCTCTTTATCACTTGTCTCTGAAGAGTTTTTTAAACTCATCAATGATCGGAGTATTTGATCAAAGTATTCTTTTATAATAAATGTTCTATCCCATCACTAAGATATATCTAAGTGAAAGATATAGCCAGCACATAGCAATGAAATAAAGCCATAAGCAAAAATGATTGGTAGAGTTTGTAAGGAACAGCTACATGAGAAAACCCCTGGATCTGTGGCAGAAAATCTATCATAAAATTAAAAAGAATACTTTTGTGCTTTGATATCTATTTAAGAGATAAAGTCATGCAGTAGAATGTTGTCTTGTTAATGGTTTCCTAAGCATTAGATAAATATTGGAATAATGAAAAAAGTTTGTTCTGACAAAGATGGAAGAACTTAGATCTTTCAGCAAAAGATAGAACTTTTTCAATGGAAGAATTTATCTTAGATTCAAAAACATTATTTTAAATAAAACCAGCATTTGTGTTCAAATAAAATAATCCAAAGTTAAAACTGGCACATAGTTCTCTGTTCTTCCTTCTCTGTCATGTTTAAAATAACTCTCTACTATGACATATCCTACCATATCCATGGCATAGTACCACTACATTTGATAAGGTGGACAGAAATTTTGGTGAGTTAACTACATGGAAACATAAATGCATTAAAAAAAGACAAATGTCTTGACTAGTTTTGTTGTGGTATCAATGAATTGAGCATAAAAGGAAGCCTATATTGTTTATGAACCTATTATTTCCATTTTTCAAGGTTGGTATTTTAACTCCTACTTACTTAGTTCATTTTGAGCTTATATTTTATAACAAATCTACTATTAATTTTTAATAATGAAAATTGAAAGGACAGTTTGACTCCACAATGTCTAACTTTGTGAATGTCAGTTTTATAGTCTCTATGTGGTAACATAGTTCATATGAGTAAAGCAAAGGCTGGTCACATTTGGGTCTATAAAAAAAGGTGAGGAACGACTTTCAGTTTAGAAGAATCTGATTAATAACATGTATCTTCATAAAGTACTGGGATCCAATTAAGTACAAGTGCATCATTAATGATTTGTCTAAGTCTGATTTATTTTTTCTCTGCTTGAGAAATTTATGTTAAATCTGATCAATATTATTCTAGATTTATTTTAGCCACTTAAATATGAACTTTTCTAAACTAACTTTCCTGGAGTTGCCCTGATTTCAAATGATGAACATTTCTTTCCCTCTCCTATCCAGGCTGCCCAGGGGGGTTGTGAAGTCTCCATCTCTGGAGATATTCAAGACCCATCTGGATGCCTACCTGTGCAAGCTCGACCTAAGGAAACTGCTTTGGCAGGGGGGTTGGACTTGATGATGTCTCGAGGTCCCTTCCAACACCTATGATTCTATGATTCTATGATATTGGTGTGGAACTTCCAATGCTCCAACTTGAGGCCATTGCCCCTTGTCCTGTCTCTGCAGACCATTGAAAAGAGGCTGGCCATTTCCCTCTGTGTCACAAACTTAAGATATTTATAAACATTAGTAAGATCCGCTCTTAACCTTCTATTCTCAAGGCTGAACAGCCCCAGTTCTTTCAGCGTATCCCCACAGGGGAGAGGGTCCACTCCTTTAGTCATCTTCGTAGCCCTTTGCTGGACTCTTTCCAGGAGATCCCTGTTCCTTTTATACCAGGGAGCCCAGAACTGGACACAATACTCCAGGTGGGGCCTGACCAGGGCAGGGTAGAGGGGGAGGATCACCTCCTTTGACCTGCTGGCCACACTCTTCCTGATGCATCCTAGGATCCCATTGGCCCTCTTAGCCACCAGGGCACACTGCTGGCTCATAGCCAACCTGTCATCTACCAGGAGCCCCTGATCCTTCTCCACAGAGCTCCTCTCCAGCAGGTCATCCCCCAGCCTGTACTGATTCAAGTGGTTATTCCTTCCCACTTGCTTTAATTAAACCTCATTTGGTTTCTCCCTGCCCAGCTCTCCAGCCTGTCCAGGTCTCGCTGGATGGCAGCGCAGTGTTCCTGCGTGTCAGCCACCCCTCCCAGCTTTGTATCATGGGCACTTGCTGAGGGTGGATGCTATTCCCTCATCAAGGTCGTCGATGAAGGTGTTAAACAAGACCAGAAGAAACACAGATCTCTGGGGAACACCGCTAGTCACAGGTCTCCAACCAGACTCTGCTCCACTGATCACCACCCTCTGAGCCCTGTCCAACAGCCAGTTGTCAGCCCACCTCACTGTCCACTCATCTATCCCATGCTCTCTCAGCTTTCAATCAGGATGTCATGGGAGACAGTATCGAAAGCCTTGCTGAAGTCCAGGTAGATGACATCCACTGCTCTCCCTCCATCCACCCAGCTGGTGATGATATCATAGAAGTCTACAAGATTACTCGAGCACAATCTCCCCTTGGTGAATCCATGCTGACTACTCCTTATAAACTTCTTTTCTTCCAAATGCTTGATGATGGCATCCAGAACAAGCTGTTCCATCACCTTTCCAGGGACAGAGGTGAGACTAACTGGCCTGTTATTAATTGGATCCTCCTTCTTACCCTTTTTGAAGACAGGAGTGACATTGGCTATCCTCCAGTCTCCAGGTATCTCTCCTGTTCTCCAAGAGCTGTCGAAGATGATAGCAAGCGGCTCAGCAATCACTTCTGCCAGCTCCCTCAACACACATGGATGCATCCCATCCGGGCCCATGGATTTGTGTGCACTGATCCCTCTGAGATGCCCCTGGACCACCCCCACCTCAACCAGAGGAAAGCTATTCCTTTCCTAAACTTTCTCTCTTTCTTCCAGGATCTGGGAGTCCCGAGGGGTCTTTGAAGTGAAGACTGAAGCAAAGAAGGTGTTCAGTGTCTCCACCTTCTCAGCATCCCCCGTAACCAGCACACCCGCCTCGTTCAGCAGGGGACTCACATTATCCCTAGTCATCCTCTTACTATTCATATACCTAAAAAACCCCCTTTTTATTATCCTTTATGTCCATTGCCAGTTTCATTTCCAGGTGGGCTTTAGCCTTCCTAGTTGCATCCCTGCAGACCCTGACAACATTTCTATATTCTTCCCAAGTGTTCTGACCCTCTTTCCACATTTCATAGACCTTCTGCTTCCCTTTGAATTTACTTATGAGCTTCCTACTCATCCACACAGGTCTTCTGCCACTCTTTCCTGATTTCTTTCTCAAAGGGATGCACTGTTCCTGTGCTTGGAAGAAGCACTTTTTAAATGCCACCCAGCTCTCATAGGCTTTCCTTCTAACAGCGTAGCCCATGAGATAGCTCCTATTAAGTCACTGAAGAGATCAAAGTTTTCTCTTCTAAAGTTCAGGGTGCTGATCTCATTCTTACCAGGCCCATATTCCTCAAGATAACAAACTCAACCAGGGCATAGTTGCTGAACCCAGGCTGCCTCCAATCTTGACACCTTTAATGATCTCTCCCATGTTGGTGAGTACCAGGTCCACCAACATATGACCTCTGGTTGGTCTGTCCAGTACCTGAACCAGAAAGTTGTCATCTATAGACTCAAGGAGTCTCCTGGATCTCTTGCAGCTCACCCTGTGGTTTTCCTAGGAGATATCCGGGTCATTGAAGTCCCCCATCAGGATGAGTGCCTGTGAGATTGATGCCTCCTGCAGCTGAAGGAGGAAGGCCCCATCAGCAGTTTCTCTTTGATCAGGTGGTCTGTAGTAGACCCATATCATCAATTGTCCTTTATTAGTCCCATCCCTAATTCTGACCTACAAGCTCTCATCCTGCTCCCGACCACTTCTCAGAAGGAGCTCCTCATAGTCTATCCACTTTTTAACATAAAAGGCAACTCCCCCACCCTTCCTACCTAGCCTATCCCTTCTAAAAGGGTGAAGTCAGCATGGTTTTACCAAGGGGAAGTCATGTTTGATCAATCTGATAGCCTTTTATGAGGACATAATGAGGTGGTTAGATGATGGTAGAACAGTGGATGTGGTTTATCTTGATTTCAGTAAAGCATTTGACACTGTCTCCCATAGCATCCTTGCAGCTAAACTGAGGAAGTATGGTCTGAAGGATTGAGTAGGGAGGTGAACTGGGAGCTAGTTGAAGGAAAGAAGTACGAGAGTTGTGGTCAGTGGGACAGAGTCTAGCTGGAGGCCTGTATCTAATGGAGTCCCTCAGGGGTCTGTGCTAGGACCAGTACTATTCAAGATATTCATCAATGACCTGGATGAGGGAATAGAGTGCACCATCAGCAAGTTTGCTGGCAACACAAAGCTAGGAGGAGTAGCTGACACACCAGAAGGCTGCGCTACCATTCAGTGAGACCTAGACAGTCTGGAGAGTTGGTTGGGGAGAAATTTAATGAAATACAACAAGGGCAAGTGTAGAGTCTGGCATCTGGGGAACAGCAACCCCAGGTACCAGTAGAGGTTGAGGTTGGAACTGTTGGACAGCAGTCTAAGGGAAATGGACCTGGGGGTCCTGGGCAACAGCAGGATGACCATGAGCCAGCAATGTGCCCTGGTGGTCAAGAAGGCCAATGGCATCCTGGGGTGTGTTAGGAGGAGTGTGGTTAGGAGCTTGAGAGGGATTCTCCTTCCCCTCTACTCTGCCCCGGTGAGACCATGTCTGGAATATTGTATCCAGTTCTGGGCACTTCAGTTCAAGAAGGACAGGGAACTACTTGTTTTTACTACTTGTTCTTACAAGTAGTTCCCTGTCCAGCACAGGGCCACAAAGTTGTTTAAGGGAGTGTACCATCTTCCTTATGAGGAAAGGCTGAGGTAGCTGTGTCTCTTTAGGTTGGAGGAGACTGAGGGGTGACCTCATTAATGTCTATAAATATGTGAAAAGTGAAAGTCAGGAACATGGAGTCAGGGTCTTCTTGGTGACGTCCAATGGTAGGATAAGGGACAATGGGGACAGGCTGGAGCATAGGACGCCTCACGTGAACATAAGGAAAATCTTTTTCACTGTGAGGGTGACAGAGCACTGGAACATGTTGCCCAGAGAAGTTGTGGAATCTCCTTCTCCGGAGACATTCAAAACCCACCTGGACAAATTCCTGGGTGACCTAGGCTAGGCGATCCTGCTCTGGCAGGGAAGTTGGACTAGATGATCTTTTGAGGTCCCTTTCAGCCCCCAACATTCTGTGATTCTGTGATTCTGTGATTCTGTGATTCTGTGTGTGTGTTCAAGGAGCTCTATACAAAGGATGTTGTAAGTCCTATCTGTGTCTGTAAGAGTCCAGTGGTTGCTGCTGTGAGGATCTGTGTGGCCTATTACGTCTATATACATATATGTATGTTGTATATGTGTGGTTTTGTATGCATTACTGGGTCTACAGGCTCGGTCTCATCTTTCCCTCTCAACCGGACGAAGTGCCATGGAGCTGTGGCAGCTTTGTCACTGTTAGGATGCCAGATTCAGGAAATGTAGGCATGAAACAACTCTTCAAAAGTTCTGAGGTAAGGGTAAAGATTTTAGTTTTGTTAGGCCACACATAAGAATGGATAATGACAATGTTATTCATTAATAGAAAAATAATTAGTAAAGCTGTTGAAGTGGTAAAATAAAACCATTATTGTCCTCTATGATCTCAAAAACATTAAATAGGAGTGGTTGGTAACATGGAAACAAAACAAATAGGTCCCTGACAACATCTTCCCAGGCACTCAAATGGAAGAAGTACTGCAACACCTGTTCTGCCTTCCTTCTCATCTTCTCTATTTCCTGTTCCCACTGTCACTTTTTTCTCCACAGCACAAATCCTCTTTAGCTTACATAAAATACAGCTTTGACCTCCCCAAGCACACAATGACCATTTGAAAAATGGATCCATTTTGTTCAAATGAAGTATCTGATCAGAAAATCCCTAGTGAAGCAAAAATCTGATTGAAGTCAATGACTTATAGGAGTGGAGTGACCACTGAAATCAATGCAAGCTTGTTTTGGCATGGACCATGGAGCTAGAGCTAGATTCTCCCTACCTATCTCACTAGCAACCTACTTATTCAGATTCCAAAGGATAGACTACTGTCCATAATAATGCTTCCACAATGGCATGTTTGGGAGGGACCAGCAACACAGCACAAATCAAAATTATTAGAAAAGAAAGAATGATGGCCAGATTGGAAGAATTCTGAAAAAAATATTGGCAAGTAAATAGTTAACTTGTAGCTCTCATGATAAAGGGGCGACATTTCTTGAGTATTATTCAAAGTAGTGTAAATTATGAATATTGACTATTCCTTTTGATTGTAATATTGATGTCTATAACCATAGATCAAAGGAACTGTAAAGTTTTGTGCCCTTTTCTTTCCCATATTACACCAGTACTTCTTTCACTTGACTTACTCCTACAAAATGGCTCAGAAATATAGCAGCAGTCTATGAGATGTTTTCTCCATTACATACTGGTTAATCTGTTAGTGCTAGACAGAAATGTTTCAATTTGATGGGTCATAAAAGAAAAAAAAATCATTATTTACAAAGATGAAAATCCAGTTTTCTTGTTTTAAGAGTAGAAGGGCCAGGCACAAAAGCAACCTAAAGAAGCAGCTGAAGCTTTTTTTTCTTTCTGCAGAAAAGGATTATAATTTCAGGAAAATTTTTCTCTGTGATTGAGTAATAATTAAATTCAAGAAGATCCGTTGGTCTTCAAATTAAAAAAAAAAAGTAAGAAAATGACTTAATTACTTACGTAAACAACTGATGGTCCTGTCCAATTGGCAAATACATTCATTGATCTTAAAGTTGAACTTAAAATAAATGAAGAATTGAGAAAATAATACACATAATACAAGAAAGGCTATTAGAGATAGGTAATAATTGTGTAAGGGCAACAGATGTTGTACAGAAGGGAAAGATTTCTCTATAGGCACAGCCAGAAGAATGTTGTATTAAATGGAAAAGACACTTTCAGACACCAACATTTTACTGCAGTCAGTGGAAGTCAACCCCAGGGCCTAGCGAAATCATGAAACAAATCCTCCTGGAAGCTATGTCAAAGCATTTGTGTGACTTGGGAGGTGATTATTGATAGCCAATATGGCTTCACAAAGGGCAAATTGTGCCTGACTAATCTGTTGGCCTTCTACAATGGAGTAACTTTACTGGTGGACAAGGAAAGAGTAACTGATACTATCTTGACTTCTGCAAAGCCTTTGACAAGGTCCCACACAACTTCCTTGTCTTTATATTAGCAAGATACAGGTTTGATCAACAGATTGTTAGATGGAAAAGGAATTGGCTGAATGGCCACATTCAAAGAATTGCAATCAAGAACTCAATGTCCAAATGGAGTTCACTAACAAGTGGTGTCACTGCAGGGGACACTGTACTGCGACCAGTACTGTTCAATATTAATGACATGAACAGTGGGATTGAGTACACCCTGAGCAACTTTGCAGATGCCACCAAACTGAGTGATGTAGTTGATAAGTGGGGCCCTGCAGAAACAGCATGTTTTCTTGTGAATGTCCTGACAAGGCCACTGAAAGGGATCCTTGCTCCATCAGCCCAATTGAGGGGGGTGTGGGGTGTCAAATGAAAACCTGGGACTCCCATTCCCCACTGACTCATTTCCAGAATATTCTACAACTCAACATTAAGTCTGTGCAAAATATGTTAGACTCTCCCCAGAGAAGGGTGGGGCCAGGTAGCGTAAAAAATGCAGATTCAGGTTGTCTGGTGTGGGCCTGTCATCCAGGGACAAAACTTTATGCTGATCTATGCTAGACCCCTGGGTGGTGATATTTTGACAATCTCTTTCTTTCTCTCTCCCTCTCTCAAGTTCTAACCTTATTGGAGGGCGGCTGCTGGACCTTGTTTTCACTAACAAGGATGGACTTGTTAGGGAAGTGAAGGTCGGGGGCAGCTTAGGGCAAAGCGACCATGAAATGGTTCAGTTCATGATCCTGGGTGGAAGAAGCAAGCCAAAAAGTAGGATAGCTACCCTGAATTTTGGTAGAGCTAACTTTGATCTCCTCCGCCACTTAATGGGGGCTATCCCGTGGGCTACGCTGTTTGAAGGAATGGGAGCCTGCGAGAGCTGGCTAGCATTCAAACAGCACTTCTTCCAAGCACAGGAATGATGCATCCCTTTGAGGAGGAAATGGGGAAAGAGAGGCAGAAGATCTGCATGGATGAACAGGGAGCTATTGAGCAAACTCAAAGAGAAGCAGAAGATCTATGAATCGTGGAAAAAGGGTCTGAGCACCTGGGAAGAATACAGGAATGTGGTCAGGGCCTGTAGGGATGCAACTAGGAAGGCTAAAGCCCTCTTGGAAATTAAGCTGGCAAGGGACATAAAGGATAATAAAAAGGGGTATTTTAGACACGTGAACAGTAAGAGGATGTCCAGGGATAATGTAGGTCCCTTGCTGAATAAGGAGGGTGTCCTGGTTACGGGGGATGCTGATAAAGTGGAGATATTGAATGCCGCCTTTGCTTCGGTCTTCACTTCAAAGGCCCCCCGGGACCCACAGACACTGGATGAGAGTAGGACTGATTGGGAAATGAAGAATTTCCCTCTGGTTCAAGTAGGGGAGGTCCAGGAGCGGCTCAAAGGGATTAATGCACACAAATCCATGGGCCCAGATGGGTTACATCCACGTGTGCTGAGGGAGCTGGCGGAGGTGATTGCTGAGCCGCTCTCTATCATCTTCGACAGGTCTTGGAGGACAGGAGAAGTGCCTGAAGACTGGAGGATAGCCAATGTCACTCCAGTCTTTAAAAAGGGCAAGAAGGAGGAACCTAGTAACTATAGGCCAGTCAGCCTCACCTCTGCCCCTGGAAAGGTAATGGAACAGCTTGTTCTGGATGCCATCTCCAAGCAATTGGAAGAGAAGAAGGTCATGAGGAGTAGTCAGCATGGATTCACTAAGGGGAAATCGTGCTCGACCAACATCATAGCCTTCTACGATCTCATGACAGGCTGGGTAGATGGAGGGAGAGCAGTGGATGTCATCTACCTTGACTTCAGCAAAGCCTTTGATACTGTCTCCCATGACATCCTGATAGCAAAGCTGAGAAAGCATGGGATAGATGAGTGGACAGTGAGGTGGGTTGAGAATTGGCTGTCGGACCGAACCCAGAGGGTTGTGATTCGTGGAGTAGAATCTGACTGGAGGCCTGTTACCAGCGGTGTTCCCCAGGGCTCAGTGTTGGGTCCAGTCCTGTTTAATATCTTCATTGACGATCTTGATGAGGGAATAACATCCACCCTCAGCAAGTACGCCGATGATACAAAGCTGGGAGGAGTGGCTGACACGCAGGAGCACTGCGCTGCCATCCAGAGAGACCTGGACAGGCTGGAGAGCTGGGCAGTGAGAAACCAGATGAAGTTCAACAAAAGCAAGTGTAAAGTCTTGCACCTGGGAAGGAACAACTGTTTGTATCAGTACAGGCTGGGGGATGACCTGCTGGAGAAGAGCTCTGTGGAGAAGGACCTGGGGGTCCTGGTAGATGACAGGTTGGCCATGAGCCAGCAGTGTGCCTCGGTGGCCAAGAGAGCCAATGGGATCCTGGGATGCATCAAGAGGAGTGTGGCCAGCAGGTCAAAGGAGGTGATCCTCCCTCTCTACTCTGCCCTGGTCAGGCCCCACCTGGAGTATTGTGTCCAGTTCTGGGCTCCTTGGTATAAAAAGGACAGGGATCTCCTGGAAAGAGTCCAAAGAAGGGCTACGAAGATGATTAAGGGCCTAGAGCATCTCCCCTATGAGGAAAGGCTGAGTAAGCTGGGACTGTTCAGCCTTGAGAAGAGAAGACTAAGGGGGGACCTAATCAAAGTTTATATTTATCTGAAGCAGGGGATGCAGGGGGAATCAGCCAGCCCCTTTTCAGTGGTCTGTGGGGATAGGACAAGGGGCAATGGCTGCAAGTTGGAGCATAGGAAGTTCCGCACCAACATGCAGAAGAACTTTTACACAGTGAGGGTGACAGAGCCCTGGGACAGGCTGCCCAGGGAGGTGGTGGAGTCTCCTTCACTGGAGATATTCAAGACCCGCCTGGACGCCTATCTGAGCAATATGAGCTAGGGAGCTGCTTTGGCAGGGGGGTTGGACCCGATGATCTCTCGAGGTCCCTTCCAACCCCTACAATTCTGTGATTCTGTGATTCTGTGATTATTCTTGGCATGTAAGAGTAACAGCATTTCTAATTTTGCTGAGTTCTACGTTTCCTTGAATATACAGCTTGGTGTGGCTTTGTTTGCAAGCTTTGTAATCCTACTCAGTTTTAAGTTGTGCTTTGCTTAGACCTCCTGGAGAATTCTTGTTACTCCTGAGTTCTGTGCAGAGGATTATAGAAGCTAATCTTGCTGGTGGGGTTACTGAAAGAGATTAGCTAAGAGAGGGTTAACCTAGCCCCTGGGACAGGTAGAAAAGGTTAACTCTACAGGTACTCACCTATTGGGACAGGACAGACAGGTTTGAGAGAAGGATTGGGTCCAGCTGCACTTAGACAACTCTGAGGAGTGGGGGTCCAGTCTAAATCTCCCTGGTTTGCCCACCTGGTGGGACATGACGGAGCAGCCCCATGGACCCCAAGAGGACTTGAGGATACCGGAGAATGAAAAACTAGAGATGAACCAGTAATGTGTTGCAGCTCAAAAAGGCAATTGTGGATATCCCACACAGGTCAGGTTGGATGGGGCCTTGAGCAAACTGAGGGAGTGAAAGGTGTCCCTGTCCATGGCAGAAGGGTTGGGCTAGATGATCTTTACAGATCCCTTCCAAACCAAGACATTCTAAGATTACACAATTCTACAATTCTGTAATCCTTTGTTACACAAAGCATATTGAAATTTAAATATTCTCTTAATCATTTCACTTAAGGTGCCAGTAGGCATGAGGAAGATACAAACAAACAAATCACTATGTTTTTATTTCATCCTGCTTATTGCACTTACATTGTAGCTCCTTTTATTCAAACAAAGCAAAACCACTGCTTGCTCCTTTGAGTTCTGCCTCGAAAGAAGCCTTGCTCCAAAAAAGATTAGTTTTGTGGAGTCCTTTTTTGCCTTAATGGTTGGTTTTGACCATTTTTAGTTGTGCGTTTTTTGGGTTTTTTTACCCCAGTGACTCTTTGTAGTGTCAGATCCAGTTTCTCCTACTGCTTGAGATATGAAACACATTGCTGTAGACTGGGATGTGCTGGAAAAAAAACAGAACACAAAAAACCTGTTAATTATTCATGTGCTAGTGCATGGATTACTCAAACTGTAATCTAATTAACTAGGTGCCAGATAATGTAATTTATACCTACAATGAATGGGGGTTGCAAAATAAGTCAATGATCATGGAAGAATTCAGCCTGGCAAAGATGTGGAGAGGTCTCCAGGCTCAGACCCTTCCCAGAACAGGTTCAATGGTGGACTCAGATGGGGTTGCTCACACTTAACCCAGTCAGGGAGTGAAATTCCTCTGGTCAGAGATGACCCAATCTCCCTGGTCCTTGTCTCCACTACTGGGATGACAGCATCAGGAAAAGGCTTCTTTTTATCTCCGGTCTGAGCCTCACATTTCAACTTGTGTCTCTGCCTCTCAACCCCCACCAAGAACCACTGTGAAGAGCCTGGATGCCTATTCTCTAACCTCCTCCCATCCCCCTCTGTTGGTGCTGGGGATGCTGTTGATGTCCCTGAATCTGACCTTTCTCTTGGTTGAGCAAGCTCTGGCCTCACAGCCTCTCTTCACAGGACAAGGGCTCCAACACCACCTTCTCAGAGCATTCCCCTGAACCCATCCCAGATATGTTTTGATATATAACTTCTAAATATTCTACATGTCCCCTAAATTCTTTAGGCTTCCTTGAATCAAGCATGCTATTTATCAAGCAAAATTGTCTTTTGGAGCAGAAAGAAAACTCAAGTAGTCTATTAGTTTTTAAGCGCACTGGACATGAGACTGTGGCTGAAAAAGGGCTCAATAGAAGTAATATGATCCCCAATATGAGTAATAAATACCTCTACAAACATTTACTTAGGCCCTACCTGAGGTAGCTTGTTGTGTTGTGCTTGGTACTGTTTAAAATTAAAGTCTTCAATAAATTTGTGTAAGATGCAGAAGAAAGGCCCAAGATAATAAAAGTGAGACTTCATAAGAGGTCATTCTAAAGAGAGCTACAAGAAAAATTTCTTCATTGGTCAAAATTATTTGGGATCAAATGTAATATTTGTTATGATCTGAAAATAAATGAATCTCTTTTGGATTGATATGTAGAAACTCTTCTTTAAAAATTAAATGTAACTTAAATTAAAAAAAAATGGGAGGGAAACATCTAGTGTTCTCACTTGACTACAAACTCCATTTTTTGTAATGAAAATTATTTGTTACAACTCTAGTGTGTGTGTGGTAGTATTAATATTTTGCAAAACAAGAAGTCTAATTTTTATTATTTTTGTTTTATTTAAATGCCTTTTAAGTGTAATGTATATTACAAAACAACCACAGGATTTCATTTAAAAGCAATATCACTAAAAGGTCTGACAGAAAGTCAGACTTTCTCTGACAGCAATTTATTGGTTTATTCTCTTCCACAGAAAGACTAAAATTCAACATCCTTGGTTAGGAAAATATTTCAGTGTATTTAAGCATGAAAGTATTCCAAATGAGTTCAAGGTGAGTGCTATTTTCTCTGTCAAAGACTCACAGGTACTTAAAATGGCTTTACTTGTTCAGAATTTGAACAGAGATGCTTAAACATGCTTTATCAGATGCTAAAAAAATACTTTTTTAAAAAAATATTGTTTGCAAAATATTCTTTCAAGTATTGTGAGCAGAAACTGGTTAAAAAGATATCACGTGGCTCCAAATAACAACATCTTCTGTAAGAATACTAAATTGCAGAGTAGCACATTGGAGACATGAGGTTTACTGCAATTAAACCATACTAGTTCTAATATTATTGAGTTCTGACTCTTTTAGCCAGAAAAAGACTCAGTGAGACACTCTTTAAGGCACTATAAACTCAGTATTTAGCAACCCAGAAATTTTAAGGAAAAGTAATTTTTTATCTGTTAAAAAAATATACTAGACTTTTATCTCCTAATTAAATTACAGGTTTTTTAGAAAATTATGTTAAAAGGATCTATAACCATGGTTTCATGGACCATAGACAGAATAGCCTTTGTTGTATTTTTCTAATTAATTTCTCTTATTAAATGAAGTTCAAAGCAGCTGTCCCACTTCCTTCTGTATCCTCTTGATCTTTGAGGAAGAATTTATATGCAGGTGATCACTTTGTACTAAATTATATAGATATATAGATTCTTGTACGGTGCCTCTTGAATTATGTGATGCATGTTTACAATTTTCAATAAATCATTTATATTCTATCCATTTATCCAGAAATTTCCTTGCTATTTGTTATTAAAGGAAGGGGCGGAGGAAGAGAAATTAATTTTAAGATTTTCATATGGGATAAAAAAGAATCAATTTTTAGTAAAAAAAATTTGCAAAATTGTTTTCAGGAAGAATTGAATAGACACAAAATACTAAATAACTCACCATTTCCTCTGCATCCTTGTCTTGTCTTTGTTTTTAGCATGATACACAATGTCAATACAGACAAACAGGAGATAACATGATCATTGTTTTGGTTTCCTTTGACAGAAAAGTTGACTGCTTTCTACTTTCCTGCATACATTAGACATTCTGAGTGTATGTGTCACCAACAGACATGCTTCTGCAGTGAGATTCTTAAATAAGAAAGATGCATGTGTATCTTCAAATTAATTACTGTATCTTCAAATTAATTACTAGGGAGACTGATAAAGAAAGACTTGCAATGATGAGAATTCCAGGGATTGTTGAAGCAAACCACTGACTGTTCCTGGTTTACAGAGTAGAAATGTATGAAGCACTTTAAGAGGAGAAGTAGAACAGGAGAGGAATAGACAGTAATATAGTGCATGAATTGAGAGGAAGAAGCTGAAACTAGGGTAAAGAAAAAAGTGTATCATAAGACCTTGAGGATAAAATAGAAGTTTTGAAGTTGATACACATGTGTATACAGAGTCAAATGATGAAAACCACCGACATATCTAATTAGAAATGTTAGCAGGATAAAAGAATAAAAGAATAATAGCAAAGCTAAAAAACCAGAGGTTTCAATTACTCAGGAAATAACATAAATTCATCAATTTATCTCTTTTTGTGTGTCCAACTCCAAGTGAAAAATATCTACAAAGCAAATGTGACACATATGGTGATCACATCAATTCTTTGTGTTCATTTGCATTACCAGTGGGTAATTTTTTCTGTCACTATTCTTTTCCCAGAAAATAGATAGATACATAGTTAGATAGATATCAAAAAACCCACCCAAAACCCCCCAAAAATCCCCAAACCAAAAAACCAGCAACCAACCAAAAATCCAACAACAAAACCAAGCAAAATCATTCCTTTTTTAGATGAGCGTGCTAAGACATTAAACTGGTAATTATGTTGTTCTTAGAGGTTTATGAGTTCAGTAAAAGGGATCCATACTATGAATTCTATGAAATGACATTTTTCATGACAAATTTTAAACATGGTTTCATAAAACCATACAATCCGAGACTCAAAGAATGTTTTGGGTTTGATAGGACCTTAAAGATCTTCAACACTTCCAGGGATGGGGCATTAACAACTTCTCTCATCAGCCTGTTCTGGTCTCTTGCTACCCTTCTGTTTCTTTCTGGAAAGGGCCCACATGTTCACTTTTATCACTGACACACCTATAGAATCTTTTCTTGTTGCCCTTGACATCCCTGGCGAGATTTTAATTCTATGAGGTCTTAAGATCTCCAAATTTATCCCTGGCTGCTTGGACAATTTCTCTTTAAAAGAAATAAGACAAAGTTATATGGGTTATTTATTTATTGTATATGGACATCTATAATTTTTTTAACATCTAGTTTTTAGTGGTTAAAAACTTTATTTAAAACAAAAAAGTAAGCAAACAAAAAAGAAAAACCCTATCAGTCTCACTAAAATATGTGCATAAAACTTTACCCAGAAGCATTTTAAGAAGTAAAACACAATGTATTTCCTGCTTTTGTTACTAGTCCATGCTGATGGGAAGAACAAGAGCCCTGGGGTCTTGCAGGAATCTTTGTTTACAGTGTAGATCTATGCAACACTACTGCCAAATCATTAAGCCACCTTCAAAGAGAAGTTCTAGTTGTGACAGGTGTTAGCACGGTGGGTACTGAGCAGAATATAGGGAGTGTTGGATGCTGTAGAAGACAAATGCTTTACAACTCAAATTATGAGTGGACTACTACAGACGTCCCGACAGCTGAACAAGGCTGATGCCAGCCATTGATTTAATGCTTGCACACACCAACCCTCACTAATTCAAAGCAGCAAGGTCATTTTAATTCACTTTGTCTGTTTTTTCTATTAAAGCTGCAAGTGCTCCCAGGAAGTCTGAAAGAATATTAAGCATTGTGGTTATATTTTAGCCTATCTGCAACAATTGGAGGACAGATTTCCTAATAGAAAAGATGTTACATACAAGTCCTTTGACTTATGAAGCCACTGACATAATTACAAAATTGATTAAGTAAGGATTTGTCCATAGTACACTAAGTCATGAAAATAGATTAGTTCATTCATCTTTTTGTGAGCTAAACTCCTGTTCTTTAGAATCAAAGATCCTTCTGTTTGTCATTCTGTTAGACATTTTTTAAAGATTATATGTGGATAAATTTGGTTTTGAAAGAAGAAGCGACTAATGGTACTGACAGGACTCAGGTTTCACTGTATTTTCCTGTCAGAGTATTTCTACTCTTATCAAAGGCCCCATATTCCCACCTCCCCCTCCCCCCCCCACCCCTCAGAGATAGCAATCCACTGACGTATGGATTGTATATATACCTAAAGTACCACTTGGGAATGTGAGTAGGACTAAATGGAGTAAAACTTTTAAAGAAATTGATGTGATGAACCCAAAATTTCTATTTTCCTATATTGTCATGTGAAATCATCAGCAAGCAGAAAAGCAAAACACTGTTAATTTTGGGGTTCTAAAATGTGATTCAGCACTAAAAAGCAACATTATAGGAATTAATCATGCACTGGTGGTATGAAGGAGTTTTTGACATGAGACCATTTTTTGATCTATAAAATAACTATTGTAGATGTTCTGATGTTCTCCAGATGTGTTTAATTGCATTACATTGTACTTCAAAAGGGAGCCGGGCCTATATCCATACAACAATAAGAAAAAGCCAGAAAACTAATTTAGTTTTGTAATCCGCACAGAATATTAACACTGAAATTATTGAAATGCTAAAACGGAAAGACTAATTCAGTAAACTTACCTATTGCCTCCTTAAAACTATGCTTTCACCTTTGGAAAACCCCTGAAGAAAGGTAGTAATAGTGTTAAACAGGAGCAAAGGTCTAGGGGTGAATTATTATAGTAGTTCCTGGATCAGATCCTGAATCATGAAACCTCTTTGTCAGCAACTTGAACAGCTGTATTGAGTGTACACTCATGTCATGGAATGTTAAAAACCAGGTCAGTCCAGTTAACAATCTAAAACCAGTTCTATTTTATAAGATGGAAGGAAAAAACATCAAACTAAATTTCATTCTAAATGAAACTGCTCTGAGGCTCCAACAGACATTTACAATCCACAGGTTCAGGATGTTTTTTGGGTTGTTAACACTACACTGCTTAGTGATGTTAATACTATGCTGCTTAGTGCTTTAGCCCCAGCTGGTAGCTAAGCATGATACAGCTGTTCTCTCCCTTCCCTCCCATGGGGCTGGGGGGAGAGGGGAGAAATAAAGGGAATACAAAGAAAACCCTTGTGGTTTGGGATAAGGATAGTTTATTAGGACAGCAAAAGGAGGGGGGCAATAACAAGAAGTCTTAGAATATACTAAAGTGGTGGTACACAATACTGTTTCTCACCAAACCAAATAACTTGGACCGTACAACTCAGAAATGACCCGAAGCTGTACTGTCCCTGAGCCATGTGTCCAGGAGCTGTATGCCCCTCCCCTACCAGCCCCCCTTTATGCTGAGCATGATGTTATGATATGGAATACCACATTTGGCCACTTTGGGTCACCTTTCTTGGCTGTGTGCCCTCTCAGCTTCCTGGGTGCCTGCCACCTTCTTGTTATCTGGGCAGTGTGAGAAGCTGAGAAGTCCTTGACTGCTTGGTAACACTAAAAACATCAATGTTATTCTGATCCTAAATTCCAAGCACAGCACTGCTGTAGTAGCTACTAGAAAGAAAATTAACTCTATGCTATCAAAACCATGGACAACCGCTGATTTTGGACCTCCTAAGGTTGATAGTTGATAATGCAAAATGCACAAAATCAATGTGGTGGTTTGACCCTGTCTGGAGGCCAGATTCCCACTAAAGTAGCTCTATCACTCACCTTTTCAGCTGGACACGGGAGAATATATATTGAGACACTTATGAGTTGAGATAAGGACTGGGAGAGATCATTCAGCAATTAATGACATGGGCAAAACAGACTCAATACAGACTAAAAACTAATTTATGACACTGCACTACACACATAGTGAAAACAGAGTCAGATAATGAGAAGTAAAATCAGATCTTAAAGCACCTCCCCCCACCCCTCCCTTCTTTGCAGACTTTATTCATAATTTCTCTCCCTTTTTCCCCCTGCATTGTGGCTCAGGGAGGGGTAGGGAATGGGGGAAATGGGTTTTCGGTCAATTCCTCATGAGTTGTTTTCCTTCTTAGTCAGGAGGGGGTGGAATTCTTCATACCCTTCCCCTGCTCCAGAATGTGGTCCCACCCACAGAAGACAGTTCTCCACAAACTTCTCCAAAACTAGTCCTTTCCCACAGTGGCCTGGGTCACTGCTATGGGGTGCAGTCACAAAATCATAGTCTCTTAGGCCCAAACTGCTCCAGCCTGGTCCTCACATAGTCACAAGTTCCCCCAGCACTGCTCGAAACTGCTCCAGCGTGGGCCTCTCCTTCCATGGACTGCAGGTTCTGACAGGGGCTTGTTCCAGTGTGGGTCACAGTGTCTTCCAAATGTCTCCCCATGGTCTTCTCCACGGGCTGGAGGTGGGTTCTCTGCTACCAATCATCTTCCCTGGGCTGCAGGGGGACACCTGCTCCACCATCAACTTTCCCACAGGCTGCAGAGGAATTTCTCCTACAGCACCTGCAGCACTTTCTCCCCCACCTTCATGTCTGCAGAATTTCTTACATCTTTTCACTCCCTTCTCTGGCAGCAAAAAGTAGCTGCTTGAGTTTTTTTTTTTCTCCTAAATGTAATTCACAGAGGCGCTGTGACAGTTGCTGATTGGCTCAGCGGCAGGTCCATCCTTGAGCCCAGATTGTGTTTACTCTGTTGGGCTAGGGGAAGCTTCTGGATGCTTCTTGCAGAAGCCAACCCTGCAGCCCCCCTTCTCCACCAGAATCCTCTATGCAAAACCACACCAATCTATGAGGTTTGCCTTTGTCTTCCATTTTCTCCTCATCCCACGGGGGAACTGAGGTGTGAGTGAGCAAGTGCATGGTGCTGAGCTGTGACTGGGGCTAAACCACAAGTAGGAATATTACCTGAAATGTTAGAGGAGAAAAGATACATCCATTGAAAAGATAAGAACAATCCTTGTCTTCATAACAATATAAAGAATAAAGAATCATCAACCAGCAAACCTGGTTCAGGAACTTGCTTATTTTAGCTAGCAACAGACCACTAAGATAAGTGTATTTTAGCTTCATATTTGTATTATCTAAATATGAAAAACCCATCCCGGAGAAAGTTAGGGGTTTTTTGGTGGGATTTTTTTTATTAGTTAAGCTAGGAAATCCAAGCTTTATATGTTGAGCCTGACAGATTATAATACCCAGACTTCTACTGATTATTGAGGAAGACCAGGAACAGTAGTTAGCCTGAAAGTTCCAAGCAAAATGAATGTTGCATGTGGAAAAAACATGAGGAGTCCACAAGAATATCTGTGAAGACACACCAATAAAGTCAACTGATTACAAAACTCTCTTAGATGATGTAATTGCTCATAATTAGATCACACTAGATCACATAACTAGATCACACTAGTCAAGATTATTAAGACAAAGGTAAACTTAACTTTTCCTAAGGAAGGAAAGGTCCTTCTCAAAAATCACCTCTGTTCCACAAACTAAAGTATGAAGCCTGGAGTTTGGGTACCATGGACTGATAGAGACTCCGAAATGCTTACAAGGGAAGTCTGTATCATAATTTTCATGGCAGTACCTATAAACTTCAGCAATAACTCTGTCATAGGGGATTCAAGATCAAATTACCAACAATTTCAGCAATTTTTAAACTAAACAGAAGAGACCTCTATTCTGCAGATAATGCAATTGTGATATTAATCTACTACACATTTCTAGAAAAGGCTTTTCATAGTATATCTTTTATGCCCATCAGTAACATTTTAGTTCCTGTCTTGCAGACAATGGGCTGACTATCCCTATACTTCTGTGTTCTATCACATGTAGGATTCAGTCTTGACAGGATGTGCAAATAATTGAGTGTAAGAACGATATATAATGGATGTTAAAATACATCTGTAAAAACATCAAGCTATATCTTATTTTTTCTTTGTTATTTTCCATTAGAAATTACTGGCACCACGTACATTCACCACTTCAAGTCACATCTTTGAGGGTTTGATACAAACCACATACAGATGAAGTACAATTAGGAACCACACTATCCAGTTCCTGTCACAAGTGAGTTCCCCCAAGGGCTGAGACTGGGTCCAACACTCTATAATATCTTCCTAAGTGATCTGGATTGTGGGATTAAGTGCACCCTGATGATGTTTGTGGGTGACACCAAATTGAGGGAAGAAGTGGACACCTTAGAAGGGAGAAACACCCTTCAGAAAAATCTAGATAGGCTGGAAAAGTAGGCTAACAAGAATCTTATGAAGCTCAACAAGGACAAGTGTAAACTCCTGAACCCAGGAAACTGTAATTATTTGATTAGACTATTATTATTTAATTTTGGAGGAAAATAATTTTTGGTTTTTGGTAGAAGGTGCTTTTTAGGCCCACAAGCTGAAAACATTGCAGTCCTACAGAACACAGGTAAGATTTCTTTTTATATTATTGAGAAAGTCAATACTTGTGGCATTTTTATAAACAGACTTCAGCAAAAGATTTTTTTGAGCATTAAGCTGTAATAATTGAAGACCAAGAATGCTGGTAAAATATATCTGTTCATATGATCCTTCTTTATTGATGAACTTATTAAAACCTTTCCAGTTCTTTTATTTTTATGAATATCTTTATAGAATAATTTCTTAATAGAAAGATTAATCACAAATATTTCATTTATATGTTGGCATTTCTGATTTTACCCTTATATGCTAATACTACTAGTTGATATAACTGTACTGGAAGTATCACTGTGCTGACAGAAGCAGATTTTGGACAGCAGAAATGGATTAATATCGCTCCATAAATATCTGATAGGTCATATGAGAAATAAAGAATAGCTTAGGACAGGCTGTGATCTATTTAAGGAACATTGCTTATATCCTTGAATTCTTGAATTCTGTTTTAAGTGTTAATGCTAATTTTTGCAAACAGTACTTTACTGACAATAACTGGTAAAGAGCTAATCATCTAGAGTAACTTGTAACCTGATCTCCAAATTGATGGTATGTTTTCTCCTTTTTTTCACACTTTCTAGCAATGATAGGCAACAAAGACAGAAAATAATTCTGCATTAGTACATTCTGTCACTCAGTGTTTATAAACACTCTTTTTTACTGGCTGCTTAGTGTTAAGATTGGCAACATGGCACAGGATGGAGGGAATCACAGCAATGAGACAAAGTGATGTAATTATCCCTTTCATCTTAATAAGAGTCTTGTGAAATACAGAACCTGATTCTCATTTCACAGACTTCCACTGATTCTGTCAGAAACATGCATTAGTTGTTAACTAGAGTGTTCTGGAAAGATCTATTAAAAATCTTTAATTCCACTTTACAGCAAAGCAGTTCTTACATATTGTGCACTAGTGACTTAGACAATGTAATTACAGACTGCCTTCCTCTCTGCCTTTGCTTCTTTGTTACACTTAATATTTTAAATACAGGTTTTTTTCATGGTTTTATTTAACTCCTGTGGAATATTATTGTGCTCATACAAATAAATAGTACGCAATTACCCAGAGCTTTGTAATAAAATCAATAAAAACATTGGAAAAAAGAGAAAAGGATAGAGAGAACAATGCTATCATTTAACTAGCAAGGCCCAAACACACAAATGAGAACTGTTAATATTCTGAAATGTCCTTTAAATATATTTATTATTCCCACATGTTTGTGAATAAATATGCCAGTTCCTCCAAATACTAAAATAGACCTTGAAGAGTCTTCTGGTTTTAATTTACAGGTACAATTAGGATTATGGGGAAAAAAATGCTTGCCGTCATGTTCTAAAGTAGTCCCATTAACTTTAAAGACAATATTGTATGTAATAAAATTAATACTTCTAACTGCAGATTAGAGCAATTTTTGTTTTTTCTTTTAAGCTATTTTTGTTACAAGAACAGACTTTTTATAGTGTTTTCTTTGAATACAAGGTATAGAGGGAAAGGGGAAAAAGTGTATCTCTTTGCTAACAGAGTCAATTTGTAAAAAACACAGACCCTTCCCAGATTCTTGTTTTGAGCCACTTTGAGGAGTATCTTTAAAGCCAAGACAAGTAAACTGTCAAGTAAGCGCAAGACACAGAAGATGGTCATTACATATTTACAGCTACAATATTTGTTCATCCATACTGTAAAACGGAAAGCACCCATTGTGCTCAAAGGTGGTTTCTTTAGCACAATGCAATACTGGATATACTGAAATTTCTTTTTGTTTATTTGTTTGTTTGTATGTATGCCCATGTGTCTAAATACAGGTTTTAACACTTTGTGCACAGTAGCTTTATACATCTTTTGACTATGGCCAAAACACAGCCATAAGCATTCCCCTGTATCAATTGTATGGCAGAATTTAAAGTTTCCCTTCCTGTCCATGGTCATCTTTCTTTGCCCATTTGTTTCTTTCATTCACATAGAGGTAAAATATAAAGACTTCAAGAAAGAACAAAAAGGTGGCTTGGTCCATTTCAGTCTCATGAAATATTCAGACTGACAGTGTACCTCGTGTTTGAGTCAATGAGTATCTCAAAGACAATTAGCAGTGAAAGATAATTAGCTTACCTAGAGAATTATTGATCTGACAGTCCTATCTTTTAGGACCAAGTATCATATTTAAAATGAAATGTTTTGTCCAGCACCTACAAGCAATCAATTAATGTAAATTATCTATGATACTAATGCAAACTTTCCAAGGGGACATATTAATGAGAATTTAATTTGTGTGAAGTTTTTTGGTATTATTAAGAAATAAAATAATCCAGAAAAGGATGAACTGCATCCATGGGTCTGGTGGGAACTGATGGATGAAGTAACTAACTCACTATCTGTCGTATTTGAGAATGTTGTGGCAAACTGGTGAAATTCTCCCTGCCAGAAAAGAGGAAACATAACCCTAATTTTTTAAAAAGAAAAAAAGGAAGACCTGGGGAAATACAGGCCAGTCAGTCTCACCTCTGTTCCTGGCAAGATCATGGAGAAGATGCTCCTGGAAACTATGTTTAAGTACATGGAAAATAAGGAGGTGATTGTTGTCAGCCAACATGACTTCACAAAGGACAAACCTGGTGGTATTCTATGCTAGGAATACAGCACTGATGAAAAAAGGACGAGTGATAGACATTGACATTGAAAATGGCAGGACAAGGGGGAATGGATTAAAGCTAAAGGAAGGAAGGTTTAGATTAGATATTAGGGGGAAAGTTTTTACAGAAAGAGTGGTAAGATGCTGGAATGGGCTGCTCAGGGAGGTGGTGGATGCCCTGGAGGTGTTCAAGGCCAGGTTGGATGGGGCCCTGGGCAACATTGTGTAGATCCAGGCCTGGAGCTTGGTGGTCCTGCCTGTGGCAGGGGGGGTTGGAACTCTGTTATCCTTCGTGTCCCTTCCAACACAGATCATTCTATGATTCTATGATTCTGTGACTACTTGGACTCATGGAAAGCATTTGACATTGTCCCACATGACATCCTTGTCTCTAAATTGGGGAGACATGAATTTGACAAATGGACCACTTGGTGGATAAGGAATTGTTTGCATGGTCACACTCCAAGAGTTCTGGTAAACAGCTCAAAGTCCAAGTGGAGAACAGTGACAAGTGGAGTTCTTCGGGGGTTGGTATTGTTTAACATCTTTGTTGGTGACATGGACAGTAGGATTGAGTGCACCCTCAGCAAGTTTACTGACCACACTAAGATGTGTGGTGCGCTCAACATGTTGGATGGAAGGAATGCCATCCAGTGGAACCTGGGCAGCCTTGAGAGATGGGCCTGTGCGAACTGCATGAAGTTCAACAAGGCCAAATGTAAGGTACTGCACAATCACCAGCACAGATACAGGGTGGGCAAAGAATGGATTGACAGTAGCCCTAAGGAGAAGAGCTTGGAGGTGTTAATTGATATAAAACTCTACATGAGCTGGCAATGCATGCTTGCTGCCCAGAAACCCAACCGTATCGTCAGCTGCATCAAAAGGAGTGTGACTAGCAAGTGATTCTGCCCCTCTACTCTGCTCTCATGACACCCCGCCTGGACTACTGTGTCCAGCTTTTGGGTCCCTCAACATAAGAAAGACATGGAGCTGTTGGAGTGAGTACAGAGGAGGGCCACGAACATGACCAGAGGGCTTGAAGAAGTCTCCTGTGATGTAATGTTGATAGAGTTGCGGTTGTTCAGCCTGGAGAAGACAAAGCTCTGCAGAAACCTTATTCTTATGATATTAGAATCTTACAGCAGTTACACCTTACCATATTTATATAAGAAAAATTATTCATGTCTTGAGGAAAATTTCTGCAAACTTAAATTTAGCACATTCAGATTAACAAAACCCCAACCTACCAAACAAAAAAACACCACTGTTAATGAACATTGATCATTGATCAATTTACACTCAGAGATGTCCACATGAAAAGAAAACCTAACTGTCTGGAATCTGTTAAAATAAATAGCATATTATTAATAATGAAGCTATCATCAAAAAGAAGAGCATTATGGCAATGTACTGACAGGAAGCGGCAAGTTGTAGCAAGTACTTAGGGCACCTGGCTATGAGCACAAAGATTTAGAGTTCCATCTGTGCTCTGGAATCCTATTGCAAGTTGCTTACCCACATGTAAATTTACATGTATCACCTTATTCAGCCTACAAAGTCAGAAGCAACTAAATGTGGTACTACTCATATCATGATCTGACTGCTGCTTGCTACAGACACATTTACACCTTCGGAAGACTAGTTCAAATCTCCCTTATTTCAAGGCAGGCTATGTTGGATTTTGTATCAGAGAGTAACCAGAATGATGCGGATATATAATTGAACATGATGCAATTTAAAAAAATTCCCAATTAAATAACTACTGCACAACATATAAGTCTATTAAAAATTACTAGCATTTGGGAAAAAAAAGAGGTTATGATAAGTGAAGACTTTTTTAATAGATTTGAAATTGGAAAAAATAAAAAAAGCTTATTTTAAGATCATGCTGAGGAAAATTTTACTGAAACATTACCCTGTTTTTTGATAATATACTTAAAGACACATAGCAGTAAACCATTGGATTTCAAACCCTTAGTTATTGAACATTCAGATGCACATTTTTTCCCCTGAGAAATTATAGATGCATTCACAGTTCAATTTAAGTTATATTTCCTTTTTTTTATGATAGTGGGAGAAGGGGAAAAAAATCACAGTAAAATGTTTCATTTATAAAAGGTAGGTGAAATAAGTGTGTTGAAAAAGAAGAAAAATGGTGTCAGTTTCTGAGAAAGCACATTGATGTGTTTTTTATACACAGCACTTCCTACTTTTGTTGCAAGAGTTGCACAGACATTTCACACTAATCAATAGTGGAGTATTGATCTAAATGATAATATGACCTTCCTATAAGGAGGAGTATCTTATGGAACGTATATTTCTGTAAGCTCACCATTTTATTTTGTGGGTTTTCTTTTATTATTTTATCTTATAGTGTGGAGTCAAGCATTATTATCTGTAACCTTTGTGCTCTATACTTTTATTATTAAATAAGAAGAGAATTCTCTAAAAGTAAACATTACAGAATGCAACCTAAATACTCCATTAAGAAACTGTGCCCTAGAGAAGATCTTCAAAGCTCTGTCTGTATATAATCAAGCTCTTTGTACTAGACATGGAAGATTCCTATTAACATTCCTGTGCAGAAAAAGAAAGTTAACAGTTCATTCTCCTTTACATAGTATAGTATTCTTCTTATGTTAACTGCTTTGTAAATGAAAGCATTTTAAAAACAATTTCCATAATGGATTTATTTGTCAAGCATTTTTGTCAACATTGGTTGACTCATGATCTATGTGATACACAGCCCCTATAAATAATATAAGTTATGCCCCTAGCTCACTGTAATTGCACTGAAAATTGACTCTGCTGTGGCTGTATATGCTATTGCATTCATAATAGAGCAACTCACAACAATTTTATTCTAGGCAGAGCACTTAGGGAAAAAAAAAAAAAGAGGAAAATAAAGGCATGTGGAAACAGACACAGTCAAACAGGGACTGAGTAATCCACCAGAGGCTGTAGAAGAAATGGGATGGAATCATGAACAGAATGGAAGTCTGCTGACTCCCACTAACTCCTGCTAACCATTACAACATGACGCGTCTCACAGCTGATGGATGAGATAGTGCAAGCTATCTTAGTGAGAAATAGAATAAATCAGAATAGTATTCCTTTACCTGCTATTTATTTAAGGATTGTTTATTCATAATGCACTGAAACCAGGAGATAAATATTTTTTGAAAAGGATTCTTAAAATGTACTGGAAAGTATTGTTTGTTAAGCTTCCTGAAAGTAGTCTCTGGAACAGTTAAGTGAAATCTGTTATGATCAGGGGATTATCTTTAGATCTATACAATACCTCTTAGTAGCATTATAAGGAATTACCTGAAGTAATAGAAGAATGTATATTAAAGTCTTGAAGTGTTCAGTAAAAACAAATGCTCATTAGTTTAGTTAATATTGGGGAAAGAGACACAGAAATAGATTTAGGTAGGGGAGAGAAGAACAGACAAAGAAAGATAGATGGATGAATGAGTAGGAAATAGAGAGCTTAATCAAAACAAATGAAAAAGAAGAAAAAACCAGAGAAACTGAAAGACAGCCTGATCAAGGATGTAGTGTGAAGTGATAGATAGGAAGAGCATGGTGTGAAAATAACTTGAGAACAAGCTTAAGGTTATTTAGTATATTGTCATAAACTTTTCAACTTGCTGCTGCTAAATGGCATGATATAAATTTACTTAATACCACACATTTATAGCATTGTTTAACAATACTTGCATAACACAAAGCTTGCGTATAGTCACAGTGTGAGACATTGCTCAGTCCCATACTCCCAACCCTTTCTAGTCAGCAGCTTATTTAGAAACCAGCAACAAAGTGATACGTCCTCTTGTGTGGCCTAATAAGAAAGCTTGATTATTGAATAAGAGATTGTAAAATATTTACACAGAAAATAAGGACTACTGATTAAATAAAAAACAATTTTCCTTGAAAAGCGACCTTAAGTTATAGAGAACATATATTCTATAACATAATTTTACAGCAAACCAGCCTCATGAGTAAAAAAAAAAACCAAACAAAAAGTCAGAAATATTTCCATTGAGAAGTTACAGAATTCTCCTGTGAGTACAGACAGTGTTACTTCATTTCACTCCTTTCTCCCAGGATATCTCTATGCTATTTGTTAGTAACTAACATTTAGAGATCTTTTTCCCTCCAAGTGGAGCCAGAGAAAAAGCAGCAGGAAAGAAAAACTTCCCTTGAGACCATAGTCCAACAAAAAACATCGTAGACATATAAAACTCAGAGCTTGTCAACTTTGTGCCACTTAGGAGTACAACGTATCATTTCTTTGCACCTTTATGATGGTTAGCTCTCTGGCATTATTAGATGCAGTTAAGATCTATGTCTTTCTTAAAAGAGTGGAGCTCCAGGAACTCCTTGAAATTTCCTAGACTACATCTGCAATACTATGAACACAGAGACACCAGTTTTCTTTGTTTTTTTAAATGAAGTTTAGCAACAATGGATTTGAAAAGAAAACTCACATCATTAAAACAGACAATTTAAAAAAAAAATAAAAAAGGGAAGGGGAGGGAAGGGAATGGAAGGGAAGGGGAAAGGGAAAGGGAGAGGGAAAGGGAAAGGGAAACGGAAAGGGAAAGGGAAAGGGAAAGGGAAAGGGAAAGGGAAACGGAAACGGAAACGGAAAGGGAAAGGGAAAGGGAAAGATCTTGACTGTGTTTCCCAGGAAGGCAGAGGTGGAAGAGGATCTAACAAGATCCTGTGACCTCTGAGACACAGCTTTTTGAGTAAAATGGTCTATAGCCTCCTTCCCACACAGTCTCAAATTACCCTAGGAAAAAGCTAAAGGAAGCCGAGTGGGTGCAATGCTGTTTTCAGGAGACTTGAACACTAAACCCTAAAAAGGGCTCAGTAGGACTAAATTTTTGTCGCAGCTTGGACAATTCTGCTCTAGAATAATTCCTGTAAAGATGTCTAGTATTGAATCTCAAACTGCTGTTATTTCCTTGCACATAGCATTATGGCTAACCCAATTCCTCTGGAGGGACAATGTCGGAGATACTTCAGAAACTTTTCTACTTGAAAGTTCCCATTTCTGCCATCAGTTTGTCTTGAAAGGAAAGAACATGTATAAAGAGGGTTGACAATGTGAACAATGCTGACACTGTAAGCATGGGTCACAGGATGATGTGTATGAGTGATATATTACAAATTTAAACTTAAATTTTTGAAAGCTAGCTCATCCACAATATGAGCTGTAGGTTTTAGCATGTTAAATACTGAAATCCAGGTAAGATTAAGCTACGTAATAAAACCCGTTCTTATACTGTGAAAAGAACACAAAGACAAAAATAATTTGTTTAGATACGCCTTGTGTTCTCTATATATTGCTTTATTAATCAGTATTCTACTCTCCGCTATTTGGAAGAGCTTTAAAATATATCAAGTCAAAGGAAAAGAAAACAAGAATAAAATACTGACTGTCAGTGAGGTGCAAACAATAAATAGATTTAGTTATATAACAGTCTCCATATTATGAATATCAGAGAGTGGTTTAGATGTGATTCAACCAGGCTTCCATGGGCCTGGATGATGGTACAGGCAGTTAAAATTTTTCTGTAACAGTAAGAAGGTCATGAAATAAATCTTGAAGTAGCACTATTAATCCTGAAGACTTTCAAAGAAGATGAAAGGTATTTTGCTTAAATCCCAAACTACCATTGATTCTTGCTGTTGACAGATGTAGGCAGCAGAAACAGCCTTATGTCTGCATTGCACTCCTAGCCATAATTTAGTTCCAGAACGTGTGGGCCCTAAAAGGACTCCTAACTTCTTCGGTGACATCCAATGAGAGCCTGACATATTGAGTAGCTTGCAAAATCAAGCTACTGAATGCATTCATGGGTTAAGATGACAGTCAAAACCACGTGCTGAGGGTAAAATATGTTTCCTTATTATGAGGCCTCACTCTGTGCTCAAAACCTGGGATTAATCTGTGGGCAAACTATCTGCATCAAATAAATGTCTGAAGAAGAGAATGTCTCTATCTTCTAAGACCCCAGGCACCCCTATTTCCATGGAAGTAATTCACTTCCAGGTGTCATGAGGCAGATTTCCAGAGACTGATTTTTGTAGGTAGCTTCTGGATGAGAATTTGAGAGCACAGCTGTTGTTGCTGCCAGCCCAGCTGCTTGCCCTTGCATATAGTCCCGTGAACCACAGGAGGCTCACAAGTGCAGGTTTTGCTGATGATGATCCATACACAGATTGTTGGCATTTTTTGCAACTACAAGGCAAAAGGACCACATGTAGGGGTACAGCAAAGGTTATTGTTATTTAGGCATGCACAGGATTTTCAGACTGGTACAAAAATCTGAGCAGAATTTGCCTGCTATTCACTTTGTGCACAAGTACACTTCCTCCCTATACTCACACAAGACATAGACAGCTCTGACAGACTCTCATCTCTACAACCCCTAGCTTCCTCCTGGATCTTTTCCAGAACACTATTGTTTAGACATTGACCAGATGTCATGCGTTGACCACAAAGGAGAAGTCTGAAAGCCAGAAATTACATTGAGCAGATTCAACAAATAAGAGAATAGTATCATGTGTTAAAGCCACCTGTAATCATAGAAAATATTTGCTTTTTCTATTTAATACTTATGCTTAGAAACCAACAGATTTTTATCATCTACAGAACTTCCATCCCATACCAACAGCGGGTCATCTATTTTAACAGTTTAGGTGAAACCTTAATAAATTACAGGATTTGTAAAGTTGACAAAACTGCTGCTACCTTACTCTGGACCAACATTGTACCTTCATGTCTAGACTGGAACATCATTACCATAGAGAAGCAGTAAAGATGCTTGAGTCAGGTGATGATTTAAAATTAAATATTAACTATGAAGATTAAATAAACTCCTTAGAAAAGTATTACGAGGCTTGAACTCTACAATGATGGGTCAGGGAAACCTATTGATGTGCTTGATCTGCAGTTTGTCTTCATTTAAAATGCAATTTAATTGCCAACAGTAGTACTCTTAGAATTAATCTCAAAGTATGTGAGTGTAGATGTTAATTCTATTCTAATTTAGGAACTAGAGAAAGTGCTCTTATTTCTGTGATAATTTCATGGTCTCGGTCCTAGCATTTTCAGAATCTTGCTTGTTATATTTTGTGTTACAATACAATAGCAGCAACAGGAGAAAAGTGTATGAAATCACACTCACACTCAGGTATTGATTAATATCTTAGTTATCCATCAAGGATTTAGCATGCTGACTGATGTAAAATGAGATGCAATTGCTTGGTATTGATTGTAATAGGCTTTGCATCAACTTATAATACCAGAGGGATATGGGATTTTTGGTTGAAATAGTAAGTTATGGCTTTGTCTGAACAGTATGACATGTCTCCCTCAGTTACTGATTGGGGTTTTAAGAGCATATGTTTGCAATAAAATTTTAAAATTGTATAGTAATTTTACCATTTGAATACAAGTGTTTATCAGGTGATTTTCCACTCATTTTCATACATTTTTATTAATATCAGTCTGCAAAAATTTCATTAAGTACATTTGCTAATACTTTTATGTACCTCAAGTTACAGTTTATGAGTGTGTGTAAATGCATATATCGTGTAAATAGTAAGTTTTCATATGCAAGATTTTATATGCGATTACAATTACTCTGCAGTATATATGTCATAATTCAGCAATGCATACATACATTTTCAGTCTGTTTGCTATATACATAACAGTAAATAATTGAAAAAAACCACAAAATGCAGACTGATCAATCTACTTATCAGAGAACTACAATAAATAAAATTAAATAAGGATATATATGAATCTAAAAGGAAGAAAGAAAAGGTTAAAAAAATGTATAGCCTTTAAACATCCTCCCATCCAGTCCGTAGAAGACAACTTTTTAAGTGCTTTAAATTACTGTCTTAAAGAAAGCTCTTGTATTTGTGTTGCAGATTTTTATAGCTATGAAGAGCAAGAGAGTTATACCAACCATAACAGTTGTTTTTAAAGTGTATCCAGTGTTTTAAGTAATATAAAAAGGTTTTTACTCATTCTGCAAGTACTCCACAAGTCCTAGTTCTTATACTTAATTTTAAAGAACCTTACAGAATATACTCCACATTTCTGCAAAATATATCCTATAGCATGCCAACAGCTCTTAGGCAGAGCTTATGTCAACTACATAATTTCATCAAGCAGAGCTGCAAGCAAGGGCATTTGTTCTGATATAAATACCACAAAGATTTTATTATGATGCAACTCAGGGAAATATGTTCTCAAGGTTCTTTTAAGTTTAAAATGTAAACTTTATTTAGAAATAAAATTATACACAGAAGATTAATATCAAATGCATGCATTTACTGATCCACATATGTGTGCCTGTATGCAATTTACCAGGAGAGTATGTCCCTCAAATTTTTAAGCTTATATTAATATTAAAACACTTTCAGTTTCCTTGTAGATAAGCTACAGTATCCAGAATACAGACTTCACACACCTCAGTTCCCTCATCTGTATACTCCTTACCTTCTATATGCAGTGCTGTGAAGTTGATTATGCACTTGTGACCTTCTGAGAAGTGTAAGTTTTGTTAAAAAGATAAATATTTATAGCTATGAGGCACATACTTTTTCTTTAGTGAATGGAATAATATGAGAATTAAGTTGATAATGTGACAGTAAGAATATGTTTATTAGAATTCTGTTCAGGTAGATTTAAAGTGAAACTGTTTTTCTACAAGTGGAAGTGAAGTACATTTCAAAGCAGTTAGTGCACATTGAACAGCATGAAAAGGATTACATATTTTAAGAACTTGAAATTCCGTTTGCAACAAGCACACTTGGTGGCAACGACCTCTTTTTAATGAATGTGAGTGAGAAAGATACTCTGTAGATTGCTTTTTCCTGTAATTTTCAACTTCAGTGTTTTACACTATTCAGCACATTTGTAACCAGTCAGAACTGCTGTTTGAGACAAAACTAGGACAGGTATGCTGCTGGCCTATTCTAAAGTTGCAATTTCTCTTTTCCTATGAAATGAAGAAAACAAAGAAAAACTTGAAGATTCTCTGAAATGTAACTTACATTGTTGAAAATGTAATTAGCAAGTCAGAAAACTCTTTAAGAGGAGAAAAAATGGAGTGAATTTATTTTAAAATAATCACTGATACAACTTTGAAATTAAGAGCTCATTGTGCCTACAACAATAGTCACATTTTCTTTATCATCACTGGCCACAGCAGCATATTGTCTAACCGCACATGGTCAAATACCCAAATTAACTTACACAACCACGGAGAGATTAGTGAAGCAAGAATATTATTCTCCCTGTCCTCTGATTATTAACAACATTACATTCTGTTTCTGAAAGATTTCAGGTGATTCTACAGGATTTCGTTGCTAACACTTTTTTTCCCAATTGCAGCTCAAAGTGTTAAGACAAACACCCTTTTTAAGGCACAAGTTTTAATCAAAACTAGGTGTAAAGTTTCTTAGTAAATTATAACCTAATTTGTTAGATTTTTTTTCACTAGTTCCAATTAAAGTGCTTTTTAAAGTTCCATTTCTAGAAACTTACTAGGTGAGATGTCCCAAATGACTCTATTAATCCTACCTCTCATGGATGACATGGCCACAGGGATAATACATCAAAGGTCTGAATTCTAATGCTATTTAGTGAAATATGATTAGTCAAATCAGATCACAGTCTTTCAGTTTAAGTGAAAGAGAGATCCTTCCATTATGTCGGAGAAATGAAAAACAGAAAAAATGTGTGATTTAACCAATTCAACTACTGTCTTCATAATCAACAGAAACCGCAAGTTTACAGGGGCTGCAGAACATGATCCTGCAACTGTCGGGTCTGAATGTTCTTGGACTCAAAAGCTTATTTTAAATGATCCAATGAGAGCAATGTGGAGAAAGACTACAGGGTCAATCTCCTCTGAACTGCAAAGATCAGACATTATTTTTTAACACAGTTCAAAGCAAGGGAAACTCGTGTTTTCTGAATGAGAATAATTCCTATTATATTACTTCTTGAGCTCTAAGTTTAACAAATTTTTAAATAAGTACACCATCAGCTTTTTACAAACTCTATATAAATCTATGGGCCTTACTATTTTTTTTCCACTAAGGAAAGAATTTTTTCCTGTTTTGTGATAGGCAAAATACCCTTTTGCCCTCTCCAAAAAACAATGACCAATTCCTTACATCTGCCTCTTTAGCCTTGTTCAACTATTTTATTGCTGTCACTCTACTTCCTTGACTTTCTCCTAGAACTCAGTCAATAAAAATCATAAGAAATGAAAGACTATCTTGTTCAGAAGGTAGCTTTTCTACCACTGAGCAAAGTCTATGATAGTGCTACCTGATTCTACTTGATTCTTTTTTTAAAAAGAGTGTACTGTTCTCAATTTCTCCTCTGATAGAAAGCTTTTTCTCTTTTTTCACAAATCATTCACTACTATTGAGGTTAACAGAAAGGAAAAATATGAAAAAATATCTATAAGCTAGAGCATTTCTATCAAAAGGTTGGAAATTATATAGTCGAAACCAGTCAGGAAAAGAATAATGCTCCCCTGTTCTGGGTTAAAGCCCTGTTCATGGACAACGTGCTTCTCCCTCAGTTTTGTAAAAAGCATTCCCCATCTTTGAGACATAGTACAATTAATTACAGTGATGCTCAGTAAAATCAGTGTTCTTTGCCTGTGAACTTACATATTTTTAGCACCACATTGTCTCTGTGATCTCCATAAATTCCTTTCCAAATATTTTGCTTTTTTGTATGAATTATTTCTACTAGATTATTTATACTAGTTCTTTGTCACTATCTCACATTAATACTGCAGCACCACTATCCCACAACAAATCTCAACATTTGTTTATTTGCACATTTCACAGTCTTTAATAACTAGCTTTAGGAACATGGATTTATGGAGTTGGTAAAGGGATGGTTATTTCAAAATCTATTCTGTCAAAAAAGATCAAGGCTGAATAAGCAGGGTAGACAAGCTTCTGTTATGTCTTTTGAGGTCATCACACTTGGAAAATTTGCTACCAATTTTCTTAAGTGCCAGATAAACTGCATTACAGAATGGTTATCAACTTTATTGAAGTAATTCTTTATGTTTCCAGAATAGAGACTGGCAAGTGGACTGTAGATGAGAAATATCTCCCCTCCTTTCCTCCCTTCCTTCCTTCCTTCCTTCCTTCCTTCCTTCCTTCCTTCCTTCCTTCCTTCCTTCCTTCCTTCCTTCCTTCCTTCCTTCCTTCCTTCCTTCCTTCCTTCCTTCCTTCCTTCCTTCCTTCCTTCCTTCCTTCCTTCCTTCCTTCCTTCCTTCCTTCCTTCCTTCCTTCCTTCCCGCCTGCCTCCCTTCTCTTTTTCATGCCTTTATGTCTTCCTGCCTTCATACCTGTGTGCCTTCCTTCCTGCCTGTTTTCATGACTCCCCTCATACCTTCCTTCATTCATTCATTCATACCTCTCTTCATGCTTTTTTTCCTTTCACCATGCCTTCCTTCCTCCACTATGCCTTGTTCTTTACCTTTTTTTCCTTTTTTTTCTTGTAAAAAAGGAAAATATTCCAGTGGTCTTCTGAAAATTTAGGCACTCCTCACATGCTTCCCCTGTTGCAGCATGGGGTCCCACTCACGGGACACAGTTCTCCATGAAGTTGTCCAATGTGACTCCTTTCCCACAGGGCTTCAGCTCTTCACCAGCTGCCCCAGCATGGGTCATTTCTATGGGGTGCAGAAATAGAATCATAGAATGTCTCTCAGTCTCTCAAGCCCAGACTGCTCCAGCCTGGTCTTCCATGGGGTCACCAGCCTCCCCCCAGAAAACCTTCTCTGGCGTGGATGTCTCTCTCTCCCATCTCTGTGTCTCTCACCATGGGCTGCACGTGCTGGCAGAGGCTTGCTCCAACGCAGGTCACAGCATTTTCTGTACGTCTGTTTCTGCTCCAGTGTGGGGCCTCTCCACAGGCTGCAAGTGGGGTCTCAGCCTTTTCCAGGGGGACTCCTGCTCCACCATGGGTTTCTCCAAGGACTGCAGGGGCATCTTTCTCGCTGGTGCCTGGGGCACCTCCTCTCCCCTTTTTTCACTGACCTTGGTGCCTACAGTTTCTTACACCTTCTCACTTGCTTCTCTGGTGGCAAAATGTAGCTGCTAGAATTTTTTTTTTTTTCTCCTAAATGTGCTTTCCAGAGCCACTGTGGCCATCACTGATGGGCTTTGTCAGCAATGACTTCAGCCTTGAGCTGGCCGGTGTTTGGTCTCTTGGGCCTGCAGAGAGCTTCTGGCTCCTTCTTGCAGAAGCCACGCTGCAGCTCCCCCTTCTCCACCAGAACCCAGCCACACAAAGCTACTACAGTTAGCAAACTTAGATCTAGAGAAAAACATCAATTTAGTAATTGTTCTGCTCACATGTGTGATTCCTGCATTGTAATGTTTTGAAGTATTTTGGTTGTTATTTTGTGGGTTGATTTTTTTTAAGACTTCTACAGGTGCAGAGTAATTTATATAGCCACCAGTCCATTCTCCATAAAAGTACCTCATGGATTAATGCTTTTTGGAAACTTTTCTAACTAAACATATTGTAGAAATGTAAAATTCACTTTAAGTGAGAAATGAATGAGGTATCATGTCAACCAAGCAGAAAAAATAAAGACAATAAGGTCATTCAATTAGTCATCTGGGAATTTCACATCAATAAATCATGCAGCCTGGATAGTTATTTCTCTCTTAATAATTTCACCTGATGCGAGCTTCTATCCACCTTTGTCAAGACCCCACTGCCATCCTACTCTTACAAGAGTTGACAACACAGATTTACTCCTTCCTTTACTGCACCTTTGTTTCTGATTTCTGCTCACTGACTTCCATTCTGTCCTGTCATTAAGGCTTTGATTTCCCCTAAGCTAATTATGAAGGTAAACCCACCAGGCAAATGGCAAATACTGTTCACATTTCAGTGTCTGTAGTGAATACCTATCACTAATAACTAAACCACACCCAGACCTTGTAAACTATCAGAGGGGAAAGATTATCTCCTAGCTTCCAGAAAATCTGCTGGCAAAGATGGTCCTGCTTTGGTGCCAGTAATAAAACAGCAAGGCTGAATCTCTTGGCTACGAGTTTGTCTTTCCTTCTCCAAGGGCTTCAAAGATAGGTAATGGACTTGAACTCTGACAGTTCACCTCTATCTGTTGTCCTGTTCATCTCTCAGAAAAGATTCAGAAAGGAGCTTGAATGTCCAGGGTTTTTATTTTTTCTTATCTGGTGAAGTTTCATAAAAATGTTACATTCCATATGGCTTTGCTCCATATAATTAAAATGGATTTAAAACTAAAAGCAGAAATTCATCTTCCTAGGATCACAGATACTTACGAATTTTGTAACATGACCCAATAGAATACAAAGAGGAGCTGTGGTTCTTTGCTTTCTTTTGTGTTCGCTTTCAACTCATAACTATGTATATACATAGATTTCACAGCAGCCAGAATATAAAGTTTAGGCAAATCTCCTAAAACGTCCAATGGGAAAGGACTGGCTTAAACATATCTCTTTCCAGCAAATCAGTAATATTGTGATGTCCTTTAACAAAAGCAAATATGCTATTTTCTATATAGGTAAATTAACAACTCAAGGCTCTCAGGCTAAAGAAAAACACTCTTGAGTACTGTCAGAATTCAGATGTAAGGTACACACATACAGCAGATCAGCAGATGCAAGACTGAATGGATGTAGGCACGTTTAGGAACACCTTTAGGTTTAAAGAGAAATTATGAGGAGCTTTTCTAGATCATCATTCAAGGGATGGATTATCCAAATCCTTTCTCTCTGAAGCACAGACATCTGTTTTCGTTCTTTGCACTCCCACTAAAATAATGGTAGCCTCTGCATGTTTTGTGAGAGCCAGAGAAGAGACCATCTAGTATGTATTAAGACCCAAGTCCAAGATGACATAAAATCATCGGGACATAGGTTCAGAATGGACTGGAGCATCTACTGCCAAAAGTCCCCAACACAGCTTCCAGGGTGTTTCTGTAAGAATTTATATAACACTTGTGATGGAATCATTGGGGAGCTGCTTCCTAAGCCAATGTGTTCAAATACCCAGGCTGCTGGCATGATTACTTTGAGTGCATATTTCATATTACAAAATAGAACTACCTTCTGAAGGAATTGAGACATGTGTATTCATAATATATGTCTGTCTGTTTACCCATGTCTTATGACAAATTTCTTATGCATTGTTTAATTTCAGTAATATATGATGAAGGGATGCTATGTTTAAAAATGTCGGGTTTCTACATGCTTCACAAGAAGTCAGGTAGAGGTGTCAGATCCTACTAACATTTCCCTGAAGGAAGAGGCTGACATGTGACTTTAGCCTTTATTAGACAAAGAATACATGAATAAAATCATGACAGTTACTCATGGTACAATTTGATAGCAAATAACAGTAATAAAATTGATTCTACTCCTCCTGCAATTTTTAAAAAATTATTATTATTAATTAATATAATTACTTCTTTGTGTATTTCTTAGTCTCTAATGTGTAGACCTGTTTAAGTAAGAGTCTTCTTTCAGGTGTAAATGTCCTGTATTTGTATTTCTGGAACAAGTCTGTATTTCCTAAGTGAATAATAACACTATTGGTTGTTGTTTATATTAGAATACAGATATCTTCCATACATATAAACTTGTTTAATAAGATCTCCATTTCCCAACTGCACTGATATGATTATCTAAGCAAATCCATACTGGTCATTCAATTACCTTTTTCCAAAAGAAAAACCCTTAAGCTGTACGTTACTATAGGACTCCCAAATGTTTCAGCAAAGATAGCACTGGATACTTGCCATATTGGAAAGAATACCATAAATATTCACTCTTGACGTTTTCATGCATTCACTTTTCTTATATCATAAAGGACAGACCCATCATAAAACATTTGAGGATTGTGGTATAAAATACATTAATGATGCTGTAAATTTTAGCCATATTAAAACACTGCTCCTGTTATAGGCAGCTGAACAGCACAAAGATAAAAGGAGAAGAGTATAAGGGTCCTATTAGCCTAATTAACAAAAGCCATGGCAAAACAAAGGATATCCTCTGGTTGCACTTTTACTGTTATAAGTGAAAGTTGGTTATGGGAAGATTCATGTTTGTTGCAATCATGCATAATCAAAGAATTTAGGACAATGAAAACTGTGGTAGCTTTTTTCATTCTCAATTAATGATATTGAAAGATATTAATTTTTACAATATAATTGTAGAGGTAGCCCCTGATTTATCCTCCATGAAGAGCTATAAAACAATTTTTAAAAAGAATACCTTGGAAGCAGCTTCATATCTTAACTTTCCTCCCGGGTAATGAATGCTACCAGATTTCCTAGTAGTTTACAGACGTGGGAGGCTGCTCTCTCTTTCAGAATATTTCTGGACCAAAAGCTTATAGGTAAAGGTAGTATGACAGAGAACAGTTCTTTTCCATAATTTCACATGGAGCCAGTTTGTGTAGTTTCGTGAAAGGAAGTTATGAATTATTAGAAAAAAATGCATCACTTGGACTTCTCATATCAATGGCACTTAATTATATGTTTTGCTTTAGAAACTAATAAATTCAAAACATGAAGTATTTCCACTAAGTGCTTTATAACATTTAGGAGGAAATCTTCCAAATTAGATAATTTTAAGTGAAATACATTAAATAATAAAAAAACCTTGAAAATTTTAGAATAAAAAAAAAATCTTTTAAAAATGTCTTTACTTTTTGCTTTTCATAAACCTGTTTATGTGGCCAAGCTTATAAAACCCAGCATATCTGGAATTCTTTTGTCCCATCATTAGAAAAATAGAGATGGAGGAGTAAAATTATTGTTCATCAACTTTACATCTTCCATACTACCTACTTTATCTATTTTAAATCATGGCTGTTTGCTTTTATTTCTGTCTGGGTCATACTGTAATCTTAGTTAAAATTATTTTAAAGAGAACACAATTAGTCTGCCTCCATCCTTTCCAAGCATAAACAACAAAACTCACCACAAAAAACACCACACAGGTGGGAGACATGAAGTGGGCTAATATTTAAGAAAAACTTAATTTAGTTATGTGTCAGGGGTCACTTCAATGTCATTTTTTTATTTTCATTATTTCAGTTAGTGTTTGATATCTCTGGGTAAGCTGTCCATGTATAAGCTAATTAGAATTATAGTTGTGCTATTTTCAAAGGCATATTTTACATCTCTCAGTGAAGTGTTATAAGGATTCTGTCTCAAGAACAGAATACACTTGGGATTCTGACATAAAAAAAGAGGAAAGAAATTCTAATCGTTTTCTGAAACAGCAAATATTTATTTTTCTTCTGACAGTATAATTTACGCAAACTTTTGTTTGCTGGAAACAAGGAAAAGAACAAAATATCAAGATCAGAGTTCTGTTAATTGTTTATGATTCATTTAACGTGTGACTGCACTATATGTGAGCCAATTTTTTCTCTCATTTAATCTTTTATTACATTAATGAATCTCATTGACTTGAATGGAATTATTATAGAACTGTAGTTATGTAACAGCACATGATTTGCCCCAATCCTATCAATGCCATTACTATAACTGCTTAAAATATAATTTGTATTTGGCTTGGCTGGATCAAAAAAAACCACTGTTGAAGTAAAATCATATTAAATCCATTCACTCTTCTAAAGGATCTCTCCTTATTGTCTGTCTAACCGTATGACTTTGAAAATGCCGCTTAGGAAAAGGCAGGTTATATCTCCATTGGATATCTCCATGATGCTTTTTCAAGGGTGTCATTGTTTCATCGTGTGGTAAAACCTTTTCTTCTCTAAAAATTCTCAAGTACCAAGAAAAATCAAAACACACCTTAAAAAGTTTAGTGCAGAATTTCCTCATTTCATATCATATTTCACATCTTTTCCTGCAAAATAATTTTCTAGACCTCTATGATTTTACCTTATGTTAGTCAGCAGTGTGTATCTCCGTACTGCACAAATTTATTCAGCCAATTCATTCTTATGCCTGCAAAATCTGTCCTGAAACAAACAACTTTTTTCTTTTCACAGTGAATGAGGATCAAAAGTCTAGCTTCAGAATGCTTATGAGAAGTATAAGTTTTCAACAGCCAAAGGTATGTAATAAATGTATTAAAAGGATAGAAATGAGCAAGTCTTTTCATAAGCAGATGTATTCTATGTACATTTTATGGAGTTTTTTTGTTTAGCATTCCACAGATATTTGTCTAGTTATACTGTTTTAAGCCATTTACCCTCTACAGTTGTTCTAATTATATCCATCAAATGTGATGCATTTAATTGGATTTTAATAGGATTGTAACTCCTTGTTTAGCCACAAGTTTAACAGGAGTGTAATTTATTGTTGATAAAGTATGAGGTGCCAGATCCAGCTATTAAATAAGTGCTAGAACCAAGTTTATGACCCCCATGTGCTGAACAGCAATCGTGTTGAGAGATACATATAACTCAAAGTAGAGCGTAGCATTGTACCTGTACAGGATAAACAAGAAGCTGGTATTCAAATGCTCAGTACGTCCTAATTGACCAATCTACCTGACCAATCTGCCTGACCAATCTAATGGGTGTCTACAACAGAGTAACTGCATCAGTAGACAAGGGAAGAACTACAGACATCATCTATCTGGATTTCTGAAAGGCCTTTGTCACTGCCTCCCCCAAAACACCCTTCTCTTTCAGTTGGAGAGGTATGGAGTTGATAGGTGAACAGGTCAGTGGATAAGGAATTGGCTGGATGGTCACATCCAGAAGGTGGTGGTCGATATCTCGATGTCCAGATGGAAGACGGTGACAAGTGGACTTCCTGAAAGGTCTGTGCTGGGACCAGTGCTCTTTCATATCTTTATTAATGATATTTCCAGTGGGATTGAGTGCACTCTCAGCAAGATTGCTGATGACACCAAGTTGGATGATGAAGTTAACGTACTAGAGGGATAGGATGCCATCCAGAGGGACCTGGACAGGCTGGAGAAGTGGGCCCAGGTGAACCTCATGACGTTCAACAAAGCCAAGTGCAGGGTCCTGCACCTGAGGCAGGACAACCCCCATCATCCATACAGGTTAGGAGATGATGTGCTGGAAAGCAGCCCTGAAGAAAAAGGACTTGGGAGTACCCATGGATGAGAAGCTGGACATGAGCCACCAGTGTGCATCTGCAGCCCAGAGGCCAACTTCATCCTGGGCTGCATCAATAGAGGTGTGGCCAGCAGATCAAGAGAGGTGATTATGTCTCTCTCCTCTGCTCTGGTGAGACCTCACCTGGAGTACTGCATCCAGTACCCAGGGAATTACAGGCCGGTGAGCCTCACCTCTGTGCCTGGGAAGATCATGGAACAGATCCTCCTGGATGACATGTTGGAGCACATGAGGGAAGAGCATGTGATCCGGGACAGCCAGCACGGCTTCACCAAGGGAAGGTCGTGCTTCACCAATCTGGTGACCTTCTATGATGGAGTGACAGCATCAGTGGATAAAGGGAAGGCAATTGATGTCATCTACCTGGACTTGTGCAAGGCCTTTGACACAGTCCCCCATCACATCTTTATCTCTAAATTGGAGAGATGTGGATTTGATGGGTGGACCATCCAGTGGATAAGAAACTGATTAACAGACCGTAGCCAAAGGGTGGTGGTCAATGGGTCTATGTCCAGGTGGAGGCTGGTGACAGGCGGTGTCCCCCAGGGGTCTGCCTTGGGACCGGTTCTCTTTAACATCTTTATCAATGACATCGATGATGGGATTGAGTGCACCCTCAGCAAGTTTGCGGATGACACCAAGCTGAGTGGTGTGGTCGACACCCTAGAAGGAAGGGAAGCCATCCAGAGGGATCTTGACAGGCTGGAGAGATGGGCCCGGGTGAACCTAATGAGGTTCAACACTGCCAAGTGTCAGGTGTTGCACTTGGGCTGGAAGAATCCCAGACATAGATACAGACTGGGAGAAGAGCTTCTTGAGAGTAGCCCTGCTGAGAAGGACTTGGGGATTCTGGTGGATGAGAAACTTAACATGAGCCAGCAGTGTGCTCTTGCAGCTCGCAAGGCTAATGGTATCCTGGGCTCCATTAGAAGAGGGGTGGCCAGCAGGGACAGGGAGGTGATTGTCCCTCTCTACTCTGCCCTTGTGAGGCCCCATCTGGAGTACTGTGTCCAGATCTGGGGCACCCAATACAAGAAGGATGTGGAACTGTTGGAGAGGGTTCAGAGGAGGGCCACAAAGATGATTAGAGGGCTGGAGCACCTGCCCTATGAAGAGAGGCTGAGGGAGCTGGGCTTGTTCAGTCTGGAGAAGAGAAGGCTGCGGGGGGACCTCATTGCAGCCTTCCAGTAGCTGAAGGGAGCTTATAAGCAGGAGGGGATTCAACTTTTTAAAAGGATAGACAATAACAGGACAAGGGGGAATGGATTAAAACTAAAGGAAGGAAGGTTTAGATTAGATATTAGGGGGAAGTTTTTTACAGAAAGAGTGGTGAGGTGCTGGAACAGGCTGCCCAGAGAGGTAGTGGATGCCCCGTCCCTGGGAGTGTTCAAGGCCAGGTTGGCTGGGGCCCTGGGCAACCTAGTGTAGATCCAGGCCTGCGGTTGGTGGCCCTGCCTGTGGCAGGGGGGTTGGAGCTCTGTGATCCTTGGGGTCCCTTCCAACTCATACCATTCTATGATTCTATGATTCTGTGATCCAGCTTTGGAGGCCTCAACAAAAGAAGGACATGGACCTGTTGAAGCGTGTCCAGAGGAGGGCCTCAAAAATGATCAAAGGCCTGGAGCACCTCTCCAATGAAGACAAGCTGAGATAGTCGATCAGCCTGGGGAAGAGAAGGTTCCGGGGAACCTTATAGTGGCCTTCTAGTACCTGAAAGGTGCCTACAAGAAAGCTGGGGAAGAACTGTTCTCAAGGGCATGTACAATAGGATGAAGCGTAATGGTTTAAAACTAGAAAAGGATGGATTTAGTTTGGATATTAGGAAAAAGTTCTTCACTGTAAGGGTGGTAGATCACGGGAACAGGATGCTCAGAGATATAATGGAGGCCCCATCCCTGAAGATATTTAAGGTCATGCTTGATGGGGCTCTGAGTGACCTGGTCTAGAGAAGATGTACCTGCCTACTGCAGGGGGGTTGGACTAGATGACTCCTAAACATCCCTTCTGACCTTACACATTCTATGATTCTATGATTGTGATTCTATGATTGCTGTTACCCAATGAGAACACTTAACCCGAGAACATTGATGTATAAGTATGATCATTGGTTCTACTCACAGGAATAGGTCAAGTGTCATTAGGGTGTGCAGGGCAAGATACACGTTTAGAAATGTGAGTACATATTTGCCTTGTAGATCTTGTATGAAAGAGTCCACATTTAAACTGCAAAAAATCAAGTCCCATTTGTAACTTTTTCCAGAATTCATTTTGCTTAAGACTGTTAAATGTTATGCAGATTATGGTCCTTTTATTGCAAGGAAATGGAAATTATCTTGTCTATTGTAAGAAAGCAGCAAGAATATTACTTCAGCAATTATGTAACACACTTCTAGGTCACCACCTGCAAAGTGTAATGACCTAAGTAAGTATTTGTTAATGCCTTCTTTAAATGGCAGTCTGTAATGCTAGATGGAAAATTGTGTTACCTGCACACTAAGGAACTTTCTGGATTTTTTTTTTTTAATTTTGCTTTGTTTTTGTAAAAATGTATATAATGCTTTACTTTTAAACGTTTTTCTTACAGCAAAAGCCTGTTTTCTTACATGGTCACATCAGAAACTGAACCATGCTCAAGGATCATGACTTGCTTGTTGGGTTTTTTTCTTACTTGAAATGTGAATGTTTACATCTTAAAAAGATGTAAATTCCAAAAAAAATTTAGAGGAAGTTTAAATTCTTATGCGTGTTAAATGCAATTGAAATGGGTCTATTGATATTCTGAAGTGTTGAAAATTAAATTTAAGATAACCATCATCTAGATACCTGTATTGGCTTCTATCAGACTATTCAAGGACACAGTTTACTATGGAAAATATTTTAGAAACTACAGTAATTAGTCAATAAATAACTTAGAATGTCTGGGAATTTTAGAATGGATGTGAGTATTCATAATTTAGTTTTAACTCTTCTTTTTCCATAACCTGGCATAGATTCCAGGAAAATCTGACAAATATACCATTATGAAGTGTGTATTAACTCTGGCTTACTTAAAGCAGATTACTCAACACTTTATTCTATTTTAAGCAAAAATGGGCAGGGTTTTGATGGGGTTTTGTTTGTTTTTAAAGACTAGCTGTATCAAAACAGTTACAGTTTTGATATTTCATGATACTGTAAGTTCCTCCTAACACCACAAATTTTTTAATTTTTTCTTTAACAGTCTGGACAGACCATAAAACAAATATGGAATTTAACTCTGAAGGCCTGCTTTTGAGCAAAGGGAACCATGAGGCTTACTTTGTAAAAAAAAAATGTCTGGGAACATGCTTCAAGGGATACCCTGAGAAAGGCAACAAAAAACCCCAAAACAAAAACAATCAAACAAACAAACAAACCCACCCAAAAAAAACCCCAAACCAAAACAAAAAGAAACCACTGATAAAACACATAACATTATGTACAGGTTCTTCTTACAGTAAGCCTTAGTTTGCTTTTGGAATGCAATGTAGGGTAGAATAGAATTATGGAATGAATAATAGAATGGTGTGGGTTGGGTTGGTTTGGGAAGGACATTTGATGGTCATCTAGTCCAAATCCCTTGCAACAAGCAGGAACATCTTCAGCTAGATCAAGGTCCTCAGAGACCAACCTGATCTCAAACATTTCCACATGTGGGGCATCTACCACTTCTCTTGGATACTTGTTCCACTGTTTCACCACCCACATGGTAGAAAATTTCTTTCTTATAGCTAGTCTGAATCCACTCTCTTTTAGTTTAAAACTATTACCCCTTGTCTTATCATCACATATCTCATGGTTTTTCCCCCAGCTGGGAGCTGAGCACCATGCAGTTCCTCTCTCCTGGGGGGTGGGGAGGAGGAAGGGGAAGGGGAAAAGAAAAAGAATAAACAAATTCAAGCCTCATTGGTTGGGATAAGGATAGTTTGCTTGGACACCAGAGAGAGAAGTAAAAATTGTAGGACTTTTGTAGCAAAGCTACATGAAACTGGTGATACACGATGTAGTTTCTCACCAAACCACACAACTCGGGCTGTACAGTTCAGAGCTGTCCTGAAACTAGATCATCCCCAAAAATGCATGTCTTGGAGTTGCATGCTCCTCCCCCACCAGCTCCCCTGTATGCTAAGCGTGACATAATTGGCATGAAATACCCCTCTTTGTCCAGTTTGGGTCACCTGTCCTGGCTGTGTCCCCTCCCATCTTCCTGTGCACAACCCACTTTCTCATTAGCAGGGCAATATGAACAACTGAAAAGTTCTTGACTGTTTGGCAACAGCATCAGGGTGATATCAGCACTGCTCTCATCCTAATTCACAAATACGGCTTTCCACTGACTGTTAGAAAGAAAATTATTCTAGCCAAAACCAGGACAATATGTCCTACTAAAAAGTCTGTCCCCACATTTTTTTAAGACCCCCTCTTTAAGTACTGATAGGAAGTAGAATAATGTCTCCTTGAATCTTTCTCCTCTACAGGCTGAACAAGCCCAACTCTCTCAGCCTTTTTTCATCAGAGGATCATCTTCATTGCCCGTGGACTTGTTTCTACTGGTCCATGTCTTTCCTGTGTTGAGGGTGTCCTCATATGGACACAGTACTCCAGGCTGAGGTTTTACAAGAGCAGCATAAAGGGGCAGAATCATTTCAACCTCAGTCTGCTGCTCATGCCTCTATTTGTGCAGCACAGATTATGATTGGTTTTCAGGGCCACAAGCACATTTACAGCTTATGTCCAGCTTTTCATCCCCCAGTAACCACATGTCCTGCTCACCAGGGCTGTTCTCAATCCTTTCATTCCCCCCAGTCCATATTGATATCAGGATTTGCCCTGACCCACTTGCAGGACTTCGCACTTGGCCATGTTGAACCTCATGATGTTCACATAGGCTCACTTCATGAGCTTGTCCAGGTCAATTTGAACAGCATCCCAGACCTCAGGCATGTCAAATCTATCACATAGCTTGGTATCATCTTCAAATTTGCTGAGAGTTTAAATCAGTCCCACCATCTATGACATTGATAAAGATACTAAACACTACTGTTCCCAAAACTGGATAATGTCAATACCAAACTGACGTTTTCAGTTGTTGTTAAGGACTTCTCATTATGGCCTGCCAACAGGAAGGCAAGGGGTACCTAAGAAGCTTCAAGGGGATGCAGCTGACCCAAACTGACAAAAGGGATATTCCATACTGGATGACATCATGTTCTGTATACAGATGATGGGTGGACCTGGAGGCAAGGCAACTCATCTTGCTGAGCATCGATTTCAGGTCAATGTACAACAGTTTTACTGTTCATCATGTTTTCTTTAGTATAATCATTATTGTTTTGATCTTGTTTTCTTTTCCTATGAAATTATCTGTTATTTCAAACCATGAGTTCTACTATTTTTTTTCATTTTTTATTCTCACCCCATCTCATTGGGAGTAGCGTGGTAGAATGAGCAGTTGTATATTTGTTTTAATGCCCCCTGAGTTAAATCATGACAAGCTGTATAATGATTTGACCTTGGCTGGCCACCAAAGTGACTCTATCATACCCCTTTTCAACTGGACAGCAGAGAAAATATATATTGAGAGTCTTAGAAGTAGAGGCAAGGACAGGGAGAGATCATTCCACAATTAGCATCATGGGCAAAACAGACTCAACACAGAATAAAAACAGAAAATGGCTTTCTAATTTGTTGTACTACACACACAGAGCAACCAGAGTTGGACAATGAGAAGTACAACCAAATATTAAAACACCTCCCTTTGCCCCTCCCTTCTTTGCAATCTTTACTGCATTTATGATCTCTCTCCCTTCTCCCTCCCAGGGTGGCACAGGGTGGGGAGTGGGGACAGGGAATGAGTGTTTCGGGCAGTTCCTCAGGAGTCGTTTTGCTTTTTAGATGGGGGGGGCAGGGCATTTCTCACACCCTTTCCCTGCTGCAGTGTTGGGTCTCATCCACAGGAGACAATCCCCTACAAACTTCTTCCATGTGAGTTTTATCCCGTGGGGCTTTGGTTCTTCACCAACTGCCCCAGTATGGGTCACTTCTATGGGGTGGAGTGTCTCAGTCCCAGACTGCTCCATCCTGGACCCTCATGGAGTTACAAGTCCACCCAGAAATCCTGGTCTGCTGTGGGCCTCTTTCTCTCTTCACAGGTTGCAGGTCCTGCCATGTGTCACAGCATCCTCTGTATGTCTCCACCTGCTCCACCATGGGGTCTCTCCGTGGGCTTCAGGTGGGGTCTCTGCTCCCGATCATCTTGCATGGGCTGCAGAGGGACAACCTGCTCCACCATGGTCTTCTCCATGGGCTGCAGGGGAATCTCTCCTCTGGAGCCTGCAGCGCCTCCTCCCATACTTCTTCACTGACTTTGGTGTCTGCACAGTTTCTTAAATCTTCTCACTCCCTTCTCTGGCAGCAAAAAGCAGCTGCTAGTGGATTGTATCTCCTCAATGTGATTCACAGAGGCACTATGACCATCACTGATGGGCTTGGCATTTGTCAGCAGCAGGTCCATCCTTGAGCCCCGCTGATGCTTACTCTGTTGGGCCTAGGGGCAGCTTCTGGCTGCTTCTTGCAGAAGCCAACCCTGCAGTTCCCCCTCCCCTGACCAGAACCCCACCATGCAAAACTACAACAGGTTGGAATTTTTTTTTTCCTAAAATTCAGGATTCTCACTTTACTCTTTCCCTGTCCTATTTCCCTCTTGTATGTGAACTCCACCAGTGCATGATGTTGCAGCCCAGGCTGCCTCCAATCTTGATGTCTCTTATTACCTCACAGTTATCAACGGATAGCAATTGTTCACAAAAAAAGGTGATTCAGACTTAATGAACTGTGAGAAGAATCCATTTGCACAGATATGGAGTTTGGATTATTATAGAGAAGACAGTAGTATATGAAAAGAAAAAGAAAAGCTGATAAATTTAACTCTCAGTTTTCTAAATTCTGTTTTACATAATATCCATATGCCTTAATAATAAGAATTAAGAATTATTGTGTGCTTAAATAGTCAGTAGAAAACTTGTGACTAGTTGTGTGCATTTTGTGTCAAGTTTTTAACAAAATGCTAGGAGAAAAGAACTTTTCCTATGCTGATACCTGTTACCAATAAGCATTACAAATCTGTATTTCTCTGGTGATTGAGACATTCAACATTTAAGAATACAGAGACAGTCGAAGACTCATTCATCTCTCTTAGGAATTACATCACTGAATATCCTAACCCATGTAAAAATACATAATTTTTCCCATGACTTCACAATTCAGAGCTGGTAAGTGCCTTATTTAAAAAAAAAAAAGGAGCTCAGTAGATCACTGTAGGAAAAAAGTCCATTTTCTTAATTATATGTAGAAATCAAATGCCAGAAACACACAAGCACAGCTGAAAGAAATCAATTTTCTATCAAAACAATGAGCCGCCTGCCTTTTCCAAATCACTCATACATATGTGTCAGATTTGTAGGATATGACACTTTAAAACTACAAAGCTGAAGCAATGCTTGTCACAGAGTGACATGATTTTCACTAGTATGGAAAATTTTCAACAACCGATTGATCTGGATCTGATGTGTTTGGATTTTTTTCAAATCCTTTTCAAATAATATATTAATGCCACATTCTTAAATCCATCATTAGATATCTAAATAACCTTTGTGAGATTTTTTATTTGTAGGGGTTTTTTTCCTCTACAAATAAAAATTATATTAAAATGTATACCTGACTAGACTTCTCTTCCTTCCCTTTTTCCCTCTCCCCCACCCTTACTTTGTATTCAAATATAAATGATGTAAAAAGGGAGAGGGAATTGAAAAGTCATCACCAAAATGGAAAATTTTCATGGGATTGAGGGTAAAACTACTAGAGAATACTTGTGTTAATAAAAGTTATTTACTGTATTTAACATGTCTTTTAAAGCCAGATTCTGTTCTTGATGAGTAGTTTTCTTTACAGAATAGAGCTCTGAGGTTCACAAACCTACTTCTCCCTCTTTCCACCTACAGCTGCTCATATACTGAATTGATTTTTCAACAATTTTTGTCATTATGTATTTTTAAAATATTATTATAATCAAAAAGTAATAAAAGTATATTACATACTTGGAAATGAGATTATTTGCCTCTTGATCTGTGCAATAACAAGCAAAATCAATTTGCAAACTTCCATTATTTCAATGTTTAACACTGATACAGGTAAAATTGCAAAGTAAGCGTGACACAGAAAGATCCTTATCTGACAAACAGAAAGACTGGATAATCAAAATTGTTAATTTTTAAATGCTGTTTTTTTGTTGTTTTTTTTTTTTTTTAAGTGGCTTTCTGTTTTGGTTATTGTCACAGCTTTTATTAACACTGATATAGCAAACTGGTAGACCTTGACATAATATTTGGTTTTGAATTCCATCAAAATATAATAGACATTTTTTTCTTTCATCCCTTTCCTCCACTACTACTTTCTTTACCCTGTGTTCTCAATACTTCCACTTCAAGAAAAAGCAACAGAACTGGCATTTTCAGGTATACATAAAAATGTGCTTGAACTTAAGACACTCTCCCAACTTCAATATTTGTAATGATATTAAAGTTTTCAGGTTTATATAGCTTATTCTTTATGGGTAATCTTAGTAGTTGCCACAATCACATGTCATGGCTGTTAAATTAATAAGGTATTTAGCTTAAAAACATCTCTATTTATAAGATGGTAAGAAATAATTACCTTTTACTTCTTTTAAATGGTTTCATAATTAACATTTCTAATTTTAAAATTTAAATAAATGCATCAATAAAAATGTAAAACAAGATTAATAGGTGCCTGATATAATAAAAACTATTTTTACCTCCTTGCTTTTATAAGATGTTAAGATTTTTCTGAATTACAAGAGCACATCAGACTTTTTGTCATTCATTGTGTTCCATGAGTTTGTATACTACAATATGTGACAAAGTAAAAAAATAATTGAATGATCACATGCAAACATATCTCAGAACATGACCTGGGCCATAAAAGTAAGGTGGGAAAAATTGAGATATCTCTTTATATGTTTAAAAAAAAAAATTTGGGATATTATCATAACTCTTAGAACTTGAAGTATTATTTTTACCAAATTTCTTTCTCTTTGTGAACTGAAAAAAATATATTCACTGTAAAAATTATTATTTTATAAACAAATCTTAACAGAGGCTCTAGCCAGGTAACTTACATTTTGTTGTAATCATTTGCAAGTCTAATACTCAGTATACATGATGGTGCCCTTAGCATTTTTGTGTGTGTGTATGTGTATTTATGTATTGGTTCTATACTTATTTATCTAAAAGGAATGGTTTACACAGGCATGTCTTGGAAAGGTTGAAATCTTCACTTCAGTGAGGCTTGCTACCCATTACAATTGGAAAGTTCCCTTGTCATAAAAGTGAAAAACCTCAGAAGATCAGAGTCTAAAGGACTATTTGGTGTTAACAGAGTAGTAATTAATATTTAGACTCCAATTGTTCCTTTTTGTAAAATGGTGGATTATATTCCTAAAGCCAGATCTCTTCACTTGCTTGTAAATTAGCATCGTTTCTTTCAATGCTGTTAATTTTAAATCAATAATGGATGTCTTCCTGAAAGAGTCACACTTTATTATAGATCTAGGGGAGCAATATGTGGCTGAATGTTGCATGTTTATAGCATAAAAGGATCTATAACAATTTCCTTTGAGTAGAAATTATTTTGTAAATTTTAATCGCATTACAAACACCTATGTATAGGTGCCTACGTATGCCCAGAGGTAGACTTTTGTTAGTCTAAAATAATTATTAATATTTCAACATAAGGGTTGCTAGTAGTCTCAGAAGTAAAGTGTTTATGTTGCCATAAGGGATTATTGGTAAAAAAAAGCAGAGTGTAAGGACACTTTATGCTATCTAATTCTTTGATTTCTCTAATCCACAGTAGTCACACCAAATGATTACCCTCTCCTTTACCTCACCAGGTTTCACTATTACAAAGTAGTTTTCTACACCATGCAACATGTCAACAAATACTAAGGTCTGAAGGTTTTTTTTTGATATGGTCTGGATCTGAACTGGTTGGCCAAAGCTAAGACACTCCCATTTCTCACAGGCGTGCCAACATAAACTCAGCAAGAATTTTTCACAACTTCCCTGATATTGCAGCAAGCTGCTGTCAGCAATGTGTTAAGCTTCAGGACCCTTGAAAACCTTGATCGCTATTCAGCAGTACAGTAGGAAATACTTCACAAAAATGTGATAGCAAAAAAATGAAACAGAGATAAGAGCATAAGATCAAGGATTCTTCATATCTCAGGAGGCCAAATGAGTCTGAAAGTAAATTATTTCAAATAGTTCAACATAGGATCTTTGAGTGCTATACAACAACCCGACAGAGAAAATCTTTTTGCTTTCATCTTAAATTCTTGTATTTCACTGCTTACCCACTAAAGTGGTATAACTTGCAATGATGGTTTTGGAACAAAGACACTTCAAAATGAAAAATTTGAAAAATGTAGATTTTTTTCCTCTCTCTCTTATATTTTTTTTGTTTTAAGTGCTATAAGTCTAATACTCTTATTTTTCTCTGAATTTTGGAACTACTCTTCATCAAATTATACATTTTTGTGGAAGCTGATGGATTAATATATATTTAATGAACATGCCAATGCAGAAAATTAGCTGACCTTTTGACTGAAGTAAAACCTTAATCTTTCCATCAAGTAAATGTTCCAGATCACTTAATAAATAAATAATGAATTTAAAATCACCAGTCAAAACTCTGCACATTAATTCAGACTGATGACCAACGAGCCAAAGCTGTTTCACAGAGACTGATCTTTAGCCCAGTTTTTTGCACAGTGGAAAAGATAAATTCAGTGAACTGAAACGGATTAAATTCTACAAATTCATGTTAATAGAGTTAAACTACGGAATTTGATTGTCCTCTTCACAATATCCTAGATGACAAGACGTTTGATATGAAATTTTAATCTGAGTTTTGCATGCACCCTTCAAAAATGGGGGCACGAGGGATAAAAAAATCCCACATTCTGTGTATTTTCAACTACTGCACTGTAGTTTGCACAAAACTGTAGTTTGGTTTTGAAATTGCAGGTTTCATTTGAATACACAAGTAATGAGTTGTAAATTCTTTTACAGGAAGAATTGCTAGGTGAGATTGTGAGCATGTAGCATTGCAAAGGAGTAAGATTTTAGTCCCCAGTACTGAAATTGGAAGCTGTACAGGGAAATATGTGCACAGTTAAGGAATTTGTTATCATTTTATTTTTTTCTCAGTCAAGCCAATTATGGAAAAAGAAAGACTGTTTTTGTGAAGTAGAAACCGATTCTAGGCTGGCAAGCAATGGTTATTCCTTGTTAACCCCTCTGTTCCAGGATGATTGCATCTGGGGCTAAAGTAAGCCTTCTTATGTTATGCTGAGCATTCTTGTCACTGATTTCCTATTCACTGGGCTGTTACTCCGTAAAGACTCAGTATTTGTTATGATTTGGGAAAAGATCAAAATTAAATCAGAAGCCACAGTTGTTGGGCTCATTGCGTGCATTTTACCTTTCTTAGCTTCATTTCTTCTGGAAATGACACTTGATGGTGGGTTTGGGTGCAAAAGACAACTAGTTCTGAGATAAAATCCTTGGTTTGGGCAATAAAATAAAGAAACTAAAAATATACCAGTAATAGGGATTTACATTTACTCTGTAACGAATCTTGAAGTTTAGTCCTATTTGGAATTTTATTACTTATCTGGTGTCTGCATGTTTATGGAATTCAGTTTTGAGCAGTTAATAAATTTTACTCCTATATATGAGATAAATCTTGGCCAGAAAAATATGTTTCACGTTAAGCTGCTCCTATATCACTAGATAACAGAGTTGGTGTGATCACAGCACTCAGCATGCAGAGGTCTGGATATCTAGATACGCCTGAGGAAAGGAAATGCAGCTGCCTGCTGGACTGGCCTATAGATCTTGGCTTTAGTCTGTGTTTCTCACTTTCCTATCTCCACACCATTCCTTTTGTCTGGCTAGCTGTGCCAGAAGATCTGGCAGGTGGTTCATGCACTTAACTGATCAGTCAGAACACATATGGATCTGTCACTAAGCAAATATAATTAAGGAAGTAAAGAGAATGCTTAGAAGCAAGGATCAGTTTTTCTAAATATGACTTACATTTTATCACCTGTTTCGTTATGGTGACAATAGCCCTTCTTAACAGACCACTCGCAACATAGAATTTTTATGCACCTTTACTTCAGTGCACCCCAAACCATTCAGTACTTGCTATGGAGCAAAAGGAGAGGTATTTTCTGCAAACTGGGAGATTAACAGAAACCTACTCCCCAAGCAGAATTTTATGATAAGAAATGGTGGCAAATGAAAATTTGTGCTGAAAGAGGAAAATGAGTAATTACATTCCGGTAGCATAAGTGGAGTTTTGAGGGGTTTTCCCTACCTCATATTTTTATGGCATAATAAACAACGTGTCAAACTGGATAGCTAATACATAGCAATGTCTGAAAATATGTAGTGCAAAACCAGTGCGTGTGTTGTAGGTCTGTAACTGGAGGGGAAAACTATCATCCTCTTCCAACCAAGGAACCACTTGGGCTTGCTGATGTGAGCCTGCTCACCTTGCACTTGTGGCAAAGCTTGATTTACAGATTGTGCAGGGGAGTTGGTTGGCAGTATTGACATACACCGCCCTGGAAGTAATTTGTTGCACTATCACGTAAGTTTCTGCTGGCCATGGGTTTGACTGTGTGCATATAAAGCACCTGGAGATCACTTTGCCCTGAAAGCATTAGTTTATTGGCAATGCACACTTTTCTGACAGTGCTTCCCCACATTCCCTTAATATGTGCTGTATTAAGATTCTGGAGACCACAGGAATTTCTCCTCTAATACTTAAAACAAAAGTAAGGTAAAGGCAAAAGTGCCAGCTGGTTCTGCTGGGATTAAGTATGTCTTCAATGTGCTGTCTTGTTAACCCAAGACATAACTGGAGGGCAAAAGAAAGAAACTGTCCCTTCTCCTTCTTTGGAGATCTACGGTAAGGTTACTGTGGACTGTGAAGAGGAAACGAAGAGAAGTATAAAGTCTGACTTTGTCATTTAGGTGTGAATGTGGCTAGAGGGCATGAAGCTGCAAATGCCATCCCTGTCGGTAGCTGAAAGAGAAGTACAAAACCCTGACATCACAAAATCCCAAAGGGAGAAAATTCTAGGCCCTTGATGCTGTAAAACACTGTCTGCCTTAGCTTTTTTTTTTTTACTACAGACCTAGTCCGTTTGGGCATCTTTCATTTCTGAAAGATATTACCTTTCTGTGTCTCTCTCTTCATAGTGTCTAATTTGCAAAAAGCTACTGCTCCAGAGTAGGTTTAATTTTTCTTACCACATTTTCTCCCTCAATGATCACAATTCATTTTATTACTGGTAAAATTCCAGTTCACAGTATGCCAGCATGGCTGTTTTTCTAAACAGTTGCTTTTCTTAGGGAAAGGAGGAGGGATTGGGGAAAAAAAAAAAGGAGGAAGGAGAAGAGAAGAAAAGAAAACAATCTAGATGCAATTATGAGTGACCTTGCAATACTGAACTGGCATACTCTACAGAATCAATAGCCAGACAAGTTTCTGTGGCAGATCCAATAAAAGGAAAAAGCACTGGTGTGGGGGAGGAAGCCAAGTACATTAAAAAAAAAAAGAGATGATGGTAGTACTACTACTATGAAGGTGCCAATACTCTGATACAAGTTTTGAGGCAGAAATTTGATTCACACAAAAAGTGACAGCTGTTGTGGCCTTGGCCAATTAAATGACAAAAGAATGTAATAATTTTATGCTCTGTCTGGTATATAAGCAGGTACTTGGGCAGCTAGGTGAAAAGAACATAATTTGTTTCTTTGGAGCCCGAATTTTCTCTTTTTTCATTTCTTTCTTTGTCTCCTTCTCTTTCTTTCTCATTTTTCTCTTTTTTTTCTTTCTCTATCTCTATCTCCCTCTTTCTCTTTCCCTTTCTCCTTCCCTCCCTTCTTCCCTTCCTTTCTCATTGTTTCTCTTTCTCTTTCTCTCTCTATTTCTATCTCTACTTCTCACCCTCTTTCTCTCTCTTCCCCTTCTCTCCTTCTCTCCTTCTCTCATCTTCAGTCTCTTTCAGTTTTGCTAGTGCTTGCAGGTTTTGCTTATTTAATGAAAGTCACACACACACAGAGATGAATGATGATAAAATAGCTCCTGTATGTAGTTTCTGAGAGATTCTGTAGTAAAGCATGTTGCAGATCAGTATTGAAGCAGATTTTTAAAATGGTAAGAAGTCCATACTTTGGGACACTTGTACAATCAGCCAGGAATGGTAATGAAGATGTGTCCATTTCTGCAAGATAGCTCTCTCACTTCTTGCAGCATCTTAGATTTAAGTGAAGAGTTTTGGGAACTTCTGTAATTTATGTGCCACACATGCATTATAAATTGCTTTTATTTACTTTGTTTTATAAAGCAGATGTTTCTGCCTTCTCCCTTCTTTTTGTGGCATTTTTTCAGAACTTAGAGAATTAAGGTTTCACACTGAGGGAATTTTGTAAAAGTATTTGCCACATGCACATGATGCAATGAGGTAAAGTCATCTCTGTTTAGATGATAGCAGTCCCACAGGCTGATGGAAAAGTAAATGTGAGCAGTTAAAAGTCATACTCCAAGGGTTTGAACATCTACATCATGGTCCAGTTCTGTGTTTTCAAATATCCTTCCAGAGAGAGAAACTCTGTCTACTTCATTAATCTGAAAGAGTGAGGCAACGATACCTACTATTGAGCCCTACCTAATGAGAAAAGCAAGGTCCATGCAGGAGTAATTTCCAGCTAGAGATTGAGAAATGGGCTGGAAAAAGGGAGCAGAAACAGAATGAGCCTTGGCTTCACTTATCTCATGTACAGCATAACAAAGTAAATAAAGTGGATCGGCAGTTGGTGATGATTTTCCCCCTTAATTTCTATAGCAGTTCTTTTTCAAAGTGAGGCAATTTCTCTTATTCTCTACATAAAGGTAACACCTCGTGGGCAAGACTTTGCTCTGGTTAACACATTAAGGGAAAGTCCCTGACAAAATGAAGTTACACCTCAATTAAGGACATTATTCAACAGATATTTATGATAAGTTGTTCAGGGAAAAATCACATGGAGGTGTAAATTCACCCCTACATCTATATTGTTTTCTTCAAATTGTTTGGAGCAAAGGCACAGTTAGCCCTATGACAAGATGTGATTGTAAAATCCATATGGAGTGCCCTACCTGGGGGTTTGTGAAACCATTTATTAGAATTGCACCAGTGAATTGAGTAGGGCTCCGGAGAATTGCTGCTGCCTTGTGCTGTTCAAGCTCTCTCTGGTAACAGCTTAATTATCCCAGCCAGAGATGATTCATCTCTAAGGTACAAAAATGCAATGTTTTCAATAACAACAACAAAAAAGTTTTTTATACTTCCTCCACTTTCTCCAACTGCAGCAAGCTGCATCAACTCTCAGGTTCTTTGCAGTGTATCTTTCCAATGTCTTTTCAGACTCTTGAATGCTGCCTGAAGCTATTGGTATAGTCTCTGTTAAAAGAAACAAAGACAAATTAAGATATCACAGTTATAGAGAATTAACTTTGTCTTTAGAATTATCTTTCTGCTTTCTTTGGTTAGGAGCAACCACCTTTGTATAAATATGCAAACAAAATTGTAGATTTCTCTACAAAAGCATATTCCTTGTCCTTTGACATGTATCATGGGTGGTGTCTCCTAATGAAAAGGGAAGTATCTCTGAGGTGTTTCTTTTGTTAATATTCTGGTGATTCGTCCATATATGCAAAGAAAACAGCAACTTCTCATTCATATATACAGTGAAATTCTACTTGCCATTAGAGCAGCATGAAATTACATCAGGCTGCTTCCAAAGTAGCCAGAAAATTATCTTGGTACGAAATAAACCATTTGGATTTTTGGGTTGGTTTTGGGTTTTTTTTCATTTCAAATGTTCTACCTTAACTTATTCTAGATTCTGAATTTTGTACACAGTTTAAAATTGCCTATATTTTTGTCTTTTGACAAAAATAAACACAAAAGTATACTATATAACTTCTACATAATTCTGTCTGCGTTGGTTATGTGATACAACTTTATCGTGTATCTGTATCTCAGTGTTGTGCAGTTAGAAACATGTCTCTATTCTCTTCAGATGATGTGTTTCTGCAGAGATGCCAATATGAATCTTTGATACTCCATAAATTGAACCAGAGAACTTGCTATATTAAGTACTGAAATCAGAGAAGTGCAGTATTACGTAACTGTTTGCACTTTCCCTTGTTGTAATGTCTGCAATTTTTTCCCTTCCTCTCTACAAAATTAGCAAAGTATATATTCTCTATTGAGAATGTATTAAATATTAGATATAAAGTTTACAGGTTCAACTTTTGGCATTTGGCAAGATACTGTGCTCCATTTAAATAATAGTGAGGGTGAAAAATAACACCTCATAACTGAAAATTCTGTGAAGGAATTTTCTTCAAAAATCTTTTTATATTTAATCAGTAATGACACAAGAGCAAAATATAAGTTCCAGCTGTTACCTTCCAGCTTCTTTGGGTTTTTTTCTTTTTCTCCTTTCTGTCTGTGGTGAATGAACAGACCTCCAAAAAAATCTATAATCCACGAGACTGATATGTGAAATTAAATTATTCTCATATAAACCTCTTTTGCAATTTTACCTACTGAAAATGACCTTTACAACACATATTCAGAAAAAGTGTAATTAGAGATTAGAACCATGCATTAAGATTTTTATATGAAATTTTCAGATAACAATATAACTTCTCAATATGAATATGTATTACAGAAGAACTCTAATTAAAATGAGAAATATATTTTGGGTGGAAAGGATATTTTCCCAGGACATGGATAAAATAGTTCATTGGCTTTTAGATGTTTTCTTATGTTAGTTATTTCCCAGAAATATTGAGTTTGGTAAATGAAACCAAGGGGGTTAATTATTCCCCAGAAAAATTATAAATCCATAGAAGTCTTAAGTTATGGGGGAATAAAAATAGTCACCATAGGATACAAATACATATGGAGATCTCATGAAAAAAAGAGTCTATGTCCATCCATGTATTAAACATTGTCCTTTGTTTCCAGTGATGAAAATGAGGATGAATACATACATGTGTCCCAAAGTAGGATAAACTATACTTCTTTCTCTGATAACAAATGTTTATACTAACCACTCTCATAACTGTGGTCTCCTTAACCATTACAAGGAATTTCTTCAACTATCTTTACCACTAGAAACTTTTATGTATTTAGGTCTTTTCCCTATGTCTTTGTGCTGTAGTACTGTTTCATTTCACACATTGTAGACAAAAATACTTTGTTTCTCTTATGCAGCAGCCTTTTTTACATCCAAGGACATACAAAAAGACCTCTACCTGACTTTCTAAGTTGTTTTAATTTTAAATTGTAATTCAGCACAGAAGAGTAAAAATAATCAGTAAATATAACTAAAGAAAAGCAACTTCCACAATTAGTGCCTCAGCTTATGGAGACAGAATAGAGAGCACTTTATTTCATCTGCCTTTTTGTTTGTACTCTTAGATTCCACATTAATTCCAAGGTTTTCCCTGCTGCTTCAAGAGAATAACTTTGTTGAATTCACATTCCTCTGGACTTCCACAATACAAATTAATCTATCTATCTATCTACCTACCTACCTACCTACCTACGTACCTGTATCCTACCTACCTACCTACATATCTCTGCCTGTCTAATACAAATCTGTCTACCTACCTTCCTACTTTTTACTTGTGAATGTTTCACTGGTTTTTGCTATAATGCCAACATACCTTCTTCCCTTCCCTTCCCTTCCCTTCCCTTCCCTTCCCTTCCCTTCCCTTCCCTTCCCTTCCCTGCCCTGCCCTGCCCTGCCCTGCCCTGCCCTGCCCTTCCTGCAAACCCTCACAGAATACATCTTTTTATTCTGAACACGAAACTGTCCCTACCTTATATGCACTTTTTCCACCTTTACTTATACATACTAGTGTGCTTGTGACTTTCATGTGGTTTTGCGTTCTTCCTTTCCTACATGCTTGTTGGGAAAGCTGAAACCAAAGAAGAGCTGAAGGAGAGTCCTTGATATTTCATTAGATCACTCTGCCCCTCTTCTGGAGATTGTATTTTACAGCCCAATTTGAATCCTCCCTCCCCAGCTATTTTAAGCAGAGGCAATGCCCTTATAAGGTGGGAAGCAAGGCATGTGTGAATATACTCTCCATTTTTACACAAGTCAGTTTAAGATGTATAAGATTTATTTTTCCTTCTGTCTTCTATTTCAAGGGGAGATAAGGTGGGGATTTAATCCTAACTGTAGTGACAAGGCTAGTAATTTTTTGACACTGTTCTAGAACATGCCTGCAATAAGTCACTCCAGTCAGTATTTTCAGGACAAGAGGAAATGTACACAAACTTGAATGTAGGAAGTTCCACCTCAACATACGGATGGCAGAGCACTGGAACTGGCTACCCTGTGGAGTCTCCATCTCTGGAGACATTCAAAAACCACCTGGATATTGTCCTGTACAATGTGCTCTAGGTGATCCTGTTTTGGCAAGGGGGTTGTACTAGATGATCTCCAGAGGTCTCTTCCAAGATCTATCATCCTGTGATCCTCTGATTACTTTTTGATTTAATAATTTTACACATTGCTGGCCTTTTGAATTATTTTCTGTATTTCCAGTGTTTTGAAAAGAAAGAAAAGAAATTGCTAGGTTTTGGTGCTTGTGGGTTTCTTTTTGTTTGTTTGCTTGTTTGGCTTTTGGCTTTGTTTGTTTGTTTTGTTCTGGGTTGTGGGGTTTGGTTGTTTTTTGTTTACTTGGCTTTGTTGTACTTTGGGGGGGAGGTTGAGTGGGGGGTGGCAGTAACTTTTATCAAACTGTTTTTCCATTTAGTTATTTCTGAACAAACTTCCAAACTGAATTATACAAGAAATTCTTAATAATTATTTTAAGAAAATAATAGAAAACGGTGCAGTGGTGATAGTTATCAGGACATAAGGAGTTTGATCCATTCAGGCTGAGCAAATATTGGCCCTCATCTGCTCTGAGAAAGAAAACTTTATTAGACAACCTGAGGTTAGGAATAGAGTGATCTGGCCTTGGCGTCAGAAGTATATACAGCTGAGATCACTTACAGAAGGTCGGGACTAGGATCTACATTCATGATTTAATATGCAATTTGAGAACAGGAAATATAGCCCTCACATCCTTTCCAGATGGCACTGAAGGCTACAGCCTTTAATCCCAGCAGTACATGGATACTGAAGAGTGAATCTTGCTGTTGCCAAGTTGTGTTCTCTTGATCCATGTAATGACTAGCAATGTCAGATTTGTGCCAGTGAAATTAATTTCAACCAGTAGAGGCAGTGGAAAGAAGACAAATTTCTGCCTCTCCAGAAATCCATTGAGCATGTTGATGAAAAAAACCCTAAAATATTGTAAATGGTGGTTTTTCTTCCCATTGTCTTTCAGAAAAGTTTGTCTATATTTCTGACATTGTTAACAGCTTGCATTCACTGTTTGAAACTAGATTCTTATTTTTAGCTTTAATTTGCATTAGCGTGTTTGTGACTGGAGTAATATTATTGATCTTGATCCAATAGTTGAGGTTATTATGCAACTGGGGCCTCAGAAATGTAAGAACACATTTTAAGAGCTGGCTAGTATCACAGAATCACAGAATTGTAGGGGTTGGAAGGGACCTCGAGAGATCATCGGGTCCAAACCCCTGCCAAAGCAGCTCCCTAGCTCATATTGCACAGATAGGCGTCCAGACGAGCCCTGAATTATCTCCAGAGAAGGAGACTCCACCACCTCCCTGGGCAGCCTGTCCCAGGGCTCTGTCACCCTCACTGTGTAAAAGTTCTTCCGCATGTTGGTGCAGTACTTCCTGTGCTCCAGTTTACAGCCATTGCCCCTTGTCCTGTCTCCACAGACTACTGAAAAGGGGCTGGCCATTTCCCCCTGCATCCCAGACTTAGGATATTTATAAACATTAATTGGGTCCCCCCTCAGTCTTCTTTTCTCCAGGCTGAACAGCCCCAGCTCACTCAGCCTTTCCTCATACAGGAGATGCTCCAGGCCTTTAATCATCTTCCTAGCCATTCTCTGGACTCTCTCAAGGAGATCCCTGTTCCTTTTATACCAGGGAGCCCAGAACTGGACATAATACTCCAGGTGGGGCCTGACCAGGGCAGGGTAGAGGGGGAGGATCACCTCCTTCGACCTGCTGGCCACATTCCTCCTGATGCACCCCAGGAACCCATTGGCCCTCTTAGCCACCAGGGCACACTGCTGGCTCCATAGCCAATCAGTTATCAACCAGGACCCCCAGGTCCTTCTCCACAGAGCTCTTCTCCAGCAGGTCATCCCCCAGCCTGTACTGATACAGACGGTTATTCCTCCCCAGGTGCAAGACTTTACACTTGCTTTTATTAAACCTCATCTGGTTTCTCCCTGCCCAGCTCTCCAGCCTGTCCAGGTCTCGCTGGACGGCAGCGCAGTGTTCCTGCGTGTCAGCCACCCCTCCCAGCTTTGTATCATCAGCACTTGCTGAGGGTGGATGCTATTCCCTCATCAAGGTCATCGATGAAGATATTAAACAGGACTGGACCCAACACCGAGCCCTGGGGAACACTGCTAGTCACAGGCCTCCAGTCAGACTCTGCTCCAATGATCACCACCCTCTGAGCCCGGTCCGACAGCCAGTTCTCAACCCACCTCACTGTCCACTCATCTATCCCATGTTCTCTTAGCTTTTCTATCAGGATGTTATTGGAGACAGTATCAAAAGCCTTGCTGAAGTCAAGGTAGCTGACATCCACTGCTCTCCCTCCATCCACCCAGCCGGTGATGAGATCATAGAAGGCTATGAGATTGGTCGAGCACGATCTCCCCTTGGTGAATGCATGCTGACTACTCCTCATGACCTTCTTGTCTTCCAGTTGCTTGGTGACGGCATCCAGTACAAGCTGTTCCATCACCTTCCCAGGGACAGAAGTGAGGCTGCTTGGCCTATAGTTGCTAGGATCCTCCTTCTTGCCCTTTTTGAAGACTGGAGTGATATTTGCTATCCTCCAATCCTCAGGTACTTCTCCTGTTCTCCAAGAGCTGTCGAAGATGATAGCAAGCGGCTCCGCAATCACTTCCGCCAGCTCCCTCAGCACACGTGGATGTATCCCATCCGAGCCCATGGATTTGTGTGCATTAATCCCTTTGAGCCGCTCCTGGACCACCCCTACCTCAACTAGAGGGAAGCTCTTCATTCCCCAAACACTCCTACTTTCATCCAGGATCTGCGGGTCCTGACGGGCCTTTGGAATGGACACTGAGGCAAAGAAGGCATTCAGTATCTCCACCTTCTCATCATCACCCGATACCAGGACACCAGCCTCATTCAGCAAGGGACCTACAGTATCCCTGGTCCTCCTCTTACTATTCACATATCTGAAAAATCTCTTTTTATTATCCTTTATAGTAACTACATTTAATCTCAAATGCGTAGCAAAATTTCTTGTAAGAGGAACAGAAGACTCTTCTGCATTTCCAACAGTGATTCCTAGATCATACATTTGCTTTCAAATCCAGAGAAACAGGGAGCAGTTTCAGCTTCATAAATACTGATAGTTTACACTGAAATCTTATTTGACAGTTACAAACAAAACAGGATAAGATACAGAGAATGTACATTTCATACTAAATGTATCAAAAGATGTCAGAAGTAGAAAGTTACCAAGAACAGTGCAAGGTAAACCTTCAAAACAGTAGTTCAGCTTAATTGCAAGCTAGTGATGCATGCTAAAAAGCATCTCCTACATTAACCATTAGGTTAGTGATATAGATTAGCAAAAAAGTAATCACAAGTATGAAAGGATGGTTTTAATCTCTTATGAAATCACAATTGAGAACTTATTTAAATTCAACCAACAGCTAATAACTAAGACACTACTCTGCCTAGAAGACAAATTTGAAAATATTAGTGCTTCTAACATGCAGACTTATTTTCCAAAAGATTTGAGGGAAGCTCTATAAATGTAGATATGAAAACCTGGTAAGTTGTCAATGCTAATAGAAATGCTAATATAAGCAAAAGTATGATTGAAGTGGGATTGACAGGCTTTGATCATTTTTCTTTATTTCACCAAGACACAGACTTAGAATGATATACTGATGGCAAAGTTTTTACCAAATCTATTCTCTCCTGTATTCCTGAAATGATAAAGAATATTTTTTTCTCTTCAAAAATACTAAAATAACAAGTTTAAATGTGGTTTCAGAAACTAGTTCTCAAGTGCTCTTGAGTACTTTTGAAAATTGCAGCCATATATGGTTATGCATAAGTGTGTCTTATACAAAGAATCTCATTCATAATTTCCTTGTTCTGCTTTTTCATTTGTTTCACTGAAAATATTGTCCTGATATTAGATTTTTGGTCCTTTTTGAAATGAAAATAATCAAGCTGGTCACTTTCCTGGGAAATTCTAAAACTACTGCATTCTAAAAGCAAAATGCAATCCCTAATTTTTTTTTTTTCTTCTGAGAAAATTCTCATTCTTTTTATTTGTATCGTTCACTACAGATGTGATTGCTGTCACTTCTGAATTTGTTAGTAATTTTCAGATTTTAAAAGTTTAGAAACATTTCTACAAACTTCTTATCTATTGGCTTAGAAGCTGACATAAGAATGACTTGTCTCCACCAAGACTATCAATAAACTAGGATCAGATCCCAGACAGAAATGTGTTAGGAAAATAATTTGAGTGCAAGTCAGAAATTCTTAAATGACATAACAGTTATACTATAGCGGACTATAAATTTTCACTTATTACACTTGAAATGTCACCACACCAAGTAGCTCAATTACTTCTTTTTTGTCCCAGTGTAAACAGAAAAAAATTAAGACACTCTGTATTCTCCAGAAAATATTGTATTTGACGTCTGGGGTCATTCTTAAAGTTAGATGAAGGTGTTGAATCTAACTCCTATGGTGAAAGTGAATGATCTGCACCACTGAATGGACACAAAGAGAATTTCTTTTGCTTTGCTCTTGCAAATGCTCAACATTAATCTCTCTATTCCAAGACATGTTAAATTTTTCTTACTATAGAAATGGAAAACTTCTTTTTTAAAAAAATCTCATCTACTTGAGTGTAAAAAGAACAAAATATTAATTCAGTTTGGATTAATTTAAATATATTTCTTACATTTTACCACTGAGTCATGAAGAGAACCCTGTTGCTTATATCATCCTTTTAACAGATTCATCAATCAGAGGATTGCAAATGCACTTTAAGTTGCGATTTCTTGAACATAGATTAGCTGATTGGTAGGGTCTGGTCTGAGATTTAGGACACTTTAACTATATGCTTAGATCTGTCCTTATTTGTTGTGCAATTCTGGGCAGTAACTTCAATTTTGTAGTCATCTTCCTCTTCTATTTTTTTTTTTTTTTTTCCTTCTCTTGCGTTTTTTCAGGTTTCTGTGAATGTGTGGTGTGGGGCTTTTGGCTACACATTCTAACAGCATTTTTTCTGTGTTGTTTCAGTAAAGATTCATTGTCATTCCAATTGATATCTCAAAACATTAAGCAAGTTATGTTATAAATAATGATGACTGCATAGCTGATTGCCTCTTTGTTACCATTTGAAGTTTTGTCTATCAATCATTCATACTTAGGGTGGCTCTTTAATAAATGCTTTTTCTTTGGTCAACTGAATTTCAATACGTTTCACAAGATAGGTTTCTCAATGCCTGATACTCCTTCTCAGAAGGTGTGTTTTATGGCACAAAGATTCTTTGAAAACTTTGTGTCACATATGTTATTCATGTGAAAATTACACATAATGTTAAAAAAAAACAACCCAAAAGAAAACAAAAAAACCCATCACAACAAAAAACCCCAAACAAAACAAAAAGTGATTTTTATTATTAGAATCATAGACTCACAGAATCATAGAATGTGTAAGGTCAGAAGGGGCGTTTAGGAGTCATCTTGTCCAACCCCCCTGCAGTAAGCAGGTACATCTTCTCTAGACCAGGTCACTCAGAGCCCCATCAAGCATGACCTTAAATATCTTCAGGGATGGGGCCTCCATTATATCTCTGAGCATCCTGTTCCCGTGATCTACCACCCTTACAGTGAAGAACTTTTTCCTAATATCCAAACTAAATCCATCCTTTTCTAGTTTTAAACCATTACGCCTTATCCTATTGTACATGCCCTTGAGAACAGTTCTTCCCCAGCTTTCTTGTAGGCACCTTTCAGGTACTAGAAGGCCACTATAAGGTTCCCCGGAACCTTCTCTTCCCCAGGCTGATCGACTATCTCAGCTTGTCTTCATTGGAGAGGTGCTCCAGGCCTTTGATCATTTTTGAGGCCCTCCTCTGGACACGCTTCAACAGGTCCATGTCCTTCTTGTGTTGAGGCCTCCAAAGCTGGATGCAGTACTCCAGGTGAGGTCTCACCAGAGCAGAGGAGAGAGACATAATCACCTCTCTTGATCTGCTGGCCACACCTCTATTGATGCAGCCCAGGATGAAGTTGGCCTCTGGGCTGCAGATGCACACTGGTGGCTCATGTCCAGCTTCTCATCCATGGGTACTCCCAAGTCCTTTTTCTTCAGGGCTGCTTTCCAACACATCATCTCCTAACCTGTATGGATGATGGGGGTTGTCCTGCCTCAGGTGCAGGACCCTGCACTTGGCTTTGTTGAACGTCATGAGGTTCACCTGGGCCCACTTCTCCAGCCTGTCCAGGTCCCTCTGGATGGCATCCCATTCCTCTAGTACATTAACTTCACCACCCAACTTGGTGTCATCAGCAAACTTACTGAGGGTGCACTCAGTCCCACTGGAAATATCATTAATAAAGATATGAAAGAGCACTGGTCCCAGCACAGACCCTTGAGGAAGTCCACTTGTCACCGTCTTCCATCTGGACATCGAGCCATCGACCACCACCTTCTGGATGTGACCATCCAGCCAATTCCTTATCCACTGACTTGTCCACCTATCAACTCCATATCTCTCCAACTTAGAGGCAGTGTCAAAGGCCTTTCAGAAATCCAGATAGATGATGTCTGTAGTTCTTCCCTTGTCTATTGATGCAGTTACTCTGTTGTAGACACCCATTAGATTGGTCAGACAGGAGTTGCCCCTCGTAAAGTCATACTGGCTGTGTCAAATCACCTCCTTGTCCTCCATGTGCCTCAGCATAGCTTCTAGGAGGATCTGTTCTATGATCTTCCCAAGCACAGAGGTGAGGCTGACAGGTTGTTATTTCCTAGGGTCCTCCTTCCTATCCTTTGAAAAAATGGCCATGATGTTTCCTCTCTTCCAGTCTCTAGGGACTACACCTGACCACCATGACTTTTCAAATACTATGGAGAGTCACTTGGCAACTATACCAGCCAATTCCTTTAGGACTGTGGATGCATCTCATCAGGTGCCATGTATGTGTGTATGTTCTGGTTCTTCATGTGTTCACAAACCTTATCTTCAGTTATAGTGGAAGGGACTCTGTCTCCCTGGCCCTCATATTGTGGGCCCTGAACTCGAGAGCAGTGAAGAGAAACATCAACAGTGAAGACTGAGGCAAAAATGTTGTTCAGAGCTCCAGCTTTTTCCTCATCTGTTGCCATCAGCTCAGAGTTGTCACTGATCAGGAGCAGTACACTTCTTTAACCTTTCTTTTCTGGTTCATGTAACTGTAGAAGCCCTTCTTGTTTCTCTTGGCATCCCTTGCCAAGTTCAGCTCCAACTGTGCCTTGACGTTCCTGACGTCATCCCTATACAACTGGGCAACATCCCTGTACTTTTCCGAGGATACGTGTCCCTACTTCCACTGCCTGTGTAGTTCCACTTTGCCTTTTAGTTTGACGAGCAGGTCTTGACTCAGCCATGCTGATCTCTTGCCTCCCTTACCTGACTTCTTAAACCTGGGGATTGAGAGTTCTTGCACTTTGTTGAAAACATCCTTAAATATCTGTCAGCTCTGTTCCATCCCTCTGAGGGCTGTTTCATAGGAGGTCCTATTGATTAACTCTCTGAAGAGCTGGAAGTCAGCTTTGCTGAAATTCAGGGTCCTGACTACACTTCTCATTTGGTTCCTAGCCTTAGGACAGTGAAACGCAGCGATGCATGATCACTGCAGCCCAGTCTGCCTCCAATCTTGATGTCCCTGATGAGCTCATTCATATTGGTGATCATTAGGTCCAATATCGCTTCCCCTCTAGTAGGGCTGTCTATTTCCTGTCTCAGGAAGTGGTTCTCTAGGCGCTCCACAGTCTCTTTGACTGTCTACAGCTTGCCATGTTACTTTTCCAACAGATGTCAGGTTGGTTGAGAGGTGGATGAGAGCCTGGGAGCTCAATGCCTCCTGGAGCTGGAGCAAGAAGGCTTCATCAATAAGCTCCCCTTGATCATGCGCTGCACAAAAAAATTTGTCTCTTTTTGTTCTTAACCAGAATCCTCTGCTCCAGTGTAGAATAACTGCAATAAACACAGTGCTACTGTCAGACATAAAACTCTCTATTAAAAATCTAGTAGTTTTGTTACTTTGAAAACCGATGCCTCTGTCCATTTCTGTTTCATTGTCCACATGTGTTTTCATATAAACCATTACTCCTGATATCTTCATTTTAAATATCATCCACCAGATGTGTTAACTTTTAAGAGAAAAAAAAAGTTTCTGTAGAGAGGAGGAGCATTTTTCATTGCATGACAAATAGTCCCAGTAGTTAGGAGGAATGAAAACTATGGTTTTAGAGCCTTCTTGCTACTTTTAAACACGTGGTTTATATGTATATGCTTATATTTGAAAGTAAGGAAATTATACATCACTGTGGTGGGAGAATTTGGAATGTGACTGTTAAATGAGGTCAGCGTTAAGCTTTAAAACTAAACTTTAATGGAGTACCACAGTAACAGCATACTTGGAACGGATAGTTTGTACTTACACACTACCAATCATGATCGCTACAGCAGCAAGTCTCTAATGATCATATCCTGCATCAGCTAGTGCACAGTGCTCTGTATCTGAGATTGTCTGGTTTACTGATGTAGTCAGTGATGGTCTTAGATGTCAAGGCTGAGGCTACCATATGCTGCAAGATGCCTAAGTGGTGTCACTTTCCAAGGCTGCACCAAGTGTCTTTTCCTCTTCCTTTTCTGTTTTTCTTCCTGAATTTGTTGCCAATTATTTTCATAGAGGACAAAACCCAACAACAACTACAACAACAAAACTAACTAAACTGACACTTTTTCCACTGCTTCTGTGGCTGGGTTATTTTGAGTGTCTTGTAATTAATCTTCAGTGAATTGTTTACAGTAAACAATATTCAAAATGTGCCCATATTTTGAAGGCCTTTGTTACTATCTTCCATTTAAACTATATATCATAGGATCATAGAGTGGTTTGGTCTGGAAAAGATCTTTAAGGATCACCTATTCTAGCCCGCCGGCTATGCGCAGGGATACCTTTCACTAAGAATTGGTTGCACAAAGACCTATCCAGCCTGGCCTGAACTTGAACACTTCCAATAGTAGGGCACCCATAACTTCTCTGGCCAATGTCTCATCATCTTAGAATAAAAAAATAATCCTAGTGTCTACCTTAGATGTACCATCTTTCAGTTTAAAACTGTTACTCCTTGTCCTGTCACTACAGACCTTGCTGAGAAGAATCTCTATTTTGTAAGCCCCCTTTACATATTGAAAGGTTACAATAAGGTGTCTGTGGAACTTTCTTTTCTTGAGGTTGAAGAGTCTCAACTCTCACAGCTTGTCTTCACAGAAGAGATGTTCCAGTCTCCTGGAACATCTCCCTCCTCTGGTCCCACTCCAACAGGTCCATGTCTTTCATGTACTGGGGACCACAGATATGATGAACACAGTACTCTGTGTGGATTCTCACAAGAGCAGTGCAGGGGGCCAGATTTGCTTCTCTCAACCTGCTGGTCACATTTCTTTTTACGCAGCCAAGGATACAGTTGGCTTTTTGGGCTGCAAGTACATGTTTCTGACACAAGTCAAGTTTTTTGTCCACCAGTATCCCTAAGTCCTTCTCTGCAGGTTTCTCTCAGTCTGTATTGATATCAGGTACTTCTCTTACTCACGTGCATGACCTTAACACTTGGTCCTGTTGAACCTTATGAAGTTCTCATTGACCCACTATCCAATCCTGTAATATAAAAAATATTACCTTAATATCATATTAATAATATTGCCTTTAATATAATTTCAAGATTTCATTCACCTAGTGTGTTCTTACAGTAAGTTGATAACAGGTGTGACAAGGCAGGACTCTGTCCCTGAAGAATTAGTGAAAGGCACAGATAACATTCTACCTGTGGCCTCCTACTAGCAATGGCAACACAACTGTTACTTCAAAAAAAAGGTAGTTGTAAAGCCTGCTTCATGATGCTTTTACTTTTATGGGTGCAACTGATCTTTTTTTTTTTTACTTCATTAGGTGTTGCTAGATAGTATTTGTAATTCAAACACAGGAGGTTCTTTTAGGGTGCCTATGACGTGTTGTTTCAGATAGCAAGCATACTCACAATCCAGAGTATGAGAATTAATGTGCTACATTTATCAACGTATTACAGCAGGTGTGTATATCAGGAGCCGATTTTTTTTTAATATGGGATTGAAAAAAAAGTGTGAGCAGTTCCCAAGCTCAGAAGTATTTCCATCTCCTTTTTCACATGAACAGAGCATCCTTCTAGAATAAGATGAAGAATTGACTGAGATGGATTACTAGGAAATCAAAATGAACAGAAGAGAAAGGAAGGAGAAATGTCATGAGAGCAGAGTTCTAAGGTTGTTAGCAAGATCAGAGTCTCAGGAAGAAAAGTAAAGTGTAAAATTAAACACAGCAGGTTTAAAGAATGAATTCAGAAAAGATGACGCCATAAGAATGACACATTAATAGTTTGGGTGGGCAGAGCAAAACTAGTAGTGTCACAGAAGATAGATATTTTCTTAGCCTGGTTTATGGCTAAGTATCTCAGAGAACTAACTTACTTTTGGCTGCAGAATATGTATGTGTCGCAGTTTTGCATAGCTGTGCTGCCGAGATGGCTTCTGCAAGAAGCAGATAGAAGCTCTCTGTGGGCCCCAGAAAGTAAACATCAGCTGATTCAAGGCCACAGTTGCTGCTGACCAGGGCAGAGCATGGTGCATTTTCCCACCAGAGAAGGGAGTGAGAAGATGTAAGAAGCCATGCAGACACCAAAGCCAGGCCCGAAGCGGGGAGGGGGGGAAGAATGAGGCCCTTCAGGTGCCGGAGAGAGAGATTCCCGTGCAGCTCATGGAGAAGACCATGGTGGAGCAGGTGTCCCCTCGCAGCCCATGGAGAAGGACAGGGCGCAGAGACATCTACGGCCTGTGAAGAGATTGATCCATGCCACAGCAGGTTTTGCAGGGGACTTGTGACTCTGGGGGGGACCAGATTGGAGCAGTTTGGTCCCAAAGGTCAGCACCCCATGGAAGGGAGCCAGGCTGAGGCACATGGTGAGGAGATGACTCCCTGATAGAGAGGACTCACGCTGGAGAAGTTCGTGGAGGACTGTCTCCCATAGGTGGCACCCCACGGTGCTGCAGGGGAAGGGTGTGTGTGTGGAATGCCTCCCCTTGCTCCAGCTAAGAAGGAAAACAACTCGTGAGTAACAGACTGAAATCCCCCATTCCCCATTCCCTGCCCCTCCCTGTGCCGTGATGGGGTGGGGAAGAAGGGAGTGAATTTATGATTAACGTCTGGAAAGAAGGGATGGGTGGGGGGAAGTAGAAGTGTTAAGATCTGGAGGAGCAAAGCAGCTTATGAGGAATTGACCAGAACCCCACTCCTCATTTCCTGCCCCTCCCTGAGTCATGTTGGGGGTGGGGCAGGGGGAAGAAGGGAGTAAAATCATGATGAAGTTTAAGTCTGCTAAGAAGGGAGGAGTGGGGGGAAGGTGCTTTAAGACCTGGCCGCACTTCTCATTACTCGACTCTGGTTCACTGGTTGTGTAGTTGTAGAGTAATAAGTTAGTGTTCTTTTATCCTGTGTTGAGTCTGTTTTGCCCATTGCACTGATTGGAAAGTGATCCCTCTGTCCTCATCTTGAATCCTAAGCCTCCCAATATATATATTTTCTCCCTTTTTTGGCTGAAAAGGAGAGTGAGCGAGTAGCTTTGGTGGGCATTTGGCCTCTAGCCAGGGCCAAACCACCACAGTGTGTTATTAAATAACGTGTATTAAGAGATCTTCAATTACTGTGATATTCAGACATTTTAAAAATCTATGATTAATACTTGCAGTCCTAATGCAAGAAAATACTGTTGGCTAAGAGAATGTATGATGTTTATTCTCAAAGACATTAAAATAGGCAATAAAGGCAATGCAGAAAAAGAGAAAACTGCAGTGTGGTTAGCAAGGGTCAGGGCAGTAAAATTAAATGTTGGCAGGCAGTGCCTCTTGCCTCTGGTACTGGAAGTCCTTTACTCCCAGAGCCTGTTGCTGGAATATGAGGAGATCTTGGGTAAAACTCATATTCTCAATGAGCACTATAGTCCTCATTCAAAGGCAAGGAAAAAGTAAAACATCTTTCTCAAATACAGTGGACCCGTCTGCCTCCTATAAACTAACCACAGAGAAATGATCAGTGAGGGAAACAGGAAGGCATGGTGACATTTTTTTCTCTTTCAGTCAGCTTTAAATGCTGCCTTTCTAACTATACACAGCCGTTTGATTAGCAGATATGATTTAAAACTCTGTTTTGACATGTGCAGCTACATGGAGGCACTAAAGCAGACCTAACATTCTTCAAACACTAGATGTTTTCATGTTAGGATGCAAAGGAAGTAATTGTTGGAAAAAGTGATTTTAAGAGTATAGTTAAAGTACAGTTTACTTTTTATTATACACAATATTTTACAGGAAAGAGCAGGGTAGCTCATTATTCTAGAAGGAAGGTATGTCCAAGAGACAACATCTCATTTAAATGAGTATTCAGCCTTCATGCTGTATTTTTTCCTTTTTCCAACACATTCTATTAATCTTCAGTGGTCATAAACTGTAGAGAAGAGAGTCAGAGACTGGAAAAGATAGACAATACACTCTAAGATAAGCCAAGAAAATGTGCAAGTGTATAAAGCAGCTTTACTTAGTTGACTCGTGGGAGATGGAGGAAGAGAGTAGGTATGAAATACAAAATAGCCTGAAACAGTTTATCTCAAAGATCGTTACGCTAGTGATCTCTGTACTGGGTGTAATGTAGTTTTCATCGTATTTTGGAAAACCAATAGCTACCATGTGAAAATTCATTAAGAAACAATTTAAAGTTCATGTTGTATACGTCCATTCACCATGCTTCATTACATTAATTGTTTTAGAAACATTACCAAATAGGGAAAACAAAAACCAGCAACACAAACCAAGACAAATAAGTAAACAAAAATCCCAGAAACACAAACAAGGCAACCATCGATCATCATCAGAATTTAACAGCTTTAAACTTTAGGGGAGAATGATTTTGGATGACTGCAAGTTTCTATTTAAGCTTCTTCAGAAATTATGTCTTTTTTAATCATTTTAGTATTTTTTTCCCTTTTCTCTACTTTGTGTCTTTGTTAGATGAAAGTTTTACCTCTCTATTATTAGTTTTCTGATAACATCACTGGTTTATTTTCCTTAGGTAACCTTTGTACAGCAAGCACAGGAATGTAATCTATTTTCATTGCTTAATTGAAGGTGATTCTGGATGTGTTAGATCCAAAATCCATGTAAATAATTTGAGGGAAATATTTGTAATAATTTGAATAACATTAGGATCAGTTTGTAAGATTTGTAGGCTTAAGCATCAGAAATTCCTCATTGCTACTGCCGTTATCAGAAACAGCTCTTATACCTGAAGAGTCAGCACAGTTTATACAGCTAACCTCTGCTTTATTACTTACAGCTAAATTCAAGCCCACGTATCATGCTTTGGGCATACACACTGCCAAATACAGAAGCAAATACTTAGCTGACACATGAACTAGTCATCCAAGATGTTTTGGTATGTTTGTGTCCACTTCCTAGACAATTATCACAAAATAAAAAGGCAATACCATAATTATAACTTTTGTTAATAGGAGGACTAAGAGGCTGAGAAGTATCATAGATCATTTCAGACTATATTGAAAGAGCTGTGAAATGTAAAAAATATATCTGTTCTGGACTTTAAAAGAAAATTAGGCAACGATTTTCTAACATTGCCAATACTTGCTACATGCACAGGAAGTTCAGCTACTGCCAGACTTGCTCAACAGGCTTAGAAAGATGAGATAAATCTGTCTAATTTGTAACATGTCTACTGCAAGCTAACAAAAGCTGCATTAAAAGAACATTCATTTGAAGTTGTTTTAGCAAAATAAGTCCAAATGTTGGCAAATATCAGAAAGTAAGTTTTCAGTGTATCTCCAAAAATTGGTATGAACTTTTTCTTTTTAAGGAAAGGGTAAAAGAAAAGAGAAGAAAAATCATTCAGACATCATTTTATTTTTGTGTAGGCATCCTAATATAGTAGTACCAACATCATTACAGAAGAATCTGGACTTAATTTGCAGCACAATAAAGAACAGGGGGAAAACAAGCAAAAAACAAAGAAACTCCCTAAGCAATCTCTTTCTATGCTGGTATATATGTTTTTCTTTACTAGTAAAATGCCACAGCCTCTGTATTGGCTTGGGAGTGTAAAGTTGCAGGTTCTGGATGGACTGACCATGGTCACTGTTCTGTTTTACCTTCCATTTAACAGGATGACATTTTTACCCTACCTCTGCTTCCCTGTCCTACCTGAAGACTCATTAGAAAGGTGAGCCGAACAAAGGGACAAGGGGCACAATGTAAGGAGCTTCCGTATGACAATGTTAAATGTTATTAATAAAATTTTTATGCTTTACTGAGATAATTTTGGATGATATCTTTCTGTGGAAACTTTAATGTGACTAAGAGGATAGTCTTGGTTCCATGTATACAGTTTGCTCATATTTGTTAAAATAAGATTCTCAATGTAAGAACTGAATTTCCTTATTTGGGGGGGGGGGGGGGGGGGGGGAATAGGGAGGGCGAGGGGAAGTAAAATACAGCTTTTAAAATAGTATTTATATTAGCAAGTCACACTTAATTTAATAGTACTTATGAAAATATGGCTTTCTATGTCTGATTCATGACTTGATGCATCAGCTTTTCAAATTATTTAAAATATTCTACCAGAGCACTATCACTTTATGGAATTTCCAACATTCTTGTTTACCTTTGCAGAATTGCATTTAATAGTGAGAATATATAATCCAAAAGTTAAAAAGTTCACCTTGTGTTTTCTTTTCTTACTTGAATCATGTACTGAGCAGTAGAGGAACATAAAAATAAACCCAAACCACCAGTAACTTATCTATTGTCCCCCAGGTATTTGGTCTGCAATCACAGAGGTAGAAAAGGAAACAGAAACCTCATTTAACTCTCAAGGGAGCAATATGGCTTCTGCAAAGCTGCTGCTGCTGCTGCACCTTGACACTTGCTGATAGTAGAACTAGTTAATTTGTAGTGGATAATCAGGTGATATTTCTGAGTCACAGCAGCTTGTAAGAACAACTACAGAATATACATCATTTTTTGAGTGGGGCAATGACCCTCAGGTAGGTTGGATAGAAAAAAAATAGAGACTAGTCTTACACAAATGAAAAGAAACCCTCAAAATCCTGTTCTTTATATAGATCAGAAAAAAAAAAAAAGAAATACATAGATCATACATATAGATACAGAAAAAAGAAAGACAATTAAAACTGGTGACCAATGATTTCCGTTAAGCTTATGTAACAGAGGAGCCTGAGGATTTCCCAGTCACAGACAAGTTTTCATCTGTTAGTTCTTTTTTGTAGCTGTAGATTATTAACACTGCTGAATATTGATGGTTGCTGATAACTGGAATGTGTTGTTAACCTGACTGTGGGTTGTACCAGTGCTTGGAGCTAATGTGTTCTCAAAACAGCACAGTATGAACGCAGCGGGTACAAAGTAAAAGCAATAATAAAAAATTGAACAGGCCTTAAGTGCTATGATTATTACCATGGTCTAGTTTTTATCTGCCCTTTAGAAAGTCTGTTTCTTGAATATCCTTTGTTAGAAAGTATTGATATCTATATTAGCCTCATATTTTATCTCCTGGCAGTAGAATACAAGAACTTGCTGGAGGAGGGAAGTATTCTAGGTATTTCCAGGCTCTAAGTGATTTTTAGTTCCAGATGGTTGAACAAGAGAAAAACAAGATTTCTATTTAATCTATAGAAATGCATCAGAAAATACCCATCTAATTTCATAATGTTATTAGATACATAAAAAAGATGTCTATAATGGTTAGGTATTTACCTGTAATAAAAAAAAAAAAAAGCAAGCACATTGGATCAGCCTTTTGTTTTTACTCATATCAAAATGTTCACTACAGGAATAGTCTTGCAATGAAGTCTGAGACCCAAAAGAAACTAATATGTTACTTTAGGGAAACAAGAATAGCAGACTCCAATCCAAGAAAGTCAAGAAAAGTGATAAAACAATTTCTTGACTGAGATGTGCACCAAATAGCACAAGAGCCAGGTAGGGGAATGAAGCCAACAGGATACCATGAATTCAGTAAAAATCAAGCCAGATTCTCTACAGGAAGGCAGAGTCTTGAAGGAGTGCAGGCTGGTGAGATGAGGGAGCAGCACTGACACATGGACTGTGTACTTTGGTGAGCAATGAGCTAAGCAGGGGCCTGACATGCACCTAGGCAGCAACTAGGAACAACTGGGGAGGCATCCTTCAGAGTGTAAGGTATCCCTTTTTAATCAGCAGTTATTAGATGACTTTTGGACACAGGATAGTTTTGGATTCCCACACCTCAATGCAGGTGTTTACATCAGCACTATTTTTGTATACAGTAGAATTTAATTTTCTTCTTACTGAGGACAGCAGGACACTGCTTTTGAGGTTTTACTGCTAAGTAGCAGCATGCAGTCTATTTAAACTTTAGTCAATGCAACATTAAGCTTTAATGTTCCCCTAGGATTCTTTTTTTTTTTAAGCTCTGGTTTTCAGAGAACATGATATTCAACATGATACATCAAGCAGTTTTACCTTAACCAAGCATGATACTTCTCTCAACCACACACACATAAAACCATAGGATATGTCTGAATGCATAATCTATGTATTTGTATGTAAATGTATGTATTTGATAGCAATAGTTATAAATGACTTCGTAGCTTCCATTTCCCAGTAGCACAATTTTTTTTTGATGCATGTACATCTCAAAGTATTCATCTAGATCCCAAAGAATAGAGAAAGCAAAAAAAGAAGCAAAGAATAGAGAAAGCAAAAAAAAAAAAAAATTTGGTATGGATAAGATATCTCTTTCTATGCAAATATATACTAATTCAGGGAAAATATTAGCTGTAAGTCAGCACTGAGTTTTCTTTTTTGATTATTCCAGCCTTCTTAGGGTGAAATAGCAGAAACTGAGTCAAATAAGAGGAAGTGAAACAAAAGGTTTTCATACTGCAGAGCAGGGACCCAAATACAATAACACAAATAAACATTATGGATATGGTGACTATATATTGGCATTCATCTGACCTCCAGTTATTAAACATAACAGCGAAAGAGTTACATTCACAAACAGAATTTTATGCATAAAAGTAAAATACTAATGGAAGCCCTAATGAAAACTCCTGACAAACTCCTTTCAGAACTATAGGTTCATTCTGTCTCTACTTACTCCTGCGTTTCCTGGACTACATGACAGATACGAGATTGACACAATGTTTTCAATAGTGTTAAAGATCAATCATTTAATGATTTTTTAAGTGTATCACAAGACATATGCCTTTAACATCACTATCAAAAAGCCTTAGGTGTTGTTCTGGCCTGATAGTGCACTGTTTCGGGATCTCCTTGGGCTGGTCTTGGCCCCTGTCTTGTTGTGGTTTGCCTTGACAGGCATCTGGTGGCAATTACCAAACACATTGGAGACACAGCTCTGTATGTGCTGTATCTGAGCAAGGCCAGAGTCTTCCTGGGAGGCCCAGTTTGATGAGCAACTCCTCTTACATTGCCAAATGTGGGAAGAGGTGATTGTACAGCTTTCAGGCTTCAGCTGGGAGACAATGAGAAGAAAGCAGGCTCTGATATGGAAATTCAAAGAAAAAAAAATCAATCTACCTGGGATTACCCCAGAATACTTACCACAGTTGTCCCAGTGAAGATCTCAAGGATGTGGATAATACTATGCTATCCCTCCTCCACTGTCTTCTCAGAGGAAACCTGAACTGTTAACCTTGAAACTTGAGAAGTAGTTGAAAAAGTGAGTCCAATGCCAGAGTAAAGGGATAGAAAGCATGAAGTTCATGTATCATAATGTTAACTTGTGTTATTAATGGTTTACTGAGGTAATTTTGAATAATATTGTGCCATTGAAACACTAATGTGGCTAACATCAGTCTGGGATCTATGTTCGCATTTACCTTTAGCCTATGACAAGGTTTTGAATGTAATATTAAATTCCACTGTCACCAATTGTCACACAAAACATATTGCCAGGCTTAATTATTTGTCTTAAAAGTTGATACAGAAATTAAGTTCTCAGGTAATAGTCTGAGAGACAAGAATGAGGTCAGTAGAGCATACATATAGAAAATTAATACTAAAAGAAAAAGGTACCAAAGTTTAAAAGAATTTCAAGCTTATGTTTAAAATATAAATTAACTCCTTGTCTGCACTTAAAAGTTAAAAAACCCCAACAAACCAACCCCCCAGCCCTACAAAATCAATACCCACAGTCTTGTTTTAGTATATATATCATATCTATAGAATTTTACTAATTTTACTATTTTTAAAAGTATTCGTACAGAGGTATGGACAGTGTACGTGTCTCTGTGTGTGTGTGTGAGAAATTGAGCATGATAATTTCCTTGTTTTAGGGTGATAGATGCTTCTTATATTTCTATGACTGGATAATTTTTTTCCAGTTGCTATCAGAATAAGAAATCTTTTTCCTCACCCCCCAACCCTGTCCCCAGCCCCACCCACCATTTAAATGTTTCAATTTATTTACTAAATACGTTCTTATCTGTGGTAGTGTAAGTTCTATTTTAATAATATAAGATAATTAATAATATAAAATAGAATAGCTCTGCTTCTTTTTGAAAATTATTACTCCTACTGCTTCAAAGATTTGGAAAGCAGATGCAGACCTCAGAGAAGCATGTATGTAACCATGCATGAGGCTTCTTTTAGAAAAAAGGAAGTCTTGAACATCTAATGCAATCTTACCAAATGAAGAGGTTCTGTAGCATTTATTAAGTCCCTTGAGAGTGCTTTATCGCTACAGTTCTAAAAAATACCCGAACCAAACTCACACCACCTTCTTTAGTACTGCTGTCTCCACTGGAAGTCAAAAATAGAAAAGGATCAACAAAGCAGGGTTTGCTTATTTAACCTGATTCTAACCTAACTATATCAGGGTATAATATTTGCCAATATGAATGAGTATTTAAAAGATATAATTGCCTTATCTACTCATTGATACAATGAAAAGTGGTTTCAAATAAACTCTTAAAATTCTGGTCATGCAAATGGACTTTGAGAGGAGACATCAAAAATAGGAGACATTAAAAAAATGCCTACAGTTGAAAAAGAAAACATTTTGCCATCTTATTCCATAACCTTACTCCACGTTTCCCTAGCTCTGCAAAACATACTGCTGTGTTTGTAAGCCCATGTCCCCTAATTCCCATTAGTTACTATTACAATTGTTCGTACTTCAATTATTTATGACAAACTTCCCCACAAAGCATTTGGACTTGATGAGGAGAGTCATTTTACTTTCAGCTTGAACAATAACCACTCACGTCTGTGCAATTAAAGCAAATGTTTCAGTTTAACATCTCTAACACAAGAGAACACTAAATGTGCCTCTTTCATTAGGGATCAAAAGTAAACTATAGTAATAAACAGGAAAGTAATTTCCACAGTGCTGTTGCAGTATCAACTGTGCTGTTATCACAGACACATAGCATACAGGGTCTATAGCAGTCAGCTGTACACTGCTGGGTGAAAACAGAATGAGTGAGAAATGGCACCTGAGTAATAATTGGTTTTGCACTTCTTAGGCTCACTACTGCACTGTGCTTGACCTCATTTTGAAAGATCTACCATTTGTTTCTTTGCCAGGTTTTGCTGTTGTTGTTGCTAGGTTTTACTGTAACACCCGCAGTTCATCAATGCCATCTACATCTATCTTCAGCACTATGCATACAGCTTGAAAAGACAGATATTCTGCTTATTTAGCATTGTTTGAAATAATATCACATTGTACATGTTTACATCCCCATTTTTATAGGCTAGCAAAAATAGCTTTTCTGATTTAGCAGAACACATTCTGCTCGTGGGTGTTTTGAGTAACCTTAGGATTGACCCCATGAAGTGGATTCCCTGATCCTCTCTCTGCTAGCCAAACCTCTTTAGAAAAGCCTGAGAGAATTAACTTTAAGAATACACGATTTTTCATCTTGTAGCATTTCAAGATACAGGTCCAGTACTTACAAGCATATATTTAATCAATAGCTTAATTTGGAAACAAAATCTAATTTCAGAATAAGTTCTACTTCCCATTTACCACAACTTTTCTTTTTACCAGACATATATTTTCACATCTCTTCAGGAATGAATAGCTCAAAAAAACATAGCCAGTGCTCCACAGAATATGAAAGTGCACTGGTAATCTCTGGACCCTATCAGACAAGCATCTATCTAACAAAATTTTGGGTCCATAGAAGTCTAATAATATCAGTAGTAATAAACATTTTTTAAGTCTTGGCCCATGACTCAGAGAGCATGATTTCAAGTGTGTTGCACAGCATGAGGGAGTACAGAATATGGCAGTATCCCAGCAACAAAAATATTATTAATGAGATGTTGAATCAGACTATTTCTCGCCTGCCCCAACTTTTTACTTTCAAGAAAGTACCACTTACTCTTGCCTCTTAGGTAGAAGCTCAAATTTGGGAACCTTTACTCCAGTAAGTAACTCAAGATCTGATTTGATTTGGTAGAAGGTGTAAATGTTTAACAGAGAAAAACTTGTGAATATTAAACTTTTTAAAAAGTAGCTTTAAAAAAAAAATTGTTTTATCAGTATGAAAAAAAATCTTAAACTGCTTTAATTCTTTAATATATCAACTATGTGTCAATAGAATTATAAAGTAAATTAAGCCTATGTGTAGTACCTGGTATGCAAGTACTCTGCATTGTTCTTTAATGGGATGTTACTCAATCCCATAGAAGTAGTTTACTATGTGAATAGTAGAAATAAAGACCAGAAAATTATGAAGGAGCAGAAATATCACCTTTAAATCTGGAACTCTTCATTTCCTTTCTTGGAATATGGAGATGCTTTAAACATGCAAAACCTTCCATGTAATGGTAAGTGACTTCCTGAAGTATCAATTAATGTCTGATGTTTGAGAATGCTTTGAAAGGCAGGAAACATGCTAGTATGTCGTGATGCAAGATTAGTCATTACGGACAAAGAGAAATTGTCATAATCCAATTTTAAAACTTCTGATGTTTGCTATAAATACAACTCCTGGTTTCTTCCTGGAAAGTTGATTAGCTCCAGTGTTCAGAAGCAACTCTGAGGATTCAATGTCGGAAAGGATCTCTTTCATCACTTTTCTGACAGCTCTTGAAACTCTAGATTAGTTTAAAATTATGTAGTTACTGCTCTACAATAACACAAGGCAATGCCATAAGAACTAGGAAATTGAGATATTCTGCAATGTACACACAAAGTCATTATTATGTTTTAGAAAGATTTTAGATGTTTTATTACTTTCTACAACTCCTGAAATACAATACGTCTGCCTCTTATTCCTTGAATATTTTTATACAAGAGGCAGATTACTGAAAAGTCTAGATGATTCTTTCTATTCTAAACTACACTTCTGCATAAACTTCATTTAACTCCTTAAATTCAATTAAATACAAAGAACTGATGAGACCTACCTTTTGCTTTGCCTACAGTCACTTCTGTGTTCTGTTATGCAAACTAACAAGCATCAAATGTTTCAAACACTTTCTCACAGCAACGCTTGCAGTCTGTAAATTAAAGACATGAAATTCTCAGGAGTATTTTTAATAACGCTTTGATTATTCTATTTCATCCTATACTTTAGTTTTCAAGGTTGTGCAGAAACATCAAATGACCTAAGAAATGAGAATTTAGGTCAATCAAGTTTATACTAGGCAGATATCTAAGATTTATTGTGCCAAAAAACACAAAATAAAATATAGATAAGAATTAAATCAAATTAAAGCAAAGATATTGAAATATCAAATAACTGAGGAATTAATGGATTCACTGTACACTTCCAGCTCATTATGTAGCTTGAAAATTTCCCAAGCTATTTCTAAGTCGATGCCTTATGTTTTTAAATTAACTGAGGAACTCATGAGACTTTGGACAGTTAAGCTACTTTTAAGGAAGGGATATAAGCTTTTGTATAGCTTTGTTTTTTTCTTCTTTGCTTTTTAAGCAGACAAAACTTTGTAATTACGTTTAAAGAAAAGGAGTCATATTCAGTTCTGTTTTCAAAATTGTCACAGGTATAATCATTACAGCAGAAAGAGTAAGGTTATGCTTTCCCCTCATTCACAGTAATCTTTCTCAGCAAACCTTGTAAAAGAGGATGAACTGGTTTTAGACTTTGTCATCGTAGAGAAAATTTCACCTCATCCCAGATTTTTATCACTGCAAGATAGAACACAAAAAGATTCAAAAACTTGTTTCAGTGGAATGATTTGGAAAGCTTTTAGGTGGAGGAGCAAGTGGTCCCAAGCAAACAGACCAAATGCAAGGTTCTGCACATGGGTGACAACAGTACCAAGAACAAGTACAGGTCAGGTGAAGAATGGATTGAGAGCAGCCGAGGAGAAGGACTTGTGGGTGTTCGATGATGAAAAACTGAACATGACATGGCAATGTGACCTTGAAGTCCAGAAGCCCAACTGTACCCCAGTCTGTGTCAAAAGTAGGGTGACCAGCAGGTCAAAGGAGGTGATTCTGCCCCTCTACTCTGCTCTCATGAGACGCCACCTGGAGTACTGTGTCCAGCTCTGATTCCCAAAACAGTAAAGACATGGAGCTCTTGGAGTGTGTCCAGAGGAGGGCCATGAAGATGACCATGATGCTCGACCACCTCTCCTGTCATGTCAGTCTGAGAATTAGGATTGTTCATTCTGAGCAATGCAAGGGTCTGCAGAGACCTTGTAGCAGACTTCCAGTACCTGAAGAGGGACTGCAAGAAATCTGGAGAGGGACTGTTTACAAGGACATGGAGTGATAGGATGACGAGAATAGTTTCAGACTGAAAGATGGTAGATTTAGAGTAGAAGTTAGGAAGAAATTCTTTACTTTGAGGGCGATGTGGCACTGGAACATGTTGTCCAGAGAAGCTGTGGCTGTCCCCTCCCTGGCAGCATTCAAGGCCAGGCTGGATGGGACTTTGGTTAACCTGGACTAGTGGGAGGTGTCCCTGCCCATGGCAGGGGATTGGAAGAAGATGACCTTTAAGGTCCCTTCCAACTCAAGCCATTTTAGGATTCTATAACACTGTAAATTTCTAATTTTGAAATGTTGAAACTGCATTTTTAAAGATCTTATACTCAACACCAGGGAACTGTGAATCTTTAGAATGTGAACTGCAGATATAAAGGTATCCAAAAAAAGTAAGTAGTTAGCCAATATTCAATCTGAGTCATAGTTAATCTAAAGCTAATTGGTCTTTCAAAAAGTGTCTGGTAAATCCACAATAATTTTACCCTGTGACATTTCAGAAAAGTAGAGAGAAACCTGCTTTATAAAAAATTAGGTATTTAGATATACTCCTGAAACACTCATCAAACCTTCACTATATCTATTTTACACTTTTTCTGGGCAGTATTTGGAAGTAAAATTTCCCAGGCATTGCACTGGTACATTTGTTCAACACTATCCCAGTCATCTGAGAGGTGAGCGCTTCATGTCTAAAATAAACTGAAAACTACACAAGACTTTTAAGTCCCACAGTGTTCTGGAGCTGATAGCATTGTCACAGTACATCTAACACATGTTAATAACCAAATGTCATTCAAACATACAGTTCTCCAGTATATTTTTAGATGGCTATAAGAGGAATTATTCGTGTCTCCCTTTTATCTAAGATATCTGGTGGTTAACAGAGAGACACTCTATGCACATGTGAGCACCTTAACCAGATAAAGTAATGCTATATGCATACTATACTTGTAGAGAGTAAGAGTTTTTTACAAGTAGCAGCACATCTTCAAGGAAAATGTTGGAGCATGTCTCTGATCAGGTAAGAATGCAATGATTTATTAAAATATTCTATATGCTCACTGTGGGAGGCCCCCTTACTGGGCTTCTAATCAAACTTGGCTGATTTTACATTCATTCTGATGGTTGCCAGTGAGACAAATGAACATCCTGGCTTTTTATTCAATAGGTCCAATTGGAAATGCATGAATCCTTTTTCACCCATTCAACTTCAATATTTCTAGGGAGATTTACTCAACACATATGAATGAATCCATTTTTATATGCACAACTAAAATTTATAGAGATGGACAATTATCTTAAAAAAGAGAGGAGTGCTGTGTTGTCTGTGTTACCTATTGCAGTTAAGATTTAATCCAAATATCTGGGTTTTGGTTTTGGTTTGGTTTTGGTATAGGTATTTATTTTCAGGTTGATATCAAATGGACAGAGATGTATGTGGTTAAGCTATAAATGAGTTTCTTGCATGGTGTTTCCTCTACCAGCTTGCTTTAGGTGGCTCATTCCTCTAGCTCACATGTGGAGTGGTCATTGATCAGTTTATATCACTCAGTTTGAAACTTACGAGTTGATGCTATATGGTCGCACAAAAAGCAAAACCTCCCATCTGCCAAGCCTTATCACCAAACATCTTCCCTTCCCTTCCCTTCCCTTCCCTTCCCTTCCCTTCCCTTCCCTTCCCTTCCCTTCCCTTCCCTTCCCTTCCCTTCCCTTCCCTTCCCTTCCCTTCCCTTCCCTTCCCTTCCCTTGTTTTAAGGAGGATATTCTGCGTACCTAGTGCCTATGAGGCCAGTGATGCAATGTCAGTTTTGAACTCAACCACAGCTCTGTCCTGCCCTGCTCTGCCCAGGCATGGGTCCTACTAGCCTCAATCTAGCCCAGTCCCCAGGGAGGTGCCTGATCACTCCGGCTGGCCCTGGCTGCCCCCTAGTCTACACTGCTCACTGGTTGGGGGGAATGACATGGACCGTGGCTGGTCAAGCCCTGCCCTGCCACCTTCTGTCCCCAGGGAGCTCCCTCTCTTCCCATACTCAGGCACCATGACAGATTTCTAGATTTATTACCTTTTACTGTCATTACTAAGGAACAGTTTTCTGTTTCCTAAAAGCTTTCACAGTTAAGCCCTAGAATTATTCTATTTTACATTGTTTTTCTGTAATATTTTAAATGAAAACTTCTCTGATACTATGCCAGTGATGTCAAAAGATTTTTTTAAAGACAATTTTCCTTCACATAAAATTATAAATGCAAGCCATGTGAGCAACGTACACAGACTCAAGCTGAGTAGTATGTATAGTGAACACATAAGAATGGTATAAACTCACAACTGGATAAAGAGCAAATATTTTATTTACATGTTCAACCTAGTAGTCAGCAAAATAATGGACTGGTAGAAGCAGCATATTATTTGACTCCAAAACAGATTGGAGGCTTATACGAAAAGCAAACTATGTATTTTTCAGTTCTCAAAAGGCAAAGCAAGCAATAGATAAGAACCCAACCCAAAGAACTAAAACATTTCATGTGCATCAGAACTAGTAACACAATGAGATGTTGTCATCAGTATTCACTTTCATACCAAACAGATTTTAGTGGATTGATGCTGAAGGAGGTGGAGGGATAGGTCCTAAAGAAAAGTGAGATGCCAAGTAATAACTGAAAGTAATAAAATCACATGTGAATTAGGGAACAAACACATTTTGTGTAGATTAGCAAAGGAAGAATGACAAAACATGAACATGTTTTAAAGTAATTAAAAAACCTATTGGAAAGTTTTTCTTCTACATCCAAATTTACAGAGCATTAACAGTTCCGCTGACACTAATAAATTAAAATAGGGTACTGAATCTATTTAATTCTGATGTCAATTAATAGAAAGGAAAAACTATTTCTCTTCTCCATCCCCTCTCCAAAATAACAACCATAAAAAAGGAGAAGTAAGCATTGTGATGGGGTGATGAGTGAACCCCTACCTACCTATCAATGGGAATTGGTGAATCAATTCCTTGCTTTGCTCTTGTGTATATGGGCTGAGAGGCTGGGCAGTTTTTGGGGGTGGGGGGGCGGTTGTGCACAGCAGCTGGGGGTGTCTTGTGTAGCATTGACTTTTGGTGGAGAGAAATTTTGCTGTTCATCGTGTATATATTATTAAAATAAGTTGTTGCTCTTGTTTTATTATCTTCTTTTTTTTATGTACCTCCTATTAAACTCTTTTTTTTTTTTTAAATTTCAACCCACAAGTTCTCTCATTTTCACACTTCCAATTCTGTCCCCCATCCTGCCAGTGGGAGTGAGTGAGCGGCTGCATGGTACTTAACTGCTGGCCAAGACTAAACCACAACAGAGACATTGAAAATGCAGGCAATATTCCTGAAATTGTAGCTCATATCAAACAGTGGGTCACACTTAAACGTCAGGTAACATTACTGAAGACCAAAACCTCAGATGATGTCAACAGCTGCAGTAAATTAGCATAAGTTGTACAGGGGCAGTTTACAAGGATGTGTTCCTCATGTTCTGCCTGAGGATTTTCTTATTGCAGTACAGAAAAATCCCCAGGATTTTTAAGTTTTCAAAGGCTATACAGAATTTAACAGGTCCTGTTGATATTAAGAGGGGCTTCTATGATGTATAAAATATAAAGAATCAGTGTAAGACAACTCTAGGAGGAGGAGAGAGTGTGAAGAAATGTCCTATATTCCTGCTAATTTTGAAATAATTGTTTATAAAACCATGAAGAGTTACTGAGAATCCAGGTAACAATGATGTACAGTAAAATGTGTCAAAGGAAAACAACTAAAAACCTTCGTTAGAAATTTCTCTAATCAGAATTTATCTTTTTCTGAATTAGTGAACAAATATACATTTTGCTTAATAATCAACATATTGTTTAGGAAAGAGCTCTAATTTGTAATTATATTTCATAATATGAGGAAATAAAACACTATTGCCAAGTCTGCCTATATAAATTCTCAGGAGTTTTGTGTGTTTTCACTATTGATACTGATGAATGTAAGGGAAGTAGAATTTTTTTACCTAGCAAAGGCATTTGGGCAAAGTTAATATCAAATTGCTCTCAGAAAAAAGTAATATTTTGAACTTATTTGTTATAGCTTAATTATTCTTAATAATGCATGATTGCTATCTGTAAAAAAAAAAAAGAAAAATGTTTTAAGGAAAGAAATACAGAATACGTACTGATTTGCATGTATTGTGTTGGTCCAAGAGGTCATTATTTGAATTCATTGTAGCAACTAAGGCAGATTCAGAAAGGAGATAGAAAATAAATAGATTAAGAATAGTTTACAAACTCTATGCAGTCATAAGGAGGAAAAATATAGCTCTGAAGTGTTTTGAAGATATTTTTATATAGGTGAATTTTTAGACATATTTCCCATTTGATGGGCTATTTAAAATTCTTTTAATGTATAAAATCAGAGTATGACTCCAAGGAATTTGACCTCAACACTCCATGCTCTACCCTATCTGGTACAACCACGGTATGTCATGAATGCATTTGTACTCAATGCTAACAACAGTTTGGCAAATTCTGGTACGCAAATTTTGGCAAGCTGTTTCAAAGCAATTTTTTAAATAACTGAATTTTCCTTGTATTTCCTGGGAAATTTCAGCAGAACTATTCACTGATTTGACACAAAATCACAAAAAGTTTTTTCTACTTGTGAAACTTTATATATCACTGATAGAAGTAAAGAACAAATCCACAAAATGGTCAGCTCTTCTTTTAGCAGCAGAGTATCGTTTCAGTCCTTCTCTTGCATAATCATTTGTGAAATAGAGTATATGTAAATCTAGCTTATTACTTGAAAACTATTGTTTTCCTACCTACATATAAACTTAACCTCCCATTCCATTCATACCAAACTTCTAGAACACCTGTTCTCTACAAGTGAAAAAATTCAGCATAATATAATGGACACTAACACCACAGTCTAGTGAAAAACAAATTACTCCTTTATATTTAGAGAAATTTCCTATGAATTCAAGTAAGAAGATTGTCAGATAACACCACTTTAAAGTGCAAATATACTTCAAAATCTAGCTAAATAAACTAGATAATTGACAGTTTACATTTATTCCAGGTTTACAGTTATTTTTAAAAATCCTATGCAGTGAAGTTTTCAAATTCTTCAGACACTAAGGAAAATAGGATAGTGCATCATAATTCTGTTCTTGAAGCAGAGATTGCAGGGCACAATGACAACATGATGAAGAGGCACATTATATCTTTAATAAAAAGTCTATGTTCTTATGTGGCAGAAACAGTTCTACAAAATGTCACTATCGTCTCTTTTAATATGTTTTGATGAATTATATCTATTTCTGAAGACAGCTTACTACGTGAAGCTGTATTTAAAATTTATTTTAGCATTTCATAGCATTTTTCTTAAACAACTATGTCCACAAATTAGTACGTGCCAAAATACCCAATTAGTGTTAATGATCAAAACTATCACATAATAAAGAAGGATCAGAACTCACTGAATACATCATGCCACTGACTGGATTTATTCATGATGGAAGGTGCTCCTTTCAGCAAGAGATCTGAATTACATGGGATTATTAATAGGATTCAATTTAACCACTTATTATCCTCACATGTTTACAGTGACAAAAAAAAATTATGAAGGACACAATGAACTACTGAAAATGCAGTGATAAAGCCATGACATACATTTTGTCTTTGAGCATCACTAGATTGCATAAGTTTTCACTAGTTTTCTGACATTTACAAAAAAAAAATAATCATAGCATATCAGTGAATATTATGATCATTCATTCAAGAAATTTATAAATGGATGGATTTTAGCCTTGAAGTTCTGTTCAACACATAAGTACATAAGTACTTCTCTACACGTATCTCACTAATATTAAACCACATCAGTAAAAAGGGCAAGATTTTTAACACCAACAAGTTTTAACCCTCCGATTTACGGTTGGACTCAATGATCTCTAAGGTCTTCTTTCTGTTCTAGTTGTGATGGAGGAAATTTTAATAGAATGAGAATTCTTTTGGTTCCTTCATTCATTTTGGATGACCACTAGAATTGATAACAGATTTGCAACAATAAAGAGAGATTATTATTTGTCCTTTGGGGATTAAAGAAGTAAGGATATATGTGTTAGTTTTCCTGTTCTTGACTGGTTTGGCTTGAATTTTTTTCCACAGGCATGAATTAAATCTCCTCAGTGTGAAAGTTTTATCTTTCCACCAAATTGAAAAACCTACTGTATCAGCTTCAGAGTTCTCTTAGAAGATATTGAATAGTTCTATGTCAGAGAAACTACTAGCATGGCTTTCATTGTAAGACAGACAGAAGACAAGGAATAAGTGGCAAATGTTGTAAATATAAAAATATGGAACAATTGACCATATTGGACATGTCTTCTTGACAAATAAGCTGATTCATAGACATTTGGAGGACAGTGGAAATCACAGAATCAAACAGAATCACAGAATGTTAGGGGTTGGAAAGGACCTCCAAAGATCATCTGGTCCGACACCCCTGACAGAGCAGGATCACCTAGATTGGGTCACACAGGAATGTCTCCAGAGAAGGAGGCTCCACAACCCCTCTGGGCAGTCTGTTCCAGTACTCTGTCACCCTCACCATGAAAAAGTTTCTCCTTATGTTCATATGGAACCTCCCATGCTCCAGCTTGCATCCATTGCCCTTTGTCCTATTGCTGAGAAGAACATTGATCCATCTTTCTGACACTCACCCTTTACATATTTATAGACATTACTGAGGTCACCCCTCAGTCTCCTCTTCTCCAGGATAAGGAGACCCAACTCCCTCAGCCTTTCCTCATAAGGAAGATGTTGCACTCCAGTTTAGCAAGTTTCAGATATTTTTATGAACACATTGAGAATTTTGTAGTGCACTTGTTACAGTAAGTAGAGTAATCATAGTTGTGATGAAGCATGTGTAAGCGAAGGGAGTAAGATGACTTAGATACTACTTATACATTTGTCCACAGACTGTTAGGGGATGTTAGACTCTGTTGGATGCCAACTCCTCTGACCTTCAAGTAACTGTGGTACAGCTGAGGTTGGTGTTCATGGGGCAAAAGGTTCTTAAAACTTAAATGCTATAATATATCACATAGGAATAGGTATAACAAACCAAATCTGTGGTTCATTGAATCCATTATCTTGTCTCAGTGGCCTGCAATATTGGTTTCAGAGGACAAGCAGCAAGATACACCATTTATTTCTCAGAAGTGTAGGTTGTTAAAACTGGCTTTTACTCTGTCTTTCCAAAAGCATTCACCCTGGCATTTTAAGAGATTGAATACAGTGTCTGGCACATGGTCAAGATCAGTAAAATCTCATTGGAATTTTTTATATACAGCAATTAAGGTGTAATTACACTGCTTTCAGTCAAATGCTGGTATTGAGCTGAGTTCTTCACAGCTGACAATACCTTATGAATTATTTTTTATTTTACTATTAATAGAATTTTGAAACAGTTAAGAAGATAAGATGTTATGTTTGAAGAGAGGGTTTTGGAGTGAAACTGCTTTTGCGTGCTCTGAAGACTTCTCACATAAGAAGGACATGGAGGTCCTGGAGGGAGTCCAGAGAAGGGCAACCAGGCTGGTGAAGGGGCTGGAGGGCAAATCCTATGAGGAGCGGCTGAGGGAGCTGGGGCTGTTTAGCTTAGAGAAGAGGAGGCTGAGGGGAGACCTTATCACCACCTACAACTATCTGAAGGGAGATTCTAGAGAGATAGGTGATGGTCTCTTCAGCCAGGTGACAGGTGATAGGACAAGGGGGAATGGCATGAAGCTGTGCCAGGGCAGGTTTAGATTGGATGTTAGAAAAAAAAAAATTACAGAAAGAGTTGTCAGGGCCTGGAACAGCCTGCCCAGGGAGGTGGTTGAGTCACCTTCCCTGGATGAGTTGAAAAAAAGGGTAGATGGAGTACTTAGGGATATGGTTTAGTTTAGGATGGGAATGGTTGGACTTGATGACCTTAAAGGTCTTTTCCAACCTTGTGATTCTGTGATTCTGTGATAACTAGGGAAAATACTACCTCCTTGTTTTTGTGGAATAAACTGAGTCTGAAATTAAGTTTAAATAAAATTTCCCCATGACATAGACTTTTAACAAATGTAAATCTTCTGCAGGTATGCATTTTAGACGTGTAACTAGCAGTGTTAAACCTGTAACTAGCGGTGTTCCCCAGGGCTCAGTGTTGGGTCCAGTCCTGTTTAATACCTTCATCAATGACCTTGATGAGGCAATAGCATCCACCCTCAGCAAGTGCCCATGATACAAAGCTGGGAGGGGTGGCTGACACGCAGGAACACTGTGCTGCCATCCAGGGAGACCTGGACAGGCTGGAAAGCTGGGCAGGGAGAAACCTAATGAAATTCAACAAAAGCAAGTGTAGAGTCTTGCACCCGGGAAGAAATAACCGCTCGTATCAGTACAGGCTGGGGGATGACCTGCTGGAAAAGATAGCACTGCGAAGAAGGACCTGGGGGTCCTTGTATATGACAGGTTGGCCATGAGCCAGCAGTGTGCCCTGGTGGCTAAGAGAGCCAATGGGATCCTGGGGTGCATCAGGAGGAGTGTGGCCAGCAGGTCGAAGGAGGTGATCCTCCCCCTCTACCCTGCACTGGTCAGGCCCCACCTGGAGTATTGTGTCCAGTTCTGGGCTCCCTGGTATAAAAAAGACAGAGCTTTCCTGGAGAGAGTCCAGCGGAGGCTACAAAGATGATTAAAGTCCTGGAGCGTCTCCCCTATGAGGAAAGGCTGAGTGAGCTGGGGCTGTTCAGCCTGGAGAAAAGAAGACTGAGGGGGGACCCAATTAATGTTTATAAATATCCTAAGTCTGGGATGCAGGGGGAATTGGCCAGCCCCTTTTCAGTAGTCTGTGGAGATAGGACAAAGGGCAATGGCTGCAAGTTAGAGCATAGAAAGTTCTGCACCAACATGCGGAAGAACTTTTACACAGTGAGGGTGACAGAGCCCTGGGACAGGCTGCCCAGGGAGGTGGTGGAGTCTCCTTCTCTGGAGATAATTCAAGACTCGTCTGGACGCCTATCTGTGCAATATGAGCTAGAGAGCTGCTTTGGCAGGGGGGTTGAACCCAATGTTCCCTGGAGGTCCCTTCCAACCCTATGATTCTATGATTTTAAGCATAGAAATCACAATCCTACTTGCACAGCCAATACAACCACTAGAAGAAATGTGGACTCTATTCTTCAAGCAGCTATGAACATATTTCCTCTATACATTTCAGTTTGAAAATCTTTAATATGAATAGATGTGAGGGAGCCAGAAACAGAGTTTGATTTGTGAAACCCAGACAACTGAAAGCAGCTTGGGACTTATCCTTTTTTCAGCTGAGATAGAGTCAATATTTTTTTTAGTAGTCATTATAGTGCTGGGCTTTGAAATTTGCACCAGAATAATATGGATAACATACTTTCTTTGTTGTTATTCCTAGGTAATAGTCATGTCTACATTAAGTCAAGGACTCTTCAGCTTCTCACACTCTGTTAGGTGCACAATAAGCTTGGATAACCAAGACAGGACAGTTGGCCTAGACAGGCTAAGGGGATATTCTCTGTCGTATAACATCATGCTCCATACATAATTGGGTAAACTAACAGGGAGGTAGATTCACTGGATGAAAACAGACTGGGCATCAAGTTGGTTTATTCTCCTTTCACATGCAATGAGAAATTACATTTTTGCATTCTTCTTATTACTTCTACTATTATTCCTATTAAACTGTCAAGCCACAAGTTTCTTTTGCATTCTCCTGGTCATTCCCTTGGGAAAGGAGGGTTGAGCAAGGAGCTGTGTGGTTCTTAGCTCCTGACTGGGCTAAACCACAACTGAAGTAGTAGAAAAATGAATAAAATCAATCTAAGAGACATAGTGAGGTTCTAAGTGGGCCTGTCATTCTTACTTGTTTCTCTGTTATTCTGAGCTTTTCCGTTTCATAGAATCACAGAATCCTAAAATGGCTTGAATTAGAAGGGACCTTAAAGGTCATTTTCTTCCAATCCCCTGCCATGGGCAGGGACACCTCCCACTAGTCCAGGTTAACCAAAGCCCCATCCAACTTGGCCTTGAATGCTGCCAGGGAGGGGACAGCCACAGCTTCTCTGGACAACATGTTCCAGTGCCACATCACCCTCAAAGTAAAGAATTTCTTCCTAACTTCTACTCTAAATCTACCATCTTTCAGTCTGAAACTATTCTCGTCATCCTATCACTCCATGCCCTTGTAAACATTCCCTCTCCAAATTTCTTGCAGTCCCTCTTCAGGTACTGGAAGTCTGCTTCATGGTCTCTGCAGACCCTTGCGTTGTTCAGGATGAACAATCCCAACTCTCTCAGACTGATATCACAGAAGAGGTTTAAGTCCTTCCACTTGGCAATGTTGAACTTCATGCAGTTGGCACAGGCCCAGCTCTCAAACCTGTCCAGCTCCCTCTGGATGACATCCCTTTCCTCCAGCATGGTGATCACATCACACAGTCTGTGTGGTCAACAGGCTTGTTGAGAGTGGGCTGAATCCAACTGTTGGTGTAACTGAAAAAGAATTTAAACAGTACTGGTCTCAATCCCATCCCCTGAGGAAAACCATTTGTCACTGGTCTCCATTTGAACTTCAAGCTGTTGACCACAACTCTGATTCCAACTAGCCAGATAATTCCTTATCCACTGAGTGGTCCATTCATCAAATCCATGCCTCTCTTTAGAGGCAAGGATGTCACATAGAAAAGTGTCGTATGGTTTGCCTAATTCCAGGTAGATCATGTCTGTCTTTTCAAACATTTATGCCTGACTTCCTCCTTGTTAAGATGTATTGTTCCTGAGGTTGGAGAAGGTGATTCTTGAATACTAACCAGCATTCTTGGGTCTCCTCTCCAGGGCTTTTTTGCATGACAGTCTACGAAGCAGGTCCCTGAAGAGGTCAAAGTCTGCTCTCTTGAAGTCCGGGGCAGTGAATTTGCTATGTACCCTCCTTGCTGCCCTGAGTATCTTGAACACCGCCATTTCATGGTCACCACAGCCAAGGCTTCCCTAGAGCTTCATACAACCTACCAGCTTCACCTTGCTGAAGGTCTATCATAATACCTGTTCTTCCTTGGCTACTTTATAACTTTGAGAAAGAATGGAGGGTCAAGGAGAATCTCCAGCCCTTATTGGATGCTGATGGCACATTAGTGACAAGGGATGAGGACAAGGCTGAGGTCCTTAATTCCTTCTTTGCCTCAGTCTTTAACAGTAAAGAAGGGTATTCCCTGAGTACTCATTCTCAGGAACTGGCTGACAGGGAGGAGAAGAATAACAAAGTTCCTATGGTTCAGGAGGAAATGATTAGCGACCTACTTGGCCAGTTAGATACCCACAAGTCAATGGGGCCAGAAGGGATTCACCCAAGTGTACTGAGGGAGCTTTCAGATGTGCTTGCCAAACCCCTTTCCATCATCTATCGGGAATCCTGGCAGACTGGGGAAGTTCCACTCGACTGGAGGCTGGCAGATGTTACACCCATATACAAGAAGGGCCAGAAGGAGGTCCAGGGAACTACAGGCCTGTCAGTCTGACCTCAGTCCCAGGGAAGATCATGGAGAGGGTCATCTTGGGCGCTATCATGCAGCACATGCATGATGGCCAGGGGATCAGGCCTAGTCAACATGGGTTTACAAAAGGTAGATCCTGTCAAACTAACCTGATCACCTTCTATGACAAGGTGACCCGTTTAATGGATGAGGGGAAGGCTGTGGATATGATCTACCTGGACTTTGGTAATGCCTTTGACACCATTTCTCACAGCATTCTGACTAAGAAGCTGGCTGCAACTGGCCTGGACAGGTGGACCCTCAGCTGGGTTAAAAACTGGCTGGATGGCCAAGCCCAAAGGGTGGTGGGGAATGGAACAAAATCCAGCTGGAGGCCAGTCACGAGTGGCGTCCCCCAGGGCTCAGTCCTGGGTCCAGTCTTATTAAGCATCTTTATCAATGATCTCGACGAAGGGATTGAATGCTCTCTCAGTAAGTTTGCAGATGACACTAAACTAGGAGGAAGTGTTGATCTGCCTGAGGGTAGGGAGGCTCTTCAGAGGGATCTGAACAGACTGGACCGATGGGCTGAGACCAATGGGATGAAGTTTAACAAGGCCAAGTGTAGAGTGCTGCACATGGGACATAATAACCCCATGCAGCGCTACAGGCTTGGGGGAGACTGGCTGGAGAGCTGTCAGGCAGAGAAGGACCTGGGGGTGTTGGTTGACTGCAGGCTGAATATGAGTCAGCAGTGTGCTCAGGCAGCCAAGAAGGCCAATGGCATCCTGGCTTGTATCAAAAACAGTGTGGCCAGTAGGTCTAGGGAAGTGATTGTGCCCCTGTACTTGGCATTGGTGAGGCCACACCTCGAGTACTGTGTCCAGTTCTGGGCTCCTCACCACAAGAAGGACATGGAGGTCCTGGAGCGAGTCCAGAGAAGGGCAACCAGGCTGGTGAAGGGGCTGGAGGGCAAATCCTATGAGGAGCGGCTGAGGGAGCTGGGGCTGTTTAGCTTAGAGAAGAGGAGGCTGAGGGGAGACCTTATCACCACCTACAACTATCTGAAGGGAGATTCTAGAGAGATAGGTTATGGTCTCTTCAGCCAGGTGACAGGTGATAGGACAATAGGAAATGGCAGGAAGCTGTGCCAGGGCAGGTTTAGATTGGATGTTAGGAAAAAATTTTTTACAGAAAGAGTTGTCGGGGCCCGGAACAGGCTGCTCAGGGAGGTGGTTGAGTCACCTTCCCTGGATGTGTTCAAAAAAAGGGTAGATGAGGTACTTAGGGATATGGTTTAGTTTAGGATGTGAATGGTTGGACTCGATGATCTTAAAGGTCTTTTCCAACCTTGTGATTCTGTGATTCTGTGAATTTGACATGAACACATTCCAGGAACCTCCTGGATTGCTCATACCCTTCTGTGTTGTCCCCCCAGCAGAAATTGCGGTGGTTGAATTCCCTCATAAGCACCAGGTTCTTGTGAACAAGAGGCTACTCCTAGCTGTCTATAGAGGGACACATCCACTAGGTCTTCCTGGTGGCCTGTAGCAGACTCCCACCACTTTCACCTGTCCTCCCTTTAATCCTGATCCATTAGCTCTTGGTAAGCTCCTCATCCATCCCCAGGTGGAGGTCCATGAACTCCAGCTGGTCATTTACATAGAGGGTGACACCTCCTTCATTCACCCCTTTCCTTTAAGCTACTGCCTTTATCCTGGCAGTGAGAGGATACAGGGACCTGTTAATCTTGTTTTTCTTCTGATGCGGGTTCCTGTTTCTGTCTCAGCCTGCCTGATGTTCCTTAACCTTTCTACTTCCTCTCATAGCTCTTCCACCAGGCTGAGCAGATCACCCACCTGGCCACACCTCACAGAGCTGCTCTCACTACTTCCATGTAATACCAGTGACAGGCCCTGAAACTCCCTGAATGTGTGTTTTCATGGGATCTCTCTGGGTTGTTACATCCATTCCAGTGAGTGCATAGGGCAGAGCTTTCTGCTGGGTAGGTACCATGGCCAAGCTCCATAAAGGGTGATGTAAACCAATTGGTCACTTGAGCTGGTAGGGTTACTAGACCCTTCCTACATATTCTACTATGCAAACTGACGTGCCACACTCTGGTCACAGTGCTCTGGGTTGCTGGCACACCCTGGGCTGTTTCTTATAGGTGTGGGGTTGGCTGCAACACCCAGGCCTCATCAGCACCACCTGAGAGCTGCTGGCTCCTCATCAGTCTCTCCACTTCCCTGGAATTTCCCTGATTCAGGAAAACTTCCTGTATGCAGAGATCTGCTGTAGGTCAGGCCAGCACCACATCGTCTATTTCATAACATTATACATTTTTATGACAACAGAGAGTGAATAATTTGCCTAGCAATTGCATAAATACTCTTAAGAAATATTTATAGCAGAAGAGTGTACAGAATTTGCTGCAATTTTTTCCCTGAGTGTCATATGTCTTTTCTATCTCCCCTGTAGATAAATGGGTAAATTAGAAAGAAAAAAAAAAAAGCTAAGGAATCCATTTGCTGTACTCAGGACCTTCCAAGGTCTAACTCTTACAAGACTGATAATCATACAATAGTTCCTTCTGATTCATTCAAAATAATTAAGGCAATAGCTATCATTGAGTAATTGTAACATTGAGCAAGTGGAACATTGAAACTTCATTCTGGCACTAGAAAACCTTACGAGGTAATGGTGTCTGGCGGTAGCATCATGCTTTCCAGTCTTTTCTACCACCTTCTAGTTAATAACAACAAAGTGTATTTCTATACCCGTGACTGTCAACATCTTGTCCAAACCTCTTAGTTTTATTTCTGCACAGGTCACTGCTGACTGCTTTTCAACACTTAAGAGTTTGTGCCTAATTCCAACTATTGCCAGTTTTCCTTACCTCTTATGTCACATATTACTTTCACTTGTTAAAATGCAGTCTTTTGGACTGGAGATAGATAACACATAATTTAACTTAAACACCTCCAGGAATGAGGTTTCCACAGCATCTCTGGGCAACCTGTTCCTGTACCTCACCATGCTCAGAGTAAAGAATTTCTTCCTAATGTCTAATCTAAATTTACCCTCTCAGATTGAAGCCATTACCCCTTATCCTGTCACTACAATCCCTGGTGAACAGCCCCTCTCCCAATTTCCTGTGGGACCCCTTTAAGTATTGGTAGGCTGCAATTAGGTCTCCCTGGAGCCTTCTCTTCTCCAGGCTGAACAACCCCCACTCTCTCAGCCTGTCTTGATATCTTTCTATAAAATAGATGACTGAACTGCGAGTTCCACATGTAGGAGGGAATAACTCGGGCACCTGGTTTCATCAGTGGTCACAGGGACAATAATTTATTCTTTCCTGATGGGCAGAATACTAAAGTATTTATGGACTTAAATTTTAGGCAAGATGGCATTTGGTTACCCTTGGAACTCACCTAATCTCAGATATTAAATTTACCCACCAGAATTCTTTATAATACCATTAGATCTTCTTTAAGATGTCATTGAGTTATATTTAGATGGAATGATTAAGAGAACTTTTTACTTTCCATTTTTTTTAATTTTGTAAAATTTAATTAAAAAGATGAGAGTACTTTTCCTTATTTTCCCATTCCTGTCTGGTTTTAAGTGATGGATTTAGACTCTGGTGTCCCTGATGTCTTTGTGGAATAGTATGTAGGAGCACAAATACGGAAGGAGTAGGGAAGTTGAATCATTGATCACACAAGTTAATGATTATTTCTTCAGAGTGACAAATAAGTCATTAAACTTACAGTGCTTTATAGACAACAAGTTGTCTATAAACATGGTCAATGATTATAAACCCAGATCAGGCTCAGGACTCATGCTAAATGCTTATACCAAGGTAAATATATCAACACATCTTCAAAAGCTCAACTTTTTCAAGCTTCTATCAGACATAATCCAAGAGGCTACCTGATAATATAGTAATTTATGTGACATCATTCTCTTTCCCTCATTTCTCTCTGATGACTGAGACATCCAGGTTAGACAGTGATTTAACATTGTTTACAAAAGGGAAGAGGGGAAAAAAAAAGAAAGAAAAAGCTTATTTTTTCTCTTTTCCTAATCCTTTATGATTTAAAAACAACATGGACGATTTTTTCATTAACATGTTAACTTTGAAACATAGAGGAATTTAATGGTAAACTGCAAATGAGAAAAGCCTATCTGTTGAAAGTTGGTACCAAAGCTCAGACTGCCTTCAAAAATTCTGTATATGGTCAGGTGCTGTGGACAGCTTCTCTGCATACATGTATGTGGTAAAGTGAGAGACTGGCCAGGTGCTACTGCTAGGGAAGTCCACTGAAATTAAACAGGTCAAATGATTGATTCAGAGAATACATAGTTAAATGCTGTTAGTGCAATCCAGTGCAGCTCAGCAAATGACACTAGCAAATGATGCTAGCTGTCTTCTTTTAATGGAAAGTTGAAAAGGAACTGAGTTATCGAACTGTAAGCAGAGGTTCAGCTGATCAACTCTTCTCTGCACCCTGCACTATAAAAGGGTGCAGGAGACAAAGAAAAAAAACACTGTACTTTGATCTGGGATTTTGTTTGTCTTTTCTTTCCCCACACCCTCCAGAAAAAAATTGCACCTGAAAAAGCAATCTTAGACAATGCACAAGTAAAAAGTTGACATTATAGCTTTTAAAAGGTGATTTAGGTAAGGTTTACATGGTACAATTCTTTCCAAACATCACCATTGAAAACCTTTTAGGGGTATTAATGTTTTTTGGAGACTCTATAGCTGGCTCATTTGTAAAAAATCAGTACAGTTTAAGTTTTAGGCCATAAATTCCAGGCTGAGGAGAGGTAAGAGGGAATGTCCATCACATGTACTGTAATAAATGTAACAAGATTTCTCAAAATAATAATCCATAGTTAACATATCTACTGAAACGTTAACAACCTAGAGTAAATGGATCATTTATATTTTGTTTAGAGATCTACTGTTCATTTGTGATGACATCACAAAAGTCTATGCAATGAACTCAGCTTGATATTCATCTAGTACCTCTTATCGCCTGGGAAACAGTAGCAATAGGGCACTGCTTTGATGGGCTTATGGTAGCCTGCTCAGAAGCAGTTTTGATGGGACAAAAGAGGAAACTTTTTACAGCTTCTCCATTTACAGAGTCTGTGAAGTAGCAGCTGTCCAGGGAAACATGTCAGAGAGGAATGTGAGGGCTATCCTGGGAAACACATGACAAAAAACAACCAACCAGCCAAACCCTTGAGGGAGCTTCCTAAATACAAAAAGAACAGTTTTGGGAGATTGAGGTTGTATCATTAGCCCTAGAACCTAATTCCAATAAAACCTCCTGCAAATGAAGAGCTCTTTCTTGCTTCTTGCATACAACACAAAGTTAATATTCAGACAGTAACATCATAACAGTGGTTTTAGAAGCATTTTATGAGGAATAAAAGAACAGAACTGTGAAACACAAATTTTTTTGTTGAACTGTCTGTGTTTACACATATTCTCCCTTGGTTTAAAACACTTATATATGAATTTGTAACAACTAATACTTGAACAGTTTAATAATCATAACAACAATATACACATATAAAATATTTTGCTCCTTGCAGTATGTAAGATTACATTACATATCTGTGTTGAATTCTAATTGGATATCTGCAATCTCACAGGAATTCCAAAGTACACTATTTACATATTTACCCAGCAGTATGTCACCAAGTTGAAAAGACAGCAACGTTGTGCTAATTTTTGGGTAAAGTATGCTACATAATCTAGTTGATCCTGCTGTACCTTACACTTGGGTAAAACATCTCTTCAATACAAGCCACCACCTTAATCCCTCTCATTCATGCTGGATGGGAGAAGTACGGGAACTTTAACGATTTAAACATAAAATTTTTCATATACTAAATGTTTGTATTTGAATTTAGGGTTTTTCCAATCACTCATATTTCACATTTTGAACATCAGCAGTAGAATATGTTGCCATTCTAATCTTATGAAATAAAAGTGGGAAAACAGAAAGCAGAGCAATTGGTGTTTCAGTTTGAGAGAGTTTTTTGCTTTGTTTTCTTTTGTTTTAAATTCTAAATGAAAGGAACAGACAGTAATATTAAGAAACGGTCTTGATAATTAATAAAAAAAACCCCAAACAGACAATTTAAGTGATATTTTAAAATATATTTTGTTTACCATGTATTTTAATGCTTCGGTTTCTTTTCTGTGATTCTTCAGTAAGACATATTTAACTGGGAATTGTGGCATACTTCCAGTGGGTAGAAGAATTAATTAGTTGACCAATGTAGATTTTGTCCAGAACTTCAATATATATATATATACACTTCAAACTAATTTACTCAAACACTAGCTTGATAAAGTTCCATTAAAAAAATAAAGCAAAGTTTCCCTTGGAATTCTGTGGCTCCAGAAGCTGTTATAACAAAGCCCAAAATACGTTTGAAATCAACAGTATCATAGTACTAAATTAGATGTGTTCTTAAAAAAGACCAACAATGTTTTCTTGAAATGGAGGATTACACACTTTACCCAGATTACTCCATCCTGGGGTAGAAGAGGAGAAATACCCAAAGTAGTTTAGATTTTATCAGAGGGAAATATTTGTCCCATGAGAACACTGACCCCATACCATTTCTTTCATCAAATTCTCATGTAATATTTTTTTTTTAAATTAGTGGTTTATTCTGAGCAAGATGTAGAATAACTCCAACCCTATTGTAGCCACATTGCAGTGTCATTTCAGTTTCATTTACTGGTAATCAGATAATGTAGCATTCCATTTGACATACACCTTAATTCAACCTCCAAGTTCTTACCAAGCATATTTAAATTACTGTCTCAATAGCTACACGTATTTTTAAATAGCACTATTATTCCAGTAAGGCAGTTTATGTAACTTCTCTTTTTTATTTTACTATGGTTGATGGGACAATTAACAGTATTAAGGTTTAGAAACCTTCCTTGGTACCTGAGCAAGTCTGTCCCAAAAATAAATAAATTCAATCACACTTCAGAGAAATTGCACACTCTTTGCAAAGTCAGGTAGATCTCTAGTCATCAGCCACCCTCTGATCATTTTGAAATCATTTTACAGTGAGCAATAGAAATTACAAACTTTTCCCTTGTTCATTGCATTTTTTTAACTTGAGGTCTGATATCAGATGTCTGCTTTCACTTCTCCCAGAGAGTTTCAGAAAGTAGGAAACACTGCCCTCACACTTCCATATTGATGGAAAAAATCAATATGTAGAAATGTGCAAGCAATGTAATTTTGTACTCCATTAGCATAATCCAAAATAAAACACATTAGCAAAGAATAAAAAATATATTAAATGCTCTGAAGAAAATGCATAACATGGGCTTCTCACAGATATGGATACTAAAGTGTTTTGGTTTAGCCCCAGCCAACACCTGAGCACCATGCAGTGTGATGAGGAGGAAAATTGGAAGTTAAAGGTAAAACTCATGGGTTGGGATAAGGACAGTTTACTAGGACAGCAAAGTAAAAATACTTAGAATATACAAAGCAAGCATCATTCACCTGACTGGACATCCAACCCATCCCAAGCTGTGACTCCTCCCTGACTAGCTCCTTTTATGTGCTGAGCATGACTTTATATGTCATGGAATACTCCTTTAACTAGTTTGGGACACCTGTTTCTGGCTGTGTCCCCTCCAAGGTTCTTGTGATAATTAACTCTATTCTAGCCAAACACCAGGACATAAGGTGACCAAAGAGATTCCTATCGGTGTGCTTCCTTTGTAATTGATGTGTATTTCCACATGAACACACACTTTCAAGTGTCATGCTTTACAAGGTTTGCATATCCTAAAGTAATGATGGCGATATGAGTAGAGGAAACAACAAGACACAGAATTACACACCCTTGAGTTACTTTTTGATGTCTTGACAGATGACCAGAAATGAGACGCATCTTAGGTTTCTTGTGGACGCTTTATAGTTCTTCAGATCACTTAAGCGTTCTGAGAATAGGCTGTCTCAATAGCACTGGATTTTTTCTTCATCTTTATAAAGGATTAATTCAGTCTTCTGCTTGTACAGGATGGCTAATTGAAAGCAGAGGAGGAATGAGACAAGAAGCCAATATTACACCATGTTTAAGAAAGGATCTATGGGTGATCCCTTAATCTACACAGCCATAAGTTAAATTCAGTAATGGGTAAAAGTACTGGAAATACTAGTCACTCAAATTATGGGGGACAGATATAGAACTATAATTTGATCAAAAATAGCAGACATGATTCACAAAAGGAAGAGATAATACCTAGAATTTTCAAAGAACAAGCAAAAAATTGCTTAGGGGAAATGCATATATATTTTTCAGGTGAAATTTTATACGGTCTCTCATAAAATGTAGCTTGATATTTCTTAATGTGTGGTCTGTATGAATTCTATATAAATTCCTAACATAATAACTTGATTTTTTAATGTATATATTTTGTTTCAAGGGGGAAAATATCTTAAAAAGTTATTTCTCCTTTAGGAACCAGGACAGTTATAAAATACATTTCTTCTGATTTAAAAGCAACTCTATCCTTCAGTAACTAAGTGGATACAATAGAACCTGCTAAAGGCATTTGACATTTAACAACTTGCATTGCCTGGTTAGAGCCCAGGAACAGACTGAGTACAGCAAACAAGTATTAATAATCAGATGTTTCTTCAAAACTGTGCTGGTTTTAGCTGGGAGAGAATGAATTTTCTTCATAATAGCTAGTATAGGATGATGTTTTGAATTTGTGATGAAAACAGTGTTGGTAACACAGAGATGTTTCAGTGACTGCTGAGCAGTGCTTACACAGAGTCAAGGCTTTTTCTGCTTCTAACCCCACTCCATCAATGAGTAGGTTGTGGGTGCACAGGGAGTTGGTAGGGGACTTGTTCAAGGCAGCTGACCCCAACTGACCAGAGGAATATTCCATACCATGTGATGTCATGGTTAATATATAAAGTTGGGGGAATGTGGTGAGTTGACCCTGGCTGGGGTCCAGGTGCCCACCAAAGCTGCTCTATCACTCCCCTCCTCAGCTGGACAGTGGAGAAAATATATAATGTAAAGCTTATGGGTCGCTATAAGGACACAGAGAGATCATTCCACAATTATCATCACATGCAAAACAGACTCAGCACAGAATAAAGCACATCTAATTTATTACTCAATCAAAACCAAGTAGGATAATGAGAAATAAAACCAAATCTTAAAACACCTCACCCTTCACTCCTCTCTCCTTTCCAGGCTTAACTTGATTCCTGATCTCTCTATTTCTCCCCCTGAGCAGCACAATGGAATGGGAAGAATGGAGGTAGAGGTCAGTTTATCACATGTTGTCTCTGCTGCTCCTTCCTTCTTAGGGGCAGGACTCTTCACACTCTTCCTCTGCTCCAACATGAGTTCCCTCTCATGAGACACAGTCCTTCATGAACGATTCTGTGATTCTGTGATACTGGAGAGAAGGGCCATGAAGACGATTAAGGAACTAAAGCATCTTTCTTATGAGTAAAGGCTGAGAGAACTGAGACTGTTCAGTCTGGAGAAGAGAAGGCCCTGGGGGAATCTCATCAATGTGTATAAATACCTGAAGGGAAAGTGCACAGAAGACAGAGACAGCCTATTTTCAGTGGTACTCAGTGACAGGACAAGGGGCAATGGCCCCTTGGGAGGTGCCATCTGCATTACCATTTTTACTGTGAGAGTGACTGAGCACTGGCACAGGTTGTCCATGGAGGTTGTGTAGTCTCCCTCCTTAGAGATATTCAAAAGCTACCTGGACACGGTACTGCACAACTTGCCCTGCCTGAACACAGGGGTTGGACGAGATGACCTCCAGAGGTCCCTTCCAACTTCAATTGTTCTCCCTGACTGTTCTCTGTTCTCCAACATGAGTCCTTCCCATGGGCTGCAGTTCTTCATCAACTGCCCCAGCATGGCTTTAATGGGATGCAGACCTTCAGGAACAGACTGCTCTAGCACAGCACTGTCCCACACAGGGGCACAAGTCCTGCCATCAAACCTTCTCTGACATGGGTCCCATGGGTTGCAGGTCCTGCCAGGACATTGCTCCAGCACAGACTTCACACGGGGTCGTAGCCTATCCACTTTCTCTAGCATAGGGTTCTCTGCTCCCCAGCATCTTCCATATGCTTCAGGGGGACAACCTGCTTCGCCATGGTCTTCTCCATGGATTGCAGGGTAACCTCCTCCAGCATGTAGAGTGGTGACTCCCCCTTCGCTGGCCTTGGTATCTGAAAAGTTTCTCACATACATCTCACCCCTTTCTCTCGCAGAAATCTGCCATGCGTTCCCCGCAGCACCCATCCCTCCACCCCCAGCCCTTCTTAAATATGTTAACACAGAGGCACTACCAGCAGCAAGTCCATCTTAAAGCCTACTGCTTTGGGCTGTTGGACCTAGGGGAAGCCACTCCTGCAGCCACCCACCCTATCCCCTACCAAAACCTTGCCACATCAATCCAAAACAGGGCAGAGGGAGGAAGGGGGGAATGACACAATAGTATTTTTTTGTTGTTGTTTTCTTTAGGCATATTCAGTAGTAGCATCAGAAGATTCTTCCTTTTACTGTTACAGGTTTGTCCAAACTATATGCCTTCTGAAATTCAACAAGGGCAAGTGTAGGGTCCTGAACCTCGGGAGAAGTATTCCCATGCACCAGTGCAGGTTAGGGGCTGACTTGCTGGAAAGCAGCTCTGTGAAAAAAGACTTGGGAGTCCTGGTGGAAAACAGGTTGACCATGAGCCAACAATGTGCCCCCATGGCCAAGAAAACCAATGGCATCCTGGAGTGTATCAAGAAACGTTGTCCTCCCCTTCTACTTTGCCCTGGTGAGGCCTCATCCAGAAATTTGTGTGCAGATCTAGGCTACCTGGTTCAAGTACAGGGTGCTACTGCAAAGGGCTATGAAGATTAGGGGACTAGAACATCTCTCTTATGAAGATGGCTGAGGCTGAGGGACTTAGGTATTTTTAGTACAGAGAAAAGAAGACTGAAGGGTGAACTTCTCAATACTTATAAATATTTGAGGCGTGCTTGTCAGGAGGATGGGGTCAGCCTTTTTTCAGTGGTGTTCAGTGACAGGACAAAAGGCACTGGGCATAAACTTGAATATAGGAAGTTCCAACTAAGTGTGACGAGGAACTTCTTTACCATGAGGGTGGCAGAGCACTGAGCAGACGGGCCAGAGGAGTTGTGGAGTCTCCATCACTGGAGATATCCAAAACCCACCTCTATGCTGTTCTCTGCAGCCTACTCTAGGTGATCCTGTTCTGGAAGAGGGCTTGGACTAGATGATCTCTAGAGGTCCTTTCCAACCCCTGTCTACAAATTAAGATTTCTCATTAACACTTCTTTTAAATGACAAGTAAAATCAGTTGTTTAGCAAAGTGGAAAGACAGAAGGCAAAGGATTAGAAAATTATATTCTAAAGGAATGGAAAACAAAATGCAGTACTGGAGACAGATTACAGTTTGAGTGAACTGACAAGTACATTTGACTCCTCAAACATTCATTCATTTAGTGCAATTTGTTCCTAACTTCTGAACATCAAAAATATTTTTTAAAAATCCTAGAGCAACTGGGGAAAGGAAATAAATAATAAGAAAAAAAATCTGGTGCTGAAGAGAGTATAATTATCAATAAACCTTATGGAATATTTGGAATATTTTATCTTATTTATTTATTTGTTTAATTATTTATTTTTTTGTTTGTTTATTTTCCCTAGGCAAGATTCTATTTGTAGAACTTGCTTTCCTATGATAGTTCATCTCTCAACTCAAAGTGACAAAAAAATATATGTAATGCATACAGATGCAACAGCAGTGTGAATGAAGCACTGCACTGAAGAGTTTTTAAAAGCAAGACTGAAGATATTTATTGAGTGCTATCTTTAGAATTAGACAACATTAACCTGGAAACATGCAAGCCATAGGGCAATTATAAATGTAACTTTAGTAAGCTGCTATTTGGGACGTCTGAAGAGAGCATCTATTTATGAATGTATTTATATATACATACAACTGTACATACATATATACATACACATATACAAATATACATACATATATATGAATATATATGAATACCTGCACATGTGCATATATATAGACACACACCTGTATATTTATATATACATACACACACACATACCACATATATACATTTGTGTATACATACTTAGTTATCCACCTAAAGTTCAATACTTATGTTTATTTCTAACCCAGTTCTGAAGTTCTCTTGTGTCTTCTTTTTCTTCCTACTTTTGCAAACAGCTTGTCTCCTCCTACCCTTTGGGAAGCACTAGAGATTTTAATGAACTACTGTCAATTGTTTGTCCCTCTCCTCAGACGCACTCTTATTGTGTCTCCCTGTGTTTTTATGAGTTTCTGTTTTAAGTCTTGTTTGAGGTCAGCTGAGCACAGTTTCAGCATCATTAGAAATATCACCTTGGGAAGGGAAACTAATACACATGAGTGAGACACAACTTTCAGAATATGGTTCTGAAGCAGCTGTTGCAAACTGACCAAGAACATTTTAGGTACAACAGAGCTATGAGAATTTGTACCAGAGGAATAGATGAGCTTAAATGTTAATGCTTTTGGGGTTTAAAGGTGAAGGTAAATGAGTTCACCTGTACAGAGCAGCACATCTACACAATACTGTTGAACATTTTCCTAGCTGGTTGTAATGTAATTATATATGGTAGAGGTTATTTTTCTTCTTAAAATGAGTCAGTCCTCATAGTTACTACTCCTATGGCATCATCAGGATGCCAAGTCAGAGAGAAAAAAGTCCATATGATTTTTTTATTGAACTTTATTTGGGATCATGAGGTATCTTGGAAGCATGGAAAAACTGACGTGGTGCTTTTTCATGTGAAAAGCTAGGGGAGATTTTCTCATCTCAGGATTTTAGTCAATTTTTCTTCTTCTAATTTGAAAGTTCATCTCCAGATGAACTGTATTAGAATTTAATTATAAATATTATTAAGCTTTGTCTTTTTGGAGTGGTGTCTGAAGCAGTGTAGAACATCTGTGAAAAGAACTTGACAAATCATGCTTCACATTACAGAGGTTCCAAGTTTCATTTGCCTTACATTTCCTTTGTTTCCACTACTAAAAACACTGGATCATCTCTGATTTCCTAACCAGTATCCTGGTTTTACTCAAAGATAAGGCTCCTGCCTCATTCTTTGTTCTGCACAGAGAATTGTAATCTCAGACTCTTTATTTATTCTTTACCTCCTCTTTGTTCTTTAGGGAATTGAGCTAACAAAGTTTTTGTGCATGTTGCATTTCTGCTTGTGAATTTTGTAGTATGGTTAAAAAAATAAGATGAAATTTCTTATAAATAGGAAGGGAATTAAAAACTGGCATGAGGTTTATTCTGTGAAAGAGTAAGCATAAAAAACATGAAGGAGTAAGAATGAATTTAGAGAGCTTATAGCCTAGTCCCCTCTATTTAGTAGACAGAGAAGATGGTGCATGAAGATGCATTTCAAAGATACTTTTCTACATTTTCTTCTTGGGGTGGGTGGCAAATATTTTAAAGGAACAGAAATAGGAAGGCTAAAGAATCATTAAGAATATAGAAAAAGTACTCTTCTCTCCAGCAATCAATAAAGTTATCTCTGGGATATTTTTTTCCAATGATTACATGAACTTCTATTTACATTAATACTGCAATGGTTCTTTAATTTTATTGGAAGACTAAATTAAAGAATAATGTCAGGTTATCTGCTAAGCTTGAATATCACTTGATACTCTAGATACCAGGAAAATAATTTTTGTTGAGACTAAAAGTCCCTCACAAAAATACTTCTAATGATTAGGCTTGTGATGGGAAACAGTTTTTTGTTGTTTTGTTTAAAAAAACTGATTAGTGGGTACAGGATTACATCAAGGGCTAAGGCTTTTGTAGGAACAGGCATGTCTTGTGGAACTGTATTTACTTAGCATTTACTGTATTTACTTAGATAATCTCTTATCACAGAAAAATGTTACAAATTTCAGTAGTAACAGAATGGTAACACGGAAAGAAATCATTAATGGTATTTTCATATTAGAGATAAAAAATGTGAGAAACCACTAAGAGTATGACAGAGTTTTCATTATCAGACAACTTTTAAAAGAAGATTTGACAAGCTTCCATACTAATCAATTTAGAATGTTAAATCCTTTTCTACTAATATTTTCATGTCTTGGGATCAAGGCATTTGCATGTAGACCCACTAAGCATTCCAGATGAGTACACCGAGCATAAGTGATTGGGGTATTTAAGTTGCAGAGATCTTGCCAAATGTAGACTTCCTCTTGGTTAAAGTATGTGAACAAATTCTATGAAGAAGAATAAATGATTTCTTAATTCACTTTGTCAACACACAAAGAGAAGGCAGAGGAAGGAAGGAAGGAAGGAAGGAAGGAAGGAAGGAAGGAAGGAAGGAAGGAAGGAAGGAAGGAAGGAAGGAAGGAAGGAAGGAAGGAAGGAAAACTTAACAGGGTCTATTTTCTCCTTTTAAATAAGGATAATTTTAAAAAAATAACTAGATTCTCTGTTGCATTAGAAGTTAAAATACACATGATATTAATGCTTTCTGGCTTCGTGTTTTGAATGAAGCCAAGAATTTTTTTCTCTTCTGGATTACAAGTGAAAAGAAAGATAAAATACAGTTTAGGAGTCACTGGATATAAATCTCTTTCTAAGTTTATGCCACAGTTTAATACAAGTCCTACACCTGCCTCCACATATGACTTTGTGTTCCCCTTCCCTTCCCAAAAAGAAGTAAAATTAAAAATAATTTGATTAAATTTGGAATAATAAAAACCCCCACATTATAAGTACATGAAGAACACTTGTTAATTTTTTACTTGCAAAATTCCTTTTGGTTAGATATAACTTAATTTAAATTCAGTAGTCAACTGAAGAAATCATAAAGAAGCTCACAACTTCCCACTAAACTGATGCTTAGTAGAACAGCTCTCCATTTTATCTAAAAAGAGTCATACAATTAATATAAACTGAAATACACTCCTCAAAGATATTTTGCCAATGCCCAGCTATATTTTCTGTTCTTACGCTTGGCCTGGATACAGAAGAATCAATCCATCTCCCTAGCCAAGTTCAGTTCTGTGAACAGACGCCAGAGCTATAACCAAATTACATGGAAAAAAAAAACCCCCAGTTTATTTCCTCATATATTTTTACAAATAATGGCATTAAAATAAAAGTCATTTAATAAAACGGTCAAAAGTTTTCCTTTTTTCTTCTCCAGACCTGTACTACCTTGCAGCATAGACCATAAGGTAATAGATACACTGTTCATAAACACTAATGGCAGTTCAAATGTTAGTGATTTCTGTTTGTTACTTTGCTGATATACTTTCAAACTTACTGCTTAACAGTTTCATGTTAAGTATTCAGACAAAAAAAACAAGCAATCAAATCAATAATAGTATGACATTTAATTTAATGTTAGCTCCATGATTCTTTTACTACAACCTACCTTAATTAAAGTAGTTCATACTCTTACATGAGGTCATATTCAGGTTGAAAACATGCAAAAGTATGGAAGAATTCTGGCTGAGACTATAGATGGGTTTGTTTTCTTCTTCTTCTTTTTTTTTTTTAATTTTGGTTTTCGATTTTGGGGGGTTTTTTGGTTGTTGTTTTTGAGGAGGGCAGGGGGTGTTAATCCTCCAGGGTCTTCATATGGGTTTCAATTGTGATATGAGGTTATGTTTTGATTTGTGATTAAAACACTGTTGATAAATTTGACATTTCTGTTATTGCAAAGCAGCGCTACAGAGACTCTTTTCTGCTTCTCCCACTGCCCTACAAGCATGTAGGCTAGGGGTGCACAAGAAGTTGGGAGTGAACACAGTGGAGACAGCTGACCCCAACTCACTGAAGGGATATTCCATACTGTGTGACATAGTGTTCAGCAGTAAAGGCCAAGGAAAGACAGAGGAATGGGCTCATTCATAGTTATGGCATTTTTATTCCAAGTATCCATAAGAAATTATGGATAAAGGCATGCTTTACTGGGACTGACTAAATATCTGCCTGAAGATGGCGAGACATGAATGAATTGTTTTTCTTGAACACACAGCTTTTGTCTTTATCTCAACCAATGAGTTTTGTGAACTTTTACCTTTCTGACTATTTCCCAGACCCACAGTGGTGAGTGACAGAGACTCTGTGGGGCTTAACTACCTACTGGGGTTAACCCGCAATATAATAATGATAGTACTAGGTCATGCAGTTAAAATCAATAGAATCTGTAATTCAATATTCTTTCTTTGAAGACCAGCATTAGAGCCATAACCCCATCATAGACGTGATTTCCAAACATCACGATTTTCTGTAAAGGTGCAACCTCAGGAAATTCTCGGGCACAAAATCTCTGGTGGTGCTATCAAACAGATTTTGTCAACGGTTCTTTTGTATTTTTCACTGCAGAGACTCTTTGGGAATTTACCAGAAATTAGTACCTGTCTGCTGACATCCCTTTCACTGTTCATGACTTCTACTAAAATACATTATTGGTACTTGTAATATATCTGCTAATTATTTAAAACATATGGAATAGGTGATATGTAAAGGTTTGAGGATTTAAGCTTTTTTATATTTTTTAAACTTTGCCTCTTTTTAAAATCAGATCTATGAGAAGGCTGAGCAAACTTAGCCTGGCTCTACTGATCTAACTGAAAACATATGGCTTACTCTGGGTAATGTTTGGAGACATTTCTCAAAAGCAACATGAATTAGGTACTCAGCTTCTACTGGGTAGTCACAGGGATTTGGGAGTCTGAAATCCATCTGTTAGCTTTCTACAAAATTATTCCCTTTTTGGTGTGGTTATAATTGGAATAGGAGGATTAATTAACACATCAAGACAGAAGAGGGGTCAAAATTCATAAAAAGTTCACACACAAATTTATAACTGTTGTAAGAAAATTTTGTACTTTTGTGATTTCTATAAACAATATAAAATTAAGCATAACTGTGTACTATTATCATTCCAACTATCAACTTTTAAAATTCTGCTACAGGGGCACTGAATCTCACAAATTGACTATACTTTTTCTCAAGGTCTATCATCTGTATATTTTTTAATGTTTTATTCAATATCATAGGACAAAAACTTACTAAAAATGAAACTATAGCAAATATCTTGGATAAAATTGAATTTTTGGGCTTGGATAAAATTGAATTTTTGGGCTTAAATAGCATAATAAAGATTTTATATAGTGCATCTTGTGTGTCAGTGCAGAGAAGAGCTTGCTGAAGTTAAAATAAAAGACTTCCTGCAAGAAAATGATGAAAGAACGAGCCAAGAAGTTGCTCTAAATAACAAAGATAACAAGTTTGCTTTCCTATCTAGTAAGCAAACTAGCTGATTTTCCCATAAAGGAATAAGAAATTCTACTCAGTGTAACAGAGTGACTGACATCAGGTAAATGTGCTTCTCACTGTCTAAATGACCCATCCTTGCTGACTTCTGTCAAGATTATAAGGAAAGAGTCTGAAAGTAGTTGGAAAATAAACTTAGGTACTATATGTAAACTGTTCTACACACCACTTAATCTTCCTAATAGTTCCTTCCTAAATTTGGCAGGCTTCAAATCCTTGGAATGTTTACTTCTTATCCACTATGATGTCTGCCTAGCATTGAGAGACTTTCAGTAAAATAAATTGGATTAAGTTGAAGCTGAAAATATTTTACTTTCTCCCCAGATACAGAAAAAACAATGTACATAAATATAAATACGCACACAGAGACACATCCCCACCCCACCTAACCCATACCCATATGTAAGTAGTTACAGAAGAACTTGAAAACTGACCATAAAACTAAGACCTGATCATTGCTTCTAGTCAAGCTACTAAGAACCAGCGTATTGCCCAGTGTGAACCTTGGGGAATAAATGGATATATTTCCAGGAAACTGAATTTCCTCTGGCAAGAACACAGAATTCTACTTTCTATGAGGAACTATTGGCTAAAAAGCACCTCATGGCTACTGGATAATTTCTCAAGTGTCCCAATAAAGAGAAGCCATTTTATACATGTACATAAAACCAAAATATTAACATAAAGACCAGAATCAAACCTACCAAAACCGAGAATTTAATTTAAACTAGAAATATGAAGGCCTGGTCCTTATAGAAGTAAAGACCATACATTTTGGCTATTTTAACCAGAGACCATAACTTCTGCATGGATAATTAAATTTTACCTGAGATTGTACCAAAATTCTTCTCTACACGTTTGTTTTCTGCAATGATCACCATATGCTTCCTTTCTTTTTTCTGGAAAACAACAGAGAGCGTGGGGGAAGAAAGACCACAAACTGTCTTGCTTTTATAGAAGCTGACAAAAAAGTGATTTATTTCCTCATTAGTTTTGACAATGATCTATTTGTTTATTTTTATTGCTAATGGGGGTGTAAGTTGTTGCATGCCTATGGCTGATCACCTTCACAAAGTCCTCAATAGGACTAGTTCTCTACATCATTTTGGGATCACTAGCTATTCATAAAATCATGAATGTCAGCACTTTTTATATCAAAGGTGGACTTGAATTTTGTTCAATAATCATCATAAAACAGATTGATAATTTTTGGCAAAATCCTTCCTATGCAGCACACAAATAGAGCTGAGGAAACCTAGACCACAGCAGAAAAAGACCCCTGCAAGGTACTTTATTGTCCATTGGTTCATCTCAATGAGAATACTGAAAAAGGAGTGGGTTGTGTTTCTCTTACACATTAGATGATGACTATAAAAGGAATAACTTCGTGTATTTTCACTTTGAGAAGCTTCGTAGTTGGGTATTTAGCCACAAAGAGCTAGTGACTTGAGCCTCTATGTTTGACTAAAGTTAATGAAATTGCTACAAGTGGTTGACACTGTGCTTGACTGTTCACAGAACTAGGCTCTTGTAAAATAAGTAGTTCAGCAGACTAATACTATGCTTGCTGAACTGCATACCATTGTTGTTTTTCTCACATCAATCAATATAGAATGCTTCTTGCTTTCTGTGATACTCTGACTTTGATCTGATCATGTTGAAGACAGCAGACAAAATTATCAGCATAATGTGCTGTGATAAGCACAGAACCAATTGTCCTAAAAGTCACAAATCACAGGTAATGCAAACATAAAGGGCTTTGTCACTCATGAGGTGCATGACTGCTCTTCATACAACCACAAAATAATATATATATTTTTTTCGTAAAGCAGCGTAATCCAGAAGAGATATGATACTCATCGTCTTCTCTGGTTATTAATTTTTCACAATTCAATAGAAATCGTAGGAGAAGGTATCACTGGCTTCCAAGTTAACTTCAAAATGTTTCACTTTCTCATATCCACCAAGTTACATGCCGATTACTTTTTGAAGAAAACTTCAGCTGACATTTAACTGGTAGCAGTGGTCCTAAAAATAAATTAAGAAATAATAAAATTTATGTTGTAAAACAATGTTCTTAATTGTGAGAGGAGTCAACAATAAGTTTACTAATTGTACTGCTGGCATAAGAAGATAAATGACAATTATGTAACAGATCTACTTTTAATTATGCTGCAAAAAACATGGAAAACTTTCTGGCATAGAAGGTTATTTTCCTCTTCCAACAGCTTCCAGATGTAAGAAACACTTTACATCCAGAGCTGACAAGACCATTTCTGCCTTCAAAATGTGACATTCTCTTACAGGCCATGAACATTGCTACTATTGACTAGACATGGTGAGTTCTTGTATTCCGAAGGCTGTAGAAATTCACATTAGCAATATTAAATAAACTGGATTTTTCTCTCAAGTAAAGGTTTATTTCCATTACTTTTTAGCCTTACATGACCTGCTGTGTGCTGACGACTCCAAGACTTTGTATTAACCAGTCTCAGGAATGATTATTGCATACATCAGACATAGACTACGAATAGATAAATGTTTGTGCAGTTTCTACAGTTTAAATATGTTCAAAATCTATTTAATGGGAAATCCTTCAATTTGGACTCTGCACTATCAAACCAAAATTCCAGGAAAAGCATGGCTTGATGGCTATTATTTCACTTATTCTGTCTTTTTTTACAAGACTCAAAACAGAAATGAGCCTGCAATAGTGCAGGTTTAGATTAATTATTTTACAGCAGGACTTTTGGACGAAAAAGTCTCCAGCAGTATCACATCTATTAACTGTTAAAATACTGTTAACAGTTAGAAACATAGAATCATTTAAGCTGGAAAAGACTTTTAGCAACATTGAGTACAACCTACCACTTCCAAGTCTACCATTAAATCCTGTCCCTAAACTACAGAACTACATGTCTTTTAAAAGAGATTAACACCCACCTGGCTATAACCTCCTTTCTGGTAGTTGTAGACAGCAATGAGGTCTCCCCTCAGCCTCCTTTTCCCCGAGCTAAACAATCTCAGTTCCTTCAGCTGCTCCTCATAAGACTCTAGATCCTTCACCAGCTTTGCTGGTCTTCTCTGGACATGCTCCAGCACCACAATCTCTTTCTTGTAGTGAAGGGCCCAAAACTGAACATGGTACTTGAGGTGCTGAATATGGTATTTGAGGTGCAGCCTTATGGACTGTGAAGGAGTACTGAGGTAACAGGTTACTGATGAGTTTCTTGTTTATGGAAGAAGTTGATCACTGGTAACAGCTTTACCAACAGAAATCCTTAGCTATAAAAAGACTACCAGACAATCATGAGTAAATTCTACATTACAGATCAAGTTTACTTTTCAACTATTAAGTCCTAGAAATCGTGTCCCACAGAAAGAGGGAACATGGCAACACAACGTGAATATTTTCTTATATATCATAGAATTTCAGAATATAAACTAAGTAAAAGGAAAATCTGATAAGACTAAGGAATTTTTTAAAACCTATCAATCAATATGATACTGAAGGTGAGGAAATATTTAAAGGAACATCTTCTAGCAGATAATTCAATGATGAGTTTTCTGTGGTGAGATTTAATATCATATTGCTATTCCATTTTCTTAAGCATAATTTACTATGAATAAAAGAGTTGGAAGACCTAAGTTTTAAGAACTATGTCTTCTGTGTCTCTGGGATGTAGCTGAATCTTCATTCTTGAAACTAAGGCTTCCTAATAAATTAGAAGAGAAAAGGACTACAGTGTACACACTGCACAACCAAGTTCTGCTCAACAATTAAGATAAGTGGCTCAAGTTCTGCCATTATCAATCCTATATTATTTTTCTTTATTTATTCCTTTCATTGTTGTTTGCTTTCTATTAAGAACCTGGCTGAGCCAGGAATACTCCTATGCAACATTACTACAGAACAATAGATAGATAAGAAGCTGTACACTATCCATGAAACAGGCCTATTCTTAAAAAATTTTGCTGAACCTCAGAATGCCATCTGATTTCACACCTACATCACTCCAACAGTGGTGGTCCAGTAAGGCAAAACAGATTTGCACTGCAGAAAGGACAGAGGTTGTATTACAGTGTTAATTCCACTGCTGCTTCTAATAACTTTAGCTCTGCAAGTTTAGTAAGCTGCTTTGTAATGCGTAGACTAGGTACTTCACTGTTATATGCAAGACAAACAGCTAAGGAAATTCTTGTCAAACACCTATAAGACTGTTAGTGATGAAAATATATTTGAGGAAATAATGTCTTACAAGAAGGTGTCATAGAAAGAGATTCTTGCTTGACAGTCTGTTCTGTTCATGCTTCTTAGGGACCTGGATGTAAAGGAATGACCTTTAGGTTTGCTGCTCAGCAGTTTGTTGTGTCTCCTGAAGAAACAGGAAAGGAAAGCAGACAGCTCTGCTTTTTTTATGTCAGAGAGAATTCCATGGCCCAGTGAAACCCTGAACACAGATCTGATATTCCACCTGTGCCTTGTGGACAGAAAATGGGCAGTAACACCTCTGTCACTATTATCCAGCCAAATAGTTGATGTTCATGGGAGAAATATTTCATACCCTTCAAGACATGTAACTGTATGACTGAATTCTTAATTAGTAATCCAATTTATCCTTCATTTTTCTGTATCTGTTTGTAATTTTTCATCCTCGGTATGCCAGTTGCTATAACAACTCCTTATTTTGATCATTTTCATCATTGTTTTCAGTATGGTACTTTTCAGTTTAAAGCAAGGTTGTATCCTTCTAAGGTTGCTCAGAAGCTGTTGATTGGAGAATAATCACTTCTTCTGTTTGGCCACAGGTGAAGGTGGTGATTTGGCACAAGTTTATTAGATAGTAACAGAAGAACCCATATAGACATATCTCATTGAAAGCAAATAAAATGTTGTTTAAAAGACTTTAGCATGCATGATCTGTACCTGATTTGAAGCCACTATAGGAAGATAAATTAACTATTGAAACTGCTACAAAGTATTAAGGTAATTTCTTCAGCACTTGATTTGGAATTTGCATACTAGAGTTTGCTGTCTAAAAAATGGGATTTAGTACAAGCACAGGCAGCAGCAAATGAAAAAAGCTTTTACTAAGCAAAGGCCAGTGGGTCACAGACCTAGTAAGTAAGAGACTTGTAAGTCCTTTGTAGCTTAGTGAACTGAACGAACTAGGTTTTATAGGTTGAAATTGTGCAAGAGAGATAAAAACAGCAAATCTAACAGCCCCACCAGCTTCAACATACGCAAGGTCAAAATCATGTCTATTTCTATCTCTTTGGTGTACTGCAGTTTAAATAGTTTTGGAATAACCTGCCCTTTATTTCTTTGCTTAAATGAGAAATTGTCCTTCAAGTAGTAACTAATTATTACCCTATAGACTCATTGCTGAAGAAACAATTTATTTTGAGTAATCACTAACAGATATCCACTCATTTAAATTGTCTTGGGATAACAGCAGTGGCAATGTAACAGTTAAGGGGTGAGTAGGAGTATTAGTCCAAACAAAAATAATTAAAGTAATGTCAACAAATAGAATAAGTCCTTTAGCTTTGTTTGTAAGAGAATAAGGGGCAATTATTTGTAGAAGCCACCAAACTTAACAACCCAAGTGTCAGTGTTCTTTATCTGTGTTGTGTGGGTGGAAGTGCTTGTCGTTTGTGTATTTGCATTTTAACTGGCCCAGAGAGACAGGGAGAGAGAAAAACAGACACCGTTTAATTCAAGCAAATATATGTTTTGTTTTTCAATTACATCTTGTATTCCAGTATAGTACTGCATTTGCAGACCCATTGCTGGGGGTGTGGAGGGGAAAAAGGGAAAAATAACAGAGAAAAAAAGTGATACAATGATCCAACCAGTTTTATTACTTTGCATGCTACAGTAATTCTCTTGGATACAAAAGTATAGTTTGGGAATTTTTGGTGGTGATGTATTTTATCCAGCATAATATCACAAATGTACACATATGCTCTATGTGAAAACTTCAAGACCAATTAGAATTTATGTCAGACAATCATTTAATAATGCATCTGTTAAATCCTGCATTATTGCTCTAACACACAAAGAGGAAGGAAATGAAATATGATATGTCAAATATAACCAACCTTCTCTTACGTAAAATTAAGTTCTAGTTAAATATGTAAGTCAAAATAAAAACAAACCCCAAAACCTCTCAAAGAACCCAACTTGTAATTCCAAAGTTTTCAACAGCTCTTGTGAAAGTAACAAAAAAAGGCTACTTGTCTAAGTGCTAAAGTACATTTTAAAGATTCTAGTTAGAGGCATAATTTTAGAAATCTTTTAATAGGACACAACTGAGAGTGATAGAAATAAATATTTCTAATCTACATTAAAAATAACAATCTTGTGTTTCCTTTTTTGTTAAACTTTTAATTCCTTCTTTTACCAGAACAGATACAGACTAAAAGTTAATTGACCATAAAACGGAAGAATCGGACAATTCTAGTTTTCATTGAAACGGATATATTAAAAAGAATGTTAAATACCTTTAAATCTTAAAATATTTCTTTTTTTTTTGCATGTGTGTGGAGAAGTTCTGCCCCCATTTCTACTGTTCTGTAAAGGATTTCTCAATAGCTGTAATAAATTGATCACTCTTCTTTATTGTTGTTTTGTTTTCAACCAGTTTCAGCAGTAAATAGATGACACATTTCTTCTATGATTTTGAAGAACTGTTCAATTAAGATATTGTATGTTATTGATCTCCTTATTCTCTTATTCTTACATGTAACTTCTCTCAATATAGACACGACAAAAATGTCTCCAACAAGAAATTAACGAGAGGCATGTTGTAGGTCGCATTCATTGTTAATTGTTATAAACAGTAATTTTGTTGTTCTGCTTCCCTTGAGTCTCTTTACAGCAGCATCAAGAATTCACAGCACTGGTACTTCTCAGATTTTTAATGTACACAGTACTTTCAAACTAAATATGAGCATGAAAAAGTCTCTATTTTAATTAGATAAGGGGAAAACTAAGTTTGAAAATAAATAGAACTGCCTTTTTCATGTATGTTTGCATATAGTTTATCTACTTTTTTCTTAACCATGGGAAGCACCACTAATTTTGTTATAACAATAGGAATATAGAAACAAAATAAGACATAAATAAAAATCCTGTCATCTTGCATTTCCAATCTGTTTATCAAATCTGCAGTAACACTGAACTTCTGGAAACACTTATGTGTGCACCTACCATAAAAAATAAACAGATACTTTGGGCTTTAGACTGAGTTTTAGGCTGGTCTTTTCTCCAATGTAACATAAACACTTTGCTGCATAATGTTATGCTAACAAATGACAGTTCATTTTAACAAACTTTAAAGCATAAGCATCAGAAACAAGGCAAGTATCATTTTATCTTTCAGAAAGAAAGGAAAATTGAAGCATGGTACAGTAGATATTTGGCTGGTAATCATTGGTGACAGGGATTACATGAGGGAACCAAGCACATGTAATTTACTGGAATCAGAAATGCAGGGATCATAAGGGAAAAGCAGCATGCCAGGGAACAACTGTCAATTCATCCATGCTATGTTCCAGGGGAAAATTATGGTTACTATTCCTATTGCAGCATATTTCAGGTCAGATAAAGAAGGTGATTTGACATGGATGAACCATTTATGTAATCACATAATGACAGAGAAGTTGAGGTTGGAAAGGACCTCTGGAGATCTTGTAGTCCAACCAGCCTCCTCAAGGACGGCCACCTAAAGCGGTTTTCCCAGGACCATGTCTGGGATGACTTTGAATACCTCCAAGGATGGAGACTCCACAGTCTCATTGGGCAAGCTCTGTCAGTGGTACATCATTTTCATAATGAAAAAAAGTGTTTTGTGATGTTCAGAGGAAATCTTTCATGTTTCAGTTTGTGCCCATTGCCTCTTGTCCTGGCACGGGAAACCACTGAAACAGCCTGGCTCTGTCCTTACACCCTCCCTTCAGCTATCTGTACACATTGATAAGATCTGTCCTTACCTTTTTCTTCTGCAGGCTAAACAGTCCCAGCCCTGTCAGCCTTTCCTGATAGGATAGATGCTCCAGTCCTTTGAATATCTTCAAGGACTTTCACTGGACTTTCTCCAGTATGCGCAGAGTTCTGTTGTATTGAGGAGCCCAGAACTAAACACAGTACTCCAAGAATGGCCCAACCAGTGCTGAATAGAAGGGAAGGATTATCTGCCTTGACAGTCTGGCAGTACTGTGCTTAATGCAGCAAAAGGCACCATTAACATTGAGTAACCTGATCTCCTTCTATGACAAGGTGACCCACATAATGGATGAGGAACAGTCTGTGGATGTCTTTTATCTGGACTTTAGAAAAGCCTTTGACACAGTTTCCCAACAGCATTCTTCTGGATAAATTGTCTGTTCACGGTTTGGATGGTTGTACTCTTTTCTGGGAAGAAAAACCCAACAAAACACCTGGATGTCTAGGCGCAAAGACTTGTGGTGAATAGAGTTAAATCCAGTTGGCAGCTGGTCACAAGTGGTGTTCCCCAGGGTTCAGTATTAGTGTGAGTTCTCTTTAATGTATTTAAGCAAGATCTGGATGAGGGGACCAAGTACACCCTCAATAACTTTGAAGATGACAGCAAGTTTGTCTGGGGTGTTGTTACTCCTCCACTGCAGGACTTGGTACTTCTCCTTGTTGAACATCATGAAATTTCTGACAGACTATTTCTCCAGCCTGTCAAGGTCCTATTGGCTAGCAGCACAAACCTCTGGTATATCATCTACTCCTCTGTGTTTGATGCTATCTGCAATCTTGCCAAGGTTACACACTGCCACATCATCCAGATCATTAATGAAGATGTTAAACGGGACTGCACCCAGTATTGATCCCTGGATTCACTGCTAGTTACTGGCCTCCAACTAGACGTCAGACCACTGATTACCATCCAATTAATGGCCCTGCCATTTATCCAGTTCTTAATCCACCACACTGACTGTTCAATCAGCCCATACTTCAGCAGCTTCTGTAAAAGGATCTTATGGGAGACAGTGCTAAAGAATGAAGTCCAGGTAGACAACATTCACACTCTTCTCCCGTCTATGTCTCATATGATAATAGAAGTTTATCAGGTTTAGCAGTTTTGGTGAATCCATGCTAACTACACCTGATGAATTTTTTATCTTTCAATCTTATTTTTTTATCTATTTCCTAGAAATGGTGTCCAGCATTAGTTATTCCGTCACCTTTCCAGAGATCAATGTGAGTCCTTGTTCTGGTTTTGGCTGAGACAGAGTTAATTTTCTTTCTAGCAGCCAGTATAATACTGTGTTTTGGATTTAGCATGAGAATAATATTGATAACACATGTAAGTTTTTAGTTTACCTTGGTAGTTGTGATGTCCAAACTAAGTCAAGGACCTTTCAGTTTCTCAGGTTTTACCAGGTGCACAAGAACCTGGAAGAGCACAGACAGGGTAGCTGACCCAGACCAGCCAAAGCGATATTCCTTGTTATAGAACATTGTGGTCCATATCTAACTGGGGAAGCTAGTTAGCAGATGGAATTGCTGCTTGGGAACAGAATAGGAATTAAGTTGGGTTTTTTTTCTTTTCTTTTTGTATGTGGTGAGCAATTGCATTTGTGCATCAATTGTATCACTGTTTTCATTGGTATTATCTTTATTATTGTTATTACTGTTATTACTATTATTATTATCTTTCCTTGTTATCCTATCAAACTGTCCTTACCTTAACCCATGAGGGGTTTTTTTTCCATTCTCTTGCCTATCCCTTTAGGGTTGGGAAATATAAGTGAGTGGTTGTGTGGTGGTTAGTTACCAGCTGGGGTTGAAACTTAAAAGTCCTGTAATTCCTTGTGTTCTCCTTTCTGCCCTTCTTGAAGATATGAGTGACATTTTCTCTATGCCAGTCTTGGCATACTTCTCCCAGTCATGGTAATTGATCAAAGGTAGTTGAGAGTGGCCTCATAAATCTGTTCCCTTTTGTGTGCATCCCATCAGGGTCCATGGACTTCTGCATGTGGTATTCACTTAAGTGTTCCCTGATTTGATCTCTTTCACCAAGGGTACATCTTCCCTTTGCTAGACATTCTCCTTTGTCTCTGAGACTTGTGATTCTTGAAGGCCAGTCCTGCTTGTTAAGAATGAGGCAAAGAAGGCATTCTTCATCTCAGGTTTTTCCATGTCCTCTGTAACTGGGTTACCTTATTCAACTGTAGGCACACATTTTCCCTAGTCTTCCTTTTGTTACCTATGTACTTATAGAAGAACATTTTGTCAATACCATCCCCTAGCAGATTCAATTCCATTTGGACAAACCACAAACATCCAGTTTGAGGCCTCCATTAGAGGAAGGATGGCAGGGTGGCAATAAATACGATGATGCTGACTGAAGTCCACTGAGAAGTAGGGCTGGAACTCTTACCTTGCAAGAAGTACCTGTGGGACTGCATGCGCTTCAGCTAGAATAAGAGACTGTTTTGGAGGCCCCAAGAGACTCCCCAGTTCTGGTGGTTATAGAGAGAGCAGATGCAATCAGGCGCCTCACAGTGGGTGCATAGCGGGATTGTGAGAAGTGGTGTCATGAACTGAAACACAAGAAGCTTGGGATGGAGATAAGGAGAAACTTTTTCACAACTGTCTCAGTTTTGCATAGCTGTGCTGCCAAGATGGCTTCTGCAAGCAGCAGCTGGAAGCTCTCTGCAGGCCCCAGAAAGTAAACATTACCCAATTCAAAGCCAGAGTTGCTGCTGACCAAGGCTGAGCCAAACGGCAATGGTCACAGTGCCTCTGGGAATCACACATAGGAGAAAACAACCTGCGGGCAGGGGCATTTTGCCACCGGAGAAGGGAGTGAGATGTAACAAGCTGCGCAGACACCAAGGCCAGGCCCGAAGCAGGGACGGGGAGGGGGGAAGAATGAAGCCCTTTGGGTGTCAGAGAGACAGATTCCCCTGCAGCTCGTGGAGAAGACTCTGGTGGAGCGGGGTGTCCCCTCGCAGCCCATGGAGAAGGATGGGGCGCAGAGATCATCTAAGGCCTGTGAAGCAATTGATCCACACCACAGCAGGTTTGACGTGGGACTTGTGACTCTGTGAGGGACCAGATTGGAGCAGTTTGGTCCCAAAGGTCAGCACCCCATGGAAGGGAGCCAGGCTGAGGCACGTGGTGAGGAGATGACTCCCTGATAAAGAGGACTCACGCTGGAGAAGTTCGTGGAGGACTGTCTCCCATGGGTGGGACCTCACAGTGGTACAGGGGATGGGTGTGTGTTTGGAATGTCTCCCCCCCCAAGCTAAGAAGGAAAACAACTCCTGAGGAACAGACTGAAATCCCCCATTCCCCATTCCCTGCCCCTCCCCGTGCCGTGATGGGGCGGCGAAGAAGGGAGTGAATTTATGATTAACGTCTGGAAAGAAGGGATGGGTGGGGGGAAGTAGAAATGTTAAGATCTGGAGGAGCAAAGCAGCTTATGAGGAATTGACCAGAACCCCACTCCCCATTTCCTGCCCCTCCCTGCGTCATGTTGGGGGTGGGGCAGGGGGAAGAAGGGAGTAAAATCATGATGAAGTTTAAGTCTGCTAAGAAGGGAGACGTGGGGGGAAGGTGCTTTAAGACCTGGCCGCACTTCTCATTACTTGACTCTGGTTCACTGGTTGTATAGTTGTAGAGTAATAAGTTAGTGTTCTTTTATTCTGTGTTGAGTCTGTTTTGCCCATTGCACTAATTGGAAAGTGATCCCTCTGTCCTCATCTTGAATCCTAAGCCTCCCAATATATAAATTTTCTCCCTTTTTTGGCTGAAAAGGAGAGTGAGCGAGTAGCTTTGGTGGGCATTTGGCCTCTAGCCAGGGCCAAACCACCACAACAACAAAGAGCCCAACCATGAAGCTGAGAGCAAGGAAGGTTGGGCTGTCTCTGGTATTTAGTGGCTTCACAGTCCAACTGTGTGAAGCCCTGAGCAGCCTAGTCCAAACATATGACTGACTTGTCATATTAACTATCTTGTGATCCTACAATCAAAAGAAATACTATTCTTACAGCTACAAAGTGATGGAGCCAGGATCCCAAGTTTCTCGAGGTGACTATTCAGTAATCACAGAATCACAGAATCATAGAAAGGCATGAGTTCGAAGGGACCCCAAGGATCACAGAGCTCCAACTCCCCTGACACAGGCAGGGCCACCAACCACAGGCCTGGATCTACACTAGGTTGCCCAGGGCCCCAGCCAACCTGGCCTTGAACACTCCCAGGGACGGGGCATCCACTACCTCTCTGGGCAGCCTGTTCCAGCACCTCACCACTCTCTCTGTAAAAAATTTCCCCCTAATATCTAATCTACACCTTCCTTCCTTTAGTTTTAATCCATTCCCCCTTGTCCTGCCATTGTCTATCCTTTTAAAATTTGAATCCCCTCCTGCTTATAAGCTCCCTTCAGGTACTGGAAGGCTGCAATGAGGTCCCCCCTCAGCCTTCTCTTCTCCAGACTGAACAAGCCCAGCTCCCTCAGCCTCTCTTCATAGGGCAGGTGCTCCAGCCCTCTAATCTCATCTTTGTGGCCCTCTGAACCCTCTCCAACAGTTCCACATCCTTCTTGTATTGGGACCCCCAGATCTGGACACAGTACTCCAGATGGGGCCTCACGAGGGCAAAGTAGAGAGGGACAATCACCTCCCTGTCCCTGCTGGCCACCCCTCTTCTAATGGAGCCCAGGATACCATTGGCCTTGCGAGCTGCAAGAGCACACTTCTGTCTCCTGTTAAGTTTCTCATCCACCAGAATCCCCAAGTCCTTCTCAGCAGGGCTACTCTCAAGAAGCTCTTCTCCCAGGGTGTGTCTATGTCTGGGATTCTTCCAGCCCAAGTGCAACACCTGACACTTGGCAGTGTTGAACCTCATTAGGTTCACCCGGGCCCATCTCTCCAGCCTGTCAAGATCCCTCTGGATGGCTTCCTTTCCTTCTGTTGTGTCGACCACACCACTCAGCTTGGTGTCACCCGCAAACTTGCTGAGGGTGCACTCAATTCCATCATTGATGTCATTGATAAAGATGTTAAAGAGAACTGGTCCCAAGACAGACCCCTGGGGGACACCACTTGTCACTGGCCTCCACCTGGACATAGACCCATTGACCACCACCCTTTGGCTACGGTCTGTCAACCAGTTTCTTATCCACTGGATGGTCCACTCATCAAATCCACATCTTTCCAATTTAGAGATAAGGATATAATGAATTGACAAATCATGGGTGTCTCTTAAATGAAAGCTGTCAGAGACCATAACTTTGATCTCAGTAGCCCAAATTGTTTGCCAGTTATACATGTATGAGAGCACTAATAAAGCATTCTTTGCCTTGGAAAACTTAAATCATTTTTTTTTGCTGTGTAAATAACTGTATTCTCAGTATCATCGCTGCATTAAGGACCTTAACAGTCAAGTTCCATCTATCTACTTCATCATTCTACCAATTCTGTATACCTTATGAATGAATATTCCAAAATATCCCACAAAACATACAACAAAAAAAAAAGCAGTAAATATTAGCTAAAATAAATACAAGCAAAGTACTCACCTTTACATATTGCTTTTATGCTTTACAGTTGGGAGTAAGAAAGGAAGTGTATCTCATCACAAAACACATATGTATGTTAACTACCGTTACTTGAATATCTGTGCAAGTGTATCAGAAGCAAACATGTGTGTTTTCCTTCTCTTTTCAAACTTATGCAAACATTTTTGTTCTCTTTTACCAGCAGGATCCTTTGAGAATTCACTGGTGATTGGCTGTTTCCATGTAATAACTTTCTCTTTTCAAAAGGCCTGTTCCTATTTTTCAATTTGCAGGAAGTGGGTGGGGGTGAGAGGTGGTGGTGGAAAATCAGTTAGGAGAGGTTGGTAACAATAAGAGATAGAATAAAGCAATCTTTCTGGATATTTCTGTTTCAGACAGTGATTCAGATATAATTTGTAAATCATTGGTTATTGAGAATTTTAGCCAGATAAATAAAGCATAAGATTAATGATAAGACATAATGGGGGAAACCCTGCTCTTACAAGATATCTCCCTTGGATGATGTGGTCAGGGAAAGCAAAGCAGGTGGTTCCAGATACTTCTTTGGCAATAAAGTCATCCCACTGATGCAGGTTGGCTAGACAGGGAGGTACACTGCTGAGCATAAAACACAGCACAAGCTGGCAAAGAACCTGCTGTGTTATGCAGGATCAGGGCACTGATTCCTTTACCGTCTTCCTTTTGAAATCGCCTGTACTAATTACACAGCAGAGAGCATAAATTGGTCATATCGCTCATAACGATTCTTGCAAGGAGGCTAAGGATGCTCAGTCACATAGATTAAATCTCTCAGCAAAGAGGGCAGAAACAGGGTAGGCTGATTCTATAAATAGAAGTTCACCAGCTTTCTTCTATGGGACATCAACTATCTGCTTTAGTATGAAGTGGGTTTAGGTGACAACTTGAGTAACCTGAACTTACTAAGAACATTTTTAGCATGCATGTGTAGGAAGAAATATCTGTAGGTTCAGATCTACTGTTAATAAAGGTACTAAAAGTGCATAATAATGTTTCTTTTACAGGAGGAATAAAAATAATTTGATTAAGACTGAGAAATAAAGTGCAGGAAGAGCATGATACCATTTGATAGATATTGATTTCATTTAGATTTGCTAAGTATGGGTAATTGGGTGGGTGTTGTGAATAATATTAGAAGATGTGAATAACAAGGGCATGTGTTAAAGATGTAATTTTAATGAATAAAAGAAGATTGAATTTTAATGACTAGAAGAAACTGAATCGAATTAGGAAAAAACCTCTTGTAGTTTTCTCTTTTAGTTTAACCCTGGTAACCTGCATATAAAGGTGAAGCTAAAAATTACATAAATATAATACTCAGTAACTTGCCTGAAGTGAAATATTTAGTAGGTTTTGGCTTGGGGTTTTTTTGTCTTTTTTTTTTTTTTAGGGGGGAAATCTGTACTTTAGTATCTGTGTAAAGACTGGATTCAGGCTAAAGGATCAGAAAACAAATGGTTACTTTCAATAAAGACTATTATTAAAATAAATTTTCAGGACACCTGTTGTGCTCAAGTATAATGGTTTAACCTGTATGACATCATACAATAGCCTGCTTTAAATTCATCAGGATTTCAGTGAAGCAAAGTTCAATCTGGCAGAATTTTTCCCATGTAGCTTTTAGATGCAGAAACTGTAATGTAGTAGAAACTGGGTTGGGGGTGGGTGGGAATGGAGAACAAACACCCCCCCAAAAAAAAACACTACCAAGGGAAAAATTGCACTCTGGAGACCTTAGTGTTCTCTCTCTGCTTTCCAGGATGATTTCGGTTTGCGTGGCAAGGTTGGGGGAGAGAGGGCAGGGAGGGAAAGGGTTGCCCTGCAGGGGTGGCTTCTGCAAGAATTTGCTAGAAGCTTCCCCTAGGTCCAACAGAGCCAATACCAGCTGGCTCAAGGACGGACCCACCACTGACCAAGGCTGAGCCCATCAGCTGTGGTTGTAGCACCTCTATGATAACGTATTCATGAAGGCGGGGGAAAAAACCTACAAGGGGCAGCATTTTTCCACCAAAGAAAGGAGAGAGAGAAGATGTAAGAAACTGTACAGACACCCAGGTCAGTGAAGAAGAAGGGTGAAGAAGCACTCCAGGAGTCAGAGGAGAGATTTTCCTGCTGCCTGTGGAGAAGACCATGATGAAGCAGGCTTTCCCCCTGCAGCCCACAGAAGATGACAGGAGTAGAGATTTCACCTTCAGTCTGTTCCTGAAGGTCTTCATCTCATGGAATCCACACTGGGGCAATTCATGAAGAACTGGGGCCCCACTGGGAAGGACTCACACTAGAGAAGTTCATGGAAAGAGACCTCACACTGGAACAGAGAAAGAGTGTGAGGAGTCCTCCCCTGAGGACGAAGGAGCGATAGAGACAATGCATGATGAACTGACCATGATCCCCATTCCTTGTCACCCTGTGCTTGGAATGATGTTGAGCCTGGGAAGAAGAGAAGGGTGGAGGGAGCTGTTTTAAGATTTGGTTTTATTTGTCATTACTCTAGTCTGTTTTCATTAAGTAATAAAGTGCATTTTATGACACCCATTTATAAGAAAGGCCAAAAGGAGGGCCTGGGGCACTGTCAGACTGACCTCAGTGCTGGGGAAGGTGATGGAACAAATCATCCTGAATACCATCACATAACCATGCAGGACAACCAGGCAATCAGGCCCAGTCAGCACGGTTTTATGAAAAGGCAGATTGAGCTTGACTAACCTGATCTCCTTCTATGACAAGGTGACCTGCTTAGTGGATGAGTGGAAGGCTGTAGATGTTGTCTGTCTGGATTTTAGCAAAGCCTTTGATGCTGTCTCTCACAGCGTCCTCCTAGAGAAACTAGCTGACCATGGAATAGATGGGTATACTCTTCGCTGGGTTAAAAAACAGAGAGTTGTGGTAAATGTAGATAAATCCAGCTGGCAGTAGGTCACATGTAGTGTTTCCCAGGGCTCAGTGCTGGGCCTGGTCCTGTTTACCATCTTCATTAATGATCTGGGCAAGGGGATTGAGTGCACCCTCAGTAAATTTGCAGACAACACTAAATTGTGTGGGAGTGTCAATCTATTAGAAAGTGGGATAGCCTTGCAGAGGGACTTGGACAGACTAGATCAGTGGGCAGAGGCCAGATTTATGGGGTTCAACAAGGCCAAATGCCAGGTCCTACACTTTGGTCACAATAACCCCAGCAGTGCTACAGGTTTGGGGCAGAGTGTCTGGTGAGCTCCCTGGAGGAGAAGGACCTAGGGGTGTTTACTTGACAGCTGACTGAACATGAGCCAGCAGTGTGCCCAGATGGCCAAGAAGGCTAATGGCATCCTGGCCTGTATCAGGATTAGTGTGGCCAGCAGGAGTAGGGAAGTGATAGTTCTGTTATACTCAGCTCTGGTGAGGCCACACCTCGAGTATTGTGTTCAGTTTTGGGCTCCTCACTACATGAAGGATGTTGAGATGCTGGAGCATGCCCAGAGAAAGGCAATGAAGCTGGTGAAGGGTCTTGAGCACAAGTTTTATGAGGAGAAGCTGAGGAAGCTGGGGCTGTTTTGTCTTGAGAATAGGAGGCTGAGGGGAGACCTTATTGCTCTCTACAACTACCTGCAAGGAGGGTGTAGAGATTGTGGGGGTTGATCTCTTCTTTTGGATGACAAGTGGTAGGACAAGAGGGAATGGCTTGACATTGCACCAGAGGTGATGTAGGTTAGGTGTCAGGAAGAATTTCTTTACTGAAAGGGTTGTCAAGCATTGGAACAGGCTGCCCAGGGTGGAGTCATCAATCCCTATAGGTATTTAAAAGGCATATAGATGAAGTCCTTAAGGATATCTAGAGGTGGACTAGTTAGGGTTAGGCTATGATTGGACTCAATGATCTAAAGGTTCTCTTCCAATCCAGGTCATTCTATGATTCTATGAGTCTGTTTTGTACGTGACATTAATTGCTGAATGATCTTTCCCTGTCTTTATGTCAACCCATAAGCCATACATTATGTATTCCTGGGCATCTGACCTTCAGCCAAGGTCAACCCACCACACTGAACTGCTGACGCTCACCTTTAAATACTTACACACACACACACACACACACGTATATTTTTATAACAATTTGGGACAGAAGTGTGGAATAAATCTGGCAGGAAAAAAAAGCACAAACCCACAACCAATAACCTAACCTACCTTCTGGTAGGAACTAGCCAATTTAAATGATAAACCCTCTAATCTCTACTTCAACAATGATGTATGGATGTATCTACAAAATCCAGATGTAACACACTTCAGAAAGGCAGTGGCAATATCTGCTGACTTTGCAGTTGCTAGATGCCATGTTGCACCAGGTAGTGATAGTTAGAAGCCATTGTTTATGTAAGACACTCACATCTGCCCATAAGAACATGAGTATGTCCCATGTAAATTTGACGAACATGTTCCTACATTTTAGATAAGTTGTTTGCTATCATTATATGCTTTTATTTAATTGCCAAAGGACTTCTTTAAAACGTAATTTGGTGTAAGTGAAGCATCGTATATGAATATTTTCAATTTTTTTTTAAAATGTATAATCACCACTACCTTATAATTTTTCCTGCACTACGTGTTCATCTCTGAGAGAGAAACGTTTACTCAGTCTTCATGTCCATAGACAGTCAACACTGCAAATTGATATGAAAAGGCAAGCTCATATAGATAACTCGGGCTTCAAGAAAGCATTCTCAAGATCCTGGTTAACTTCTAGGAATCCTAGTTTTAACCATTAAAATACAATAATTTAAATATTTGCCAACTAGTGAGAATATCTATGCAATTATTTTTGAAGTGGTATATATACTCTGATATATATCCCAGATTAAATTTTGGTTGAAATTGCATTCTGAGGAGGTGAGATTATTTTTTTTTTTTTGGGAGTTCTCGTTTATTCTACCATAGTGTTAACCCTTTCTTATTAATTCCCCAGATTCAAGCAATGATCTACAGGCAGCTCTGAACTAATATGGTTTACTGGTGCTCTTTCGCATAAAAATGACCTTAGAATTCCTGATGTGGTGTGATCGATATAGTTAAGGCTGAGGGTAGCAACCCTCTCCAGCATAAAGGCATTTGTCATAGTGACCAAAGTAAATTATGTTTTCCTAGTGCCTTAGCTTTTTTTTTTTTTTTTGTAAGAATCATGTATATTTTAGGTGTTAAAGTGTATGAATAGATGTTCTTTAGCTCTTCCTAGGACTACCAGAAGTTGAGGGTTATTCTGAGCCTCACTGAAGAGGAATTATTGTTCAGTTTTGCATAAAACCTCTGAATTCAATTTGTGATGTTGAGATATAAAAAAAATTGATAGTCCACTTATAAGCATACACATATAAACACTTGTACAGGACTAACATTTTGAAAATGCCTAATTGATGTAAAACTCCGTCTCATTTTTTGAAATGATTTAGACTTTCTAGAAAATGAAAATACTGAATTTATGAAAAAATTCTGATTTAGAGCTGTATTACATAAGAACAGCAAAGTGAATTGCAAGAACCCTTTCGAATGTATAAAGTACAGTTATGAACTATTCCACATTGCCCAAGTCTAATGAGTGCAAGGCCACAGAAACCATTTCCATAGAAAGAGAGAAGGGAGGAGAGGGAATGTCACCACTACAAGTTACAAAGAGATAAGTCTAGACAGATATTTTCTTTGAGTTCCCATGACCTTCATCTGAACAGTCTGTGATTCCTGATGCATTATTTGGCCAAGCAGAGAGCACCACCTTGTAAATAAATACCTTCATTGTTTGCTGTTAAAATATTCTATTCATCTTCTTCACAAAAGAGAAGTAAACAAATAAAACCAGTTAAAGCTAAATATTAATATAATTGTATTGTTAATACAAAAGATGCATTAAGCAACAGAACTACCTCTCGACTGACTTTTTAACTACAAGATATTCTTTATCTCCTTAGCTATTAGATAAACATATCAAATCCTGCAAGAAATTATGTCTCAAGCTGTAATTCTGTTAATCTTTACATACTGAATATCTTCACCAGAACACAACAGAGCTCCTTGTGAAAGTATGGTTATTCATTTCTATCTTTTTGTAAGCTAACCATGTATCAGAATTTCAAAGCTACTACCATTAAAAGGGCAATAATATCTGAAGAAACCTTTACAGGTAAATTGTGGCAGAGTATCAAATGACAGGTAAGTGATTCAAGACAACTATATTTCTGTAGTTTATTCCAGAATTGCCTTTATTTTGTCACATCCTATGATATGTAGCAAGATCTAAAGATCTGCTTCTGTTGGAGGCTATATTAATTCAGATGCTAAGTGCATAAATTAAGAAATCTACCGATAATATGGGCCCTATTCTTCATTCTTTATATGTCTGGATATATGTGTCTTGAGATTACAGTTTTGCAAGTACTTAACCACAGACTTCATAATATAAAGTTAAAAACATTCTATAGGGGAATTAACCTTAGATTTCTTCAGAAAGTTATCCATTTATTAGGAATGTTGAAGAAAGCTCAAAAGATTGTTAGAGAACATTTTAACCACTACTAAAATAATTTGATTATGTAGAGAAAATATGTTTACAAGAGTATGTAGTGGTAGGATGACAGGTAATGGCCTTAGGTTGAAGAAGAGCAGATTTAGACTAGATATTGGGGGAAAATTCTTTACTGTGAGGGTAGTGAGGCACTGGAACAAGTTGCCCAGAAAAGCTGTGTCTGTTCCCTCCCTGGAAGTATTCAAGTCCAGGTTGGATGGGGCTTCGGGCAACTTGGTCTAGTGGAAGGTGGCCTTGATGATAGAAAGGGGATTGGATCTTTAAGGTCTTTTCCAACCCAAACTGTTCAATATTTTTATGATCAAGTTCAAATATAATTAGTGACTTCACAAAAAAAGTACTTACATGCAACTTGGAAATAATATGAGCTATTAGATTCAAGGAGACACCTCTATCAATAAATGGACACTGATACTCAAGTTGAAAACAGACCTCTAGAGACCTGGGAAGAAAAAAAAGTTAGCGTTCAAAATCCACTTATCAGAAATGTTACAGATCACAGTACAAGATCATTCTGGAAGAATATTTGTCTGTGTAGTAGATTTGTCATGCTTCTTTCTTGTGTTTGGCAGAGTGACTCTTTCTCTACCTGCAAGATGGTTTTGTTATACATGGTAATATTCTGAATCACAACCTTGAATAATATTCAACAACATACTTCCTGAAAATACATATTTACAAATAAGGAGATCCGTCTTTCAGAATAAATTCATTCAGTCTCCTGGATTAAATTGATTTACATAAGCATTGTGGAGAGAAGAATTACCCCCTGGCGTTAAACCCAGTCTCCACAGATGGTCTTTTTGATCTGTTAATCAGATTTCCTGTATCCTTAGACAATTTCTTAATTGCTTATGCCCTTATATTAAAAAAAAAAAAAAAAAAGAGATAGAGAGAGAGAGAAAAAAAGATTCTCAGTCTTCCTTAAAGAGGCAGGAATAACCATTCCTATGCTTTTCATAATACTGCAAAATTATATTAAACATAGTTAACCAGGAAAAAATGAGTTATATTTAATAACAAAAGACATACTGAGAGTTCTGTGTTTTTTTCATTAATATATTTTGACAAAAACTCTATTTAAAACATCCTCTGGAATTATATCCATATTCCAGAAGTTTTCTGTGACATTTCCAAAGTATGTGGATTACTGTGCTGAAATTTGCATATTTAATGGAAAATTGCTCCATGAAGTACAGACTTCCTGCGTTCACCACATCACAGCAAAAATTCCATTGGTTCTGTTTCCACAACTTTAGTAACAACTTCAAATGTTGTCAGAGACATTCATGAAGAAGCACTGTAGTTTTTTCTTCTCCTACAATATTTGAAACAACCATTACTACCATACCATGGCCCCAGTGTTTTTGCCTTTATAGCAAGAAAAGATTCAAGGCACAGGCTACCAGAATTCCATTCTCATTACTTAGCTATGAGAACATTCCTTCTATTTATGCTAGTTGGAGGGTATTTAATTATTTGATTTGCAGAGAACTATTAACATATCCCTTTAACAATCAATCAGTATTTGATTATAGTAGCTTGGTTCCTTCACTTTTCTCCTCAGTCTATACTCTGTAGGATTTCCAGGCGATCTAACAAGAAAACAGTGTTTGTATACTTACTGATAATTTCACGTGGTTATTTTAATGCATGTAAAGAGTCAAGCAGAAAGGATAGAACATGACTATTTTATTTAGAAGCAAGTGAAGCAGTCTACATGCCTTGTAGCTTGTAAAAAAAAATTGACTCAGAAACCATAACTACACTATATGCACATGTTTATAATGCTGATTCCAAATTGTCGAACAGCTGCCAATATTAGAGTACATACCCTTAAATGCATGCATTATTCTGCCAATTATCACATTATCCAAACACACTTTTCATATCAGTCACTAAGTTTTAAGAAGCATCTTGACAGTCAGGATGTTATAATGTCTATGATTAGGTAAAAATTATTATCTAAATCATCAGGTATTATGTGGGAAACCCCTTTCCTTCTCCATTCTCCTCACAGCTGATATATCTAAAATGAGATTGTTGCATTGAGTAGCATGCAGTATTTGAACATGTATATTATTCTATTCAAACTGGAAGAGGAAGTAAGAGGACTGTATCTATCTAAACTTGATAGATGTAAAGCAAAAGATACACATCAGTTAATTTCACTGCAGAAATAACAGGTATCAGTAGTGTTAGGTATATGTCACATTAAAGTTGACCTTTAGCTAAAATGTACAGGCCAACAAAGTAGAAGCCACAGTTGTTCCCACATTTTCTTTTGAGGATAGGTGAAAGTGGAGAAACCTCTGGTCTTTTTTCCAACTATGTCAGTAAATCTCACACAAACATTTTAGACAGAATTTTACCTATGCTACGTAAGCCAGAAAACAACATTTTGTTGTTCATGTCTACAGATATTTTTTATTAGTAAGAATAATACCAACAGCACAGCAATAACAGTAGGAACAACAAAAAAAATTAAGCCTTGCCTTCCAAAGCATAACTATAACAGAAGTTACTTGTATATCCTGAAGGACCAGAAATGTGACACTATTTTTATACAGCACAAACTAACTGGAGCTAATATAACAGTTCAAGGAGAAACTGTGTGCGACATGTACAATGGGCAAATTCAGAAGCACAAACTAGATAGATTTAAACAACAAATTTTTTTTTAATTTGCTTAAATAATGTTTTGTCTGTTCACAAAACTGAATATGATCACACAGGCATGTTGAAGTCATATCAGTTGTATTTTGGTTTTGTAATTCTCCTCCTAAAACCCCAGTTAACACAATAATAAAATATTGCTTGATCTTCATGCCTGGTGAATCATAGATCATAGAATCATAGAATTGTCTGAGTTGGAAGGGATGTAAGATATCACTGCATAGAAGGGTGTCTCTGCTACTTGCAATGTACTTTTATTCTGATGACAAAAAGACTCAAATAATTGACTAAAGTGAGTGAGGAGTCCATATGCAGTACTCGTTAAATCCTGAAAGCATGGATCCATTTTGGACAGCTTTCCAGAACTGCTCTGTCAGCTAAAGTTCAGGAGGCCAATTCCTTATTTGCCTCAAAGATTGTCTATATGCCTTCACAGAATCACAGAATCACAGAATTGTAGGGGTTGGAAGGGACCTCAAGAGATCATCGGGTCCAACCCCCCTGCCAAAGCAGGCTCCCTAGGACAGGTTGCACAGATAGGCATCCAGACGAGTCTTGAATATCTCCAGAGAAGGAGACTCCACCACCTCCCTGGGCAGCCTGTCCCAGGGCTCTGTCACCCTCACTGTGTAAAAGTTCTTCCGCATGTTGGTGCGGAACTTCCTGTGCTCCAGTTTACAGCCATTGCCCCTTGTCCTGTCTCCACAGACCACTGAAAAGGGGCTGGCCAATTCCCCCTGCATCCCATACTTAAGATATTTATAAACATTAATTAGGTCCCCCCTCAGTCTTCTTTTCTCCAGGCTGAACAACCCCAGCTCACTCAGCCTTTCCTCATACGGGAGCTGTTCCAGGCCCTTAATCATCTTCGTAGCCCTTCTCTGGACTCTCTCAAGGAGATCTTTTATACCAGGGAGCCCAGAACTGGACACAATACTCCAGGTGGGGCCTGACCAGGGCAGGGTAGAGGGGGAGGATCACCTCCTTCGACCTGCTGGCCACACTCTTCCTGATGCATCCCAGGATCCCATTGGCCCTCTTAGCCACCAGGGCACACTGCTGGCTCATAGCCAAGCTGTCATCAACTAGGACCCCCAGGTCCTTCTCCACAGAGCTCTTCTCCAGCAGGTCATCCCCCAGCCTGTGCTGATACAGACGGTTATTCCTCCCCAGGTGCAAGACTTTACACTTACTTTTATTAAACCTCATCTGGTTTCTCCCTGCCCAGCTCTCCAGCCTGTCCAGGTCGCGCTGGATGGCAGCACAGTGTTCCTGCATGTCAGCCACCCCTCCCAGCTTTGTATCATGGGCACTTGCTGAGGGTGGATGCTATTCCCTCATCAAGGTCATCGATGAAGATATTAAACAGGACTGGACCCAACACCGAGCCCTGGGGAACACCGTTAGTTACAGGCCTCCATTCAGTTTCTGCTCCACTGATCACGACCCTCTGAGCCCGGTCCGACAGCCAGTTCTCAACCCACCTTACTGTCCACTCATCTATCCCATGATCTCTCAGCTTTTCTATCAGGATGTTATTGGAGACAGTATCGAAAGCCTTGCTGAAGTCAAGGTAGATGACATCCACTACTCTCCCTCCATCCACCCAGCTGGTGATGAGGTCATAGAAGGCTATGAGATTGGTCGAGCACGATTTCCCCTTGGTGAATCCATGCTGACTACTCCTCATGACCTTCTTCTCTTCCAGTTGCTTGGTAATGGCATCCAGAACAAGCTGTTAGAACACCTTTCCAGGGACAGAAGTGAGGCTGATTGGCCTATAATTGTTAGGGTCCTCCTTCTTGCCCTTTTTGAAGACTGAAGTGATATTGGCTGTCCTCCAATCCTCAGGTACTTCTCCTGTTCTCCAAGAGCTGTTGAAGATGATAGCAAGCGGCTCTGCAATCACTTCTGCCAGCTCCCTCAGCACACGTGGATGTATCCCATCCGGGCCCATGGATTTGTGTGCATTAATCCCTTTGAGCCGCTCCTGGACCACCCCTACCTCAACTAGAGGGAAGCTCTTCATTCCCCAAACACTCCTACTTTCATCCAGGATCTGTGGGTCCCGAGGGGCCTTTGGAGTGAAGACCGACGCAAAGAAGGCATTCAGTATTTCCACCTTCTCATCATCACCCGATACCAGGACACCAGCCTCAGTTCTCTCTCACAGCTTTTTCTTCAGTGACTCTTACTGCCTAATTTTTTAGTTTTTCATTTTTAGATTTTGTTTTGATTTACCCCATGAAAACTCATATGCTAGCAGTACTGTGGTTGATATTTGAAAATTGAAACACTATATAAATGTCTAACATTTATCTAATAGCTGGCATAATGGATTTTTTTTTTTTTCTCTTTTTGCATGCAGTTTGTGTCAGCACATACGAGTTTTTAATTTGTTAACCATACCAAAACTTACAGCTATAGAAAAGCTGTTAGCGTTGAAGGTTATGGCACTGCTGTGGTTTTGCATGGTGGAGTTCTGGTGGAGGATGGGGGGGTTGCAGTGGTGGCTTCTGTAAGAAGCAGCTAGAAGCTTCCCCTATCCCCAATGGAGTAAACACCAGCTGGGCTCAAGGCCAGATGCGTTGCTGACCAAGGCTGAGCCCATCAGTGACAGTCATTGTGTCAATGGGAATCACATTTAGGAGAATAAAAGCTGTAAGCAGCTGCTTTTTGCCATCAGAAAGGGGAGTGAGAAGATGTAAGAAACTGTGCAGGCACCAAGGTCAGTGAAAATTGGGGGACAAGATGCTGCAGGCACTGGAGAGAAAAATTCCTGTGCAACCTGTGGAGGAGACCATGGTGGAGCAGGTTGCCTCGCTGCACCTCATGGAAGATGAATAGGAGCAGAGATCCCAGCTGCATCTTGTGGAGGACCCCACATTGGAGCAAATAGAGGCATATGAAGACTGTCACCCATGTTAGAGCAAGCCCCTGGCAGGACCTGCACCCCATGGAGAGAGAGGCCCATGCTGGAGCAGGTTTGCTGGGGGCATTCTGTGGAGGACCAGGCTGGAGCAGTGTCGTGTTTTTGCCCCAGCTGCAAGCCGAGCACCACACAGTTGCTTGTTCTTTTAAAAGGAAAGGGGGGAGGAGAGGCTGGGGGAGGGTGGGGGGCAGAAGGGAAGGGAAAGGAAAAAAAAAACCAAAACCAAGAAACCAAAACCCCGCAGGTTGGGATAAGGATAGTTTACTAGAATAGCAGAAAGACGGCTATAACAATGATAACAGGACTTTAGAGCAAAAAATACATGAAACTGGTGATACACAATGCAGTTTCTCACTGAACCACATAACTCAGGCTGTGCAGCCCAGAGCCGTCCTGAAAAACTGGACCGTCCCCAAAACCCACACATCCTGGAACTGCCTGCTCCTCCTCCAACCAACCCCCCTTTTATACTGAGCATGACGTAATTGGCATGGAATACCCCCTTTGGCCACTTCAGATCACCTGTCCTGGCTGTGCCCCCTCCTTTCTTGCTAGTAGGGAAATATGAACAACTGAAAAAGTCCTTGATTGCCTGTCAACAACTAGAAACATCAGCTGTTCTCATCCTAACTCCCAGACATGGCATTCTATCCACTATTAGAAAAGAACTCAACTCCATCCTAGCTGAAACCAGGACAAGCAGTCTGCTCCCAAAAGTCTGCAGCACATGGAAGAGGACCCACACAGGGGAAGTGTGAGGAATCCACCCCTACACCCTACCTCTAAGAAGGAGAACAACTCATGAGGAATTGACTGAAAACCCTATTTGCATCTCCCCGTGTGCCACCCTAGGGGGAAAGAAGGAAGGGAGAGAAATAATGAATAAAGTTAAGTGTGTAAGAGGTGGTGTAAGATTTGGTTGTACCTCTCGTTATCCTACTCTGGTTTCATTCTCTGTGTGTGTAATAAATTAGGTATGGGGTTTTTTTTTAAATTTTGTGTTGAGTTGGTTTTACCTGTGATGTTAATTGCTGAGTGATTTCTCCCTGTCCTCATCTTGACTCCTAAGTTTCTCAATATGTGTCTTGTTTCCTGTCCAGCTGAAAGGGGGAGTGATAGAGTGACTTTGGTGCCCGCAGATACTTTTCCCTCTGCCATTATGCAAGAGGGTGTGCCATTTTTGCCTAAGTAAAACACATTCTTTAACTTAATAGCCTGAAAAGGCATTTGTTATTAAGTGTTTAAGGTCCTAATCTTGCACACAAAATAATAAACCAATTAATTATTTAAGTAGTGAATCATTTGAGATTCTGGCAAGAAATACTCCTGTCATATGGCCAAATAATGGTATCTACACTGCTTAGTCTGAAAAAAGTGAGGCAGCACCTGTCATGCTTTCAGTTTTCAGCCATCCCACAAATTCTATTGAGAAAAATAAAGACAAATTGAATGTTGTGACTGGATTGCCCAATACCTTGGATGTCAATGATTGTACACAGCAGACATACACATTTAAAATTTGATCTCAGCACAAAATAACTGGAGCAAATATAAATTCTATTTAAATTTAGAATTGTATCTCATCATGAGAAGATGCATGACAACATTTTAATATGAGTACAATGAAAAAAAATTAGAATGCCAACATCATCATCAACTGGTAAACAATTAAGATGCCAGCTGTGACACATACTTTTTTTTTTTTTTTTAACCACAGGCCAGTAGAGTCAATATGCTTAAGTGGAATGAAAGTAATCAAAATGAATCGAAAACATTTGACTCTTGTAGGTACTGCAAAATAGAAAAGGTATGTACTCATAAGTAATGCTTCTGTAAGGTTGGAAAAACTATCACAAACCTTGAGGACAATTTTTACATTAGATAAAAGTCATTAAAAAATAAGGACAAATTCCTAAGGAGTTGATGAAATTTTAAACCAGTAACATTTTCATCTTTTAAAAAGAAATTACTTTCCCCCATATAGGCATCTCTAATCATGGTGTATAGAATTTGATTACATAAAGAGTCTGATATCATAAATCAGTCCAAGAGAGCTATGGCATTTGATAAAGCTGAAAGTCTAATACAGGAATTTGTGCTACTAATGTAGAACAGTTTATAAATATTATTCCCCAAAACTTCACTGGTAAACAGACATTCACTTGATTCTCTGTGTCTTGAGGCAATAATTACAACAATGGGTCAAACTTATCTCTGCCTATATCTACTTTCAGAGGCTACACTGTGAGAAGTGGAGAGAAGGTGTGGTGCAGAGGAGCACAGGCGTAAGCTGGTAAGCAAAGGGCCCAGGACTGACAATGGAGAACTTGTGGCTACAGAGAGTGCTCTGGTGATACATTAAACAACTACAGGTCAAGACTGGAAAAAGTCAAGTTCAGGCAGACAAAAAGATGAAAAGAGTGTCTGATACGCAAAAGGCACCATATACTGTAAAACAATTTCTCCTTCCTTTTCCTTTCTTCTTCTGTAATAAACGTCTGCAATAAATCTTGAATTAGGGTTTCAGTTTTACTAACAATAAATTCTTGGCTTTATACATAAAGTGTGTTTGCTTATAACAGGATTTTCAACATAAAAAAAGTAAATCAGAGAAATAACCAGGAAAAGGAGGTGAAATGGCTAATGATTGGATGACATGAGAAGAAGTAATGCTTGACTGGACAGCCACACAACACTGAAATCAGACAACTAGCACCAGAAACCCTAAGTGATAAAGCTTTGGGGCGGGTGGGTAGGGAAAGGTGCACTGGAGACTCCAGAGGACCACTTGCCAACAGGCCTGGCTGTGCTGTGGAAACAGAAGAACTGCCACCTCCTTGTTTTCACTGCATCTTGGACAGCAGAAGAAAAATATGATGCACAGATTTAGACACTGGCACCATGACCCCACCCTTAATGGCTGATCTGAGCCTGTCACCATTCTGTGTGTTGGAGGCTGACCTCTTCTGGGCAGCTGTACAGTGAATTGTAGATAGAATGTGGCATTGATGTGTGAATGGAGAGGAGGGAGTGGGTGTGCTTGCTAGTAGATGTTGTTAAAGTTTAAGGAGGGTTTAAGGAGGATTTGTTTACTAAAATGTATTGTTTTATTGATTTTACTTCATAAAATGCTAATTGAACAAGCATTTCAATAAAGGAAAGGCTCACCTATTTTTATGACATAACCACCCTCACAGTAACTGACTAACTGCCAAAGAATAGCATAGCAAAATTTGGTGTTTCATCAAAAGTTTTGACAGCTGAAAAATTATCCTTATGTTCCACAGCCAAAGCTTGCTGCATAAATTGGTGGAGAATGTTACCAAGATAGAGCTGTCCCAGACAACAGAGTTTTTTTAAGAGAACTTAGATTGATGGATGAAGCCTGTGTTAGCATCCAGTTTGGTTTCAGTTTCCCCTTAAGGAAAGAAATACACCACCACCAAAAGGAAAACAAGACAATCCTAGTTTGAGATTTTGATTTCAATATGAACAGAATTAAAGTGCTGTAAACTATGACAAAGGAGAAAGAGAACAATAGGATGAAGAGTTGTTACAGACATTAGTGCTGTCGGGGAAAAAAACCCTCTCCTTATTTCACTGCCTTATCTTCCATTTCAAATGCAATGGTTAATGCAGTCAAGAGTGCTAGAAAAATAATATAAATTTCATTTAAAAAATAATATATGAAGTCAGAATAGACATGATGTAGAAAGACTTCATACTGTGCTTTTTTGAGAGCTAAATGTTATTTTGTCTTGCTTCCCCACTGTCATTTTTTCTTGACCTATCTATAGCCTCAATTTTGCCTCTTTAGTCTTTTATAAGTACTTTTTTCTCCTATTAGAATTTCATTTTTTACTCTCCCTTTCCTTTCCATTTCCATTTCCCTTTCCCCACCTCCTAACCTCCAACATCCCTCTTGTTTAATACAAGGGAAGGAAGTTTATTACTATCATTCCTTTCTTTAATGTTTTAAAATAGTGGGTCAGCATATACAAACATAAAAACAGTTTAAACTTTCCAATACAGTTCTCATGGTCTGTCTCACCTGTCTGTAAATCTATTTACAAGCTTCCTTTACAATGTTGCTACTGGGAGGAAAGCTGCATACTCCTGCCTACACATATAATTTTGAGAAAAATTAATTTAGTTTTGGTGATAAATTTCTCCATATATTTCCAAAGAAAACTTTCCTTGTCCTGGTGTTCAGTTAGATTTCAGTAAATCTCCATTAAAGCAAATAAGATAATGTTTAGAGTGGGAGCACTGTGGCACCTGCTAAGCTATACTGGAGTTCAGAAAGTATTGTCTACAGAAATATGGAAAGCAACAGGAGAATGGTTTCTTTGCTGTATTCACTCCATTGGTTCAGTTTTGGTTCTCGTTTTTCTCCACTGGCAGAGCATTATTACTGACTTACGAAGATCTGTAAAGAGATACTTCAGTACTGATTGGTGGATATTGTTCTGCCTGGAGTGTGATAGAATGGTGATACCGGTAAGGGAAGCACACATTCATTTTCCAGTCAAAATGCTTTGTGATTCCTAAAAGCTTCTGGTTTCTAAACTGCTGTTCCTATGCACAATTTTTTATAAGACTGTCAAATTAAACTTTAAAAACTCACAGATCCCCACCTTTATTGTTTCTTTATGAAAGAAGATTTGGTGTTGCATGTTGCCTTTTCTGTTCATCACTGTTTGCTGGATTAGGAAGGAGAAATGTAAATACCTTCATACTCACTTATGCCCGAGGGGCTGGAATTTTTTGTTTTATTTTCTTGTTTGGTTGTTTGGGTTCTTTTTTTATTTTGGCAGTTTTCTTTTTTTGGTGGTTTAATTTGCGGGGGAGGAGGTTGTGGGTTTTTTTAAGTGAATAAGAGGAAAAAGTTTCACTACTTTAGTTCTGCAATAGTGCCAAAATTAAATTTCTAATTAGTGGTGGCTATGCAAATCTCTCAGGGTAGATATGCTTTTACGCTTTGCGTTTAAATCTGAATAAATCAAACATTATTTTGACTGAGATTTACTTCTGAGTAAACTTGAACATAATGGTGGTCATTCTGATGTTTCTTGTGAGTATATTTTGCCTCAGGGAGCCAATTACGGTGGCAGAATTAAAAAGTAATCTGGTTTTACTATGGTATTTCCATTATCCAATAACTGAATTACTTTGCAAATTAAGGATCTCACATTATTTTTGCTCCCTGTGGCACTGAATTAAAAAAAAAAAAGGAGAAACACAGGAACAAAACCCTCAAAACCCAACAAAAATCCCTACCAACCAAGTCTGTTGTCATCCCCAGCCTTATTCAAGTTTGTGTTTCTGAAAAAAATGATCAGGGTAGTGTTTGTTATTTACCCCCAAATCATGTAGTTTCTGCTGTTTTAGCTGTTAGCTGGCAGAACTCAACTTTGTTTCATTACAATGGTAGATCCCATAATTTTAGAGCTGTAATTCAGTAATAGCTGCTATGTTTCACAGGTGAAGAATTTGAATGAATCTGCTTGCTGTGATCAAAAGGCCATAGCATGCTTTTGTAGTCAGAATCAGAATTTGTTCAGCTTTCAGCATTCAGAAAAAGAGAAATAAACTGTCCATAACTGGAGTAGGTGTTGCCCATTATTTTCTGGATTGCACCTATGTCTTAAAATGAGATATATTTACTAACTGGCATTAGGGTTGAAACTGGATAAAGAGAAAAGAGAATTATAATTCTTTTAAAAGACTACAGGTTGTCTACCATAGTGAGTGTTTTTTGGAGTTCCAACATGACAAGGGCAGATGTAGAAACAAATATGAAATGACATGTTTCTCTTCTCCTCTCTTGTCTCTTGTCTGTTTCTTTTTCCTCCCTTTTCTGTTTTTTTTCTTTTTCTTTTTTATTTTTTCTTCCTAGCAGGTAACCTTAGCAGTACCATTAAGCAGGGGGAATTCATAGGATGAAATTTGAGGTATCCAGTGCCATCTTTTAGTGCTTTCTGTCGGGTTTGGTGAGGTTTTTTTGTTGTTTTTGGTTTTGTTGTTGTTTTTGTTTTGGATATAGTTGGGTTTTTTTAGAAAGAAATGAATCCTGAAGTAGTAATAGGATGTGACAAAGGCCATAATCATCTGTGTCCATTTCCTTATCACACAATTTTATTTAGAGTGGTTATATAAAATAGTCCATCTGGAACATCCATTGTTGTAGGCAGCATCAGAGCACTGTTGATTTGCTGCAACTGCTGAACTGCTATTTTCTATCCATTTTCTGTGTAATATACAAGTCTTACACAGTAGGAGCGCAGTTGTCTACCTGGAAAGTACTGTTCTGAAATACTAGGATCAAATGTGACTGACAGTGGAGGTATGCATACAACGGTATTTCTAGCAAATTATATGTTGTAATTTTGTTTTAGCTGTTCTTCTGTGTCATAGCTATGCATTTTCCTTTAGCTATACTGTAGAAATGTCCTCAGAAAAAAAACCCCTTCCACTTCAGAGGATGTGTATGCCAAGGTCTCACTCAAAGCACTTGTGAATGCCAAGAGCAGTATTGCAGCAGAAAGCTGACCCAGCTTCTATAGAAAATAAGCCTTGACTATACGAGGATAATTGATATCCTGTTTTATTTCTATTGCTCTACAGACTTTGATCCAATTGTTTTACAAATATATTAGTATTAGAAATTGTGCAGAAATATGAACAACTGATGTTTAGTAGCAAGGTAAGGTTTCAAAGTAAAGGTCTTACTCCCATAGGTACTGGTCAGCCTTAAAAGAACACAAACAAACAAAAAAACCCCTAACCTAACCCAAACAAATAAAAAAAGAAACAACAACCAACCAACCGACTGACCCAAAACCTCCTCACCATTTTGGTCTCTAATTGATCAAATCAGTACATGCTTTCTTTTTGTTTTGGTATGCGCAGTCAGGAGTGTGACCCTTGGGAAAGCTTATACCTTAATCCTGATATATGATATATACATATATACTATATATGTAGCAGAAGATTTTGAGGAATAACTTCTCTGGAGAATGCAATATTGTAGCAGCAGGCTGTAGAAGTCCAGTAAGTGGAAGAGTTTCTGTCCTAATTATCTTGTTATTAGCTCCAAATACAACAGTGAATTCGTGATCTGTATGTTCTTATATAAAGCTGTATTTGGTCTTGAGTAAATGTAATACTGAGATGTACTCACAGAGGGTGGAAAAATTACTAATTTTTTTCCAAAGGAATTGTATTAACTGCCCCCACAATTCTGAAATATGCTGTAAGTGCTGGTTTTGCTCCTTAGATATAAAAATAAGGGTGAATAACATGCAAAGTTAAAGATGGCTTCTCTAAGATGGCTTTTAGTAAACTGTAGAGTTAATCATTCTACTGTTAATTTTTCTCTATGTTCTTCTACAACAGCTCTACTCAATAAAACATTCTCCAATACCAATTCCTTATTTTTCATAAAAAATATAAATTTAAAGTTTTTCTTCCAATTATACATTTTCCTTGGCAGTGACTCTTGAGATCATTGACAAATATTGTTACCATTTTTCTGTTCTACCTAAAAATGAATAAGTGCACTTTCAGAACATTTTTGTTGGAGCAATTTCCAGGGTTTTGCTTGGTTTGGTTTGATTTGGTTTGGTTTGGCTTTTTTAGGTTTCTACTCTTTGATATTTTCCCTTATTTATTTGTTCCACCTCTTGTTTGTTTCTTTTTTCTTATGTTTTGTTTGTGATTATGCTTCTGAATCTATATATCTTTTAATGTACAGTGTCAGAGATCTCTAGGGGATCTCTCCAATGCAAATGATACTAGTGACAATTGGGATTCTTTCATTGTTTTCAGTAGCTGACCACTGAAATGGAGATTCTTACTTTGTCGGGGGGGTGTGGGAAGAAAGAATAAAAGAAACTATGAAGTACAAAATGAGAATAAATAACATAATATAAACTCAAGGTATAATGCCATATAGCAGCAATAAGTCAGTAAGTAAATTTAAATCACCCTCTTCAAATTTCAGCTGCTTCCCAAACAGTGCAATGTTGTTTCCATGCCTTCTATACTAAATGTATGGACTTCTGGCAATCATATTTTAGTATATGACTAGTGAGCAAACCTCTGAAAGGTGAGAAAATAAGAAAATTCTACCTGCTAGAAATAGCTATGTCATCTTTATCTGAAAAGATAATTTTTACCTATCACATAATGCAGGGGTCTATTATTTTAGAGTTGTGCTTTTCCATGGACTACATTTTTTCTCTTCATCCTGTGCATTAGTAATCCTTTCCCTCTGATTTCTTATTCTATATTTGCAGTGGAATACCTTATTCGTTCTGTGGACCTTTCTACTTCACTCTTTCCCAGTCTTCCCTTTACATCTATTTCATGAAATTTCTATTTCATGCTGATATTATTTATTCACAAACTTTCCTCCAGTTTCTAATCTTTTCTGTCTACTCCCTGGAATTTTGGTTGCTGCCTCTCTTATCATTCTACAGAACTCCTGTGACAAGATACATTGTCCCTCAGATTTGAAATAATCTCAGAAATACACGGAATACTAGTTTTGTGTTGCTACTGGAGCAAGAGACTGAAAACTCTACAAAGGAAGCTGTATTTGAGAAATGTATGGGGTTTATGTATATAGTGTTGACAAACATAAACAATATTAAATTCAAGGTATTCAAATTCTTAGTGGGAATTCACTGGCCTAAGTATGAGAGTTTGCCAGTATAAGTGGGTAGGTATTATAATTTTATACAGTAGAGAAGTTTCTGAAGATTTTTAGTTTTTCCTTGAGATTAAAAAACTGCTTACTTTGTATCTATTTATTGCATGTTCTTCAGTCAAGGAGGTACCTATTTGCTGAGAAAGATGGGGGTGTGGATAAAAAGAGCAATGCTATTCACTTCTTGGATGCAGGAGACATTGAAAGGTGTGCGTCTGCCGTGTGTGTGTGTCCATGCAAGCATGCACGTGCACACATTAAGTGGCTGCATACATGTAAGTGGGAGCAAGCAAATCAGGAGCCGTACTTTGAGGGGCACAGAAAAGAAAGAAAATCAGAACTTTGAGAAATCAGACAGCACAGCCCATTGGAGAATCAAATGGCTGAGAGAAGAGAAGGGAAATTCGTCTGAACAGGACATTAGTGGGTGAGAAGATGAACACCTTAGGAACAAAACCCATCTTTTTTTTGGGCCACCATGGAAACTTCTTGGACTGCAGCAAAATTCAGTAAAATCTGCCAAAATAATAACTTTATGACTCAAAGTTCACCTATTAGGTCTCTATTTATGATGAAAGATGAAAAAAGAGAAGAATTGAGTAAAACAACATAAAAATTAAGACTAAGAGTGTCTCTTAAACTTTGAAAAGACTGTATTATGGCAATACATTGTCAAAAACTTTATGATAACAGCTGTGTTTTGTTTTGTTTCTTTTTCATATTTAAACGTATTCAAATGAAACTTCAAATTGTACAATTGTGTGTATGTAAATGTGTTCAAGTATTCATATACTTATAACTTTACACATGCTGGCTAGCAATAATTACCTTTAGAAGAGATATTTAATTTAGAGAAAGATTCTTTTATAGGTTCTGTAAATGTTTTCAATTATTAAAATAAAAACATTAAAAAAAAAGAAAATACAACATAATTAAATATTCCTTATGCTATGATGTGTGTGTGTGTGTATACATGTGTGTGTTTATATACATATATGTGTGTGTGTGTATATATATGAAAACCAAAACATAAACCAAAACCAAGGGGTATAAAATCCAAAACCAGAAAGCTTGGATAAGACACTGGGTATCTGATTTTGCATTTTGCCATAGTTTCTTAAAATCTGCTCTCTATCTTTTGTAATGCAACAGGAACATTGGAACACTAAGATAACTACTTGACCTCAGTCATCCTTTATTTAGTATTTAAATAATTTAAATAATTTTTAGAAGAGTTTAAGCATAAGAGAATTTTTCTACATCAGTAATGTCTACCTTTAGTTTTGGAGTAGTTTGGTGTAGATTTGAATACACTAGAGTGCCGGATATTTGTTGAACTGCAGTGTCATTTTAATCTTTCGTTATGTACTTCATCTTGAAACATTGCTTTGTGCGATAAAACTAGAGAAACAATTGTGGCGAGTCTACCTGCTTTGGGTTTTGTCCGGGAGTATTTCTCAGCAAAGGAGAAACGTGTTACCAACCATATTCTTTATGGAGAGACAATGTGTAGAAATTTTGAAAATGTGTAGAAAAGAGTGCATATGCAAATATTTTAGTTCAAGGTTCATGTATCTTTGGGAAAGTAGTCATGCGATGTTTTCCGACAAACTCTGCCTGTGTGTGTGAATGTATACACATTTTAAGAGGATGGAGACTGGAAAAATAACAGTATTATGAGCCAATATGCAGCTTGAATTAGAAGTCAGATCTGGTATTTAGGCTCAGATGAAAAATATCCTTTTTGTTCGCTCTTAACTCTTTAACTTCAGATAAATTGACATTGAATAATATCAGAATTATATGATGCACATTAATCTTTTTTTTAATTCTCCACTGCTGATATAATTTTACCTTCCTATGAGAGCCTGGTATCCCTCAGACATGATATTCAAGGAATTTCTTGTTTTCCAGCAGCCCCCTATGCTTCTGTTTCTAGAATACTGTGGTATTGAACAATGCAGCCATTTTTAAAAGTAGGTGAAGTACCATACTTTTGTTGCTACAAAAAGTAAAAGGCATAGTAAAGCTTGGGCACAAGTACAGGTGTATACACGTGCATCCAGTGTACTTGTATGGAAGTGTGTTTCTTGTGTATTTATACAAATGTTTTCATGAAGTTCATGACTAGAGATGCATAAATAATGGCAAACACCTTTATATTTTCATAAATAAGAATATAGCTAGAATACTTGTGAAAAATAACACAAAATTTTTAGCAAGGAAATTTAGGAATTTATATTATGTAAGTGTACATCTCAATCTTCGTTTATACAATAGGACTATCAGAGATCAGACTCTCTAGGACTCTGTACGGGCTTTAATCATTTAAAATAGGTTAAAATAAATTTGAATTCATACCTTTTGTTTTAGGACTTTCATGCTTGCTTTGCTTTGTTGAAGCTGAGTTTGAAAACTGATTGTGATAAAATGACTGTGGTATATTATTTATACGTTGGTACCATGGGTATGGTAATGCTAACATGCGTATACTTAGAGCTAACATGTATGAGTTTTTCCTATTTCTCTGACATATTTCTTGACTAGATATTTATGATAAAGCTACCTTCATCTTCATCTTTCTAGATATTACATATATGTTTGCACATAACTATACTCAGAGATGAGAAATAATTTTGGAAAGAACTGCAGTAGACTGCATTCATTCTAAGACACTGTTACAGTAACTTTTTTGCAAGTGTCCATTCATCGTCTTTATTTTTTTATTAAACCTCTGATTCATGGCAGAATAGCTTACTGGCACGAAAACAACAATTAGCAGGTATATTGAACACAACCTTAAAATACCCTGCATCGTAGCATTAGCATCATAACTATTTCAAATAGTTGTTGTTATTGTGGGGTTTTTTTCGGGGTTTTGTTTGTTTGGTTGGTTTTTTGGTTGGTTTTTTGGGGTGGGGTGGGGTTTTTTTTATTTTCCCCTGATATTGAACCAGTTTGCAGTTTATGTAATTTCAAACTATGCAATATATAATTTTATATTTTGAGTGGGAATTTGATGATTTATTTTTTCTTTACTAAAATTTTTGAACTAAATAAGTGTACAAAACCCTACTTAAATAAAATTAAAGTAAATATTATATGTTGATATATTTCAAGGTTTATTATTAATAATAATAATAATAATTATTATTATTATTATTAAGAAAGCTTAAGCTGATCTCTAACATTTGCACGGCAATAGCACATCTGTGTACCTAGGTGTTGATAAAGACAGATAGTACATGCAGTAACAGCTGCTGATGTAAACTATGCAATATGCAATGTGGGAGCTGAAAAGAAATCATTTGGGTCAGATCAAAATACTAAGGTAAGACTGCATGTATCACAATGTGTCAAGATTAATTGCTTTTCTAAAATTAGAACCACAGAAACTTGAAATAGCGCTATCTGATGCAGATCAGAGTGGTTTTGAACAGTGCAGCTTTTTAAAACGGAGCCATTCAGGTGCTGCTGAGAATCATTAGTTTTTAGCGCCTGAATGTTATATGATGAACAGAACACTAAGTGAAGAAGGAGGCTAGGGATTGCAAGTAATATCTAGATGCTGTTTTGTGGCTGCATCCTCAGGGTCTAACTGAATAGCTTTTAGGAAGAAATTAACTCTACGGTGGATGCCTAGAGGAAAGGGCTGGACTCTTCTCAGTTGTTCCCAGTGACTGGCCAAGGGGTAATGGGCACAAACTGGAACACAGGAAGTTCTGTCTGAACATGAGGGAAAACTTCTTTGAGGGTGACAGAGGTCAGGACAGGCTACCCAAGGAGGTTGTGGAATCTCCTTCTCTAGAGATGTTCTAGATGTGCCTGGACACAATCTTGTGCAACATGTTGTAGGTGCTACTGCTTTAGCAGGGTAGGTTGGGTTAGCTGATTTCCAGAGGTCTCTTTCAACCTCTATGTTTCTGTGAATCTGAGAATTCTGTATGAGAACCATTACAGGGTTAGTGGAGACAGCTTAATATATTTGTAAAACCTCAATACCAGAAAATTCCACCCTTGATCTAAAACCAAGGCTTGATGTGGCTTCTTATTTACCTCAGGCATTATGGTACTGGTAAGTGTGGAGAAGACTTTTGATTAGAGTGGAACTAACAAGCAGAGATGATCAAGGCAATTACTTTTAGTGGAATTAGGCCTCCTGGTTTTCTCAGTTTAGAAACTGAAATCATATTGTTCATGCACTTACAGAATGGGAAAATATGGCAATGTGGTAAGACCAGGGACTACTGGGATGGCAAGGATTATATTTCTGCTCAGGAGGGAAGGATACAATTCAGTCCAATGCAGGAGTAAGATCAAATGGGGACATGAACTCTCTTAGTAGGTGTCTCTTCTTAATAAGAGCCTTCAATAGAAGTCTTCAAGTATTGTCAGATGTACAGTACCATGCTATTCACTTACAAATGGCCTAATGGGGTGTTCCCGACATGATGTAGTGATAAATCACAGAAGTGCCAATTAAAATGGAACACTTATTGTGTCAATCATTTAAAAGTAATGTTAAGATCCCATAACACTCTTTCAAAAATAAAAGGTATAATAAAAGCTTCATATGTAGAGCTCCTTCTTTGCATTACTGCCTCCTGGTAATAAAGGGGTTCTTACAGGTGTGATTATAATTGAAAATCTTTTGCTTTATCATTTTCATGTTTTCAAATTCCAATGATTCCAAATGAGGGTATTATTCCTCTGATAAAACTGGACCCATATACTGTCTTAAGGCATTCTTGTTATAAATAATTAACTCAATTTTTTTCTCACATGCAATCAAAATTCCCAACACCTCTGCTCACAAAACAAAATCTGAAGGCACAAGATGAAATTAAATTGGAGAACGAATATCTATAATATTCACCATGAGGATGAAAGTACCAGTTACCAGCTAAAATGGATTAAATTTTGTCTTTATGGGACCTGCTCCTTTCTCCTTTCCCTGTTTGCCAATCTGTGTGTTATTGGTCTGGGTGAAGTTCATATAGGTCTCTTACTTTGTTGTCACTGCATAGCCTTTTTTTTTTTTTTCTTTAACCAAATTATTTTCTAGTTTTGTGATGAGAAGTCTGTATCACACTGGCACAATTAGTTGTCTTTATGCCAGTCTAGGGTAGCATAACAAAGAAGAATAAAAGCAAACTGGCCTTGCCATGGGTCCCATGTTTTTTGAGTCAGCTTCTAGATGGCCTCCAAGGGTTACATGAAAATTCTCATTAAAGGATAGTGTTTCTAATTTCTGTCTGGCCAGAAGGGCTTTTTCCACCAAATGTCACAATTCCTCTTGTTATTCATATTTTCCACTTTGTCTCCTTTGGAACACACAATAATTATTTTATAGCTCACCAACACATTTGTGCTGCAGCCTATTACAAGACACAGTTCAGATTGCAGAATTATAAATTTCCATCCACAATTGTCCTCTCTATTTAATCACTGCTTTAGCTAAAGGTAAGCCTACCCTTCTCTCCTTAACTTCTTTTATTAAGAGCTTAGGTGCAGTAGCATGTTTATTACAGACATCACAATTGCTATGCACTAATCTTACATGCTGTATTATTAGCAATAACAGAACACAACAGAGTGAAGCCTCCACCTGAATTTGTTTCCTTTTATGGATTTTTGTTAAACATAAGTGCAGATTTTCATTGCAGTGTGTGTGGGTTTAGCCACGCAATTCCCATTAATATTAAAAGGAATCATGCAGCTAAGTCCCTACACACCACATTGAAAATACTCCTTAATGTTATTTTAATGAAGATTCTTTTATGAGTAAATTATTTCAGAGTAGCTGAGCAGTTATTATCTTCCTCAGTTACTAGTGATCGCCCACAGGGTAAGTGTTCTCTAATATTATGTTTCAGCCCCCGTGCCTTTGCTATGTTGTTATGGGACATTTCTAGTTATAAACGATTTTCATTGCAGTGTACAATTAGAAACTAGCCAACAGAGTAAAGCAGCAAAACTTGTTTTTGGCTGCAAGTTGGAGCTGCCCCTAGGGGTCTTTAATTTATGCTCTGCCCTTTATGTATAATCAAGGCTTTTTTGAAATGCGCCCAGTTTGTTCCTTAGAGGGAACATTTCTCTCCTTCTTGAGGTTCATTCCACCTTGTTTGTGGTTTACAAATCTTTCAAGGTTGTTCACGATAGTTGGTCATATGCAGAATGGCAGTATAAGCCTTTAAGGATACTTGGAACCATAATTTACTCATTTAGGTGCACTTATAATTTGGTTTTGAAACTTGACATGTTGAACCCAGAAATCCACAGCATAGTTAATTAGTTTGTTTGAACTCTGTTCCTCCTTCCCTACACAACTTACATGCATTAGTAACGACCTTATGTTTTTATAGAGGGGAGTATCACCACAGACCTGCCTACATGAACGTCATCCTATTTCTGGCCTGCCTTTCCTCCTCCTTCCCCTCCTCTGGAACACTGGATTTTATTCTTATCTCTTTGGATTGGAGCACTACAGATCAAATTATTGTGGACTGAAGTGCTGCTAATGGCACTCATTTAGAAAATATAGATTAGATCTATAAAGAATATCTGTAAATTGTTATGATACAAATTTTCAGAAAGGAGTTCTTTTAACAGTTGATGAAATAAAAAATGCTTTTTTTTTTTCAGTTCAATAGTTGGTTCTCCTACAGACATTGATAATCTTTTTTCAATTCTAGAGCAGGTGTTTTTGTCTCTTTCAACAGGACTCACGACTTTATCTAGACCAAAGGATTCCACCTTGGCTAACACACACATCTATATAACGTAAAATAGATAACATAAAATATATTTTGAGCTATCTCTTTTAGGTTGGTGCATTCTCTTAGTGCAATGGTAAAATGTAATCCATAGCAATAAAAATGCCTCTCATTGTTGAGAAAATTCTATCAATTTTATAATTCATATAAAGCTATTCACTATGGAATTACTTTGATAGCCATGGAACAGTAAAAGTAGCCAACCACAATGCTTTGTTGGGGCATTTTGTTGGATATACTTTTTCCAGCTTGTGAGGTTGTTCCCTAGAAGAGGTGAAAAAATCTGTTCTATGGGTTACGTGAGTATTCTTCTAAGGGATCAATATAATCATCTTATTTAAGCTGTAGACTATCATAATCAAAAGAATCAAGAAAGCCATTTACCATGTTGCTTCTTCCCTCAGTATGATCCTACGTATGTGGTTTCTTTGAGATCATGTCTTAAAGGCAGAGAAGGTTTAGCTTGTGAATATATGAAAGCTGATTAACTTCTATTGACACTGGCTGGTCTCACAAATTTGTTTCTTGCTGCTTACTAATAAAGAGTTCATGTGATGTGTCACAACCTCTGACAATAGTAATGAACAGTAATCAAATTATCTGCCCCCAATTGACTTTGTATCACATGATCCAAAAGAAAGCAATCCACAGACTCAAATCAGTTCAAAAGGATTTTTTCATCAGCCTTAAGAAATAAAAACTAGGGCTTTGGTTTTTATTCTTTTTTTAGTAAGTGGAAGTTCTTTTATATGAATCACATGCATTTCAACATAAAATAACAATTAAAACATGTAGATTTTTTACAATATACAGCAAATGTGTATTAAACATTTTTTAATGTTTAATGTTAAATTTATTTTTAATTAAAAGAAATCAATAACCTGAAGCATTAGTGTTATGGGTTATGTGTGCTAGAAAGGTAAAGCACAGCATAGAGCCAAGTACCCTAGTTCTTGTCTCATTTATTATTTTGGCTTCCACAACAAAATATATATCCCTTTATTTGGCCTTGGACTGAATTAAACATGACACAGCTGATGGTAGTTTGATGCAGGTTCATTGAGATATTGGGGTAATACCAAGAAAACAATGAGGCAGTGTTTTATTTAAGGAGCCTTTCATACCTCGTTGCTTATATACATTTCTTTTTTTGGGTTTCTTTGTTTTTTTTTTTTCCTCTGTTTACATGTGATATTTTACATTGTATGTGTCTTTCACAGGAGAAACTAAAAAAGAAATATTTATCCATATGTAACTTCGGTTACATCAATAAAGACAAACCTTGAAAGAAAACAGACAAGTAGCGGGCAGATTCATTTTTACTTAATACAATGAATGGGTAATATCTTCATCTATGACTACTTATGCTATTATTTTGTTGAATATCATATTTGTTACTGAACTGAAGATTCTGAAATGTTGGTCAGAAAAATCTTACTGAAAAGACTGTGCTTGTCCCAGCTCTCAGTTTTGGAGTGGTAATGTTATTTCAACATCTGGCATACAAACCCATAAACTCACTTGTCAGCCTTGGGAAGGTCACAGTTGGAGTCTTGTTAAAAATATCAGAACTTTTGGTTGGACAAAAAAAATACTTTTTTAATAAAATATGCCTCTGGATTGTTGCATATGTATTTTGAATGTAAAATAAAATTTCTTGGTATAAAGATCCTGTTTTTTAAATATTTAAATTTGAAGAAGAATGTACTACAAGTTTTTATAGTCTACTTGAGAAATATTTCCTTCCATCTGGGCCTTTTCGTTGTGTAACAGGAGTTTCAATATATTAGAAGAACAATACCAGTCTATAAATAGTACCATTCTGGTTTTTTTCATGCTAGCCATGTAGTGTGATTTGCATCACATATGCTTCAAGCTTGGCAAGAGACATTTCCCTGGTTTTACGGAAGTTCTTAAGATGAAGTAAAACAGTCCATTCTTTGTTAGTATTAAATCAAGGGGGTTTGAAGCAAACTAAACATAGAGTTTTACTCATTTAAAGTTTAAAATTTAATATTGTACAGGTCTTGGAATTCTCCAAAGATGGGGGTCGCACAGCTTTCTGGGTACTCTCTTCCAGTACTGCCTTACTGTCCTCATAATTTTTCCAACCATTAATGGCCAGACTGAAAATTCTAAGATAAAACTTCTGGCCACAGAAGCTTTTGTATCACACAGTACTATCTAAAACAGTTCTGTTCCATCACCTTCATAAAATCCTCTCTATAATTTGGAGATCTGTTTGTCTCTTCTTTAACAAGTTAAACTACTACAGCTTCTCCTAAACCTCTTTTGAGGTCATTTGGCCTTAGTAGCTTGTGCTGGTTTTGGCTAGATGGAGTGAATTTCCTTCATAGTAGATAATACAGGGGTAGGTTTATGGATTTATGCTGAAAACAGTGGTAATATAGAGATATTTTTGTTATTGGTGAGTAGTGCTTACACGGAGTCAAAGACATTTGTTCTGGGACACGTCCCCACTGCAAGTAGGCTGGGGGTTGCACAAGAAGGGGACACAGCCAGGACAGCTGACCCCAACTGATCTCACATTCTATGACATCTTGCTCAGTTTAAAAAGCTAGAGAAAGAACAAGGAAGGGGAGAATATCTGGCACGATGGCATTTGTCTTCCCAAGTAACCATTAGATGTGATGGACCCCTGCTTTCCTGAAGATAGTTGAACACCTGCCTGCCGATGGGAAGTGGTGAATTAATGCCTATTTTCACTCTGCTTGTGTGCATGGCTTTTGCTTGATCTATTCAACCGTCTTTATCTCAATCCAGGAGCTTTCTCATTTTCAGTCTTCTGATTCTGTCCTCCATCCTAACATGGGTGGAGTGAATGAGCAGCTGCATGGAGCTTAGCTCCTGGCTTGAGTTAAACCACTACAGTCCTTTTTGGCACCCACTGTGGGGCTCAAACGATTTGATTGGAATACGCTAGATCAAATTTATAGATGTTACTATTTGTCTTATTGTTTGTTAGAGTTTGGTGCTTGTTAGTCTGCTTTTAGCTTTCTTTGATTCTTATAATGTTGTACTGCTTCTGTTGAACCCTCTCCTGATTTTAGTGCCAATTTTTAGGTGTGTTTAGTGAACAAAACTGAGCAATATTCAAGGTGAGACCCTGCGTCATAGAGGGGGATTTTAATTTCCTGAAATCACAGAATCACAGAATTGTAGGGGTTGGAAGGGACCTCAAGAGGTCATTGAGTCCAACTCCCAAAACATTAGACTGATGGCTACACTCCTCCTACTGTAGGTCAGTCTGACTTCTGCTTTATTAACCACAAAAGTGCACTGATGGGTCACATAGAACTTGGCATCCACTGTGATCAACTGATCCTTTTGATCAGGGCTTATTTAGGCAGTAGGTTCCCACCAAGCATAGTTCCTCATGCATAGGTTGTTCCAGAAGTATCTTACATAGCAAATTTTCTGGTACAGTCTGGCTCTATTCCTGGCTCCATCCTCAAGATGTCTATGAACTGCAGTGCTGCTATTTGACATGCCAATCAGTCCTGAAAGAGTATTATAGATTAAGTTGCTGAGTGGATGTTCTCTCTTATCCCGCATAAGGTAGAGTTAATGGATGCTATCAGCCCCAGTACCAAGGTACTTATTTTGATAATGGCTTTCAAGCCACTGGTTACTTGCTTTCTAGATTAGGGGTCTACACAGTTTTCTGTTCAGCTAACAATGCATCCATCCACCCCATACCTCTTATGTTTCCAAAAGTGAATGTTGCAAGGAACAGTATCAGTAGTGTAAATAGAGATAAAGGTATATTACATCTTCTTGTCAATGAAACTGGCCATTTATTCACAGAAGGTAAGTGTGATTATAACAGTGTAAATAAGTGCTAATCTTTCTTATTAGCTTCATGCTTTGCATGCATTTAGAAATACATTATCTTTTTCAGTGGAAAAATGAGATTGACTGGACTTTATAGATAAATCAAGCATGTTGGATCAGGCTGGGTTTTTTCCAGTTGTCAGATACCTCTCCCAATCACCATGACTATTTGTAACTGATAGTGGTCTTGCAATCACATCGCTTTTCTTTGAGCGCTCAGGTGAGTCCCTTCTGTCTCATGAAATCTGGTAACATCCAGCTTCTCTGGTAGCCTTTTATTGCTCCCCATTGGTGACTGTCCTTCTTCCTAATTCATATCTTACATTTATTTATTTAGAAATCCAGAAAAAACAAGGATATCCAGAGGTCTTTGGTTTTATTTTAGGAAACTGGTATATCAAAAGTCCTTCTAAACCAGACAGTCAGGAGGTGAGGTTCTGTAAGGAATTAGACATTTTTCACTGACATAAAATAGTTAGTATGAAGACATTAGAAATCAAGTTAATTAATAATAAAATGGTTTGTATGTAAAATGCATAACACTCATGTTAGGAACTCATGTTTCAATAATTAGCTGCAAATAGGAGCAAAGAGAGGCAATAAAACATAGATGAAAATATCATTAAAACGAGTATTTGAAAAATCTACAGCAGACTTCTGAAGAAAAAGTGGTGTGAACTGTTATCCTGTTAACCAATGAAATTTGATAATATCATATGCAATATGATGTTGACTGCAAAGGCATAAAGTTAGATTTTAAATTAAAATGGAGTTCTATGAAAAGAGAACAAAATATCACTGTAGAAATCTTTGGAAACCTGTGTTCATTTGCAGAAGTAGATAAAGAAGGAAAAACCCCAACCCAAACTAAACCAAAATGATAGAAAACTGAGGAAGTAGTCTGTGAAGAATAACATTGAAAAATCAGCTTCAGTAAACAATGTCCAGCTGACAAGCAAATTTTCACAGAGTGTTTAATAATGTTTTTGAGTTCACTGAAAAATTTCTCAGTTAGAGTGAATACCCTGGGTCTCTGTGCTCTGCCCAGAAGGCCATTTCATAAAACCGAAAGGACTAAGGTATATTTGAGATGTCTCCCATTCCCAAATGTGATTGAAACCACTGCAACCAAAGCAGACTCCTGTGTTATCTATAAATCAAACCCATCCCAATTAGGATGTAGATAATAATTGCCTCAAACCTTTAGTTCATGAAATGTTCACAATCTATGCATCAGAAAACAGTTTATAATTATTTTTTATATGCTGTCATGAAATAAAAAGGCATATATTTATATTTTTATAACCATGTTCCATAGATGTGTGGCCATCCTAGAGGCAAAGAAAGATGGATGCAGTTGTACATGCAAGTAGCAGAAAACTAGGAGACAGTGCAGCAGATAAAGGAAAAGGACATGCTGACAGTCAGAACTTCTCAGTGGATGCAAAGAAGGATGACTGGCAATACCAAAAAAGAAGATAAGCAATAGTGGGAGCAGAAAATAAAGGGAGTAAAATAGCAAAATATACCCAACCGCAAAACCATGGATACAGAAGAAATGCAGATATGAAAACTAGCCTATTGGTTCTGACTTCTCTTGCCAAAGAGTTTCTAGCCTGATCACCATTACAATAATAGGAAAAGACATTATCAGGGAGCATCATCACATGTGCTAACTTTATACCATCAGCTCCATGACACTGTATTCTCACCCCAAGTTTGGAATATGTATGTTCAAGACTGTTAATACCATGATGTATCTATAACACCTACCTCAACGTCAGCAAACAATGATGGGTAAATGCAGGGGGAAGCAGAAGGCTTATGGGCTGACAAGCAGCAAGAGAATAAAAATTTCTGTAGTGGATTGACCTCATGTGGGCCAAGTACCCACATAGCTCTTGCTCACCCTTGTTTTCTGTGGAACAGGGAGAGAATGGAAGGTGAAGAGACTCAGGGATTGAGTTAGTGACAGTTTAAGCTCCACATACAAGCAAGGCCACTACTTCCCATTTCTGGCAGATATTTTGCCACTTCCTGAAAAGGGTGTGACAGCATGCATATAGCTGTTGGGGAAGAAAATTGCCATAGCCATGAATGTTCCTTTTTCCTTCTCCTTTACCTGAGCTTTCATTTCCTTCCATGTGGCCAATTCAGGCCAGGTGTCTTGGCTAGGTTTACCAACCTCTTGCTCAAAATTCAGATCTGTATAATGAAATTTTGTAACCTGCAGTTTGGATGATCAGTGTCAAAAAATGAACCCCAGACATTTGACAACAAACTAGAAAAAGCAGTCTCATCCTTAAAAATACAAAGAAAAAATAAAGTAGTTTAAGTATTTATTGATGAGGAAAAAGAAAATATAAAGTCAAGACTGTGAGTTATCTACTTAAAATAATCCCAGTGACTCAAACCATAACATAAAAAGTATCTTATTGCCCATAGAGCTGCTGCCACTTGGCAAGCTACATCCTCCTAAACTGTTAAGACAGTCATAAAGTCTACTGACAGACCTATTTGTGCACATTCAAACAAAAATTTTCCTCAGGAGATCAATACATATTAATATGTAATTTTATTATAATAATTCATTATTATTAACAACAATTGTAGTGACAAACCCACTTAAAATTTCTGACCAAGACTAATAGATATATCATTGTCCTGCTTACCATCTAGCTTTGAAGACCAAATTTTAAGCAATGGAACTCATTTGGGCTTTCTCCATGTCTTTCTCTTTTGTCTCAGAAAGGCAGCAGGCATTCTCTGGGCTGCCAGGTGTCTTATATCTGGTTTGCCACATTTAATGACCCCCCACTGTGTCACACCTGTCTACAGCCCAGCTTGTTTAATGTAACTTGTCACTTTCCTAATAAAAAGGAACTGTCTTTATGTTTCCAAAACAAGGTTCCTTATTGAAGTATTTCTAGAGATGATGCAATTGCAGATAACATTCAGACTATGGAGTTGTTTTATATGACGGTCCCTGAAGGCTTCTCCTCTAAATTCTGTTTCTCTCTCTTCAACTTCCATGCAAATGTTTACACTTTTTCTCTAACAAGATTTAAGCAGCTTTTTCATTCTTTTAGAGGTGGTTTTGTGATATTATTTATTTATCTATTTATTTATTTATTTTGTGCTAGCAAGTGCTATTTTAGGAGTAGAATTTTGACGTATGTAACTTCCCAAGGAAGCCTGACCCTTACTGCTACCCCATTTTTGTCTGCTAAGTCTAGGAAGATGTTTATCCAGTGAAATGGCTCATTGTAAACTGCATGTTTATCAGGTCTATTAACACCTCCTTTGAAACTTTGGATGAATAACCATAATAATGACGGTGGCTGGAAGGGACCTCTGGATATCTGTCCAAGCCCAGTTGCTCAAGCAGGGCCACCTAGACCCTGATTGCCCTGGACCGAGTCCATACAGTTTTTGAATATTTCCAAGGAGGAAGACTCCATAGAGTCTCTGGGCAAGATGTGCTAGTGGTCCATCATGCTCATGATAAAATGGTTTTGCTGTATATTCAGGCAAAACCTCTTGTGCATCTGTTGTTCTCCATGCATATTGCCTGGTAACTTGATACTAATAAAAAGAGAGTGGATAGGAGACCCTACTCACCTAGACCATATTTTATCAGGTTCTATAAAAGAATGTTATGGGAGAGAGTGTTGAAAAACAAAGTGATGACTATATAGATAATATCCGTTGCTCTAACCTACCAGGCTAGCCATTTCATAATGGAAACTTATCAGGTTGGTCAAGCCTGACATCCCCTTGGTAAATCCATGCTGACTATTATTTAGATGTCTTTCTTGTCTTTCATGCACCTAGAAATGGCTTCTGGGATTGATTGTTCCATCACTTTCCCAGGGATTGATGTTGACCACCCTGCGGTTCCTTTATACATCTTTCTTGCATTTGAAGCTAAAGTTCAGTCCTACCTGAATTCCTGATGATCTTTCCATTTCCAGAGATGAAAGCTGCAGAACAAATGGAATAAATCCAGAAATAATAAAAAGATTATATTTTTCTGGAAACCAGGTTCCTGAGTTTCTAGGAAGTTTCTTGATTGTATTTTTGCTCTTGGACTGGATAAACATTAATTTTTTTCCTGACATAATTTTATTGTACAGTCTTATGTAACCCCTTGTTATTATGGGCTTTTTTTTCACAGAATCACAGAATCACAAGGTTGGAAAAGACCTTTAAGATCATCAATTCCAACCGCTCCCATCCTATCCTAGCCATATCCCTAAGTACCTCATCTACCCTTTTTTTAAACACATCCAGGGAAGGTGACTCGACCACCTCCCTGGGCAGCCTGTTCCAGGCCCTGACAACTCTTTCTGTAATTTTTTTTTTCTAACATCCAATCTAAACCTGCCCTGGCACAGCTTCATGCCATTCCCCCTTGTCCTATCACCTGTCACCTGGCTGAAGAGACCATCACCTATCTCTCTATAACCTCCCTTTAGATAATTGTAGGCAGTGATAAGGTCTCCCCTCAGCCTCCTCTTCTCTAAGCTAAACAGCCCCAGCTCCCTCAGCCGCTCCTCACAGGATTTGCCCTCCAGCCCCTTCACCAGCCTGGTTGCCCTTCTCTGGACTTGCTCCAGGACCTCCATGTCCTTCTTGTGGTGAGGAGCCCAGAACTGGACACAGTACTCGAGGTGCAGCCTCACCAATGCCAAGTACAGGGGCACAATCACCTCTCTAGACTTACTGGCCACACTAGACTTACTGGCCACACTATTTTTTTGTTGTTGTTTGTGTAGTTGGGCTTTTTTGTGGTTGTTTTGGTTTGTTTCTTTGTTTTGTTCTGGGTTTGTTGTGATTTTGGGGGTTTTGGTTTTTAGGGTTTTTTTTTTCTCTTCTTTTACCTGGCCGTTTAATGTCTGTAGCCCAAAGTGTCTTGGTACTGGCCTAGTTCCTGTCTGTTCAAATATATTCTTCCCCATTCTCTCGGTCGCTATGCTCCTCTTTTTTCCATTTTTGTTGTTATTTCTAGCCTGTGCTTGATAAATTCCATGAGTTTCTATTATGAGTGGACTGCTCATCTATGTTGTTGCTTCATACAGCTATTTCATAGTTGGAGCTGGACATGTTTACCTGTATACAGAACTCTTTGTCACTCACATTATAGCAATGGCTTTGTTTGGCATTCTTTCAGTTATTTCTGCTTCTTGACTACAATTTTCCACTTCAGCTTGTAAAAGATTTATCTCCATGGACAAGAAAACCACGTTTTCATCTGTAAGCCTTCTGCAATGGGCTGCAATGGGATACGCAAGATGTCACTTGGCACAGAGTAACTTAAACTGCTCTATAGTGTTCCCTCAAAAAGTCAGGATTGCTTTACATTATAAAACAAGTTGTGGGTTTGGGTAAGACCTTTATGGTAAGTGTCTTACCAGAAGACAGTTGACGTGGTTTTGCCCCAGCTGAGGGCCGCACCCCACACAGTCGCTTGTGCTTTTAAAAGGAAGGGGGAAGGAAAGTTGGGGGAGAGGGAAAAGGGAAGGAAGAAAGGAGGAAAAGAAACCACAACCTAGAAACCAGAACCACGCAGGTTGGGATAAGGATAGTTTACTAAACAATAACAGAAAACTAGATATAACAATAACATAAGTTTAAAGCACAAAATAGATGAAACTGGTGATACACAATGCAATTTCTCACCAAACCACACAACTCAGGCCGCACAGCTTAGAGCCCGTCCTGGAACCCAACCGTCCCCAGAAACTGCACGTCCTGGCGTTGTCTCCTCCTCTTCCCCCCAGTCCCCCTTTATACTGAGCATGACGTAACTGGCATGGAATATCCTCTTTGGCCAATTCGGGTCACCTGTCCTGGCTGCGTCCCCTCCTTTCTCATTAGTAAGGAAGTATGAAGAACTGAGAAAGGTCCTTGATTGCCCGGCAACAACCAGAAACATCAGGGTGCTATCAGCACTGTTCTCATCCTAACACCCAAACATGGCATTACAATCACTGCTAAAAATAATTAACTCCATCATAGCTGAAACCAGGACAACAGTCTAGCAAAAAAGTGGTATTAATTTTCAATAATGGTATAGTTTCCAGCATGAAATAGTAACATTAAAAATCCTAGACCTAAATGCCTTTGCAAATTTTTAACAGGATCATTTTGACTTTTTCTGGAGTTACAAAGTGTCCCTATCCTTCCCACATACATTCTCTTTTGGACATGCACTTCATGCAACTGCCATGTTCTTGGTCCATTTCTCATGCCTTATTCCCTGGCATGTGTAGTGTCTGTCCTTCTTAGGATGCCACATCTATTATTTCTTCCACTTCTCTTTCAAGCAAAAATCTAACCTCTCGCCTATGTTCTTGCACCTTCAATTTATGGAACCAAATTGGATCTTACTCCTTCTCCTGTACTAAAAATATTAAGAATTGTGGTTTGTGGTGTACAGATTCCTCAGTTCATGTTGAATATCCATGGACATCCACACCTATGATGTAGTTTAGCAAAACTTGTCAGAAGGATCAAGCTAAGCTACTTTAGTAATGCAGAATCTATTTCTAATGCCACATATGCCAAAGAGCTCTCTCCTGAATAAATGTGGTTGTCTTGTTCCTTCAGTGATAAAGCGTACTCATTTCTTTCATGCACTCTGTTAGTCGTTGAAAATCCTCTGTCCATAATGCATCTTATTTTATCTTATTTTTTTGATCATTATATGGTATGCAATTTCTCCCTGTCATTACACATACAAGGGTCCACACAGTGTAACTGAGACCAGTACTTTCTGATATATTGTCTTTCTGACCAGAATGGTCTTGAATTTCTTCATCTGAAGCCTCTTATGTTTTTTGTTTGTGGCTCTTCATGATTTAATCCAGTTCATCTACATTAGCTGCTTCTTTCTCACTCAGAGCACATTGTAAAACGTATGCCTATGAAGCATTAAAGTCCACAGGACTTTGTGAGCTTCTTTTGAGGGGTGGTTGAGACTGCTAGAAGGACAGGCTTATTTTTGCACTGAGCTTTGAGTAAGTTTATGAACTGTGGAAACAGGGTCTGAGCACCTGAGAAGAATATAGGGATGTTGTCAGGGCCTGTAGGGACACGGTTAGGAAGGCTAAAGCCCGCTTGGAAATGAAGCTAGCAAGGGACATAAAGGATAATAAAAAGAGGTTTTTCAGATATGTGAATAGTAAGAGGATGACCAGGGATAATGTAGGTCTCTTGCTGAATGAGGCGGGTGTCTTGGAAATGGGTGATGATGAGAAGGTGGAGATACTGAATGCCGCCTTTGCCTCGGTCTTCACTCCAAAGGGCCCTCGGGACCCACAGATACTGAATGAAAGTAGGAGTGTTTGTGGAATGAAGAGCTTCCCTCTAGTTGAGGTAGGGGTGGTCCAGGAGCGGCTCAAAGGGATTAATGCACACAAATCCATGGGCCGGGATGGGATACATCCACGTGTGCTGAGGGAGCTGGCGGAAGTGATTGCAGAGCCGCTTGCTATCATCTTCGACAGGTCTCGGAGAACAGAAGTACCTGAGGATTGGAGCATAGCCAATATCACTCCAGTCTTTAAAAAGGGCAAAAAGGAGGATCCTAGCAACTTTAGGCCAATCAGCCTCACTTCTGTCCCTGGAAAGATGTTGGAACAGCTTGTTCTGGATGCCATCACCAAGCAACTGGAAGAGAAGAAGGTCATGAGGAGTAGTCAGCATGGATTCACCAAGGGAAGATCGTGCTCGACCAATCTCATAGCCTTCTATGATCTCATCTAAGGCTGGGTGGATGGAGGGAGAGCAGTGGATGTCATCTACCTTGACTTCAGCAAGGCTTTCAATACTGTCTCCCATGACATCCTGATAGAAAAGCTGAGAGATCATGGGATAGATGAGTGGACAGTGAGGTGGGTTGAGAACTGGCTGTAGGACCAGGCTCAGAGGGTCGTGATCAGTGGAGCAGAAACTGAATGGAGGCCTGTGACTAGCAGTGTTCCCCAGGGCTCGGTGTTGGGTCCAGTCCTGTTTAATATCTTCATCAACGACCTTGATGAGGGAATAGCATCCACCCTCAGCAAGTGCTGATGATACAAAGCTGGGAGGGGTGGCTGACACGCAGGAACACTGCGCTGCCATCCAGGGAGACCTGGACAGGCTGGAAAGCTGGGCAGGGAGAAACCTAATGAAATTCAACATAAGCAAGTGTAGAGTCTCGTACCTGGGGAGCAATAACCGTCTCTATCTGTACAGGCTAGGGGATGACCTGCTGGAGAAGAGCTCTGTGGAGAAGGACCTGGGGGTCCTGGTTGATGACAGGTTGGCTATGAGCCAACAGTGTGCCCTGGTGGCTAAGAGGGCCAATGGGATCCTGGGGTGCATCAGGAAGAATGTGGCCAGCAGGTCTACTCTGCCCTGGTCAGGCCCTACCTGGAGTATTGTGTCCAGTTCTGGGCTCCCTGGTATAAAAAAGACAGGGATCTCCTGGAGAGTCCAGAGAAGGGCTACGAAGATGATTAAGGGCCTGGAACATCTCCCGTATGAGGAAAGGCTGAGTGAGCTGGGGCTGTTCAGCCTGGAGAAAAGAAGACTGAGGGGGGACCTAATTAATGTTTATAAATATCTTAAATATGGGATGCAGGGGGAGTTGGCCAACCCCTTTTCAGTGGTCTGTGGAGACAGGACAAGGGGCAATGGCTGTAAACTGGAGCACAGGAAGTTCCACACCAACATGTGGAAGAACTTTTACACAGTGAGGGTGACAGAGCCCTGGGACAGGCTGCCCAGGGAGGTGGTGGAGTCTCCTTCTCTGGAGATATCCAAGACTCATCTGGACGCCTATCTATGCAATATGAGCTAGGGAGCCTGCTTTGGCAGGGGGGTTGGACCCGATGATCTCTCGAGGTCCCTTCCAACCCCTACAATTCTGTGATTCTTTGAAGGTCTTCGTCTCCCAACATACTCATGGAACTTTAGTTCCTACCTGTGTCAAAACATGCTGCAGTTGCTCTGACATGCCATTTAGGTAATGGTGCAGAGCCAAGAGAAGAAGAAAAAGAGAAGAAGCAAAACTAGACAACAATAACACCAATGGAAACACCAGAAAAGGAAATACAATATATTTAATCTTTATTTAGTTTCTTAAAACTGGAAAATTTTAACCAGAAATGAGATGGCATGAAGAGATACATACTGTGGATATAAAGAATTAACTTCAGAAACAGAAGTATTAAAAAGCAACGTTTTATGCTCAGTGATTTTTAGGTTGCATTCAGAAATACCTAAGTGTATATTCTCTGTAGATAGTAATAAAACATTTTTATAATGTAATCATATCTATTAGATAATATTCTTATTTATCCTTATGCAACTGGTCAAATAATGTTCATCGTTTTAGCTCAGGAATGACAGCAAAATATTTTAACTGTACATCATATTCAGCAAATAATTTTACACTTTAAATTGACTCTAATCAAAATTCTAATTCTTGAATTCTATTGCTTAAATCTTTTTATTACTCAGTCCTTTTACCCTGAACTCCAGTAAGAAAATTGAAATAAAACTTACAGTTTTCTCTCTTTTCATGGGTCATTGATTGTTTCTATTTCTTAGTGGTAAAATAAAAGTTTCAGCTCATGAACATTAAAAATCAGTTTTTTATTCCACTTTCCTTGTTCTGATTCAGACTGCATGTAAGTAAGTTTAAAATCCTCTTTTATAACTTCTTTTATAAATGTTCCATATGACAACTACTTACATTCAGGTCCAACTCCCCTTTCAAGTCTCAATTAACTTGAGGCTGTTTCTTAAAATGTGTGATTGCGTTATAGGTGTGTTTTGAGTTTTTAAAAGCCTGATCTAGCTTAAGTTACCTCTGACTGATGAGTACTTCTAAATACGTAATCATAGTACAACATCACATGTGACTGCAAAAGAAAGAATACATGAAAATTCTGCAATTTAAAAGTTGAGAAATGCAATTTGTAACACAAACATTTTCCTGTTTGCTTCATGAAACACTACAGAAAAAACTACAAAATTGTTTCTTTATATAAAACAAATTCACTATAGTATAATTAATGTAACATAATTAATAGGATACATAAAATTCTCAGTATGGATGTGAATGCTAAAAATTATTGTAAAAAACATTCTGCATAATGATGTGTTCTATATTTAGTAAAATTTCATTAGTGCTCACACATGCCAACTAAATAGTCTGCATACTTAAAAGCCCCTAAGTACTCATAGACAGGATCAACTGTGATGGTTTTAGTTACTAAACAGAAAGACTTCATTGAAATAATATTCAAGAGTTGTCCATAACCTGCCCAAAGTCAGAAGGTTCAGAGTTATAGAAAGAACATTCTCCCTTGTGTCACTCTAAGGGTGCTGCAAATATACTTCTTAATTGAGAAATTTGGAATAGATGGTGATCTAGCATCCACACTCCTGCAAACATACATTATATCAAATGCAGATCTCCAAACATGCAGGAGCATACTCACATCTTTGCATTTAGATAAGAAATTCAAGTGCAACAAAACTGTGAGCATGACCAGAGCCCTTGGGTACAACTGAAACATGAATTCTGAATCACATTATTATACTTGTCAATATTTAAGCCTAGCCGGATTATTTTAAAAAACGGAAAGTGTATTTTTACATTAGTTGTAGATTTTTTTTCAATCTTTCAGTCCAGAAATAGCATGACCCAGTTTGATCCATAAATATTACAAATACAATATTATAAATTGTGCTTCTGGTTATCATAATTCCCATAACTTCCATTAGGCCTTATTTGTAAAGCAAAAAGGAGGAAATAGGTGGCAGTAATTTTCAAAATTCTTGCTGCTGCTTTTTAATTCTCTGTCATAGATCTGCATCTATTTATTAGTATGACTAGATAGTTCATGCCATTCTCAAAAATCTAGCAATCTACATTCTCTACAGCCATGATATTATCCTCTACGCTGAATAGTTCTGAGAATTCTTATTTAAATTAAAAAAAATAAAAATCATCAAATGCTAGCCAAAAATTCTCAATATTTCTTCTACTTTTCTGCTTTGTAACTTCCTATTCTAATGGTAATGCTGGTACTGGATCTGTTGTCACAGGAGAATAATACCATAAGGTCTTGGAGAGCCTCTGGCATTGTGCTTTATGTACTGAATTTTTAAAATGAATTACACCTTTTAAAAATACTTGACTCATCAGGATATTGTATCAGATGCAGTTAATATCAGCATTTTTTACATGCTGTGATGTAAATGTTAACATAATCAGGTACCACATATAGCACATCCCATTGTTATTGAAAATAAAAAGAGATATATTTGTAAAATCGTATTTGCATCCAAAATGTTATAAAAATCCCTGCCAAAGCAACATAAACCCAGAAAAGAACATCTTCCTCAGGAGTGGATTGAATAAAAAAATAAACAGAAGATAAAAATTAGGGGGGTTATTAGAACACTTTTGTACCTCTAATGAAGCAACAATGGTATTATTATGCTGTTATCAGGGCAACAATCCAATTACGAGCTGATAAATTACAATGCAAAATGCACATAAAGTAGGATTTCAAATAAAACATTGTGAGGATTCTAATAGCATTATTATGAGTATTTCAAAGAAAGGGGGTTTAAAACAATATTTTAAAACCTAAGCAATAGTCAAAGGAAGCAAATGGTGGATCATGTGAAAAGAAAGATCAGGGAAGGCAATGATAGCTATTTAAGTGCAAGCAGATTTTGCTGCTCTCAAGGTGAATGAACAAATGAAATGTTATAATAAGAATTGAATTTACAGTCTGCCGGCTATTTTAAAATCTTGCTGATAAAAGGTTTGAACTCTCAGAATCTTTATACCTATGCAAGCTTCCCAGAAGGATTGAAAATTCCAACTATTGAAGAAATATTTTTCATGGAATTGTTTGAGTATACTTATCCTCTCCCTTCTTCCCAGATACTGATTGCTCTAAAAATCCACAAAACATTTCAGAAGTTTAGTAGAATGAGACTGCAAAATATAAAATAGGATTAATCAACAAAATGGGATTTTCTGGCCGAGTGAGAAAAAATATTTCTTTCGTGTAGTAAGTAAGGAAGGTTAAATAGAGCACCTAGAATACGTTACCTCAAATATTATTCTTCCATTGGTAAATACTTTCCCTAGGAAAGCAGCAACTACAACTTCATACTGTTAATCAAGGCTTCAGTAAGGCACAACACTGAAAAATATACTTGACTCACAAAAACTGTGGTGATGAACAAATGAGAAGAACCAA